>CM076966.1:36947175-37047175 GCA_039105355.1 Benthosema pterotum
AGCTCTTCTCCCTCCTGGCTCCAAAACTATGGAATGCACGTCCCATTGCATTCAGAACCACAGACTCACTACCTATCTTCCACCGCAGTCTGAAAACACACCTCTTCAGACTCCATCTCAGTCCATAGCACTTGTATTACTGTACATACCAACCCATAGTACTTGCAGTACCATCCTAGGTAGTTTAGATAGCATTTCAATATACTTAGATAGCAGTGTCTGGTGTATTACCATGTTTTGGTGCTTACATTGTAGACTCTGCTTAAATTGTAAACTGTAATCTGTATGATATATGGCAGGGGTTTTCAACAGGTGGTCCGGGGACCACCAATGGTCCTTGAGAGGGTTCCAGCTAAGTTGGTAAACCAGATGTAACTCTTGAGAATGTAGAAATGAAACCAAATGGACCCTTGCGGGTCCATTTGGTTTCGTTTTTACACTCTCAAGAGTTAAAATATTCATCATCTTAATTATCCCCAAGTCTACACACTAGAAGATTAATGGTCATTTTTATCTGTATGTTTGACTGTTTTGTTTCCCCAAATCCAGCCTGGAATTGTGGACAAAAGCAAAAATAAATCTTTAGTTTTGGGGTCTGTGGGGCTAAAATGTCCTCAAATGGTGGTCCGTGGCTCAAATGCCGAATAAATGGTGGGCCCTGGCATCAAAAAGGTTGAAAACCCCTGATATATGTTTTTTACTTAATGTAAATCGCCCTGGATTAAGAGTGTCTGCTAAATGTCTGTCTGTCTCTCTGTCTAAAGGGGCTTCCAGACGGCAACGATAAACGCCGGCGTTATCGACGGGCGAGTTTTTTTATGCCGGCAGTGCCGAAATAAGAAAATCGCCCGTCGATAAACGCAACGCGTTTTATGCCGGGAGGGGAGGGGAGGGGAGGGGGGGCGGACGAAATGCGTGGCTCAGAAGCCAACCAAGCCAACAGACTACCAACTTCCCAGACAACTTCCAGTCAAGCGCTACCTGATCATGATCACGCTGAATTTACAATTCATTTACAATGAATTAATGACTCACCAGTCACCAATAATGATGGCTGCAGCCGTTAGAGGTTGACATTTGAACGTAGACTATAGTTATTCCAAGTTGCGTAGGTTAAAATAAAATCGGCAGCATCCATCACGGTTTAAATATGTTGTATAATAAACTCTGCTGGCTAAAAGCATGTAACCAACATGCTTCGTCATAGCGTGACCGTGACACAAACTCACAACACGTCGCGCAATAATGCGTTGTAAACATTAGAGAGCAGAATAGAGCAGAATTGCCACAACTCACGTCGTGGCTCGGCTCAGGGTCGGATATAGAGGGGGGGCAGGGGTGGGCACAGCCCACCCAAACGTGCATCCTGCCCACCCAATGAAAGGTAATATCAGTGGTTTTCAACCAGTGGACCACTAGTGGTCCACAAAAGCCGAATAAACAGTGGGCCCTGGTATAAAAAAAATGTTCAAAAGCACTGCTTCTTATGAAAAACTTTGGAGTTGCCCACCCGCCATTCTTCCAGCCCACCCTAGTAGGGCTGGCTAGATCCTGCCCTGGCTCGGCTGCGCCAGAGCCTTAAATGATTAGGGAATCCACAGAAACGGTGAAGTCACTGTGCAGGTCTACTGGTAGAGTGGGTCCTCATCGTCCTCATTATGTTGTATTATAAATCGCCAAGCGTTTTACAAAAAGTTCACTGGAATTGAACTCGAATTGAACTCGCGCGCGCGTGCGTGCTCGTTTCGTGCACGCACGCGTGATAAAAATCAGTGACGCCGGGCGGAAAACGACCGACGATAAACGCTTTCTTGAACGCGGGTCGATTTTTGAACTTTTGTGCTAAAAAAAAACGCCGTCCCCATTGAGAATGAATTAGAGTGGGCGATTTATTCCTCGCCGTCTGTAAGCCCCTTAACTGTCTCTGGCCCCTCTCTGTCTCCCTAGAGTCTCATCACACAGGGCGTATTGCCATGAGCACCAAGGCCAGCCTGAAGAGGGCCAGCCCTGGCCTTTCCATCAGTCTTTGTAGTTCTTTATTGTCCACAAGTGTTGACGACATTCCACCTGGCTTCACAGTGTTTTCCAAAAATAGCAAAAATAGCCATTAGAGCTCTCGATCTGTCATGTTGTGACATGTTGTAGATTAAGTACAATAAGCAACTGTAACTTGGATGAAGCTGTTTCCAGGACATGTACACAGCAAGGCAGACAGGAGTTAACAAGATGTACGACTTCTGACTGCATTTGTAGAGTCAGTGGCTACCAAATCTTACCGTGACACATTGCCAAAGTCACACAACAAGGTTATCATAACAGCTTTGCTTTTTTCAGAAGTCTTTCATTTTTCTTTTTTTTGTATTTTGACTTTTTGTTTTCAAGTTCCGTTTATCTTCCTGATTTTATTGTCTGCTATAGATCCTGGTTCTGTTTTCTCCACTCTCTGACTATCTCTAAACCGTTCAACATACAGTATAACTGGTCTCTCCACCACAACTTCCATTCTTGCTGATACTTTGCTATCACACCTCTCACGTCTAATCCTACTTCACAAACTACCCAGCAAACAAATTAGTGACGTCTTGATTGTGGCCAGATCAAGGCAATTCAAGACTACTTAAATCTGGCTCAGAATATCACCTGATTTCAACCACCACAAATCCACTAAAAGTCCACTAAAAACGGATGTCCCTGGATCAGAGAGAGTCCGAATGAGATAAATCAATCATAACTGGTCAGATTTGGCTAAGACTATAGCTGCCGGTCCGGACTGTGTTTGCTTAGAAAAAGTGCTTTGTCATAAAACATATCTAGCCAAGGAAATACCCACTGAGCAAAAGATCTAAAACAAAAACGTGTACAGATGGTATAGTGGTAAGTGGATTTTTTTAGGTCTAATCTTAGATTAGAAGTTCATTAGACGTCTAATCAACGTCTAAAAACTACCACTTTTAATCATTTTTTTTTAGATCTTGTGCTCAGTGGGTATGTTGTGTGCTGTATAAAATATACTAGCAAGATTGCAAACATTTTCACAGTAATTGCATTTCGTAAAACACAATACAGTTTTTGGCCCACTGTATCTCTGCACAGTGGACTGTGTACTAACGCTCTCAGCAACACATGCATGGACATCCAGGTCAGTGTTCCATCTCTATGTCAGTATTCTTCAACACACAGGGCTTATTGTGGTGACAGAAGAACAACAGACAGACAGACAGACAGACAGACAGACAGACAGACAGACAGACAGACAGACAGACAGACAGACAGACAGACAGACAGACAGACAGACAGACAGACAGACAGACAGACAGACAGACAGACAGACAGACAGACAGAATAGGGACCGTCCTGAGGTCAGTGAGGTGACAGTGGTGGTTGCTAGTAAATGCTATAGGCAGGATCATTGTGTCTGCAGCCATAACACACACTTAGACTGGCGTCTTGTGCACACACACACACACACCCCTCCAACCCCACCCCACCCCCAGGAGCCAGCTTCAATTAAAACGGACTGTCTATAATCCAACGCATTGTCTTAACGCAGCCCACTTAATGCCTCTTGCACAAATTACTGCGAGACAGTTGATGTGTAACATATTTTTTTCCCTTTCAAATTGCCGTCTAAAACACAATAGCCTGGAAAGTGGCGCAGCGACGTGGAGCGGTAAGAAAACAGCGCGGTGGCTTTGGTAATGGGACAGCTACGACGGCCAGCGCCTAAATGGACCCTGGCTGTGGCATTTGTCACGCTTGTTGTGTTTTTTTTAAATTCCAAGTCTTATTTTGACACAGCAGTGTTTATGGCTTATTATGGAACCGTAGCTTCTGTACAGCACGTCACATACTGTAGCATCGGCACAGGAGGCAAAGGGAAGGTGACCTGACTGCCCCACCTAAATGCCCTGACTGCCCCACCTAAATGCCCTGACTGCCCCACCTAAATGCCCTGACTGCCCCACCAAACATGATGCCATGCACACAACCCACATTTCAAAGATATTTCAAATTAAAGTGCTTATATTTAAAATGACTTGAAACACTAGTACTGCTACTAACGGAATGATTTGAAACACTATAGTGCTGCTAACTAACTACAATTGTGGCACGACTAAACCAACACTAAAAACCAACATTTCATCATTCAATACAGAAAAAAAAGTCAGAACTTTAGCTTTATGCATCCTGCATGCCTGTTGCAACTTACACAATAACGGATCGTTATTATTGATGCTTAATTGCTTAATATAAGTCCTGTACAAGATATATATCTTGTCGTTCACAGAACTAAAGAATTTAAAAAAAAAATGGCATGAGGCGGCTTCATCACCTCACGCCATGGGCAATGAAGCCGCACTCATACCATTTTCTCCTGCCCCCTCAATTGGGAAATGTTACATCCAGGCCTGAAGGCGACTGTACTCCGAGAGTGTACAAAATGTATGTTTGTATTGTACATGCTCAGAGTTACAAACACTTAGGATTGTACTGTGGTATAATGGGTACATTGTGCTCCACATGCACTCACACACACCCAGAGACACACAGTCACACGCGAGCGTGCAGGCGGAGCAGCACTGATGTGGCTGTGCCACTACTCTGATTGCTAATTAGTATAATGAGTGGCCCTTGGTTGAGCAACTTGAGGACTTTCAGCGAGAACAAAATAATGTCAGCTCCTTTAATGGCCTCGTTCTCCTCCCTCCCTCGCCCCTCTTATCCTCTGAGAGCGGCGGACAAACACAAAGTTGACGAGGTGTTGCCCGGGCAACCGCATCATCCTCTGGTAGCAGCTCATATAGTGTGTGTGTGCGTGTGCGTGTGTGTGTGTGTGTGTGTGTACCATTTACATAACGGTGACATTTAGTTGCTTGTCTTTGTCACATTCTGACCTGTAGAGTCAGTGTGTTTATTCATGAACCCGTTAATGGAGAATTCCTCAGTGATGCCGCACTGCAATGTTACTTAGGAGAGCAATATCTTTACTTTACTTATGACCACTTAGAAGAAGTAATAACATTACATTATTTATTACTTAAATCAAATAATAATGTATTACATATTATTTTCTAAGGATCCCCCATCCACCCGCCGCCCGCAAAGGAATAGACATGTACAACACAATCTGGTTAGTGACAATGTGTAGTGTACAGTATACCCTGTGTGCAGAATGCTGCGGTGGATTAGAATCTACAAACTACAGTGCATGCATCTCAGTTGTTATGTAGTGATAGCTTGTAAATCTGTTCTATTTTCACATGCAACAACAATTCAAAAGTAATAAATAATGAGGTGTGTTTTGGCAGAGTAATAGCTTTACTTTAGCCCTGGTGTGTGTGTGTGTGTGTGTGTGTGTGTGTGTGTGTGTGTGTGTGTGTGTGTGTGTGTGTGTGTGTGTGTGTGTGTGTGTGTGTGTGTGTGTGTGTGTGTGTGTGTGTGTGTGTGTGTGTGTGTGTGCGCTTTTGCCCTTGTGTGTGTGTGCGTGTGTGTGCGTGTGTGTGGCTGCACAACAGTGACACTTGCTGGTGAACAAACTCTATAATGGTATTTCCATGCTCAGACAGACCCAGAGAAAGGCCTGGCCTTACCAGCCTGGCTGAGACACACAATGCTGTGCATTGGAGTAGATGCACCACTCAACAATTCACCCCTGACATCAGGACAGAAGTATTGTCTGCGGTATGGACCATGTCTAGATGCTAGACCAGAATATTCAATGTCGACTCTGCCGTATGCTTTAAAGGGGAACTCCACCCTTTTTCAACATTTTAATATGTCATTAGTATACCCTAGAGGTGCTGGGTGGACATGATAAAAAAAAGTTCCCCTATTCTGTGTTCTCAAGAAATGGAGGTCTGAAGAAAACCACTAACATGGTGAAACATCTTGATGACATCCTCAAGATGTATTTTCACCATGTTAATGGATTTCTTTAGACGCTTCTTTTTAATGGCACATTGAGGTTAGATGTCACACTCCATTTATCGGCATAGCTGCATTGGAATCTCCTTATGGATATGGCAGACACGGTTGTGACTACTTGGTACGACCACTCGCCGTCCTCCGATTTTAATAGAACTAGAGTGGTGCAAGTAGTCATGTCAGATGTGAGAATGAGAACCGTACTGTATATATCGTTATAGGGTGCATTCATAGACAGATAAACCTTGTTGACCTCTCACGGGCCTCAAGAAAAGAAATCTTTAGTTTTGGGTCTGTGGAGCTAAAATGTCCTCAAATGCTGAATAAATAGTGGGCCCTGGTATGAAAAAGGATGAAAACCACTGACATACACGGTACACACTGATGAACAGAGGGGGAAGGACCTCAGAGTGGAAGAAGTGAGACATAGCAGCAGAGAGAGTGCAGGACAAAGAGACATCCAGGAAATGACTGAGAAGCCTATACTACAGTACATTACATGGCCCACAGCCTAATTAAGAAATATGGAAAAGGTTCAGGGGAACGAGAAGAGCAGTCTATTGACCTTCTCCAGCGGCAGTACAAGATGGCTGTGGATGAGACAGAGGTCTGGCTGCGTCTGTCTGGGGAGAAGGAGGACGTTTAGAAAGAGTACCTCCTAATCATCGGCTCCATTAAGAGACTTTTAAAGTGCACCTCTGGCTGAGACATGCTGAGCCGCTGTCTGTGGACTCCTCTCAGCTTCTCTGTCCCGGTCATTTAACCCTGGGTTTAAACCAACCCACTGTTATCAGGACCCAGGCCAAAAGTAAGATTATTTTTCAGCATTCTAATATGACATTAGTATACCCTAGAGGTGCTGGGTGGACATGATAAAAAAGTTAAAGAAATCCATTAACATGGTGAAACATCTTGATGACATCATCAAGATGTATTTTCACCATGTTAATGGATTTCTTTAGACACTTCTTTTTTTCTGAGAGGGTACAAATGGAACCAAATGGACCCGCTAGGAATTTTTTGAAAATGGGTGGAATTCCCCTTTAAGCCTAGGTTTAGGCTTAGGTTTTACTGAGGTTATGTTGAGGGTTCTGGGTTAGGGTTAGGTTTAGTCGCGGCCATATAGGCCAATGGTCAGATGGCTAAAACAGTCCAAACAGTTCAACGGTCCAGACAAATTTATAACGGTCGCAGCCATTTCACCACCCATGGCCAACGGTTCCGACACACAACGTGGTCACATTCAACACAATGACACAATGAACACACAGTAACTGTGACTGTGTGTCTCCCTTAGAAGGCCAGGTGCCCACACCCTCAGCGTCATTTACTATGAGAATAGACCTTTCAGTAAGCCCCTCCCCAAACTGCTATGGTCCAATCACAGCTAAGCATGACATGTGATAGACAAGCTTCTCCACCAATAGCGTTCCTATATGACAAAACATTTTTTTTTAAACACACATTTTTCCACTGCATAGGGCATGCCTTGTTGATGGATTTGGAAGAGATTTTGAAGATCTGGTTCCAAAAATGAACCAGTATTTATTGAGTAAAGTCCATGATATTTACATTGGAATGAATGAGCCCTGCTGGAAAGTGTCCTAGGGTGGACTAGAGGGCTTACCTAAAAGTCTATTCATCTATGAAAGGAAACTAAGTCTAAATGGAAGTGGTTATCTGTTGTGGGGGAAACGGGCAGAGTGGAGTGTGCATATGGTAACATTATTTGCGAGCGCAAGTATTCGTCGTTAGTAATTTTGTCATGAGTATTATCTCCGGGTTCTGTCTGCGTTACTTGCTCTGTGCTGCTCACTCGCACTGCTCGCGCACAAGTAGGCCATGCCCTGGTTGCGTGCAATGTGCCAGTTGGCGCTCAACATAGTTATTATGTTCTGTGTTCACGCCACAGAAAAGCTGCCAGCTGTCAGGACTTGGTTGAAATTAAATAAAAAATTAAAACTAGCTTTTGCTGGAGTAAAAAACAATGCAGTTTCTGAAACTTCATGGCAGTGTTCATAGCTTTAAAGCGTATAAGTCGTTTACAAACAAGCTGTTGGGTATGTGTATGTGCAGGGACTAATGTTCAGCTGTGCTGGGAGGCACATCCGTCAGTTAAGACCGCTGGGTTGATCCATTCCAAACTTTAATCTTCAACCTTGATTTCATTCACCTGCGTGGTTCCCATATAGCTTCAACCTCTTCAAACACAGCTGTTTTTTAATTTAACGTAGTATAGCAAAATTTGCTATACTACGTGGCAATATGTTTAGCTGTCCGTCTTTCTCTCCCTTATAGTCCTGCTCGGCGCCATCATGGAATCTTCCTCCCTGTTACTAGAAAGTACAGTTTTAGAGATATATTCAAAAACATACCAAGATACACAGAACAATCAAAAGCATTATACCCTTTATAGTGCCATCAACCAATTGCTATATTTTTAAAACATGCTCTTCTGCCTTTGTCCCTGTCTATCTGTTCTCTTTGACTTCAGTCTGCCTTTCTCTCTCTTTTCCTATAACCACACATGTTGACAGCCAAATAACACACAAAGACGTTCATACACTCTTTTTACGACTGAAATTGTGTCATGTTCCAATGGAGTTGATTCTGAATTGGCATTTCAGGCCATCAATGCATGGTGCTTTCTCCATGGGGCCTATACCACCCAGGCCTCCAGGTGAGTGCAGTGTTATCCCCTTTAAATCAAATCCATGCTTAATACACACACAGCTGTATGTAAAACAGCATGGAAACGTCACATGTGAAGTTATAATTATTAAATGTGAAACAATGTAGCGGTACAGAGCCATCAGCAGCCGTAGCTTTGATTGTTGCATGTTGTCACTTGCCTTCCTTCATCTAGCCATCCAACTGCACTGATGCATGAACATATTTAACCAGAGAGACGTCATGAAAAGGGAATATGCCAACACATCAAAGTCCTCCAAATGCATGCTGACATCTGAAAACTAATTTTTTGAACCACACACACACACACACACATACACAGAGAGACAAGACATGTTACGAATGTTTTTGTCTTCTCCTCAAAGACACAATCCAGCTTTGTTTTAGCAGACAAAAAACATCGCAAAGGGACAGATCGCAACAACAAGAGAGAGTGGCTCTGTAAACATTTCCACACACACACCAAAAAAGAGAGAGAGACATGGTGAAACGGTTGCGGGTTTTGAGCCGGCATGCGATCCGATCGCATGCTTTGAAAAGGCAGCCGAGGATGTTGTCAGACGCCACCGATTATGCACTCAACAGCCCCTCTGATTTCCCCTTTTTACAAACACACACATTTGGATAGATAAATATTGGCCTGGGGGAGAGAAGGAGAAAAAAATAACATTTGTTTTTGTTTTGGTTATTATTGGTGGTTTTCCCGTGCTATAACCAACGTGTCTCGCCAGCCAGCCGTAATGAAAGATCCTGCTAAACCAAGGGAAAAATCAGCCTCTCTCTCGTTTTTTCTTTTTTTTAAATGTTGCACATTTAATATTCATCAGCTTTCTATTAGAATATATGCACACTCAAATCGTCAGCCCTATGTTGATCTATGGCTGTGGTAAATTGTGGTGCCATGCGGCGCTGCAGCGGAGGGAAATTCATTACCGCTCCCAGCAATTTCCGCCCCAAAACAAAAAAAAAACATTTCACTCAGTGAGGCGGAAGCCAAATTAATACTGGCTTTGCATGAACCCCCATTTTATTTGCCAAAGAACTGCCGCTTTCTCACCCACTTCAGCTGTTGGATGAGGAATGGAAGTTGAGCAGCGGCTGAAATGAGTTTAACACACACACACACACACACACACACACACACACACACACACACACACACACACACACACACACACACACACACACACACACACACACACACACACACACACACACACACACACACACACACACACACACACACACACACAATCTCTTACTCTCCCTCTCTCTCACACACAGCTTCGATTCTGTTATTTCTCTTTCCTGCCCTCACACCCCTATTTCTCCTTTAGACGCATGCGCACAAATGCACACACATGCACACACATGCACACACACAAGTTGCCACACACACACACACACACACACACACACACACACACACACACATACACACACACACACACACACACACACACACACACACTGACAGTAGCTGTGTGTAAAGTCTTTTGTTTTTCCACGCTGCTTTGCAGTTTCCACACTTCAAAGGGGCCTTTAGTCTTGGCGGTTGACTCTGGGATGAGACTTCTTGACGTCACTGCATTGTGTCAAAGTCTTCAACTTCAATGGCTCAGTGTTTACCTTCTTTTGATAAGCTAAACTAAGAGACTGGAACCAACCAACGAGAGGGTCAGCATGCCGGAGGGAGCAGAAAAAGCATGTCACGTTGACTTTATACTGATGAAAAACAAGGTGCTATGTATACATGGCGTACGCAGTTATACTGCAGACTTGTACGGTACACACGCACGCACATGCACAAACACACAGGTAGCAACCGGTGGTCTTTGAGAAAGTTCCAGGTGATCCCCAGCCTAAATGATGGACGGTTGGTTAATCAGATGTAACTCTTTGAGAGCGTAAACATGAAACCAAATGGACCCTTGCGGGTCCATTTGGTTTCATGTTTACACGCTCAAGTGTTAGAATATTCATCTTCTGAATTAGCCCCAAGTCTACACAAGGGGGGAATGTACAACATTAATAGTCATTTTTTATCTGCATGTTTGAATGTTTTGTTTCTCAAACTCAGCTTGGAATTGTGGACAAGAGCAAAATAAACCTTTAGTTGTGTGTGAATGTGAATTTGTTGATCCCAATGCTTCATTTTAATCGTCTGCCTCACAACCTCATCATCTCCCCTGAAAGAGGAGATCTACAAGCTCACACACAGTATATTGTGTTGCATCCACCATGTGTTGTGTGAGTTTGAAATATACTGTGTGTAGAGATCAGATCAGGCTATTTATCCAGCTCTGTGGTAGGCTGCCATACATACAATACAACGCATGGCGCCGGTATAAACCGGACCTAAAAGTTATGAGTTTACAGTTATGTATAGTTATGAGTTATTATGAGTTTCCTAACTCATAATCTAAGTCGCTATAAAGTTGCCTTGGTCATTACTTGTGCTGATGACTTATACTCTTGGCAATGTGTGCGTGCACGTGTGCTTGTGCGTGTGTGTGCATGTGGCATGTGCGTGCATGCGTACAAATTGCCTGCTTCGTTAATCTAAAAGACTGCTCTGCCTCATATACAACCCGGGGCCTGATTTATCCCCCCTACTCTTCTCATCATCAACTATTTGTTTATGGTGCGGACATAAAAAAGCATCATGATTATAACGTGTGATGGAAAGCATGGCTTGCTGCTGTTTATTTGCCCATAAAGACTTGGTGGAAAAGTCATCCCAAAGAGGGAGAGGGTGGGGTGGGGTACGGGGTGGGGTGGGGGCGCACCGCGCCGTGATGCTGCTGGGAAGGTCATGGAGATGGTGTGTGTGTGTGTGTGTGTGTGTGTGTGTGTGTGTGTGTGTGTGTGTGTGTGTGGCCTAGACTATACTAAACTATGTAAATCAGATAGCATATTGTGTATGCATTCTATAGTCTTTAATTCATTGCTCTACTGCAGTGCATGTTTTTCGATTTTTTTGATACCAGGGCCCACTATTATTCAGCATTTGAGCCATACACCACCATTTGATGACATTTTATCCCCACAGTCCCGCAAGGGACCTGCAAGGGTCCATTTGGTTTCATTTTTACGCTCTTAAAGAGTCATTTGGATAACCAACTGTCCATCATTTAGCTGTGGACCACCTCGAACTCTCTCAAGGACCACTGGTGGTCCGCGGACCACTGGCTGAAAACCACTGTCTACTGTTAGGCTCTTAGTTTACGTATCATCCCAGATGGCAGTTTCTGCGCATTTGATTTACATTGCGTTGTTGTGGTTGTTGCTTACTGTAAGTCGCTCCGGATTGGTCTATAAATGTCTAAGTTGTAAATTGTCGGTGTCTTTAGGCCACTGTGGGTGGACGCGAAATACCATACGTCAGTGTGTTGCACGCACAGAGGGAGAGACAGAGAGAGGGAAAGACAAAGACAGAGAGAGGGAGAGGGAGAGACAGAGAGGAAGAGACAGAGACAGAGAGAGGAGAGACAGAGACAGGGAGAGGAAGAGGGAGACAAAGACAGAAAAAGTCTGTGGCAGCTGATTTGTTTGGTTGCTTTGAATAGCTGATGAACCCGTCAAAGCTGGGAGTCCTGTTAAAAATTTAATAAACACGGCAGAGGCCTATTGACTTGTGAAGTGAAATATGTGGGCTGTTTCCGGGCTCCGGCTGGCCCAGAATGGAGCAATCGTGTTTGACAATGTGCAGCGCGAAACCTCTCAATCAGACTAAAGTCTTATTCGGCAGAATATTTAATATGGGGCGGATGGGGGAGGCCCATTCGTGTGTGTGTGTGTGTGTGTGTGTGTGTGTGTGTGTGTGTGTGTGTGTGTGTGTGTGTGTCTGTGTGTGAGAGCGTGTGTGTGTCAAGTGAATTTATAAAGCTAACGGAATATTATTGCCTCCAATTCAACTGCCAAATCTCATCTCCATAAATATGCTTAAATAATATGCATCATGGTGCCGGCAAAGCCATAGGTATTGAAAATAGTGTCTGAAGAGTCTGACAGTGCGTGCGTGCGTGCGTGCGTGCGTGCGTGCGTGTGTGTGTGTGTGTGTGTGTGTGTGTGTGTGTGTGTGTACAGCACACACTTACACGTCACATTATGCACAAAAATGTGTGTGTATCGCCGACTGCCTCCTCAAATAATGCATCTGTTGTTTGCGCTGTTGTCACCAAAAGTGTCTAAACATGCTCCATAAAGACAAGTGATTAACTTACTTAACACAGAAAGCCAAATTGAACATGACTGTTGGTAAATAAACCGCAAAGAGAAGAGAGAGGCGACTTGAAAATATTTCCAAATTCTTTTCTTCTGCATGCATTCTTCCCTGTGTGTGTACATGTAGGCTTGTCTCGCGCTTTAACTGACATGTGCTTTGTCTCTTCATTTGCGATCCTTCTTCTTCAAAAAACCTCAAGGAAACATGTCTTTGAGGACAACATCTATTTTTATTTACTGCTTTCACCAACACAAAGGCTTTGTCACATGAAGACGTATGACGATAACTCAGTTACTCAGAGAGAGAGAGAGAGAGAGAGAGAGAGAGAGAGAGAGAATAATGCTATGATTGATGGAGTGAGACAAACACAGAGAGAAAGGGGACTGATATTTGTCGAGTGGTGTGATGATTTATTTCTTTTGTCATATTGGTAAATAAAAGCTGCCATCATTCCTGCCTCGCCAGCCTCTTTGTTACATTCTGCGGTTGGGCTTCGCTGTGTTTGTTTTCCTTCCTAATGACGTACAACTGATCTGTGAGCTGTTTTATTTGTGCTCAGAGTACCTCATGAGAATACATAGTTACAGAGGAATCCCAGTGGTCAGTGTCGCAATTGTAATCCCCTGTATAGTACCACCAAAATCAGTGTCACAATTAAGGCAATTCTAGTACCAAAACCAGTACCGTTATGAGCCGAAACTACCAAAAGACCCAGTATCCTCAAAAACAGTACAATCACAAACCAGTGCCATCATAAGTCGGTACTAGGAACATCCCGATGCCACCTTTTTTTTTTTTTCATTTCCGATCCGATCCCATTACCACAATTTCTGTGTTGGCTGATACCGATACGTCATAGCGATACATAAAGTATATTACATATAATAATACAAAAAAGATCTTATATGAAGTCCAACCACCGGGAACAGCAGACTCCTCACTCCTCAAGTGTGCACTTGGGAATTCCAGGGCAACTTCCACATTTTATTTACCTGCCATAGTGTCAACCCCTTACCCCTGTGTCTGATCTGTGGTTAGACTGGCATACTTGCCAATACAAATATGACCCGATAATGACAAATAAGTGCCGATACTGATACTTTTCCATACAGTGTTTGCCGATATTCATGTGACAAAAAAGTGCCGGTCTGATACTTTATTATACCGATACAGTCTAGGAGCCCCTAAAACAGTGCCCAAATGAAAATATATTTACTTGGATGTTAGTTTGCGTTATGATTATTATTATTATAATCATTTTTATATTCACAATGCACGGAAAATACAATTATGACAATTGATGGAATTGTCATAATTAAACTCACAGAATGTTCCCAGTCCGGAAGTCATTTTCCTCATATATTTATTGTTTGGAGGTTAATAAAGTACACATAACGTCCCCATTCTGTACATAACCTTGCTCTAGCTCCAAGCGTCTCCCTTAAGACTAGAGTGAGACAGCCAGTATACATTAGCATACATACATGCATATATTTAAGCCCTTCCAATATGGCAACACACACACACACACACACACACACACACACACACACACACACACACACACCACACACACACACACACACACACACACACACACAATGTGTGTGTGTACACAAATAGGGCAAGACAGACCCAAATCCAGACGGTTCACCCACACACATGGTTTAGCCCCGCTCCCTCGTGCCCCAGACACACAACATTCGGAGTAGCCTTCAAAATGCAATGTTTGGGTCAAGCCGACTTGCACTTGTAAGTAATTTATAATATGCTTTACTCCAAGGTATTGCGCAATCTCATTATCATTAGATTTTTGCATATTTAACAACAGTTTTTAATTAGAAGGTATTTTATTATTCATGCACATAATTTGAGGCGAGCCTCATGCAGGCTGCTGCTGTGTGTGTTTTTTCTGCACTAGGAGAGAGAAAGAGATTTGAGGTAAGAATTTGTTTTTGTTTTGTTTTTTCAGCGGGGTTTGTAGTCTTTTAACTGGCAAGTGATTCCGCACACCACTCACGGTAATGGCTCTTTTAATTTAGCTAATAGCTATCATGTTGAGTGTGTACCTTTATGCTGTTTGCTTAATTCTTTTGCCCTGGGACTTGTCTGGTGACAGTGAGAGCTGTAGGTATGGCGCGTGTGTGTGCGTGTGTGCGTGTGTGTGTGTGTGTGCGTGTGTGTGTGTGTGTGCGTGTGTGTGTGTGTGTGCGCGCGCGCGCCTATGCACTGCATGCATGGCTCTTAAAGGAACGGAACATTTGCTGCCTCTCTATGGCTCCTTGATGTATTATTAAAATTGGAAATGGACTCCGGGGACGCCATCTAGTTATGTGCTTTCATTTGCGGAATAAACCAAGCGTTGTTTTCATCTTTGCTCATGATTGTTAATGGCGCCGCTGATGAGCAGGGCGTGTTTTTCGGTTGCGCGTGCATGCACATGTGTGTGTGTGTGTGTGTAATGTATGGTGTGTATGCGTAGTGTTTTCTCTCTCCCAGCACCGGGGCCCGTTAACGCAGGCCAAAATAGCCAAGCTGCTGATTTTTGTTTTAGGTTTTCAATTAGTCATCTGACTGAGCACATCTGTTCCTGGCAGCGGCCCAGAGTGTGGGTCGCCGCCGTCACCTGCTCGGGGGCCGCGGCGTGGCGCAGCGGCAGCCGGGGCTATACCAGGGGGTCCCGCGGTGGCCACAAAACACTCACACAGCAAGGCTCCTCGGGGAGGGGTCCGCCCGGGTCCCTTCACGGTTTACAGCCAATCCTTTTGAGGGAAGGGGCGTCCTGGAACGGCCCTGTATCCTGTCACTCCCCATCCTACCCATCCCATCACACACACAACACAGGGCCGGATCTAGGCATGGGCATGGGGAGGGGCAATGCCCTCCTAAATGCCCTGACTGCCCCACAAAACATGATGGCCTGCAAAACGACCCAAATTTCCAAAGATATTTCAAATTAAAGTGCTTATATTTAGAATGATTTGAAACACTACTATACTGCTAGTAAGCAACTACAACTGTGGCACCACTAAACCAACAGCATTTCATCATTGAAAACAGAAAACTCTCCGAGTCAGACCTTTAGCTTTATGCATGCTGCGTGTCTGTTGCAACTTCAACAACAACTGATGTTATTATTGATTCATTACTTGCCTATAAGGTCTGTAACCAAAAAATGGTATTGGGCCGCTTCATGAATGAAGCGGCCCCTATACCATTTTCTCCTGCCCCCCCAATTGTGAAATGTTACCTCCGGGCCTGCACCACACACACACACACGCACGCACGCACGCACGCACGCACGCACGCACCGCACGCACGCACACACAGACACACACATCGCTCCGGTTCTTCCGCTGGGTTGAAGCCCAGGCCTGAGGAGACCCTGGTGTTTGAAAGACCCCGCGCTCTTCCCACTCAGCCGATGACATTTTGCCACTGTTGCTACTTCGGGAGGTTTGAGGTTTTTCAGAGAGACCGCATCTGCGAAACCACGCCAAAGCACATGATCTTTGTATGTACCGTATGTGTGTATTTTATTTTTTATATTCCTGTTTGTTTTTTGACTGTGTCCTAATGATTTATGTATAGCGGTCTGCTTATGTTTTTTTTTTTCACTCCCTCCCTCCCCGCGAGTATTAAAATTGATGAATATACAATGTGCTTTTCTTTGAAGGGGCTGTTTAAATGTGGACCAACACAAATAAACAGCCTACTTCCTCCAGCCTGACCCGGCTAGTCGGGCACACGGGGGGTGGGTTTGGAGTTGGGGGGTGGGTTGGTTGTCTTCCTCCCTTTGGGGCGCCAGGGCGTGCGCATATACACGCATCTGCCCACCATATTACATGACGTGTTGGTTGTCGCCTCCGCCTCGATAAACATAGTTAAGCTCCCAACCAAATAGCTCTCTCTAACCACATGAACCCTCGCCCCGTGGTCTCTATTCTGGGGGCAAACAATAGCAGATGTACGTGCACACACAACAAGCTTGTAGTACAATGGACAACAATGGAAAACAAGCCCTGTGGGGCCTTTTTGGTGTTAGCCTTTTACCAGAGGTTTTGACTGTACTACAACAGCTCAGCCGCTACTTTCCTTCAAAGAGGTTTGGTGTATAGAGCAGTGGTTTTTGCAACCATTTTGATATAGCAGGGCCCACTATTTGTTCAGCGTTTGAGACGCGGACCACAATTTCATTATACGTAGCTCCACAGACCGAAAACCAAACAAAATTGACAGAAATTCTCACAATTCAATGATGTGTTTAGGAGAGATAACAACAATTCATTTGGAGAACAATTCTTTTCCAAATGTAGATGTCTTGTAAATTCAGTGATTCAAATGTAAATTCAATGTCCTAAATATCCATATATATAGTTACGTGCATATACTGTATGTACCCGATTATTGCATATATGCAACATATACTTCCTGATGTATGTGTATATATGTATATACTGCATATGGGATGTACATATATTTCCGTTCCATGCAAGATATATTCTGAAGGAAAACCTTTGAGACTTAACATTCATGATCAAAATAAGACCATTTCAACATGTAAAACAGGGGAAAACGGCCATGGACAAAACCGAGACACTGCCACGGACATATTTAACTGTGTACGGACATCTCCTATACCAGGGGTTTTCAACAGGTGGTCCGGGGACCACCAGTGGTCCCTAAGAGGGTTCCAGGTGGTCCCCAGGCTAAATGATGGAAAGGCTGTTAACCAAATGTAACTCTTTGAGAGCGTAAACATGAAACCAAATGGACCCTTGCGGGTCCATTTGGTTGCAGGTCCCTTGCGGGTCCATTTGGTTTCATGTTTACGCTCTCAAGAGTTAAAATATCACCATCCACCACAACTAACGTAGAAGAATGTAGAAGATCAGTGGTCAGTGGTAATTTTGATCTGTATGATCCGGGTTTTGTTTTCTCCGAAATCCAGCCTGGAATTGTGGACAAAAGCAAAAAGAAATCTTTAGGTTTGCGGTCTGTGTGGCTAAAATGTCCTCAAATGGTGCTCCTCCGTGGCTCAAATTCTGAATAATTAGTGGGCCCTGGTGTGAAAAAGGTTGAAAACCACTGTCCTATACCTCTGGTACAGAGCCAAGGGGGAACGCCTGTCCATTTGAAGTCTATAGGGTTTAAGTGGTTAATATCAACCTTAGAACAACACTCCTGGCTGTATATGGAAAACCATCATTATGGGGGCTGAAAACACAGCCATATTGACACTAGATAGCGGGACACAATGTCCTATTGCGCCTTTACTATTTGCACTGCAGTAATTAGCAGCGTAGGCATAAAAAGGCCCATTCACACGGTATGTGGTCTGTGTAATGGCCTGATGTGAAACAACAGCCGGGGCAGTAGACTTAGATTTACTCTGGTCGTCGGGATAAAAACCCACTACGTCACTCCAGAGCGGTCAGCAGAGAGAGGGGAGAGAGGCTCTATTTCATTACGGTCAGCGATTTTTCCTGAAGGAGCCCAGGACCCCGTCCAATACCTCAGCCACATTAACCCATTAAGACGCCAGGACCGCTTCTGACAGAATGCCTTTTAAATCACTCACTTCTCACTCTTTTAAGATGGATTTAGTTTTTTGCCAAAAAGGTTACAAAGCTGCTATTTTTCAAATGGCCAATGCTAAAATCTAAAATGACACCCCCCCCCCTCTCTCTCTCTCTCTGTTTTGGGAACAGATACACACATGACATGTGCACACATGCACGCACGCACACACGCATGCACACACACTTCCCCACCCACGATCAAACTTCAGCCAAATCTTTGATTGTAGGAAGTTCAGAGAGGGTTCATTCAGTAGCAAGGTCTGTGTGTGTGTGTGTGTGTGTGTGTGTGTGTGTGTGTGTGTGTGTGTGTGTGTGTGTGTGGTGTGTGTGTGTGTGTGTGTGTGTGTGTGTGTGTGTGTGTGTGTCATAAATGGGGGAGGGGGTCTATCCCGCGGGGCTTTAATAAAACATTTTGCTCATTGTGGAAAGTAATGACCAACAATGTAAACTTGTGACTCGACAACAGATGTTGGCATGCTCTGTGGAAACAAGGTGCTGTAAAATTAATTTCATTTGAATTATTTACCGCATGCATTACGTGCTTGAGGAAATAGACAGAAGGGTGGGGTGTGACTTTATGCGCACGTGTGTGTGTTGTGTGTGTGTGTGTGTGTGTGTGTGTGGTGTGTGTGTGTGTGTGTGTGTGTGTGTGTGTGTGTGTGTGTGTGTGTGTGTGTGTGCGCGTACGTACATGCGTGTGTGTATGTGGGTGTTGGTGGGGGACAGGATGCACAGCAACAAAAATGTATTCAATTAAAGTATTCAGATAGGTGTGTGTGTGTGTGTGTGTGTGTGTGTGTGTGTGTGTTGTGTGTGGTGTGTGTGTGTGTGTGTGTGTGTGTGTGTGTGTGTGTGTGTGTGGAGTGATCAAAATGCGTTCTCGCTGGAAATCAAATAGGAGTGGTGGAAACGCTGACATGGCTCCTGTGATTCATATTTAATAGGGTTTTATTATTTCATATTGTCACTTCAAAGGTTGTGCCAGGAAGAAGAAAAAATAATGCTGGAGATGTTTTTTTTTTCCAAATGAAATTAAGCTAAATTAATGTGTGGAGAACAAGTAGTGTATGATGACGGGGTGGGTGGGAGGGATATGGCAACCGATTGGAATGAGAGAAAGGGAGTGAAGAAAAGTTTAGACAACTGAAATCAAATCTATATGAGAAATAATGAGAAATATCAATAGTGCAATGGTGTACAGTAAGTAGGCCTCATTGTCATTGTAAAATCCTTCTTCACAAGTTTTAAAATGTATACAGACACGTTTCATTGTTTTAACCTGTAAATGCCCATTGGCCATTGGCCTACTACGAAGTACTACCATTAAAGGTAACAAAGGCAACTTTAGTGTTTGTGAACAGATTTGTTTAAAAACATTACGAAACATTATGAATCATTATCATATCATTATGAAACTGCAAGAGACTGCTGTGCTGTGATTGCCCACACACACACACACACACACAGCGACCAACCTGTCCTGAGCCCGGCAAATGTTTTTGTTTTCATGATTTGTTGACAACAACAAAGTTCTGGACCGTCTGCAGGACGAAGTGTCAGTCTGCACGGAAACAGCTGCAGCAGCAAAATAGAGGCAACATAGAAGGGAAAAAGGCAAATAAATATAACTATATACTATTTGATATACTTTTGATTTTTGTCTAAAAGGTTGCCTCTGTTATCTTTAACACAACCCACTAGGCCGCGTTACAATCAGGTCCCTGTATCTCTTTAAAAGGATGCCTTCTCCTTCCTTATCACACTTGGGCGTTCCGTTTGGCTCAACCCACCACCCACCACCCCGTCTCCGCCCTGCAGAGCACCACTAGGATGGCCCACGGGGCACAGGGCCAGGCTGGGAGCAGGATATGACACTGGGCCTGCGCCAAAGCTTGATTGTGCCACGACAGTTCCTTGATTCATGGATTGCCACTCTTTCATTGCCTTTCATTCATTGCATTCTTTCGTTATGGAAGTTAAGCAATCGTTGCGTGGTATTAGGCTGTCACCAGTCGGTCCCTCAGGTTACTCCGATTGGCCGGTTTAGGTGATGACGTAATGGTGACCTAAGTAAAAGACCTTTTTAGCTAAGGTCATGAGCATTAGCTCGTTCCGCTCACGCATGAGTAGGCCATGGCCTAATTGTGCACAATGTGCAAGTTTGCAACTCTACCAAGTGCTCATCTAGTTTTGTAGTTATTTTTGCTGCATTGCTGCACGAATAACATACAAACATGTTGCATTCATTCAGTTGTGTAGTGCAGTAGTTTTCAACCTTTTTCATACCAGGGCCCACAATTTATTCCTCATTTTAGCCACGGACCACCATTTGATGTTGAGCTTAGTCTCTTGGACCCAAAACTAAGGATTTTCATGTTTTTGTCCACAATTTAGGAGATAACTGGCAAACAAAATAACAATTCTTCTACATTCTTGTAAATTAGTACAATTAGTATAATTTAACTCTTTATAGCGTATCATTTAGCCTGGAATCCTCTCAGGGACTACTGGTGTTCCCCGGACCACTGGTTGGTGTCTATACTATAGCACTTCATTGTGACGTGGTTCTGCTTCTCCATATCACCTGCTACAGCCTGTCGTCTGTACGTTTACCTACACATGGACCTTATATAGCACAAGGTTAGAGTAATATACAGTACTAAAGTAACAACACATGGGGTCCTCACAGGCCGCGACCCCCCTGCCACCTGGGACCCTGTCAGTGGGCAGCCGGGGGGCCGTGACGCCATCAGGAACGAGGGGGAACGCGTCACCTGGATTTCCGCCACCGTCGCCCCCTGGTTCGCATCCCGAAACCGAAACGGCACGTATACACTCGCTATACACACACACACACACACGTTGTGGGAAAAATAACAAACGGGGGGTTCTTCTCCGTTGATATAAATATATTTCCTCCCACCTACCGTTTGGCCCTCAGGCGAGTTATTCATTTTGTCGTGTTTATTTTCTTTTAGGACGACCCTCCGTGGTCCTAAAAAGCCTGTGCAGAGGTTGCCTTTGTTTTGTGTTTTTTCGCGGCGGCCCCGCGGAGCGGCTTCAGGGGCCGAGTGTGAAGTGCAGGGATACAGGAAGGTGGCTCCTGCTCTCTAACCCGCGAGCCTGTGATAAATGGAGACACTTAACAATGGAGCATCCTGAGAGGAGCTGTAGGTGGGGACCTGCTGACAGCGGGACCGCTGGTCCAGCCAGTCCAGGGGGTGGACAGGGGGACTCCCACACTCTCCTGGCCGACCTCTGGACACGAGCAGGAGGATCCGCTATACTTAGGAGACGCTGTTTGCCGGATATCCGGAACACGCCGACCAACGCAGGTGTCAGGAGGGGGAGGTTAACGGGGTGGAGGGTGGGGGGGGTTACAGCTGAGAGCTGCAGGCAGGCTGCGTCATTCACTGATTCACTCCTGTTCTCATGGAGCACACCGTCACCCCTGACCGGCAGGGGCGGATCTAGGCATGGGTATGGGGGGACAATTCCCCCCTAAATGCCCCAATGTCTGCCCCATATTTAAAATGCCTATATTTAAAATGATTTAAAACACTACTACTGCACTACTACACTACTACTACTACTGCTACTAAGTAACTAACGGCTGTGCCACCACTAACCCAACGGCATTTCATCATTGAAAACAGAAAACTCTCTGAGTCAGACCTTTAGCTTTATGCATGCTGCGTGTCTGTTGCAACGTCAACAACAATTGATGTTATCCTGTAACCAAAATTGGTATGGGTGCGGCGATGAAGCCGCCCCCATAACATTTTCTCCTGCTCCCCCAATTGAGAAATGTTACATCCGCCCCTGCTGACCTTTTTTGTGTGAAACCAAAAGGATATCAAAGTAGAGAGCTGGGAGCCACGCGGGAGACACGAGTCCCAGGACCGACCGGGATTCAAACTGTCCAGGAAGTGCTAAAAGATTACATCGCTCCACTATGTGGTTCTGTCCTTTTAAGGACACACACACACACACACACACACACACACACACACACACACACACACACACACAACACACACACACACACACACACACACACACACACACACACACAAGCCCCTCCTTGCAGTGGCGTTTCTAAGCAATTTGGAGCCCTAGGCAAGATTTTCCCTGGAGCCCCCCTTCACCAAATGGACCCTTACGGGGGCTCCAGGGAAAAGCTCCTGCAAAACGGTGCCCCCCAAGGGATAAAATCATGAACTGTTTTTAAACTAAATAACATGTGTGTGTTTTTAATGTTCAATTCTAGTTATAGAGGATAAGTACAATGTATTTATCCATCCATATTAGTCTTATTAGCCTGGTATCCTTTTAAAGCATATCTGGTGGTGCCCCCTCCCCTCGCCACCCTCCCCTCATGGCGCCCTAGGTAACTGCCTAGTCTGCCTAATGGCAAAAACACCCCTACATGCTATCCAGTGCCGTTTACATGGAGTAGGCGGTAATTGGGTGCCGGCCGGCCGGGTGCTTCTACACATAGGAGTCACATGAAGTTCACACACCAGACAGAGACTTAGAGAGAGAGAGAAAGAGAGAGAGGCGGACAAACCCAAAACACAACCAGCTGTGGCGCTGCTATGTGATTAATGTTACATCAGCACAATGGTTGCCCATGTCACAGACACACACACACACACGGACGCGCAAACACACACAGAACCCATTAGCGCATTACCCCTTAAGAGTCTAAAGTTTCACTCACAAACACTTATGTATTATTGCTAAAAATCTGACAAAGGCTGAAGTTTGTCCCGGGGAATCCACATTTCACCACAACATCCATCTGTCAGCAAACCGTCTCCATTATCCCCCGAGTCATAACGGCATGACACAGCCTACCAGCACATGTTCCCCCTGTCTGACGCTACTACCATAGGCATCCACTCCACCACCACTCCACATTACCCGTCAATTGGGAGGCGCTAAAGTATTCCAAACTTTGTTAGCTTAACGTGTGGTTGGCCGCAAAGTATCGGGGACCCCCATCACTTCCATGCGGTTCCCTCATTTAAGGAACATATTGACTTATGTGTCCCGAGACCCCGGCTCCACGCCGAACGCTGAAGTGCCAAAGATGACAGTCACATGTGTCCAATAGTGAGGCGTCTAACTGGGCCCAGGAGCGGCTGGCACGGCGCGACAGAGACACACGTTGGGGGGGTTTGGAAGCCACATCAACACACTGGAGGAGAATGTGATGTACACAATGAGACATGCGTGGAAAAGAGAGAGAAGTCACCACCGCAATTACCACGTCATATTTCCTCCAGCTTAGCAGCTTTCTATTCAATTTATTGGGCCCCACTCAGAGCGAACGCTAGAGTGTTTTATACTTTAACCACTTAAGGCTGATAGATTTGGCATTAAGTGACTTAGGACCAAATACAGTATATACAGGTCCTGTAAGTTTTCTTTCTTTTTCCAGTTAAAATAAATGTAACCTACAAGCTATATTAACTGTATAACAGGCTATATCATTTCATAAGCTATATGAAAATAGCATGATACCGCTATTTTCAACGAGATCTTGACAAAGAAGTCTTAGTGGATAGCTAGAAGGTGCATGTTCTCCCTGTGTCCCCTAGGGTACGTACCCTCACAAAAACACAGTAATCCTGGTCTCTAAAGTGCCTCCCCCTGGCCAGCCGGGGAAGAACCTGGTGGAGGGGAAAGGAATTGGTTGCAATAACCCGTTCCTTCCATGCACCATGTACGGACAACCAGGGAACGTTTGGAGTTGCCCACCCAGCCATTCTTCCAGCCCACCCTAGTAGGGCTGTCTAAATCCGGCCCTGATATGAGGTGCATAGTACGCCTGCTGATACCAGGTGTGTATGTGATAATCAGGGGATGATTTAATCAGGCAAATGTTATGATTATGTAATCTTATGGGGGGATCCGTTGATGGAGCGACAAGTCACTGTGTGTGAAAATTAAACCAAAAACGGGAGATGTTCCTCACAGCTGGTGGTGTCCTTAGCCAGCAATTAGCCAATTTGTTACCGTCACATGCTGAACAGCCAAGCTATGGCAGAACACTGTTGTATTCACCGTTACCTGCAAGGTTACCTGCACTATGAATATTTGAAACACTACTACTGCTACTAGCTAACTACAATCATCTCACCACTAAACCAACAGCATTTTATCATTGAAAACAGAAAACTCTCTGAGTCAGACCTTTAGCTTTATGCATGCTGCATGCTTTTCGTAACTTTAATAGCAACTGATTATTATTGATGCTTATACTTGCCTAATAAAAGTCCTGTAACTGAAAATGGTATGGGTGCGGCTTGATCGTGATAAAGCCGCACCCATACCATTTTCTCCTGCCCCCCCAATTGGGAAATGTTACATCTGCCCCTGTTATAACGCTGCCACAAACTCTGTTCACTTCATGGGATCAGTCCCATGGCGGCTCTTCTACATAGACTTATTTGTCTTTATTTTAGTGTTGTTTATAATGTGTTTGTTTATAAATCCCATTATTTTATAGATCGTTTAGTACAGCATAAACACTAACAACCCAGCTTTGATGATCATAAATCCCTTAATTTTAGATCATTTTGTAGTACTACTAACAAGCCAGTCTAAACATTACAGAGACTTTAGTTGTCACTGTGCAATACTTTAAAACAGATGTTGCACACATTAATGTCTCTTATTTGCGCCGCCCTCGTTGAAAACAATGTATTTCAAAGTCAATTTTGTCCCTCTTTCAGGCTGCAATAGCCCTCCCGATCTTTGAGTTTTCTGACCCCTCAATGTCGCAACATTTCGGTTGGTCTGACTTTCATTTGGTCTAACCATTCTGGTATTCTTCTGTGCATATGAGAAACACACAAAAGTAGACATTTTATTAACACTACGGTCACAGCCAAATAACACTGAGCGCATCCTCTCCAGTCATGTCCCAAAACGTCAAACGACACTCCGACATACAGATGGATATTACGGCATAATGGCTTCCATTATGTCTATATTCCAAAAAACGAATATTATACCCAGCGCACCCCCTTCCATGTGGACTGTCTTAATGGGCAGATGGATGGGTCTGGAGGGTAGGCGACTAGGGTAGGGAGGGGGTTCCCCCAGGGGCGGATATAACATTTCCCAATTGGGGGGCAGGAGAAAATGTTATGGGGCGGCTTCATTGCCCGTGTCGCTTCGCGCCACGGGCAATGAAGCCGCACCCATACCATTTTCAGTCACATGACTTTTACGAGGCAAGTAAAGCATCAGTAATAACATCAGTTGTTGTTGAAGTTGCAACAGACACGCAGCATGCATAAAGTCTCAAATCATTTTAATTATAGGCACTTTAATTTGCCCCCCCATGCCCATGCCTAGATCCGCCCCTGGGTTCCCCTCTCTCTGCTCCAACCTGGAGGCCAGTTGTGTCTATTCAAAACACATTACAAGTGGCGGTGACACACCGTCACGCTAGCAGATGTTCTTTATATCCAACCCTCCACCACAAGCACCACCATCGCCATCATCATTCTTAACCTATTCCCAAACACACTCAACCGCCAAAGCCATGATATACTCTCTTATACCGGCGGCATATGACGAAGCAGCATGCACAAGTCTGGCTTTACACACACACACGCACACACACACATGCACACAAATAACACAGAACAGGACAAAACAAAGAGAAACAAGATGAATGAATACTGACTGGGGTGGTGGTGGTGTGTGGGATGGGGGGGTGGGGGGTTGTCCCAGTGGTATTAAGTGAGAGTGGATTGTTTTTTTTTGTTTTTTTTGTTGCTTTGCTTTGTTTTGTTCTAGTTGAAAAATACTTCTCACTTCTGTATTTGTGTGTCTGCGTACGTGTAACTACGCGGTGCTCGCGTCGCTCCCACATGTATTGTCTGGGCTGTGATCATGTGTCAGAGCGGTACATGAGTATGTGTGTGTGTGTGTGGTGTGTGTGTGTGTGTGTGTGTTGGGGGCAGGGGTGGATGTAACTTTTCCCAACTGGGGGTGCAGGAGGAAATGGTATGGGGGTGTCTTCATCGAAGCCGCACCCATACCATTTTCAGTTACAGGACTTTCATTAGGCAAGTATAAGCGTCAATAATAACATCAGTTGTTGTTGAAGTTGAAGCATGCATGAAGCTAAAGGTCTGACTCAGAGAGTTTTCTGTTTTCAATGATGAAATGCTGTTGGTTTAGTGGTGACACAACTGTAGTTAGTTAGTAGCAGTAGTAGTGTTTCAAATCATTTTAAATATATAGTCAGTTTAATTTGAAATATCTTGGGTTGCCATCATGTTTGGTGTGGCAGACTGGGCATTTAGGGGGGCATTGCCCCTCCGTGCCCATGCCTAGATCCGCCCCTGGTTGCGGAGGGTGGGGAGGGGGGTGTTTAGGGGGGTGCACACCGCGACGCGGTGCCTGGCAGGCCCGACTGAAGCAAGACGGCTTGTTTGCGTGTACTTAACAGCTCGTCACAGCTGTGCTCTCTCCAAATGTAACAAGAGAAGGCCCTCATCCATCAGAAGAAAGAGGCATTCTGCCTCTCTCTCTCTCTCTCCCCCCCCCACCCCCAGGGGCGGATCTAGGCATGGGCATGGGGGGGGGGGCAATGCCCCCCCCCTAAATGACTGCCCCACCAAACATGATGGCATGCAAAACAACCCAAGAAATTTCAGTGATTATATTTAAAGTATTTGGAACACTACTAACTATACTGCTACTAACTAACTACAATCGTCTCACCACTAACTAAACCAATAGCGTTTCGTCATTGAAAACTGAAAACTCTCTGAGTCAGACCTTTAGCTTTATGCATGCTGTGTGTTATTACTGATGCTTTACTTGACTAATAAGTCCTGAAGCCGAAAATGGTATGGGGCGACTTCATCGCCCGTGGCGCGAACGAGGAAGCCGCACCCATACCATTTTCTCCTGCCCCCCCAATTGGGAAATGTTACATCCGCCCCTGCGGCCCCTTCTTCTTGCTTGTTTTCTCTGTCTTCCTGACCCCCCACCCCCTCCTTTCCTTCAAGTCATTTTGCCTCCCTCCTCCTCCATTGGGAAAGTGTCAGCAAACAGGCGCAGGGGGTCACAGCAGAGGTCGCCCACATGAATCGGTGCGTCAGCCCCGGACCTATTCTCTACGCTCAAGAGGGTGTGCATTTCTCAAGAAGTTCGCGTCGCTCACGGTGGCGGCTGGATGATGGTGACTGTGTGTGTGTGTGTGCGTGTGTGTGTGTGTGTGTGTGTGTTGTCCTGGCTCGACTCTTCTGTATATGTTTTGCAACGTCAGCGGGAGTTGTGTGCAGGGGCGTTTCTGCCTAATGGCGTTTTTGCCATTAGACAGACTGGGCGGTTGCCTGGGGCACCTTGAGGGGAGGGGGGGTGGGGCAGGAGGGCGACCACCAGACATGCTTTAAAAGGACCCCCCCCCCAGACTAATAAGGCTCATATGTATAAATACAGTGTACTTGAACATTTAAAACACATACTGTATGTTGTTTAATATAGTTCATAATTTTATCCCATGGGGGGTATGTATGACGTCACAGGAGATTTTCCCTGGAACCCCAAATGGAGTCCCAAATGGACCCTCATGGGTCCATTTGGTTTTGTAAGGGGGGCTCCAGAGAAAATCTTGCCTGGGGCTCCAAATTGCTTAGAAACGCCACTGGTTGTGTGTGGGAATGTTTGCCCCGCTTTCCAATCTAGCTAGCTGGCGTCGTACCCTGTTTTTTGGCCATGTCATTGTACGTGTGACGTCTTTCGGAAGCAGTGAAAATAGCGCATTCTACCGTACTACCCACGTCACAGTGCGATTTCGCTACTCACACGGAAAATTACAGTAGAATCGCCTGGTGGTGTTTAACACACAAGGCTGTCACAAAAACCTCTGTATAGGAAACAGGACGTAACAAATCCAGATAACATAACAAAGGATATGAAGAACAAGTGATAGGACATCGATGTGTACATCGGTGCGTGCGCGTGCACATTTGCACGGCACATCTTTTGTTTATACATGCATGCGGATTGCGGAAGCCCCACCTGACTTGACCAAGATAAACTTTGCCAAATAAAAAAAAAATATGTCCATGTTCAGGCACTTAGGATTTCAAACGGCTGGTTCAAAGTTCACTGGTTTGTTTCTTGTCGTGGTGTAACATCCCGTCCTGTGCTGCTGCTGCGTTGGTGGAGGCTTTGTGGATTGGGACGCTGTGTAATACGCCTTCTATACTGACAGCTTCTATTTGGAGGTGACTGATGTATAGGGAACAGTCTGTTGTTGTCTGTCTGTCTGTCTGTCTGTCTGTCTGTCTGTCTGTCTGTCTGTCTGTCTGTCTGTCTGTCTGTCTGTCTGTAGACACAGAGGAGGGCAAAGGCCTATCAGAGCTCCGCGCAGCAGGGTAACTGTGATCAGGGATTCATTGTCAGGTTATTCTTCTAGTATTTCTTCTGACCCCTCACATGTCCTGAATGAAGAATACCAGCTATTGCCATCCATGAGGCGGCTCAGAGTTCCTAAATTTAAAGAACTCTTTTGTATATCAGTCTGTCCTACTTCTAAACCAGAATTAATAAATCGAAGGTCATAATCGTCATGTTTTGCTCTTTGTTTCTGTTGTCATGTCTGTAATGTATTGTATGTTGCACTTGTATGTTGTCTTATATGTGAACGGTGTCGCCATGGATGCACGACAAATTTCAGTGCAAACTGACAATAAAGTTGTATCGTATCGTATGACTCCATGTGACCATGTGCATTATGATTCAAAACGGCAAAAAAAAAACGGTCTCAGTTCAGCAAAGATCTGCGTCGAATCGTATTCATTTTAAACAGATCTAGCTGCCACAAAATGCTAGACAGAAAACAGGATGCTAATCCAGATAAGATAACAAGAAGAAACACAGGCTAGCGCGTGCATGCGTGTGTGTGTGTCTGTGTGTGTTTGTGCCACCGCTGCATGCGCATGTGTATGCGTGCACGTGTAAATAAATACCATGCAAGGCCAGAAGAAGAAGACGAACAACAGGTCTGTGTACAGCAGAAAGAAACACAATACAAAAATCACACACACACACAAAAAAAAACGTCGACAAGCTCAATGTCAAAGTGAAGTCTCTAAACAGATTGATGGCCTGTCCCGTCCTGGTCCTGTCCCATCCTGTCCCATACAGGCTGGAGTTGAACCTGAGCCCTGCGTCAGACACCCCCCCTCCACCCCTTGCCCTCCATGGGGTTAATGGCTGCAAACTGTCACGTCGTTTTGGTACACATCATATTGTCATTATTCACTAGACATACATCGTAACCTTTACACCGCTGATTAACCCCCAGGGCTCCAGAGGAGGAGGAGACTGGGAAAAGAAGGAAAAGTTGTCCCAAAAGTCAGGAAATTCGACGTGAGGCTACAGGGCTCTACTTTCACTGCAGAGCATCTCCCTCCTCCCTCCCACACACACCAGGGGCGGATGTAACATGTTCCATTTGGGGGGGCAAGAGAACATGTTGGAGGGGCAAGAGAAAATGGTATGGGGGTGGCTTCATCGCCCGTGTCGCTTCGCGCCACGGGCGATGAAGCCGCACCCATACCATTTTCGGTTACAGGACTTTTATTAGTCAAGTAAAGCATCAAAAATAACATCAGTTGTTGTTGAAGTTGCAACAGACACGCAGCATGCATAAAGCTAAAGGTCTGACTCAGAGTTTTCTGTTTTCAATGATGAAATGCTGTTAGTTTAGTGGTACCAAAATTGTAGTTAGTATAGCAGTAGTAGTGTTTCAAATCATTTTAAATATAAGCACTTTAATTTGAAATATCTTGGGTTGTTTTGCATGGCATCGTGTTTGGGGGGGGCAGACTGGGTATTTAGGGGGGCACTGCCCCCCATGCCCATGCCTAGATCCACCCCTGACACCCACACACACACACACACACACACACACCTCTGGTCTGGCTCAGCACGCAGCCTGTAAATGTTCCCTCTTTGATTTCACACGTGACAACGAATTAAGGGCCGTTTATCATAGCTGCTTTGTTGTGGCGGGTCCCGACAAAGGCCACTTTCTGTGTAAATTATTGCACAGGATAAACGCTACGCCCTCTGTTTGAAGTCACCCACCAGGATTTACGTAGTGCAGGGACCATGCATGCAGTCCACACTTTTTTTCTCTTTCTTTTTTTTTGTTTCTTTAAAGCTGAAATCCGTTTCAGGTTTTATGTGATTGGAACGCATGCTTGCAAACAAACATCCATCTATACCGCTCAGACATCCCTATGAAGTTAAACATAAATTAGTCACAACCACTTGGCCACCCGTCGCCATGTATGTGGCAGTCGTGTAAATTGATTTTGCTCCTCCTGCCTGATCATCCAATAGATATCCTATCATCTATCAGACACCAGAGCATGTACCAAAAGTATAAAACTCTTTATGCAATGTCCAAATATCTTTTTTCTAGTTTTTCTATTCCAAATATCTTATATCTATTTTTGCTACAAAAGAAGAAAACAGTAAACCGTAAAGAAAAACAGTATTTGCCATCCGAGATGAAGTTGAATACAACTATTGAAAATACTAAGAAAATACTAAGAATGCAAAGTAGTTTTCCCAGCACTCATCAGGGTCTATGTTTCCAGGTGGAGGAGTAGTACAGGGAGACCCACCTCCAACCCATGGCCACATTACATACTCTACCATAGGTTACAATAATGCTTTATGCATTAAAATAATTCCCAGTTCGCAGCATTAAATGCTGTGTCACAACTAGCTTACTTTGCATAAATTCGACATTATGCCAAAATATAAAAATACAGTGGAAGTGAGGATGGACTGGTAAAGTGTACACATCGATAGCTGTGCTTTGGTGCTGTGGCCAAATCACCACCACAAACACATACATACAACGTATATACGAATGTTCTCTTGTCGACAACTTATTCTTTTCTGCCCTGATAAAGAGTTTTAAACTTGCAAAAATGTTTTATATTCCTGTGAGATGTTGAATAATTGTACCTGACCCACATCTCTAGGCCTACAGGAAATAATTATAATGGTTATTCTTGGATTCAACATTACCTGCAGCCAGAAGAAAAAAAGTGTGCATATACTGCATATACATAACAGTTGGATAAAAGAAGACACAATACAATAAAGGAAATACTGACATCTGTACACACACACGCACATGCACACACATACACGTAGTAATTTTAAACTACAAGTCGCTGTAGCGACAATGTGCCACTGAGCACACGTTCACAGCGCATCTCGCTATAGTCTTCTGGGAACAGTCTAATTGCGCAGGAACAGAAATAGAGGCGAGGAAAAAGAGTCTGAATGTGCTCCCAGAGAGAGACGCCCCCCAACCACCAAAACCAACCCACCCCGCAGTCCCGCAGTCCCCGGTCCCCCGTCCCCGGTCCCCCCCCCCCCCCCCCCCCGTCCCCCCGCTGTTCCTACGCTCTGACTTTTATGCCTGTTGTGACAAAAGTGGAGACACGAGAGAGTGAAAAATGTCACTTTTTTTTCCCCAACTCTCCCGAGAGTCCTGAGTCAACTTAGCTGTGAAGTCTGAAGCACTGTGTGTGGGGCTGTGCCAGCGAGCGCGCCTTCCTGTGATATCACGTTTATATCCACAACGCCAGCGCAAAGCACGGAAAACTGTAGAACCATTCACTGTGTGTGTATGCGTGTGTGTGTGTGTGTGTGTGTGTGTGTGTGTGTGTGTGTGTGTGTGTGTGTGTGTGTGTGTGTGTGCAGTGCTGAGCATTCAGCAACACTAAATATGAAATCAATAATACATGTAAATTAAGCATTTCAATACCACAAGGCTGTTGTGATCGTGACATTTTAGTTGATGATTAATTGTCATACATTAATTGCAGTTAGTGATTTAATTGTGATTTTTGGCATTAAACATAAGAAATGATACAAATAATAAACACAGTTTTTGTTGTGTCAATTGAGTGAGTATGCCAAACAATCGGCTCAAACAGTTAAAGGGGAATTCCACCCATTTTCAACATTTTTTCTGAGAGTGTACGCTCTCAGAAAAAAGAAGCGTCTAAAGAAATCCATTAACATGGTGAAAATACATCTTGATGATGTCATCAAGATGTTTCACCATGTTAGTGGTTTTCTTCAGACCTCCATTTCTTGGGAACACAGAATGGGGGAACTTTTTTTATCATGTCCACACAACATCTCTAAGGTATATTAATGACATATTAAAATGTTGAAAATGGGTGGAGTTCCCCTTTAAGCCTGCCTGGTTATAATGCTGACATTAGACAGAGGTCTGAACAAGCAGAAACTGCAGTGGGAACGCTCCACTTCCACAGACACACGAGAACCGCACCCACGGCCCTCTGCCACTGACGTGTTTGTGTGTCGTCTGTGTTCCACATGCCTCACAGATGTAGACAAGACCATCTGTACACACACACACACACACACACACACACACACACACACACACACACACACACACACACACACACACACACACACACACACACACAACACACACACACACGCACACGCACACGCGCACGCGCACGCGCACACGCACACACACGCACGCGCGCTCCGTTCACACTGTACAGACAAAGATACTGGAATGCACAGTAGTTAACACATACCGTAAACAAAAGCATATTTATACTGTAGGTTATGACCCTCGGCACAATTTGCATTTTAATCAGATCCAAATGGTTGAGGCCCAAACTAAGTTATGTCCGAGCATGACCTCGTGTCTAAGCCTGCCTGAGTCTTTGTTTTTTTTTTTTTTTTTTTTTTACACGTTTCACTAATTGATAGCGGCAGCAGCCTTTTTCTGCTTATTAAATCTCATATTGTATGTAAGGATAAGTTATTTATCAGTCAGAGGACCAGGAGTCATTGTGCCTTTTCCCCCTCCATCTGTCTTTATTTATGAAAAGGGTCTTGGAACAGAAAGTAGAAATCATAAAGCACGGTCCCTGTATGCGATAAATTAGAGGCCGACCCAACCTGAACCCGCCGGGTTCTAGACCATATATATATCTGAAACTCTAAGAGACATTATGCCTAGATGACCCTGCACGGGATATACTCATTGTTTTATGTGTTAATGTAACAATACAGCGCAGGACAGGGGCGTTTTTGCCATTAGGCAGACTAGGCAGTTACCTAGGGCGCCATGAGGGGAGGGGGCGACCATGAGAGAGCGCGCCATTGCCTAGGGCTCCAAGTTGCTTAGAAACGCCACTGGCGCAGGGCCTTTCCTAAATACAACAACCTTTATTTCCGCTTATTTCCATTATTGTCCGAAACAAACACACATTATACAATATGACAACAATATGACAATACATCATAAAAATGTATTCAACAGGCCAGGATGATTATTTTACTTTCCGATTTGATAGGATATTGATAACTAGGGTGAACAAGCTAGATCAGAGGCTTTCAACCTTTTTGATACCAGGGACCACGATTTATTCAGCACATGAGCCACGGACCACCATTTGATGACATTTTCACCCCACAGACCCAAAACTAAAGACTTATTATGCTTTTGTCCACAATTCCAGGCAGGATTTTCACAAACAAATCAGCCAAACATAGAGTAAAGCAAAATTACCATTCTTTTACTTTGCGTAGACTTCTTAATTGAGTGGGGTATTTAAGATGATGAATATTTCAACTCTTGGGAGTGTAAACATGGAACCAAATGGACCGGGTCCATTTGGTTTCATTTTTATGCTCTCGAGAGTTACATCTGCTTAACCAACTTAGCTGGGGACCACCTGGAACCCTCTCAAGGACCACTGGTGGTCCCCGGACCACTGATTGAAACCCACTAATCGAGATCAATTATAAATGATTTAGGCCTGAAATTGGTGTTGGTCAGTCTTTCTGACATGAAAAATACATAAATATCGATATAGCTGTTGCCTAACAATAGTGTTTTGTACAGATGAATAAACGTGAAGAAACATGAAATAGATTTGAGCGATATATGCTTAATGATTACGATTGGCTCACACCATTAGCAATCGGGGCGATCACACAATAGATGCACACGTACAATACTTGCATGCATTGCACATATTCACTCACATATTGAGAGCATGCATTGCACACGTGGGCACAAGTATGCGCACATGCACAGACACACACAGGCATGTCATACGTACTCACAAATGCATGTGTGCATATACATCCCAGACTGTTCATATAGTTTCAGGCCTGACTAGGGGCGGATATAACATGTCCCATTTGGGGAGGGGGCAGGAGCAAATGGTATGGGGGCGGCTTCATGACGCCGCCCCCATACCATTTTCTCCATACCATTTTTGGTTGCAGGACTTTTATTAGGAAATTAAGCATCAATAATAACTTCAGTTGTTGTTGAAGTTGCAACAGACACGCAGCATGCATAAAGCTAAAGGTCTGACTCAGAGAGTTTTCTGTTTTCAATGATGAAATGCTGGTTTCATTGTTAAATGCTAAATGTTGGTTTAGCAGTGCCACAGCTGTAGTTAGTTAGTAGCAGTAGTAGTGTTTCAAATCATTTTTTTTAAAGATAGGGACTTTAATTTGAAATATCTTGGGTTGTTTTGCATGCCATCGTGTTTGGTGGGGCAGATTGGTCATTTAGGGGGGCATTGCCCTCCCCCCCAGGCCCATGCCTAGATCCGCCCCTGGGGCCTGACAAAGCTAAGCGGTGGAGGAGGGGGTTTTGGGTGTGATCTATGGGTAACTCAGTAACTTTGGGTTAGTTGCTCCAAGCGGACCACAGGCCTGTCTGACTCACTGCGGCTGACACAACATTCCGAGGAGTGACAGTCTCCCAGTGAGGAGATGGGAGTGGGGAGCAACTCCTTCCCTCCGCTAACACAATCGCTCCACTTCAGCGCCTGGTAATGGGAAGGGAAGGAAGATTGGAGGAAAAAAAGGCCCCTTTTTCCTCTCTTTCAACCCACCACCCTCCCCCCCAGGGGCGGATCTAGGCATGGACATGGGGGGGGGGGGGGGGGGGGGGGGCAATGCCCCCCTAAACACGATGCACCACTCCTGCAACTAACTACAATTTTGGCACCACTAAACCAACAGCATTTCATCATTGAAAAAAGTCAGTCTCTGAGTCAGACCTTTAGCTTTATGCATCTGTTGCAACTTCAACAACAATTGATGTTATTATTGATGCTTTACTTGACTAATAAAAGTCCTGTAACCGAAAATGGTATGGGAGCGGCTTCATCGCCGGCGATGAAGCCGTCCCCACACCATTTTCTCTTGCCCCTCCAACATGTTATCTTGCCCCCCCCCCCCCCCCCCCCCCCCCCCCCAAATGGGACATGTTACATCCGCCACTGCCCCCCCCCCAACACACCCCAATAAAAACGCACCCCTTACCCAACACCACTTTTGGGTGACAGCACAAGAACTTTTTTTTTTTTGGAGGAGGAGGGTGGGTGGGTGGGGGGGAGAGTTAGCGCCAAAGTTCCCTGTCAGCCCATTAAAGATGTGAAGCTGGCATCTCAGGGCCCCTATTGGAACCATATGTGCGAAAGAATTCCTCTCCTCTGGAAAGACATTCCAAATACTGTCCCAGAGCCAAAGACTTTGGTGTTAGTCTAATTTAAGCAGCATGTTGGGGAGAGCTCTCCGCGCTTTGATCACGCGGCCATCGTTTGGTACAAATTGAACTAACCCGAGCTCCGTTCCTGGTGGATCACAACCGTGGATTTGTTGAATTAAACGCTTCGTTGAATGCCGGGGCCCTGCACATGAAAAGGGAGAGTTTACTCTTAAAGGAATCCGATAGTGGCTTTTTCACCTAGCCGGCAGGTCCGCTCCCCTTTTATTACTTTTAAACTTAATCCACGGCGGGTTCCGCGCCGCTTTAACGAGGCGCGGGGCCGCGGCCTGGAGGAGATCATGTTCTGAGGGGGGGTTAGACAGGCAGAAATCACCTGGACTATGTAATGGAGAACATATTGAGCCCAGAGCCCCTCTAAGCATGTACACACACCGGACCAGACTGTACATGTATGTATGTACATTCTCCGCCGTCGGTTTCTTTGATAGTGATTTTTTCCCCCTAGCTCTCTCTCTCACTTTTTCACAGGACCTCTCACCTTAAGCTAAAGGCCCAGCTGCTATCCTGCACGTGCACACTCTCTCTCTCGCTGCCCATTCTCACCAGGGGCGGATGTAACATTTCCCAATTGGGGGGACAGGAGAAAATGGTATGGAGGCGGCTTCATGAAGCCGCACGCATATTTTTGGTTACAGGACTTTTATTAGGCAATTAAAGGTAGGGGAAGTGATTTCACTTTTGTCAGATATCACCCCCCCAAAAAAATCTGTTAAAATGCTCTATTATAAGGTGTGCAGACCATATATTGAGTTCCCCCCTCCCCCACGTTAGCAGAGGAGCTAATAAAAGTTCCCCAGGTGGAGGGTGAATTCTCCTCCAATCAGGATCGAGCAGCAGGTTCACATAGTGTAGCTACTCTTGGGCGCCCCTAGTGCACCAGGCTGGTACTACACAGTGAATTTCAAATCACTTACCCTACCTTTAAGCATCAATAATAACATCAGTTGTTGTTGAAGTTGCAACAGACACGCAGCATGCATAAAGCTAAAGGTCTGACTCAGAGAGTTTTCTGTTTTCAATGATAAAAGGGTGTTGGTTTATTGGTGCCACAGCTGTAATTAGTTAGTAGCAGTAGTAGTGTTTCAAATCATTTTAAATATAGCTTAATTGGAAATATCTTGGGTTGTTTTGCATGCCATCGTGTTTGGTGGGGCAGACTGAGCATTTACGGGGACATTGCCCCCCATGCCTAGATCCGCCCCTGCTTCTCACTCTCTAACTCTTTCTCAACTGTTATATTTGTCCGTCTGTCTGTTTCTCATCTAGCTGACTGACTGTCTGGCTGTCTATATCATTCTCGCTAGCTCAACCGGCACTCTGTCCAACGCATTGTTTCAAAAGAGCAACACGTCCACAATCGCACAGCCAAAGCCAATTGTGACCACTCTGCTAATGATCCCAACGACAACAATGGCCTTTTGTGTGTTTCAAGGGGGGGGGGGGGGGGGGGTAGAGAAGAAGAAGACGGGAGACATTTTGGTGGTGTATGCAGCCGCGGTGCAAATAAGCCTCCTTCCTTCTCCTTGTGACATGTTTGGCCCACACAACACCCTGCTGGGCCCATATGGGTCGGCCGTCACACATCGGGGGCAAGAGGGGGCTGCTTATCTGTGCTATTGATTTTCCCATTGGCTCCGCTCCCCGTTTGCTAAATGAGAACATGCTGTGTGCAGGAAACAAGGCTTGGATTCTCTCTTTTTTTTCCTTCTTCTCTATATGAAATGTCTGCACGTCCTCAAGCCCATGCTGGAGCTCTGGGAGAGTCTCATTTGTTTCTCACCACCTCACAATGTTTTGTTTTTGATGCGATTCATCCTTCTTTAGCTTGCTGCAGGATGGTTTTATATACGGCAGGTTTTTCCACTTAAAGTTTTTATTTCTGCTAACCCTTTCACATTACAAAAATAGAGCATCCAATGCATCAACGTTGACATTCATATTTTGGACCCTGCACTGTAGAGCAGTGGTTTTCAATCTTTTTCATACCAGGGCCCAATGTATTCAGCATTTGAGCCACGGGGACCACATTTGAGGACATTTTAGCCCCACAGACACCAAAAACTAAAGATTTCTTTTGCTTTTGTCCACAATTCCAGGCTGGACTTTGGAAACAAAACATACAGAGCAAAATCTTCTACATTCTCTAGTTGTGTAGACTTGGGCTAATTCAGATAATGAATATTTTAACACTTGAGTGTAAACATGAAACCAAATGGAACTGCAAGGGTCCATTTGGTTTCATGTTTACACACTCAAAGAGTGAAACAACTATCCAACATTTAGCATGGGGACCACTGGTGGTCCCCGGACCACTGGTTGAAATCCACTGCTGTAGGTGAATCTGTTCGTGATATTTCAATAAATGCAAGATTTTCAAGCATTTTCCAAAAATGCCAAGTTGATAAGCCTATATTAAAAACAGGAGGGCTTGCAGGCAGCGCACAAAGCAGATGTACAAGCAGCACGCCGCATTGTGAGCTTGTAGGTGGGCTATTTATTATACATCAACATATATAAGGCTCAAGTGGGTTTTAAGCAATGACGAATGCAAGGATTCCAGGAGATTACTTTTTAAGGTCATATTGATTCTCTTATTTATTCAGTTCCTCTGACAGCTGCTGGGTTAAAATCTATCCTGTCTTTAAAACACGAAGGCAAATCTCCCGATAGGGCAAAAAGACTTCTTCCCAAACAAGTTGCAGCATCTTAAAGGGCACATATGACTCCACATGGTGTTTGACACTAAAGGCTAAACCGCACTGGAAATCACTAACACTTCCTCAACCCCTCTGGCCCTCTCTATTGACTAATTAAAGTTTTCATCAATATATTGATTGTAGGTTTTGTTGTAATTGTTCACAATCTGGTTAAACGACAGACGCCAGTTCCCTTTAACAACGCCCATTACTACAGCTGTGTTAACACTCTCGTTTATTAGACCCGCCCTCTGCTTTTCCTTTTTCCCTTAAATTCTAAACTCTGAGACTAGGATGGACTGACTGACCCATAGCTCACACAGGCAGAAGATATTGGGCAAATAGCATGTCTTGTACTGTTTTGAAGAAAATATGAAATTGCGGTCTATGATTTAAGGCACCGGTCCCCAAACCTTTTTGGACGTACACCTCCTGACTCCTGATCATTTCGTCCAAAATTTTACATTTGAGTGTTGGAAAAACTCCAAGGAACAGCAATGTCTGTCCTTACCAATGTCCCTATCCAATTTCAGACATGTCTGATTTTGCTTTTTATATGATGATATACAGTATGGCAAATGATCACAGAATGTCACTGCACTGAGAGACATGAGGCTGCTGTATACCCCGCATATGCTCTATACATCTCATTACAAAGGTGCTATACCAGATTTAGTTAAACACCACCTAGCCTCAACACCCATGCTTTCATTTTCGTCCGTGTTGTGCGAAAACAGGACTAATTTGTTATCCACGGTGGTCTAGAAGTGGGAGTCAACTTTTTGGGTGAGCGTGTCTCCAAATGATGTGAGGTAACACCACAGTGGAGGGACGGTAGGGGGAGGGGCCGGGGATGACGACACGTTGGTGAGAACAAATCAGATCAGCTCATCTGCCGTCCAAATTCGGACAGCACTCCGCCCCCCGTAGGCCCAAATCATTTCAGGTTAGGCCAGGCTAATTAACACCATAAAAAACGCTATTTAATCTTTTCCTGTCACTCACCCCTATAGAGGGCATTTGTGCAACACTGGGCTTCCACAGTTGGTCTATATTGTAATGCAAACTCAGGAAACTCAGGTTTCTGAAGACAGTTTATATAGGAAATGAATAGAATAAGAAACTCTGAATATTAATTGCGTTTGTCTCTGCAGCAAACTTCATATTGCGATGCGCACATTCCCGCCACAATTGTTGGAAAAGTAATTATCTTCCCCGGTCTGTCATAAACTGTCATCACAGATTAAGCATCATTTTCTCTGGGATTGAATCGGACAGTATAAAGTCTTTGAGCAAAGGGGACATAAGAGCACATGGCTAATGGTTCTGCTGGCCGCAATTCAGGCTAGCCCAATAAAAGTCCAGTCTAATGAAAATTGTGAACTTATTTTTAAAGCGCAGAGAGATCTGTTTTTAGCATCCAGGCCCAAGGACAAAGGCTTAAAATACTCGGGCATGTCAGGTTTTTTTGTAGTACAGTGGAAGTGGTGGGTGTTAAAGTGGGTCAGATACTGTATGTTCGCCACGTGCTGGAGGACGGGCAGGCCATACAGTATCCATCACAGTGTTCTCTCTTAATGGTGCCCCATACTGTTGCTGGACCAGAACCCCTTCAGGTAACAGTGCTGAGGAGAACAATAGGCAGACAGATGCGGAGGGGAGGTGGTATAGGTGGGCGTCGGGGGGCGTTCACCCCCCCCCCCTCTCATGTGCACATGTGCGAGGCTCTCCTGACATCAGGTAGAGCTGCTGATTGATCGCAGATCAAAGGCAGGAAGTGCGGGGCATAATTAAGGCCGTGCCGCATAAATAGATATAACGGTACAGTATGTACACTACAGGATGGTATATTAATCCACAACAAATGTGCCATGGGATTAATTGCCGGTCTGTTTGGCTTTCGGGCAGGTCTTTCTACCCCTGTCCTGAGAATCCCAGATTTACATGCCCTTGTTGTTGAGAATAGCAACCCATTCCCAGATGTATCTCTCTCTCTGTTGCCTGTGTTGTCTGTGAATAATGGACAGCCCACTTTCAGGTCTTGTACTGTACTTTATGTGCTATATGTCCATCTTAATATATAATAATCATCTGAGGCCGAATATATCGAGAACCATAGGGGTATAACGATAATATATATAAAAAATAAAAACAGCAACATTCACTATGTAGTCTATCGTTGCATCGTTTTGCAATGCGAATAATGAATCGTTTTATTTGCAGACAATCGATTGCGTTAATACTACATCAAATTTAGCATTTTTTAAAAGAAAAAAAAGTGGTTTAATTACTTAACTTAAGACAATGTCAATGCATTTTAAATAGTCTCTATATTTATTTCAAATCACATAATTGTATCAAATCGCCAGAATTACCCAATATCATCCATGTCTCCTATTGTCAACCATGTATTGTGATACTATGGAATTGCTGTTAAAAAGTTACACTGATAGTGAACCACATAACCCTATTTCACCAGCAGTTTAATTAGCCTAGGTGGTACACTGATCTACTATTCACTATGTTTGAAGTCCTGGTTGACAATGCTGTGACCTATTATGCTTTGAAAATACTTGGCCCTCTGTGCATAATTGGTTTTGATTTGGGCGTCCCTTCATTTTGTTCTGTATTTCTCAAACAATGTGACTCTGGTAGGAAACTCTGGTAGGAAACTAGTATTTAATACTATGCATTATACTGTGGGTATCTAACTTGCTGTGTCATCCTTGTTACATACAGTGACTGAGAATCGCTGATTCAAGCAAATGAAGAAAGTTATATGAGCAAAGTAAAAAAATAAATCTAAAAAAAATAAACAATAGAAAGCAAAAAAAATGTGTTGAATATGGTGTCAAGTGGAACTACAGCCTTTTGGCGCGATGACAAACAAAACAAAAAACCTCAGCAAAATACATTTTACGACAGCCACTTTGACAATAAACCCAACACTAATGTGAACTGCCATAGAACTATTTGGAAAACGCCATGGCTTTGTTTTATTTGTTTCCCCAATCATGGTCAGAGAGATTCCCACCAAAACGTTGTCTTAATTGAAGGCCTGAGTGGCCTTGACGCTGTTCGGTAGACACTGAACCTGGCCAAGAACACGCAGGGGCGACCAGAGCACTTTAGAAACACAATGCAGGGAGGCGTTGCGGTGGCAGAAGTGCAGGGTGGATGTGGAGACAAATCCTTCCACTTCATCGCTGGCATGCGTGGCTGCTGCTGGCCCTGCCGGCGTCATAAACACTGCCGGGTGCTTCACAAACAACGCCGTCCGCGCTGCAAACAATAGCGCAGGGCGGCCACCGCGCTACCATTGACTTTGGGGGATTGTCGGGCTGACCACAGTGTGGCTACTGGCCCCGCCACAGGCCTCTCATCCAGGCGTCACGCTGCTGGCCTGGCCGCAGGCACCATGCGACTATATGACTGCAACGGCACACAACCTTGCACCCTGAACTGGGACCTTTCTTTTTAGCTCTTCTGAAAGATAAATGGAGAACATAAATGGTAAATGGTGCATATATATAGAGCCTTTACCCAAGGTGCTTTACATAGATAGATCCCATTCACACACCAATGGCAGAAAAAAAACATGCAAGGTACTGACCAACACACTGGGAGCAATTAGGTGTGAAGAGTCTTGCTCAGGGACACATCGCCACTAACTCTGGGGGAGCCTGGGTTCAAACCGGCAACCTTGCAGTTGCCATCTGGAGACTCTAGCCCTGAGCCACCGCCACCCCTCCATACCTACAGTATATACCTGTGTAGATTATGCCAGTGTCATTTAGTTTATGTGGACTATGTGGTCAACATACGCTGACACTTTTGATCAATTGACTGATTGATTGATTGAATAGTTTATTAGACAGAAACACTGTATGTGTAAACAGCAACACAGTTCACTGTCCATCCGGTCTTGTTGAAACTGAGGCAATACATGACAGGAACAATAACCATATACATTGTTCTGTTCTGTTTCTCTCGTTTTTTATCGCACCTTAACTAACATCCTCAGCATATCACGTATATGGAATGCTCTCTGCTGCTATGCTCATGCATGAGTACAACTCAGGTACTGGTCCTAGGTGGCTATCTTTTTTGGTTTCTCATCTGTAAAGAAGACAATTGGAATTTCTGTTTAAGTTTAGTAATGGGGTGGATAATTTTCTTTTTTCTGCCTAGAGACAATTGTGACGGACGAGACAATAATGTGGCAATAGTGTTGATTCTGACACTTTACTAAAATAATCTATGACAATTAGACATGCTGGTTAAATCATGTAGCCTGATAGTAATCAAAAGCTATTAACCACTTAAACTATTTTATAGAGCCTACAAGCTCACATCATGTCACAGTGCGTCTTGTCAGGCTGAAGGTGGTTTAAAACTAACAAGCCTGAATTATTTCACACCAAAGCTGTTACTCTTAGTCCACAATGCAAAACGGGTTCATTTGGTTCCATTTGTACGCTCTCAGAAAAAAGAAGCATCTAAAGAAATCCATTAACATGGTGAAAATACATCTTGATGATGTCATCAAGATGTTTCAACATGTTAATGGTTTTCTTCAGACCTCCATTTCTTGGGAACACAGAATGGGTGAACTTTTTTATCATGTTTACCCAACACCTCGAAGGTACATCAATGACATAGTAAAATGTTGAAAATGGGTGGCGTTCCCCTTTAACAACCGCTAATATTATTGACACCATCAGTATCTGGCGTGAGGTACTGTTATTATAGTTATGCTTAGGCACAGTTCCTTTGGATACGGTTAGACGGTTCTTTTGCTCATGGTTTCAGTATGGTCATTTTTTGGTTCATGTTAAGCACTATTATTTTGGTCATGGTTAGGCACCGTTCCTTCGGTTTATAGGTTCATCTGGCCGGTAGAGTGAGGGTTTGGGCTAAGACCAGTACAATCTCAAAGTTCCCAATCCGCCTGGCGTGCAAAACACTTTGACAACACACCACATTATCCACAGTCTCACACCGTCCGTTTGGTTGTAACCCTACATATACATGCACTCAAATATACAGTAGTTGCATAAAGTGTATCAAAATCAATGTATTGCCAATGTAGCCTGTATTTGAACATACAAGGAGTTCGTTTTGAAAATTAGACTGAAGCGACAGTATCTAGGCCTGTAGAAACTAGACTTGCTCAAAATATGCTAACATTACATTACAGTATATCACACAAGACACCCCAATATGTACCACTTATACAGTTAACCTGCACTGCAGTATAGTATGTGCTTTGACTTGTGTCAAAACCATACATCTTCTAGAAGTATGAGCCAACACAAACACACACACTCCACAGGCCAAACAGTGTGTGTTGTTACTTGCCTTCTCTCTCTCTCTCTCTACAGATTTGCCCTCCAGCATTGAGGGTAATTGAGATTTTGGTCAGTAACACACACATGCATACGTGCACGCACGCGCGCACACGCACACGCACACACACGCACACACACACACACACACACACACACACACACACACACACACACACACACACACACACACACACACACACACACACACACACACACACACACACAGCCCTTCTCTACATGCATGCTCGCTTACTCTTGCTACTGTCAATCATCGACTGGGGTTATTAAGGGAGAATGTTGCTCTCCTGATTGGCCAGGAAGCCGGCCCCATCCCGGGACACGTCCAGCAGCGATGCTGATAACCCAGACTCATTTGTTAGGGGCCACAGCCGCGTTTGGCAAGCATGCGGACCAACAAGCGCCTCGTCCTCCTCGTCTCTCTCTCTCACAGCAAGCACACATGATAGGGTTTCTTGGCAACTGTGAAACAATAGCTCACTGTTTCACGGGTCCATCCCGGGCCACCGCGACTTTTGTTTCGGGGCTTAAAATAACAGAACAAGTGGGAGAAAGCACTGTTTTCGCACTGCTACGGGGGGTTTGCGCAGGCAGGGGGCTAAGAGGGGATGCGTAGGACCGTGAGGAATGGTTCGGCATGAAGGGCATTTCGAGAGAAGGGGCGTAGAGCTCAACCAGGGCCATTAATAAGGTTTAACAGCTTGCACCCAGCTCCTCTAAACCAACGTTGCGATACCAGGCCTGGTGGGTCCTTGTGGCTACAGCTGGCCGTCCTAGTTGAAACAATGGGGCTGGCCTTAATGGCTTTGTGATGATGTATCTCCAAATTCTTTTGCATGAGACCCCTGACTGGGGAGAGGGCTCAGGACTCTTATCTGTGCGGACATCTTGGCCCGGCTCTAGGCTCCGTGGTTCTCCGGTTTCACCTGCCCATGGGAGAGAAAAAAAAAACACCAGGACCGGAGTAACTGGGGATTAGCCGGGATGACCCCGGGAGCAGCGCAGCAACATTTGAGACTGCTGAAGAGAGAAAAGTTGTTTGACCTTGAGGCAATGGACAAGGTGAAAACCAAGAGAGATTATTAGATTAGTCGAGGTGAAACGTTAGACCTGGATGTAGCCAATGCTGATGGGAACACATCTCTCACTGGGAAACAGTTATTATTACAAGGAATCCCAGAAGACACACTTCTTCGCACACACAAGCAAAGACTCATTAGGTCATGATGTCGCGTCGGGATGGGGAAAAAGGAACACACCTTTCAAATGCATGTAGCTTATAGTTACTCGATTGCGTTGTTAAATTACCTGTGTGTGGATTACAGTGGGGCGTGGGCGATGCAGACCGACGTGTTATCTAAGCTCTGGCTTAAAGTGAGTCATACAGGTTACATGAGTATAAGGATCTGCCTCCGAGCAGAACCCCATCCTGCACTGTGACACTCCGCCAGAGCGCTCAAGGTCAGTGCCCCGGCATCTCCCGTGACCGCACCGACATGTCCTCGGGCCTTAAGACCTAGCAGACAGATTACAACACCGCCACTCAACAAAGAATGGCGCCTGTGCACTCCTGCACAGGCACCCTGTCACCCCCCCACCCCAACCCACCCCCAAAAAAGAAAAAGACGTGCAACCAGAGAGCTCCTGGAGGACTCGTCACCTCATCTTCTGGGAGAAGCAGAAAACGCAGGCGCGTGGGGGGGGAGCCGCCACTTCAATCATCTCGGGGTCACAGGGGTCATCCTCCGGGGTCAAATACCTTCGGGCTGATGTCTCGCCAGCACTACCTCCACGTCCTCCAGCGCGTCCTCCCTCTCCTCCTCCTCCAACGGTTGTCTCGGTTTGCGCAGCACGGTGACAGGCCGTGGTCAGTGTCACAGGCTTGAGCCCCATGCAGCATCATGGACACCGCCCAGATCCTATTCACACCTCGGTGAATAAGGGCTTAGGTGCGGAGAGAGGACAGCAATACCACGCTCCAGTGGTAAGACTATTGGAGACTGCCTTTAACAAAGGCATTCCCCTACTATGAGATTTTGGGTCGATTATTGTGGCGTGTTAAAATGCAAGAACTCGCCCCGTTGTCATTCAATCACTCACTCCCCCATAATATCCCATGGCTTCCCTTGCATAGACGGTTATGTGAGCCCTCTATGCTAATATGGTGTAGGTTTACATTGACTCGAGTTTGAGAGAGAGACAGAGAAAGGGCCAGCACCAAGACCTTAAGTCACAATGAAAAGTGATTTACCCCTTTGTACACACTCCAAAAAAGCACTAAATGGGCCCAGTTTGCAAGGCTGTGTTAACAAGATAATCTGAAACTCGGGAGCGTGATTTTTAACAAGGGTGTTTTTACGGCCTCTGTTACAATAAAGTGAACAGGTAAAACACCGAGTGATTACCGATAATGAAGAACAGATATGGCCGACACCGTCCTAGGGATCCCTAATGAAAGATTACACTGCACTTTGAAGAGTTTTATTGGCTCTGTAAATCCGGGCTAAATACTTATTATTTGAAGAGGTATTAAGGGTTGCCGGGACTGTAATATGTGCCAGTCTGTTTACGATTAAGAAGGGGGGCGGGAAAGAGCGCCGGGGATTTCATTGGGATTTTATAGGGCAACCCCTGTTTGCCCCCGGAATTCCAGCGCCTTCTGAGAGCAGCTCCCTGTAAGCCCGTTGTGTGAACACGGCTGTCCCGTGTGTTACAACATAATGACTTGACAAAGTTTGAGGGAAAGCAGACTCCCCACCGAACCTGAGCCTAAGTCCTTCAATACCTACGACATTGCAGGGCCAGGGCCTGGGGGATAAAGCAGAGCTGTAACAGGTAAACATGAGCTAACGGCGTGGCCTGTTATTCGTCCACGTTCCGCCACATGTCCACAAAACATCTGCAGCTATTAATCAGTCCATATCGTTCTCGGCTCCTGTCTAAGCGACTATGCCCCGTTGTTAATCTCCACCTCTTTTCCTGTGAAGTACACAGCGAGGAATATATATTATATATTTTCTCATGGATAGAATACAACCATTAGGTGCTCCTGGGGGTCTTCTTCTGTGACTCTGGGGGCTGTTGATCCCAACTCCAGAGCTGATAGGAACCAGAGCTGATGGGAAGGGAACCAGTAATCAGGGTCAGGAACTTTACTACAAGCACAGGAAGGCCCTTCAAAAGCCACGGATCTCCTGGGCGATAAAAAACACCCTCGCACCCGAGACACCACTTTTAACATGTCCTCTAAATGTCAACTGTGAAAAGATTATCGCCGTGCAGTAAATCAACGCTAGGCCAGGCCATAGTAGTGCCGGGGTGTACCAGGAACTCACAGAACAGAAAATGGAGTGGTTAATGAAACAGAAAAGAAAAGACGTTAGTGATAAAGGCCTGCCTCTCTCTCTCTCTCAGATACAGTTCTCTCCACTCCTTTTCAAATGCAGAAGGTCACTCACTATAGACTCAGGTCATACGGTATACCCCTGTAAAAATACTGCAGAGCGAGTGGTTTCAATTTGCTCAAGTGATTAAGTTCACGCCAGCCCCCGAGTGCACTGGCAAGGGTCATTTGTGCCGCGCCGAGTTACTGATCAAGGCGAGAGGCGGGTGATGCTAACCGTTAGCATTGGTACTGACACGGCATTATGGGGCTAACATAACAAGATGCTGAACCATTAGACGTGCACACGCAGGCACCACAAGGTCTATTTGAGGTTAGGGGACGGAGCCACGAGGATTTTATTTCCAACTGCTTGTCTAACCAGGGCTTTGTTCAAAGTATGACAAACAACAGGATTTGGGGGGGAAGTGTCAGCACTTTTTGTGTCTGAAATGTTGCGAGCGAGGAGTGGTATATTTACTGGAAGAAGCAACGGGTTGACAATAGGGCCATAATTGGCACTAAAGACACACTCCCACTAAATGGGTGCCGGATTTGGAATAAAATGTCTGTATTTGGAGCAAATATAGGAATTTCACAAGTAAAGGCTCAGTAACTTGCAGCTCTCAAGGGCTCAAATTGACTATGTCAGGGTTTTCAACAGGTGGTTCCGGCGACCACCAGTGGTCCCTGAGATGGTTCCAGGTGGTTCCCAGCTAAATGATGGACAGTCGGTAACAAAATGGACCCTTATAGATCTGTAATCTGTAAGAATATTTAACTCTTGAGTGTAAATGGGCCCTTATGGACCCTTATAGATCTGTAATCTGTAAGAATATGTAACTCTTGAGAGTGTATAATGAAACAAGAGTTTAAATTATATTTAAACATCTGAATTACCTAATTTTCAAGAATCTACACAATTCAAACTGTAGAAGAATTGTTATTTTGACCAATGTTGCCAGTTTCTCTCTTCTAAATTGTAGACACGAACTTGAAAATCCTTAGTTTTGGGTCCGAGACATCGAATGGTGGTCAAATGGTGCATAAAATGCAGAATAAATAGTGGGCCCTGGTATGAAAAAAGTAAAAAACCACTGGCCTGGGTAAAACAGAGGCTCTCAAAGTGTGTGCACTATATGCACTATATGCAAGCCGCACACGTGCGTGCACACACGTACATCAATTATACAGAGTTCTTCTGATCTTAACCCGACTCAAATCCCTCCAATCAAACCTTGGCATGAACACACAACACACAAGGCCTCGCATGGCTAAATTATGGATACATGGATATGATTTATTTGCCTATCTTTCACTTCTACAGCTGCATCCCCCCCCCACTGTTGATTTATTTATTTATGTATTTGTTTTCTCTCACTGTTTGGGTGTTTCCCTTCTTCTCTTCTTTCCAGCGAAGGCAGTGTGTTATGTATGGGGTTGTTGGTGGTGCGCCTCTGTTTTTCTTCCCCTCGCACACACTTCCACATCTAGTGAAACCCCAGCACTGTCATTTCCTCCGCCTGTGATCTGGAGTAGGGGCTGCTTCAGAGACAACTGTCAGGTTCAAATAATAACAGCAAAGAAAAAAAAAAGACGGAGAGGGAGGAGGAGGAGGGGCTGCGATATTGAACTTACGGAACGCGAGGCGAGGTTTTGAGTGAAGGCAAAGGCACTCCATTTCCCCCCAAACCCACCACCCCCACCACCCCGTTCCCTTTGCCTTTGTCAGCGCCGAGGGTTTTCTCTCTGTAGATGCGTGGAGCGTTGCGTGGGTGATGTCAGTGTAGCTCGGAAACGGAGGAGTTGTGTACAGCGATTTAGTACAAATGCATCCCATAATGATCATGTTTTGTTACCTTTAGGTGCCTCCAAACACTGGTTCGTTCCTCTTCCGCTCTGGAAGAAGAAGAAGTGTGTGAGTGCCATAAACAACTTTACAGAGCCTTTGCTTCTTGCTCCCTTTTAGCCCCGCTGTTTACGACTGCTGCTTTTGTTTTCCTATCAGCATCCTCTTCATCTCTCTCTCCTTCTCTCTCTCTCTCTTTCCCACTGAGCCAGTAGCACAAAGGCAGATCTAGGCATGGGCATGGGGGGGCAATGCCCCCCTAAATACCCAGTCTGCCCCCGCAAACACCATGCCATGCAAAACAACACAAGATATTTCAAATTAAAGTGCTTATATTTAAAATGATTTGAAACACTACTACTGCTACTAACTACAGCTGTGTCACCACTAAACCAACAGCATTTCATCATTGAAAACAGAAAACTCTCTGAGTCAGACCTTTAGCTTTATGCATGCTGCGTGTCTGTTGCAACTTCAACAACAACAACTGATGTTATTATTGATGCTTACTTGACTAATAAAAGTCCTGTAACCGAAAATGGTATGGGGGCGACTTCATCGCCCGTGGCGCGAAGCGACACGGGCGATGAAGGCGCCGCCATACCATTTTCTCTTGCACCTCCAACATGTTCTCTTGCCCCCCCCCCCCAAATAGGACATGTTACATCCGCCCCTGCAGCAGCGCCAGCTTAAACATGCTGTTGCACGTGCGCACGTGCATATATACACACGCATACATGCGAGTACACACATGCACACCTGCCTGTGCTGCCTCAGTACAGCTGAAGAATAATACAAGTAGGCTTAAAACAAGACCTGAGTTCTCATAACAGCTGGGATTCTTCTCTGTTCAATCCAAAACGGCTTACAGACATACTGTCTGTCTGAGACACTTTGTTAAATCGGTTGGTTCTCAAACTTTTTCCTTTTCAAGGAGCCCCCATGACTCTGAGTTATAAAAGGTACGAGTTCTGGGCGACACGCTCTACCGGCTGCTCTACCCCTGAGCCACCGATGGCAGCTGCTGAATGCACACAGAAGCATGAGCTGACCTGTGAGAGGAACAGCAGCATCAGCTGAAGTGTGTGTGTGTGTGTGTGTGTGTGTGTGTGTGTGTGTGTGTGTGTGTGTGTGTGTGTGTGTGTGTGTGTGTGTGTGTGTGTGTGTGTGTGTGTGTGTGTGTTGTTTTTAGTTTTACTTCGCAGTATGTATATACGTACCAGCCTGAGCAGAGCTGGGATTGGCCTATAGCAGACGTCAGCTGTGTGCTACACTGAATACCCATAGGAGCATGAATTGTGCTGTAATTGGTCTACTTTTGTGGGACCCCGAGATACACAAGACACTTCTAGATCCCTTCACAACCATGCCGAAGAAAGAACACACACCTGCAGGTTCACTATTGCGCTGTCACTGCATGTCATTGACAATCACGCATATACTGTACTTGCATGCCTGCACACATGATGCATATTTGAACAAAAGACACACACACACCCGCATATATGCATGGCAGCACTTGGGGACACATACTCAAACACAAGACTTGTGTCTTATGCACAGTTCTGCAGGCGGACGCATTACTAGATAAATTCCCTCAGCTGTTTAGGGTAACTCAGTAAATGTCTAGTGCATGGGTGCCTACTCTATTTTGACTTGAAAGCTACTTTCAAAATGAATGAATGAATGAACCTTATTTATATAGCACCCTTCACAGCACCTGTGCACAGAGTGCTTTACATAGGAAATAAATAAAACAAACTATAACAGCAGGCAACCATTATTACAGCAAGGAAAAATTAAAACCAAAACACAGCAATCACTGTACATATAGCTTACATAGAGACAGTACAGCAGTGACAAATTAAGGAGGTGGTTACAAATTACCAAAAGCTTATCGTCGGTAGAAGTGTGTTTTAGTTTTTTAAAAGAACCCTCAGAGGGAGCGGTTCTCAACGCCAGCGGAAGAGCGTTCCAGAGCCTAGGGGCCATCACCTCAAAAGCTCCATCACCCTTTGTTTTTAATTTGGTTCTGGGGACAACAAGGAGAAAAATGACCGGCTCAACAAGATCTACACATCAACAATGTGCTTATCCCATTACTGTTCCCATTACATGTTACTACTGATGTTTGAAAACAAAGTATTTGTGGTTTGAGTTGATGGTTATATACATGTATATATACAGTATATATATTCTAGGGCAGTCGTTTTGATGATATTTTCACCCTACACAGACCGCAAAAGTAATGATTTATTTTGCTTTTGTCCACAATTCCAGGCTGAATTTGAAAAACAAAACAGTCAAACATACAGATCAAAATGACCATAAATCTTCTACATTCTCTAGTTGTGTAGACTTGGGACTGAATTCAGATGATGAACATTTTAACTCTAGAGGGCGTAAACAAGAATGGTTTCATGTTTACACACTCAAAGAGTTACCAACTCTCCATCGTTTTTAGCCTGGGGACCACCTGGAACCCTCTCAAGGATCACTAGTGGTCCTCGGACTACATGTTGAAAACCACATTTCTAGATAAATTCCGTCAGCTGTTGAGGGTAACTCGGTAAACGTCTAGTGTGTGCCCTGCGGTGTAGAGCGCCGGACTTTGGGGGGGGCAGGGGGTGAGGGGGGTGCTCTGACACCCAAGCACACTCAGCCAGTTCGTTCCACCATGAGTGTGCCGGCCAGCCTGGGCACTTAAAAACAATCTCCTCGTCAGCCCCCAGGCCCCCGTGACTTTACAATAACACAACAGGTTGACAAAATGAGAGCCCATTCCTCCCTCATTTACGCGTCATTTCAGCGGTGACCCCCGCAGTAAAAAAGATCAAAGAGCTTTTTGAGGCCTGCTCTTATTTCAAGCCCCTCGCTTTAGGAGGACAGCTGAGGAGCTTGGCAGCTCTGCTGACGATGCTGAGAGCTTCCATGGGACTTTTCTTTCTTCTTTTCTCCTTTTTTTTTTTTTTTTTACTTCGAACCCCTTCGGCTTGTGACGAAAGCCCCTCCTGAGTCACTCAGAGCAGCGGGTCCCAAACCATCTCCACACCAAGGAAGGAAATACCTCTGAGTAATCAAAGGCCCAGGCCTGGATTGCAAAATGTTTTGATAGATGTTTGACGATAGATAGCTCACAACAATGAAACAATGAAATAAATCATATGAATCAAAATGACTTCATGATATCTTTGCTGTCAGATGGAAATCTTGCACAGTATGTCCAAAACAGTTAGGCTACGTAGAGACAGTGCTCTGTTGGATCCATTGCTATTTTAGTCGCAGACTGACTGGCAATACTTTTCATGATTGGTTTAAAGGCAATAGAGGCAACTTTAAAGTGTCCAAACACTGTTTGTAAATAGATTTGTTTAAAAACAGAATCTAACTCCACCTCACCTCCACTCTATTGGCTAATTATGAATCTGCTGGAGTGCTGTGCTGTGATTGGCTAAAACGCTGCCTCATCCCACACAACTCCCCCCTTCACAAATTAGCACCACCTTTCCTGAGCCAGACTGTTTTGTTTTCATGATTTGTTGACAACAACAACAAAGCTCCAGACCGTCTGCAGGAAGAAGCAAGTGTCTGTCTGAGGCATCAAAGTACACAAAAAGGCAAATATCTATTTTGATTTTTGGCTAAAAGTTGCCTCTATTACCTTTAAAAGAGCATTGATTTGGTTGATCTGGAAATAAAAAAAAACAATATGTGATACACGATATGTACGATATGCACACGCACACACACACACACACACACACACACACACACACACACACACACACACACACACACACACACACACACACACACACACACACACACACACACACACACACACACACACACAGGCTATGTTTGCTACTAGCATTCGTTTGCAAAAAATGATCAAATATGCAGGTTTATCCTCGACTGCTGCTGGAATATAATTATAATTTGTTTCCTTTTCCTCTCCTTTCTAGTTTGAGAAACGAACACCCCCGCCCCGGTGCCCCCTAGTGGCCCACACTTTGAAAAACATCCACTCAGAGGGGCCCCCGCGTCGAGTACGGGAACTTGTTATATGGCCGAAAACTTAATTGCCGTGGGATGACAGATGGTTATCTGCTGTAACTTGTGTATCGCATGTGCAATTGCTCTGACCCCACTGCGCTGGAATTACGTGCTATAAATCTCCGGCAAAAATGATAAGAGTTATTACAGGGGGCTTATGTTCGGTAATGAAGTCAATAAAAAACTGTAAATTACTCAGACACGACCATAAAACTCGTATAAAATCATGGCCTGCTCCTGGCTTTAATTAACCTGTGTATTATGTTATTGTATGTGCAGTACAATACCAATACATTCCGAGTCAGTACAGTAGTCCCTATCTGCTGCTATGATATCTCTATTTTAACCACTTTAACATTCTATTCTGTGTAGAACAGACCTGATTTGCAACTGTACTGAACTAACTGGACCATTTATATTTCCACCTAACAAAATCTGTTGAGATTAGTTCTATGTTCTGGCAAATGTTCCCTCCAAAATATGGAGGACAGGCTTCACATGGTGAACAATGAACCCAGGTGTTTTCAACAGGTGGTCCGGGGACCACCAGTGGTCCCTGAGAGGGTTCCAGGTGGTCCCCAGCTAAGTTGTTTAACCAGATGTAACTCTTGAGAACGTAAAAATGTTTCATTTTTACACTCTCAAGAGTTAAAATATTCATCATGTGAATTAGTCCTAAATCTACACAACTAGAAGATTAATGGTCATAGACAGAAGCAAAGGAAATCTTTAGTTTGGGGGATCTGTGGGGCGAAAATGTCCTCAAATGGGGATCCATGGCTCAAATGCTGAATAAACGGTGGGCCCATGCCCTACAACACTATAAATATCCTTTACGTTATACAATCACAAAACAGTTCTATTTTACTCAATGTAAAATAATCCATAAAATACTCATCAATGCAATACAATGACGAACTGCACAACTGTGGGCGATGTCACTGAGCCTGATGAAGGTACTGAGGTACCCACTTCAGCAACCTTATGAAAACCACAATCATCCATGTTTTGTGTTCTAGTCTTATCCTACACTCGCAAAATTATGGGAATGTTGACATTGCCGACATTATCAATGTCCTTTTCTGAAAACTGCAAATGTCGTGATCGTGTACGACAAATACCTTCAGGTGTTTACACCTGCACAACTGTGATGTGACAAAGCCAGCTGCACTGGAACTGAATTTATACTACATTAACTTCACAAAGTTGACTATTAGCCATTTGATAGTCCTATACTGCACCTGGCCTCTCCAGGTATAGGCTGTTAGATTCACATAGTGATTCATTCAGATTGACATGGCTGGAGTCATAACGACTACATTACATCTGTCTGTCTGTGTGCCTGTCTGTCTGTCTGTCTATCTGTCTGTCTAACAGACACCCATTCCCCCACAAGTATAACCATGGTAACCGGAGAAGCCCTAGAGGGAGGTGGATCAATAGCAATATGCCAATCTTTATCTAAGCTCTCCTCCCTCCCTCAAACGCGCACACACACAGACACACACGCATGCACGCACACACGCACGCACGCACGCACACGCGCCACCCTGTGCTTTTGTAGCGCTGTCACTTTGGATCTAATGATCTAACCTATGAGGCATTGATCAGCAGTCAGTTACTGCGTCACTCTTCATTCACTCTTTCTCGCTCTCTCTCTCTATATATATTATATACAGTATATATGTCTATTGCATTGTAGATATACTATGTACGGTATATATTAGGCAACTGACTGAAATGAGCGTCTGCCCCCCCAACTGTAGCTCGAATTTAAATAAAGGTTATGATGTTGATGACACATTTCTACAAGTCGGAGTCCCGTATTCAAAATGTAAGGTACAAATTTGGAAAATAGACATTCAATCATTTTAGAAACACGATAATATTTTCAGGGGACGGATTGAGAAGGTTCCAGGTGGTCCCCAGCTAAGTTGGTTAACCAGATGTAACTCTTGAGAGCGTAAAAATGAAACCAAATGGACCCGGAAGGGTCCATTTGGTTTCATTTTTACGCTCTCAAGAGTTAAAATATTCATCATCTGATTTAGTCTACACAAGTAGAGAATGTAGAAGATTAATCGAAATCTTTAGTGTTTGGGGTCTGTGGGGCTAAAATGTCATCAAATGGTGGTCCGTGGCTCAAATGCTGATGCCCCCCTGACGTGAAACTGTTTTGAGAATCTGTACACTGAGAATCTGAAACTGTTTTGAGAACCCCTGCCTCAGAGCCTGAAGGAGAAGACGTGGTCCATGCATGATGTTGTTATGGTGTGGACAGTGGACAGTGACCGCCCCGTACCGGTCATATATACACCACACATTGAGTGGACAGTGACCGCCCCGTGCCGGTCATACAGTATATACACCACACATTGAGTGGACAGTGACCGCCCCGTGCCAGTCATATATACACCACACATTGAGTGGACACTAGTGACCGCCCCGTGCCAGTCATATATACACCACACACATTGAGTGGACACTAGTGACCGCCCCGTGCCGGTCATATATACACCACACACACTGAGTGGACAGTGACCGCCCCGTACCGGTCATATATACACCACACTGAGTGGACAGTGACCGCCCCGTGCCGGTCATATATACACCACACTGAGTGGACAGTGACCGCCCCGTGCCGGTCATATATACACCACACTGAGTGGACAGTGACCGCCCCGTACCGGTCATATATACACCACACTGAGTGGACAGTGACCGCCCCGTGCCGGTCATATATACACCACACACTGAGTGGACAGTGACCGCCCCGTGCCGGTCATATATACACCACACATTGAGTGGACAGTGACCGCCCCGTGCCGGTCATATATACACCACACATTGGTCAGGGTGTATTGATCTGCGTCGTTGACCTCAGGGACCTCTTGCTCTCAGGCCAATCACTGGCTGGCCTTAGGGGCGATTATGACATTTACTCACAGAGATTATAATTTCAAATGAGTGTTTAAGAAAATCCCCCATGGCGGCTGTGGTGTGTGTGTGTGTGTGTGTGTGGGCCGGGGCAGGAAGCGCTCAATAAGAATAGACTTGAAATAATCGATAGGAAATGGACACACACACCGGAGGGCTTGCAGACCCATTGGATCAATACGCTGTGTTAAGTGTTGGTGATGCCCCCTCATTGATGAGCACATGGCTGCACAGACTGGGCGCGCGCGCGCGCGCGCGCGCACACACACACGCGCACGCGCACGCGCACGCGCACACACACACACCACACACACACACACACACACACAACACACACACACACACACACACACACACACACACACACACACACACACACACACACACACACACACACACCACACACACACACACACACACACACACCCACCCACCCCTGCTTCCTCCTTACACACATGCGCATGGAATCAGGGGCGGATGTAACATTTCCCAAGGGCAGGAGAAAATGGTATGGGGGCTGGTTGGTTACAGGACTTTTATTGGGCAGGTAAAGCATCACTAATAACAGCAGTTGTTGTTCAAGTTGCAACAGACACGCAGCATGCATAAAGCTAAAGGTCTGACTCAGAGAGTTTTCTGTTTTCAATGATGAAATGCTGTTGGTTTAGTGGTGCCACAGCTGTAGTTAGTTAGCAGCAATAGTAGTGTTTCAAATCATTTTAAATATAAGCACTTTAATTTGAAATATCTTGGGTTGTTTTGCATGCCATCGTGTTTGGTGGGGCAGACTGGGCATTTAGGGGGGCATTGCCCACTCCATACCCATGCCTAGATCCGCTCCTGCATGGAATCTCTCTCACACGCACATGCCATGAAATCTCTCACACTTACTCTCTCTCTATTTATCGCACGCACACACGTGCGCACACACACGCACACGCACACACACACACACACGCATGCTGTCGCTCCAGCGGGTCAAACAGTAGGGCCAGGTGGTTAACCGCATGTCGCCTCCAGACATTGCACGCGGGGGCCTGGCTGCTGATTGGCCGACAGCGGTCAGCTGGTCCTGCCCTCCGCCCTGCCCTCCCACCCTGCTCCTCGCCGCAGAGCAGAGGGGCATTGTGGGAGGTCAAATGTCTTGCTCCATGCATCTGTTTGATGAGACACTTAGTAATTTTCTGACCCTCGTGGGCCACCGCCGAAACAAATACCTTTACTTCACCGAGGGGAATTTCATGTGTCCCTTTTAGCCCCCCGTCATTTAGCTAAAGTTGTAATTGGATTGGATCTCTCTGTAAAGGTTTACTTTAGCGGTCGGGACTCAGGAATGACAAAACAAAGATGGCTGGTCTCTTTTTGACAGTGTGCCAACAGGCTGCCATGAGCCAAAGGACTCCCCAGTGTAGAGGGTTAGCAGCAGAACAGAGGGCAGATAGAAACCACCAGAAACCTACAGCAGCTATTCTGGGGCTAACATGCTGCAATGCTGCAAAAAGCTTGCAAATATAGTTAAAGACAATAAGGGAAATTTGCCACTGGCCCTTCGGGCCAGTGGCTTTTAAGGATCACTGGCCCCACAACTGTAACCACTGGCCCAGGTAATCGATCCCCATAGTTTGCAAAAAAGACACTTTCGATTCAATAGCACTTATTAATGCTGATCATTCAAGTAATAACAGCACTCTTTTCACGGGGGTCAAAACTGGCAGAACCGCTCAGCAAGCTGACCCTACAATGCATAATGCTTAAAATAATTAAAGCAAGGGGTGAAAGAATGCCAGCATCCAACATAATAAATAAATAAATAATCATAACAAGTAGTTATACATTTCTACAGCCTTAAATGTATTTGATCGAACATAACATTTTAATATACATGAAGCATTAATTCTCTCTGCCCCTTCTTGGACAAAAAAGCAATACTTGTATTTTTTCACTGTTCAAGACAAATATACAGTATATCAAATAAATATCTATAAAATAGATAGCATTAGATAGTGATCCAGGGCTAGAAAAGGCTAACAATGGGCTAATGCTGGCATACATGCACCATATTATAAACTGTACTTTACTACTGCAGCTAATAAACAAATAACCGTGATACATTACAAGCAGTGGTTTCCAACCTTTTTGATAACAGGGCCCACTATTTATCCAGCATTTATTTTGAGCCAAGGACCACCATTTGATGACATTTTAGCCCCACAGATCCCAAAACTAAAGATTTCTTTTGTTTTTGTCCACAATTCCAGGCTGGATTTTTGCAAACAAAACAGGCAAACAGTAAATCAAAGTGACAATTAATCTTCTACATTCTCTAATTGTGTAGGGTTAATTTAGACGAATATTTTAACTCTAGTGTGAACATGAAACCAAATGGACCCGTAAGGGTACATTTGGTTTCATATATTGAAAATATTGTAATATATAGCCTCAATCATGTACAGTATATTTGTTCGATTGAGTTTTGCCTTATAGAATACATGGTGATCAGTTTTTCAAATCAATCAAATACACTGCTGGGAAAGCCCCTAGCAATATATAGCCTACGCGCAGCGCACGTGTGTCTCTAAGCTGCGCAGATACAAAGGACATGCAACATTATCTCTCTTCATATAGTTTGAAGACGAAGTCATATAAAAACGTATACCTATACCCAATGGAATATAAAATATATAAAATATACACTGTTTTGACAAGTTGGAATTAAAGCAATCGCTTGAAAACCGAGTGAGAACGGGACATCTGTAATCTCAAAACTTTTTGGATCGGAATGCATGAGTCAATGCGCTGTTGACAGACGCTTGTGCGTGCTTACAATGCGCAGTGCAACACGTAGGCCTAGATACAGGACAACGTGTGAGAGAATATGCAGTCTGAACAATCGTTGTTGTACATAGGCTGTTTATGGCAGAATTAAACATATATTTTGAGGTGGAGGAATGCTGTCGCATTGTGACATGCGAGATGCTGAGCTGAGGGCATGTTGCATGTCAGGCAGAAATGAGGAGCTCTGCAAACACCATACGCTATAATAATGATAGTATTAATAAGTGTTTTGTGAGCTATGCCGGTCTATGCCCGGTTGTGAGATGGGGGACGGAGGTTTTAAGAACATTTTAGAACGGGAGCAACAAGTAGCTGCATCTCTTCTTCTCTACAGTAGTGCGCTGCAAGTGAACGGGGGAGCGTGCTTACACGAGAGCCAGCCAAGTCAGCTGTATAGCTCTGCGTAGCCGCTGTTCCATGCAGACGGTGGTGCGCACACAACAGGCCACTTGGGTTTTGAGATCAATAACGTAAAGGCGTTTTTTTTTGTGCTAATAAACGAAATATAAATGAAGTTGAAAAAAAAAAATCTCTCTCTATATACAGTATGTCACAAAAGTAAGTACACCCCTTGCATTTTTTCAAATATTTATTGATATATATTCGTGGGAAAACTTTGACGAAATGACACTTCAGTACAATATAAAGTGCCACTGTACAGCTTGGAAAATGCTGTGAATTTCATTTTTTCATCAAAATAACTGAAACACAGCCATTAATGTCTAAAATGATGGCAACAAAAGTAAGTACACCTTCAGTGAAAGTGTCCAAATTGGGCCTAAGTCGCCCAAGTAGACATTTTTCCTCCCCAGTTCCATGTGATTTGTTAATGTTAACACAGTCTCAGGTGTGAGAGGTGAGCAGGTGTGTTAAATTTGGTAATATCGCCCCTACATCTCACAATGGTCACTGGAAGTTCAACATGGCACCTCATGGCAAAAAACTCTCTGAGGATCCGAAAAAATGATTGTTGCTCTAGATAACATGGGCCTCGGCTATAAGAACATTGCCACCATCCTGAATTTAAGCTGCAGCACCATGGCCAAGGGCATACAGCAGTTTAAGAGGACAGGATCCACTCAGAACAGGCCTCGCCATGGTTGACCAAAGATGTTGAGTGCACATTCTCAGCATCAAATCCACAGGGAGACATCCGGAAATGGTCATAGAAGTTCTGTAAGCATTGCTACAGAGGTTGGAAGGGTGGGGGATCACCCTGTCAGTGCTCAGACAATACGCCACATGCTGCATCAACTTGGCCTCAATGTCTGTCATCCGAGAAGAAAGGCTCTTCTCATAATGATGCACAAGAAAGCCCCCAAACAGTTTGCTGAGGACAGGAGACTAAGCATATGGATTACTGGAACCAAGTCCTGTGGTCTGATGAGGCTAACAAACATTTTGAGGGCTTTCTTGTGCATCATCATGAGAAGAGCCTTTCTTCTGGGATTACAGCCATAGAGGCCAAGTTGATGCAGCATGTGGCGTATTGTCTGAGCACTGACAGGGTGACCCCCCACCTTCCAACCTCTGTAGCAATGCTGACAGAACTTTGACGACTATTTCCCTACGTCTCCCTGTGGATTTGATGCTGAGAATGTGCACTCAACTTCTTTGGTCAACCATCTTGAAGCCTGTTCTGAGTGGATCCTGTCCTCTTAAACTGCTGTATGCCCTTGGCCATGGTGCTGCAGCTTAAATTCAGGATGGTGGCAATGTTCTTATAGCCGAGGCCCATGTTATCTAGAGCAACAATCATTTTTTCGGATCCTCAGAGAGCTTTTTTGCCATGAGGTGCCATGTTGAACTTCCAGTGACCATTGTGAGATGTAGGGGGCGATATTACCAAATTTAACACACCTGCTCACCTCTCACACCTGAGACTGTGTTAACATTAACAAGTCACATGGAACTGGAGAGGAAAAATACTTGGGCGACTTAGGCCAATTTGGACACTTTCACTGAAGGGTGTACTTACTTTTGTGCCATCAGTTTAGACATTAATGGCTGTGTTTCAGTTATTTTGATGAAAAAATGAAATTTACAGCATTTTGCAAGCTGTACAGTGGCTACTTTATATTGTACTGAAGTGTCATTTCGTCAAAGTTTTCCCAGGAAGATCTATCAATAAATATTTGAACAAATGCAAGGGGTGTACTTACTTTTGTGACATACTGTATATTGTGAAATAAAATTGTATTTATTATTAATTTATTTTTAAGAGGCGCCACTCATTGGCCCATCGGACCAGTGAGTGGCGCCATCTGGTGGTACCGAAGGGGTTTTGAACCATCGGGGGGCCAACGGGCCAATTATATTGTCGAACCCTGAAATATAGTTAACTTGTTGTGACACACACACACACACACACACACACACACACACACACACACACACACACACACACACACACACACACACACACACACACACACACACACACACACACACACACACACACACACACACACACACACACACACACGAATGGATAGCCTGGAGACATTGGATAAAGACCCATTAGGCGAGAGAAAGTCAAAGCAGGGACCATGTACTGTATACAGGTATTTTTATTTCCTATTACCAGTAATTGTACTTTACCTGTATTCTACTACATCTCAGAGGCAAAGTTTGGTACTTGTTTTTGGTACTTGAATATGTTTTGAAGAAAAAGGTATCAACGCATATGTACCCTGTTACAAGTATACATATGCGTACAACTTGTAACAGGGTACATACAGAATGTATTGATACTTTTCCTTGAGTAAAACATTTTCAGCACTTTTCTCTACCACTGCCTATAGGCCCAGGACGCCCAGGTTTGGAGGACCCCTATAGTGTTTGACCATATACTGTAGGCTATAGAGGTCAATGGGGAATCATAAATACAGGTGCCCATCCACCACCAAATGACCCACCGCCACCCAAAGGAGCAGCGTGTATACAACAAGCCCTGCCTCGTGACGAAATAATGAAAAGGCATTGCGATCTGCGGTCCAGAATGAGTCAAAACCACAGTACATGCCTCCATGTAGGGACTTTAAGCATATGATGGCGACGTCTCCACTACAGCAACAGGAAGTCAATCTGTGCTTTGACAGATAAACCTGCTTGCTGTAGCAGCCGTTCCTATGACAGAACATACTTTTTAACGTAGTGTCGACTCTACAACTGCATAGACGTGTCACCATGACGATTGCGATTGCTCCATAGCCCCGTACTTTCGCCAAGGGTTGTAAACAGAGTAGTTGCTTAAAGTCCCTATTATCTATGCAAAACGAGAAGGGCTGGAGAGAGGCCTCTCTCTCTCTCTCTCTCTGCAGGAGTGTGTTCACTGCCCCCCTTTCCCTTAACCTGGTAATATACAGTGTATATATATACAGTGTGTGTGTATATATATATATATATTCTGTCTTATTACTTCCTGCCACAAGAAGTGTGCATGCGCCTGGGATCGCACCGCCCCATGAATAATATACGACCCAAACGCCACCTCGGCAAGGCAGATGAAAGTGCTGCTAGGCGCTGTGGGTCGCATGGTGCAGGCGCTGGAGGTTTGAGACGACGAGGCAGGAGGAGCAGGTGGAGAGAGAGAGAGGGAGAGAGAGAGAGAGGGAGAGAGAGAGAGAGAGAGAGAGAGAGAGAGAGAGAGGATGGTGGTGGAGGATTGGGTGTGGATGTCAGGAAGAAGGCCTGTGATTTTGCTTGAACATGCATCTGAGAGGGTATGTATATGTACCACAAGTGTGTGTGTGTACGTGCGTGCATGTGTGCGTGCGTGCGTGCGAGCGTACGCATCACACACTCTCTTCCCCGCTTTCATTGCACCCTCCAGCCGCAAGTCAGGGTGACAGCACCCATCAGCTCAAGGTGGCAGCCCTGCAGCACCTTAAAAAAAAGTCAAATAAAAAAAATACAAGGAGCTCTGGGGTGGGGTGTGGGGGGGTGAGAGGGGGGTGCTACAGAGGGACGATGAAAGACTATAGCGCCAATGCACTCACACGCACGTACACACATGTGGACGCACAAATGTAGACCTACGCATGCACAGAGGGAGTTGAGTCCCCTCTTGTGCATTCTCGAAGACGCAGTGTTTCTCTGACTGGAGTTTCTCAGAAAGACACACACACACACACGCGCTGAAACACACACCGTACAGGGACACAAACACTAGGCGCCTGACAGGCACAGACACACGTGTCTTCTACACACACACACACACACACACACACACACACACACACAAGGTGTATCAAAGAGCAGAGTGAGGGATTAGCTGTGAGAGAAAAACAACACACTGGTGTGTAATCCCCGATACCACTTTCAGAAAACATCCACTAACAAAAAAGAAAGAAAGAAAAAAAGAGTTCCCACACGCCTCAAGTTGTTGGTTTGAGGAACCCGGAGCCGCTTGCGTCACTCCCTCCCTCCCGACAGCTGTTAAATGATCTGAGGTTACACTTAATTTTTTATAGTCAACTCATCGCGCGTTTGGCATGACAAACAGTGATGCGTGCAGTGTTGGGTTCCCATTGTGCATTTTTGAGTATTGTATCCCTGTTGGGTGATCCAAAAAAAAAGAAAAAAGGAAGAGAAAAAGAAAAGGAGAAGGAAAAGGAGAAAAAAAAAGACCCTATTCAGTGGCAAATCCTAGCAGGAGCCAGGCCCCAGTATCGCCAACAAAAGGCTTGTGGTGGTGGCGGCGAGGCTAGCGGAGGCTAGCGCCTTGCATTGTCCTCTCCAGTCAGGGTCGGGGGCGTGGGGAGGGCTGGGGGGGCTTGCGCCCTGGGCTTGGGGACAATAGGGAGAGGAGAGAGAGCCATTTTGGAGAGCTTGACCTGGGCTACCTTCACTTCACCTCGGCGAGACAAGGTTAAGATGGATGGGCCTAATTAAAAGGAAGGGGGGCCCTCTCTGCTCTTCTCAATAGCGTCAGGTTTATTTTACAGGAACCTTAACAGGGGCCTTTTGTGGGGGAACCATAATTATAGGGTGAGCTGATTAGAGCTCCCTGAAGGCACAGAGGTGACAGACAGGCTGGGCGTTAGTAACCCAAGTAACCCTTCAATATTACATCTCTCTCCCTACCTCTCTCTCTCTCGGTCATTGTCATTCACGGGCCGCCGTGCTAATTTTCGAGCGTGTATGTATAGCCCCCTGCGTGCGTTAGTGGAGATCTCTTGCTCGACCAGGCCCAGATGTAACATTTCCCAATGGGGGGAAATGTCATTATTGTCATTATTGGGTAATGCATTATTGGGTAATGCAGTCCAACTGCAGGTTTGACAGTGGTAAGGGGTTGACACTGTGGTAGTTAAATAAAATGTTGGGCCATGCAGAGTTTGCTTTAGAGATGCCCAAGTGCACATTTTAGTAAGGAGTCTGCTATTCTCTGGTATCGGTATTTGGTATCGGTATCAGCTGACGTAGAAATTGTAGTATCGGGATCGGAAATGATAAAAGTGCCAACGGGACATCACTAATAATATATCATCAGTTGTTGTTGAAGTTGCAACAGCCACCCATGCATAAAGCTAAAGGTCTGACTCAGAGAGTCTTCTGTTTTCAATGATGAAAAGCTATTGGTTTAGCAATGCCACAATTGTAGTTAGTAGTGTATAGTGTTTCAAATCGTTATAAATATAAGCACTTTATTTCACTTTGAAATATCTTTGAAATTCAGGTTGTTTGCATGCCATCATGTTTGTTGGGGCAGTCGGGGCATTTAGGAGGGCATTGCCCCCCCATGCCCATGCCTAGATCCGGGCCTGTGCTCGCTTCTGTTATCCCTCCCTCCTCTCTCTCTCTCTCTCTCTCTCTCTGTCCTTTCTCTCTCTCTTTCTCGGTCACCCTCCCTTCCTGTTGTTTCTCGACATTGCGAGGGACAATGCGGATATCGCCAAATGTGCCTCTGACCGAATTCCGGACAAAAGGTTACAAGGATCACTTTTCCAGCACAGTGGGGGGAGTAAGAGTGTGTGTGTGTGTGTGTGTGTGTGTGTGTGTGTGTGTGTGTGTGTGTGTGTGTGTGTGTGTGTGTGTGAGACGCTGGCACAGGGGGAGTTCGGCTGCCAGCGACAATGGCTGCCGACTGACCCAGCGAAGATGAGGAACAGATGACACGGCTCGCCCCTCGCCCGTTTAACATGGCGGGTTATGCCAAGTACGAAACCATGCAGCGCCACCCGCCCGCCCCCCCCCGCCCCCCTTACTGCCCCCTCGCTAACTCTCGGGAGGGGGGGAGAAAGAAAATGTGACGGCGGCGGTTAGAGAATACACTAATCTGCTGTTTATTAAGTGCGTGGGTAACTTGAGATCGGTGATTAAACGGAGATTTGAGTGGCGATACGGCCGGCGCTCCATAGGCGCGGTCACATGGCACCGTGGCATGTCCTCTCTCTCTCTGACTCCCTCTCTCTCTCTCTCTCGGGTCGGCATATGGAGCCCGCTAAATGTGTGAAAGACCATGCGTGGCGCACGCTCACCGACCGGCCGGGCGTGCCAATCACACAGCCTGCCAGCGACAGTGAGCCGCTTAATGAGGATTGTCTGTGCAGTTATATTTCATAGTTTGGGAGTTTTTCTGTGTGATGGCGCTGGTGGGAGAGGAAGGGGGGGTGGTCTCTCCTACAAACACACACTGCCAGAGACGTGCCAACACCACCAGCGCTTGTCATTCAACAGGGCTGGACTTCAGATTGGAGAGTACAGGACACACAGTAGAAACCTGCATGGATGGAAGGACGCCTGCTGAACTGAGTGGTCCGGGGCCGGGCAGGCAGCGCATACGACATAGTAAGCTCTGGCCTGACAGTGCGTTGCGTGTTTGAGTCCTGTCCATGGCGATATTTGCCGCATGTCTCTTCACTTCTCTCCGCCCCACTTTCCTGTCTGTTAATAAAGGCCAAAAGCCAAAAAACTAAAATCTAGGAAAAAAAGAAACCTCCCATGGATGTTGCTTTAAGTCTGCCTATGGATAGTAATGGAAAGTGACCAAGTTTACTCCAAGTACTGTAGACTTAAGTACAATTTTAAAATAGTTCTTTATTTCCAAATGTCTGTACTTTCACTTCTACTCCACTACATTTCGGAGGCAAGTATTGTACTTGTACTCTCAAACTACTACTAATACAACTACTAATAATAATAATACTAATAAGCACAATGCATCATGATGCAACACATTGCGAGCTTGTAAAGATCTGCTATTTCCAGAAGATTTTCATACATTATATACATAATGAAAACTAGCTAATAATACTGTCTAGTACAAGTTGAGGGCCAAACCCACCAGTTCACAAAGACGTCCCAGGAAAACAACAAGCAAGTGAGCAATTTTCCTCCAAAAATCATGAATGTCGCTTAATAGCAAAATAAATGCAAAGTGAAACTGCATGCATTCAAAACTGACTGCATTATTAAAGCTCAGTTTCCTGTTTCCATGATGCTCACCAAACACTGATTTCATAGTAAAATGAGAAAGTAAATAAATTGAGTTGAGAAAGTAATTCAATTGGTTACATTAATGGTGTGTGCAATATACCAGAGGGCCAGTTCTAATGGTAATTAAATATCATCCTCCGGCCGAAGATAATTAATTTGCGGGCCTGAATTGGCCCCTGGGCCCCAAGTTTGGCATATGTGAGCTATAATTTGATTCCAATACTTGGTCGTTTTACTCACATCAATTTTGAATTCCTTCCTTCAAAATCCATTCCTTATTGCTCTGTATTGCAGTAATTGATGCTTTCACTTTAGAAAAATAACTTGAGTACTCTATTCCACCACTGGAAATGCAAAGGGCCAACACACTTGTTTTGTGTTCAGTCGCATTATCATCAAACAAGTGTGGCTATAGGTGTGTGTGTCTGTGCCTGTGTGTGTACATGCCAGTACTCTCAGATGAGTCTGTTTGATTGCGTCCGAGAATCATCGCCACATACTGAGCTATCACTACCGAAGCTATTCAGAGGAGCAATTAAAATGTGTTTAGCTCCTTGCGTACATGGATGCAGGCAGACAGGCGCAAGGCACGCATACATGCGTAAGCACACACACACACACACACACACACACACACACACACACGCTTGCGCACACATGCACAGCAAGCTGTCTGAGGAGTCACGGAGGAGGTCAGATTCTATTATTATGCCCCTAGTATCCATGGCCCAAGGCTAAACTGGGTTGGGGCGAGCCTAAAGGTTAAGGAAGCAGGGCTGACCAACAGCAGGTTAGCACATCAGATCCCACGCAGGGCCCAGAAGATGCATGTGTGGACTTCACACAACCTCTGACCAGCTACTGACCAGCCCTTGAGCTTGGCATTTGAGTACCAACCACCTGCCTGCGGGCTGTGACAATATGTAATGGTAATAAAGGCAACTTCAGTGTGTACAAACACTGTTTGTAAACAGATTTGTTTAAAAACAGAATCTAACTCCCCCTTACCTACACTATTGACTCATTATGAATCTGCTGGAGACTGCTGTGCTGTGATTGGCTAAAACGCTGCCTCACCAACATGATACTAAGTAATATTATTATGTACAGATGGGATCACATGTCAACTGAGAGTAGAGGGGTGGTGTCCGCGACTGCTTTGTTTTTGTTTTGTTTTTTATTTAATTGTATTGATTTATTTTCTCTTGTGTACGGATGTGTTTATATGTAAAATTAATAAACATTTTGATGACACAAAAAATGCTTCCTCACCCCACACAACCCCCCTCCCACTTACAAATTACCCACGCCCGTCCTGAGCTCGACGAATGATTTGTTTGCATGATTTGTTGACAACAACAAAGTTCTGGACCGTCTGCAGGACGAAGCAAGTGTCTGTCTGCAGGGAAACAGCTGCAGCATCAAAGTAGAAACAACGCGGAGGGAAAAAATGCAAAAGATATTTTGATTTTTAGGTAAAAAGTTGCCTCTATTAACTTTAATAACATAACATAACAAACACAACAAAATATGCAAGATAAAATATTATTACGACTAAATGTACTATTAATGTACTATTGTACATTAATTGTACTATTAAACCTCCGTCACACCTTGTGACACAGTGGCCAATACAGAATTCAATTCCATGTTGATCTATTGAAAGATATATGGAGCTGACCTGTTCCGACATTCAAAATGTTGATCTGACCTTTTCAAAGCCTGTACCATGTAGACACGCTCCACATATGGTGTGTGTCATGGAGAAGAACCAGATCATCACCTAGATCTGCATACATGGATTAAGATAGTGACAACTAAAATGGGTGACAGCTGAGCACAAACAAAAGAAACAACAAACAAAAAGGGCAGAACAGAAGTACCTGAATAATGGGATGAAATGTCCTACTAACCAAATATGTGTTTATTCATATCATAGATTTACTCCTTACAATATGTTCATTCATATCATAGTCGTATCATGGCTTTAGGAACGTGACAGGGAAATTGGTTTTAGAGTTGGACAATAGCTTTACTCTTACAAAAGCACAATCTACTCCATATCTGTTATCATATCATCTTTGCTTTCTATTCTTTCTCAAGAACAAGCATTGCATAATGTTCTACATTATGCAAGCATGTCATATTCTCTTGGTAATGGACTGAACTCTTATGAATATACAGCCTCAATACAGCAGGATGTAGAATTATGCAATACTTGTTGTTGAGACCGAAGAGCAGATATGATAGAATAGTTTGCCAAACCCACAAAATAGCTTCTCAAATCAAGGGTAAAACTAGTTCAAAGGAATATTTTACTTTAAAATAAAACAAAGCATAATGGAAAAGGTATCATGCGCTGCCATTTTTTTAATGATTTAATAATAGTGAGGACCCTGGTAGCCTGGCCCTGGGATGACGTTAGTTTGACCATATACTAAACTATACCCAAAAACTGATTATTAACCCACAGCACGGGTGATTTGTAGCTGTGCGTAACAAATGTGAGTATTTTTTTTTCACCGTTTGAGAGTGTAATGATGGTGCTGGGCCAAGTGACACAAGTTGTGTGTAACACGAGTGGCGACACGTAGTGGCTGTTGTTTACTCTGGCATGGGCATGGTGGAGTGGAGTCACTTCATTCAGTACAGTATGTCAACAACCAGTGGTGGAATTCACATTTTACAACTTACTTCAGACAATTTAGGCATTTAGCTGATGCTCTTTATCCAGAGAAATTTACACTAAGCAAGAACATGCAAAATACTGTAATATAAAATCCATAGAAACAGTCATTTAGGAACAGGGTTCTGAATTGATTGGTCCATGGTGTCTATAGAGCAGAATTACGGCGCATCATAGACCCTCCCGCTCTGGGGCAAACTGAACCATAGTGGAGAGCTGCACTGTCGCTGTTGACAAAGTCCCATTCTCTCCTATTGCCCTACTTGCCCCAGAACAGGGATCGGGGCTAGAAGCGAAAATGTTTACACCCATTAGGGGCGTTACAATATTACAAATCACTGTAATATTGTTACGTTTCCAGCAAAAGTAAAGTAATAATAATGTAATGATCTTTATTGTCCACCGGGGTGGAAATTCATCAAAAAGATATTGTAAAGATATCACTTTGGCAAAATGTGTAATAAGTAATATGTTACTCATGCCTCATTACTTATTACTGTTGAGCTTGTCGTTGCATGTGAACAGATTTACAAGGTAGCAAAAGAACAACAACAACAAAGATCTGCAGTAGTTTGTAGATCCTAATCCACCACAGCATTCTGCACACATGAGACACACTACAAGTTATCACAGTTGTCACTAAACAGGTACAGTATATGGCTGACAGAATCCTACCGGCTCACTGGAGTATAATGCCTCATTGTGGTGCAGTGGAGCTATAGCTCCGTATTGAACAATATGAAAGAAAAGAAAAGCTCAACATTTCATCAAAGTACAGTTGCCGGGTACATGTATTTAGTTTCAGCTGCTGCACACAGACAGACGTTGGCTCTGTGTTGGTTCTTATCAAAGCCAGTGTGTTTAAAGACAATGTTATATTTCATGTATAGCGGCCGACAGCGGCCTGGCTTTAATGTGGCCGGTCAGACACGGCCCTGCTTTGTCCACTAACGTTCTTTTGATAGTTTTGCTGATCACTGCTAATAACACCGCGGCTGATAAGATAAGGCCTCTCTCTCTCTCTCTTTTAGTGGCAGCCAGGGAACCCTCCTAGTCGTGTCAATAATCCTTTGTGAAGGAGTGTGTCCCAGCCAACACACCTGACCACATCACAGGGCACTGACACAGGGGTGGGAAGAGCAGGCCTACTTAGTATTACTCATTACCGTACTTACAGTGAATTAATGCATATTGCAAGTAGAAAAAGTTAAAGCATTTTTTTAAATAGCCATGGTTTAAATAGTGCTGAAGTTGTAAACATGCGTTTTGTAACCAAGAAATCAAGTTATTAGTAACCAAGTTATTAGGAACCAAATGGACCCGCTAAGGTCATTTCTACACTCTCATAAAAAAGCCACTAAAAGAAAAATCATTAACATGGTGAAACAACTTGATGATAGATGATAGATGATGGAGTTTGCGTGGTAAAACACTTTGAGTTAAGGCATGTAATTAATTTCACTGCACAGAGCAGTGTCACTATGTGTCTATGCATCTACTGTATATCTACAGTATGCATACATATTGTACATTGGTGTATTTAAAGGGGAATTCCACCCATTTTCAACATTTTGCTATGTCATTAATATACTACATTAGAGATGCTGTGTTTACATAAAAAAAAGTCCCCCCATTCTGTTTACTGGAAATGGAGGTCTGAAAACACAACTTGATGATGTCATGAGGTTGTGTTTTACCATGTTAAGGATTTTTGTTTAGGACATTTTTTTTTTCTGAGAATGTACAAATTGAAGAAATGGAAGCGCTAGGGTCCATTTGGTTCACATACGTGCACTCTCAGGAAAATGTTGAAAATGGGTGGAATTCCCCTTTAAGTATTAGTAGTACTAACACATATTAGCAAATATGTATGCATAGGTCAGGCCCTGCAGGTGCAAGCGTGTGTGTGTGTGTGTGTGTGTGTGTGTGTGTGTGTGTGTGTGTGTGTGTGTGTGTGTAGAACAACAGAGCGGTCTTTGTACCTGGCGTGCTAGCCGCCGTGCCGTGATAATGACGGCCCTCTCAACAACATCATCAGTTGACAGCTGGGTGGGACTTTGAAGAATCCATAATGAAGCGTAGCCTCAGATTAGCACGGGGGCGGCAGGCTTTGAAGAAACTGCTCAGGTAACAAGGCCCTAATTAGCCATGGCCTATTTTAGTTTGAAAACATGTTGAGGAGGGAGCGTGGCTCCCCCCTCTGTGTGTGTGTGTGTGTGTGTGTGTGGTGTGTGTGTGTGTGTGTGTGTGTGTGTGTGTGTGGTGTGTGTGTGTGTGTGTGTGTGTGTGTGTGTGTGTGTGTGTGTGTAAATGCTGCATGAATTTGTGTACTACATATTGTATGGCCTCTGTGTTGACAGTACATACAGTATGAGTGAAATTGAATTGAGAATGAGAGTACCGTGAGCGTGCTTCCTGTGTCTGTGTCTGTGTGTGTGTGTGTGTGTGTGTGTGTGTGTGTGTGTGTGTGTGTGTGTGTGTGTGTGTGTGTGCGCGCACGTGTGCGCGTGTTAGAGCAGGGGCTTTCAACAGGTGGTCCGGGGATCACCAGTGGTCCCTGAGAGGATTCCAGGTGGACCCCAGCTAAAGACAGTTGGTAAACAAACGGACCCTCATTGATCAACTGTTGAGAGTGTTAAAATGAAACCAAATGGACCCATAAGGGTCCATTTTACAATTATATTCCATCTTCTGAATGACTTAATTTTCAAGAATCTACAGAATTAGAAAATGTAGAATTATTTTGACCAACGTTTTGTCAGTTTATCTTTCCTAAATTGTGGACACAAACTTCAAAATCCTTAGTTTTGGGTCCGAGAGACTAAACTCAACATCAGACGGTGGTCCTTGGTGGCTAAAATGCAAAATAAATAGTGGGCCCTGATATGAAAAGAGGTTGAAAACCACTATGTTAGAACGAGGGGTAGAATAGAAGTGAGGTGCGAGGCCAGGTGATCACAAACACCTGGCCTCATACTGACCTTATACACTCCAACCACTCAACACACACACACACACACACACACACACACACACACACACACACACACACACACACACACACACACACACAGGTCACCCTGAGCGGTGACCTGGTCACCCAGGGGACCCTGGAACCCTGCAGGTCACATTAGTACACACATGCCTCGTCTTCATCCTTCAACACACAACACACACACTAATTAATACACAGCCAGGAGGGAGACACACACACACACACACACACACACACACACACACACACACACACACACACACACACACACACACACACACACACACACACACACACACACACACACACACACACACACACACACACACACACACACACACACACACACACGGCATTACATGAGGACGCACACATGCTACTACGCAAGGGGTTTTCAACAGGTGGTTTCGGGGACCACCAGTGGTCCCCTGAGACGATTCCAGGTGGTCCACAGCTAAATGGAAAGTTGGTTAACCAGACATAACTCTTTGAGAGCGCAAACATGAAACCAAATGTTGGTGTTTCAGGTTTACACTCTCAAGAGTTAATGTGAATTAGCCCAAGTTAAAATATGTGAAGTAGCCCAAGTCTACACAACTAGAGGATGTAGAAGATCAATGGTCATTTTGATCTGTATGTTTGACTGTTTTGTGTCCCAAATCCAGCCTGGAATTGTGGACAAAAGCCCAAGAAATCTTTAGCTTTGGGGTCTGTGGGGCTAAAATGTCCTCAAAAGCTGGTCCGTTTCTCAAAATACTGAATAAATAGTGGTCCCTGGTATGAAAAAGGTTGAACACCACTGTACTACACCCATCCCACAAAAACACACTGACATGCCGTTTGCAAACATACACAGATATTCACATGTGGGTGTATATATGCACCCACACTAACACACACACATATATGCACGTGCGCACACACACCTCTTCCGTGCATGGTCCGCATAGCCAGGGAACCCCAAACACCCCTCTCTCACCCCCCCACCCCAACCCACCTCCTATCAGCACCGACACAAAACAATGAGGGAATGTTCCGGGCTGTTGCCATTTCTCTGCAGGTATCTGATGAAAGAGGGGGGGGGGGGAGTAAGGAGGGTGGGGGGCTAATCCAGGCTCTCCTCCTTATCAGCGGCAGGGATCCCATTTCCATACCCTACCCACCCTACCCTCCCCCTCCTCTGATAAGAGCAGGCCCCTGATAAATGTGTTGTGATGAACTGATACCTGTTGGCCTGCATGTGGAGTTGATGCAGGGGCGGATGTAACATGTCCCGTTTGGGGGGGGGGGGCAAGAGAACATGTTGGAGGGGCAAGAGAAAGTGGTAAGGGGCGGCTTCATCGCCCCCATACCATTCTTCGATGTCGCACCCATACCATTTTCGGTTACAGGACTTTTATTAGTCAAGTATAAGCATCAATAATAACATCAGTTGTTGTTGAAGTTGCAACAGACACGCAGCATGCATAAAGCTAAAGGTCTGACTCAGAGAGTTTTCTGTTTTCAGTGACGAAATGCTGTTGGTTTAGTGGTGGTTAGTTAGTAGCAGTAGTAGTGTTTCAAATCATTTTAATTATAAGCACTTTAATTTGAAATATCTTGGGCTGTTTTGCATGGCATCATGTTTGGGGGGCCAGATTGGGTATTTAGGGGGGCATTGCCCCCCCATACCCATGTTTACATCCACCCCTGAGTTGATGAGAGCTTTATGAATGACTAACGTCCAGAGGAGAGGAGAGGAGAGGAGTGGGTGGAGGGGTGTGTGTGGGGGTACTGGACAGTAGCTTTCAGCAGGGCTGATAAAAGCACCACGGTAGGGAGGAGAGGGTTTGTGATTAATGTGCTTAAGTGGCCCGGGGGTCGCAGGCAGGCCCTCGCCACTGACCGCTCTTAGAGAGGTCAGCCCTGCGGCCATCCGTCACACACACACACACACACCGCTGACAGCACGACACTGGGAGAGTGGCTAGACCAAACAGGGATATATATATATATATATATATATATATATATATATATATATATATATATATATATATAATATATATATATATATATATATATATATATATATATATACTTGATATGTGATCAATTGTGCTTCATCATGTTTTTTTTCAGACCTCCATTTCTAGGTAACATAGAATGGGGGGAACCTTTTTTTTATCATGTCCGCACAAGATCTCTAAGGTATATTACAGTAATTAATGACAGTAAAATGTTGAAAATATCCACATACAGTACATATACACACTGTAGTATATGCGTGTTATTTATGTTTGCATATCGCGCCCAATCACAAGGCATTATGAACTCATAAACCTCTATTTTTCTTTTACCAAAGTTTAGTTTAGTTAAGTAATTAAGTGTATGTGGATTTTCGAAATATTGACATATTGGCAAGAAATTAATATGCTGATTAAGAGGCTGTGACTAAATACCAACTACATTGCATCCAGTTTATTTTATGGATTTCTGGGAAAATTAACCATTTGGACATGAGATTTTTTTTACCATGGCATGAGTGCTAATAACATACGCACACGCGCGCACACACACACACACACACACACACACACACACACACACACACACACACACACACACACACACACACACACACACACCCCTAACACGCAGCATTTGCATGTATTCCATCCAAAGCGTAGCGTTGCATCATCATACATTAAAGTGTGACAAATGGCTACAGCGCAACACATTCAAAGAGTTAATGGCTGACAGTATGTGACCTTTATGTTTCACATCCTCAGTGGCGGCTGTTCCTCGTCGCCTAAAACGTGTGTTGAGAGAGATTTGTCTATTGTGCAGACCGTCAATCCATTAAAATCTCATTTCCCCACATTTCCTTGTTGTTAATGAGAGGAGGGGGGCTTGTTCCAGCGAGCTTAAAACAGCAGACGGCCCAGATGTAACATTTCACAATTGGGGGGGGCAAAAATGGTATGGGGGTGACTTCATCGCCTGTGTCGCTTCTTCGCCACAGGCACTGAAGTTACACCCTATACCATTTTCGATTGCAGGACTTATAATAGTCAAGTAAGCATCAATAATAACATGTTGAAGTTGCAACAGACACGCAGCATGCATAAAGCTAAAGGTCTGACTCAGAGAGTTTTCTGTTTTGAATGACGAAATGGTGTTGGTTTAGTGGTGCCACAATTGTAGTTTAGTTAGTAGCAGTAGTAGTGTTTCAAATAATTTAAATATAAGCACTTTAATATAAAATATATTTGAACTTTGAGTTGTTTTGCATGCCATCATGTTTGGTGGGCCAGAGCTAGGGGTGTTAATGATTAATCGATCCTCGATTAATTGTTGATAAGAAATTGCTCGAGTAAACTTATCAATCATCAATTAATTGATTTCTCAGTTACGCACCGCCGTACGACGTAGTGCAGCTGCCCCCCATACACACACAAATCACGCATGTACACACAGAGGAGAGGAGAGGAGAGAGGAAGAAAATACTCTGCTTTTGTGACTTTATGATGATCTAAGGTGGTCCGGGCACGGAGGAGCACGGTTATTTGGACTTTAGAGAAATTGTGTCTATAAGCCATAGGGACGCGGTCCCACTGTGCGACATGCGAAATTACTTTCTTTTGCTTCGTTTGCTGTTCTCTCTCTCTCTCTCTCTCTCTCTCTCTCTCTCTCTCTCTCTCTCTCTCTCTCTCTCTCTCTCTCTCTCTCTCTCTCTCTCTCTCTCTCTCTCTCTCTCTCTCTCTCTCTCTCTCTCTCTCTCTCCTCTCTCTCTCTCTCTCTCTCTCTCTCTCTCTCTCTCTCTCTCTCTCTCTCTCTCTCTCTCTCTCTCTCTCTCTCAACGATCTGTTGATTCCGTTTTTCTTTTTCTTTTTTTCTTGCTCCCCGCATCAACACCAGTACGTCTCCTCTCCTGTTTTAGCCGTGGTCCGGTGCGTCAGCCTGTCTCTCTCCCTGCTCTCTCAATGCCTGTCTGACGCGCATTGGACACACCGCTGTGTGCCATCGCGGTGTGGAGTGAGGCGCACGCACACAAGACGCAGTAGCGGTGTTGAAACACACACGCAAATTAATGCCATGTAGAACGAGATGAGAGCGCATTGCTTTCACCCGTTGGTGGGTGAACGCACGGAGGTGCATGTGTGACCGTCCGTACACAAAGTGTGTGTATCTGTGGTAGCAGCACTGGCTGCAACGAAAACGCAGCAGTTCCATATGGGAATGAGTGACTTACGTTAGCTTCGCTAGCTGGTTAGCCAAAAGTGTTTACATTAGAGTTGAAAGCTAATGCTAATCTCCAGCAGTCTGTCTAGCCCTAGCTCTGGTCCATAGCTCCACTGTTAGAGCTATGAACCAGAGCTAGTATGGCCCCATATAGAACACCCCTGCTAGCCCTCTGGAATCCTCTTCAGTCCAGTGTCCACAGACATCAATTTTCACTATCATCATTGATTTATTGCTTCATCTTAGTGCCCCTCCAATGATGTTTTGTTTTCTTATGTCCCTGTGTAAAGCAGTAGGCATAGTAGTATTCATATCAGTGGTTCTAATGCTGCAGGAAAACTAATCAGCAAATATTAGCAGGATTGTTATAAGAGACAAGAATTGTGAAAATAGCTGGTCTACAATTTCACAATGAGCTTGTAGATCTGCCATTTCCACAATATTTATCTGTGGAACCATTCTGTTGCTATAGTCTGGGTGGGGGGTCCCCAGTTCAAATATAATTAGGCTACAATGAATGGACTACCTGAATATTTGTAAAATTGCTATCCTACCTAGTGTCAGAGAGAAAATATAATATGTTTCATGTTATGTGCTTAATTTATGGCATTTATGCTTCAGTCTTGGTGATACGGTCATGTATCAATGGCTTGTGTGACCCACAAGGCAGGGCCAAAGCATAAGGTCATGTATCAATACCACACTATACAAAAAATGTTAAAAATTTTATACTATATATATATGAGAGAGAAAAAAAACGCCGCTGATCAATTAATTATCGATAACAAATTAATATCCAATTAATCGATCGATAAGAAATTAATCGATAATTTACATCCCTAGCGCCCAGAGCATATAGGGGGGCATTGCATTTCATTATTTACCCAATTATCTGCTTTGTCGAAACGCTGTATGCAAATGTGGCGGAAACAGCATATCTTCAATCTCACGGCCTTGCCCAGAATTACATGCTCAGGTTAGGGATATCAGGTTGAAAGTTTGTTATATGTATTTTGTGTGGGTTCTTTATTGAGTCAGTGAAAAACATTAACAAGAGCTTATAACGAAAGTATAACCACATCGATTTGTTCCACTGGAATACAGGTTTTAACTTTTGTCCGCAAAAAAGCGGTTACCAACTTTCATGAAAACAGGGTTGCAAACTTTTGTTGAGTGACAAGTCACCGACGTGTGGTTGCTTGCTTCTCACCCCTTGAGGCGTTTTACTTGTTAATATTTGTAGATCACAGCCACACACACACACATACAAACGTATCACTCAAAGGGGCTCCTCTTCAGCACACCTTGTCCTTGGGTGACGAGGTTATAGGGGTGGACACTGGACACTGACTGGGGTGCGTACTACTGGGGAGTCAGGGAGGCGTCACTGACCACTTGAGGAGGACATCTGACCTCCATTTTTCATGGAGGCCCATCGTCCTTGGAGGGCCAGACAGTCAGTCAGACAGCCATGCATTATTAATTGGGCTTCTCTTTCACTGCGGCTCTCTTTATCAGCGTGTCGGCGATCGGCACAAAGACGTCCCCCATTTATCGGCTCAGAACCCCCCCCCCCACACACACACACACAGCATTATAAGTGACAGGACACAGCATGTGTACACAAAACCGCATGCCGGTTCCTGCGCCTGACAGGGAGAAAGATTTATCTGGATGCAGAGGAGAGGAGGTTGGCCTGCTTGGGCTCACGCTGGCTAACCCCCTCTACCAACATCCACGTAAAGCTGCAGTCATTGTAAATAAATTACATTATTACATGGCTTGAATGAATGCTCCAATCAGAAGCCAGCGTTCTGGTCACGTGAGCGGTCACACATAATGTCACAACAACGGACCGCTGCTTCAACAACAGACCTCCTTGCACGGACAAACGTATCCTACATAACTGCAAATAAATAAAAGCAGCTTTGTTGTGTACGATTTCTGTCAATTATTAGTTATATGTATTAAGCCATGTAATAAGTGGTATAACACCCTTCCAACCGTTCGTCAGGTGCCATCCCTTACATATCAATCATCATAATTACTGATTGATTGATTCTGGTATTATTGGCAGATTGTGCTCAAATGTTCCACGCATCTTCACATTCAGTGGCTACAACACCAAAGATATAGTACAGATTGAACTAAAAGGGGGGGGGGCTTTTGGGCAGAGGTCTCCACCGGGAGGATAGGAATCCAACTGACTCATCACTGATCACATGACTACAGAGATCAATCATCATGTGTATCAATTTATGTGAGGTTAGGTCGTCAACCATGTGTTTTACAGAAATCAGGCGCATGGTGGCACTACTTGAAATGCACCCACGCTGTGTGTGTACAGTTTGGCATGGATCGGGGCCACAGTGCCGGAGATTTGCTGGTAATGGACAGGAGGATGGATGGACACACACACGTGCACGGACACAGCAGGGATGGAGTACAAAACATACTCTCTCCCCATGCCTTCGGCTTGATGGAGTTAATTCTAGTATAGTTGCAGTGATTACATTATTTGGTTATTTGGCTGCTGTTGTGAACAGGTTTAGGTTAAGGGTCTGGAATGTGGTTTAGGTTATAGTTTAAAGTCGAATCTGTTGGTTTCAGGTGCACAACATTGTAGTCTGGGTTATTTTCACAAATATATGAACCCTGAAGGCAAATCGTCTTAATTTATGGCATACATGTTTTCTAGGGGAATTAAGGCGTGCTGAATCCAAATCTGCTGTATGCCAATTCAAAAATATTGATTTCACACTGTCCACATTCAAATAATTGTCGAATTCCAATGACATGTGAGATGTTACCTGTTGGCATCTAAATTATATTTTGACAAATGTTTTCAGACACAAATTCAAGAGGTATAGCAGAAGTAACCACAGCATTAGGCTATAGTAGTAGTAATAGATCGATACTGTGGTGGTATTTTCTGACTTTCTGCTAACTGCTACCGATTACTTTGTACATCCCTACACTAGCAGCAGAAGCAGGGCTATGCTGCTTCCTCAACATTTTCTATGTACGCCACTTACTTCATGGCGTTAAAGACACATATCTGGAGGAAATATGAAACGGTTTCTTTCTCCATAATGGGAGTGTTTGAGTTTGTTTGAGGCTGTTGTTGATATTACTGTTGTTTTCTCCATGGGGACTCGGCGCAGCATAGGGGGGCCCCCACGGTCTCTGGGGACCACGGGGAAGTCTTTAAAAGCACATATTAAAACACTCTCTGTGTCTCACTCTGTCTGTCTGTCTTTCAGTTTGTCTGTCTGTCTCCAACTCGTTCTCTCTATCCTGCCCGCAACGTCCCCAGGCCCCATCACGGCACTGTAAACAGCTGGCTTCACTGATATTTTATTAATGCTGTTCTTTAATTAGTTTAATTACGTAGAATCACGTCTTCGTGCATAATTTCTCCCCCCACCCTACCCCCGCACACCCACCGCCCCTCCTGTTTAATGAAAGAAAAAAAATCCCAACTGCCATTTGTGCATACATAAAAATCCTTGCCCCCTGGCTGTGGGGGTATGGGGCTCGGTGTGTGTGTGTGTGTGTGTGTGTGTGTGTGTGTGTGTGTGTGTGTGTGTGTGTGTGTGTGTGTGTGTGTGTGTGTGTGTGTGTGTGTGTGTGTGTGTGTGTGTGTGCGTGTGTGTGTGCGTGTGTTTAAAGAAGGGCATGTAGTGTTGGTTGGGGCAGGTTGGTGTCACCTGCTTTGTTGCCAATCAAGCTTTTGTCTAGTGTTTGAATAGCTTATAACATTAAACAAATATGCTGCACTGTGTACAGTACGTAGGCTATACTATATACAGTATGTGTAATTAACCTTGGAAATCATAATTGTGCTTCTTTAGACTACCACTGAACAGTAACCAATACAAGTTTTATTAAAGGGACATCTAACCTAGAGTATCTATAATGTGAGAGAGTAGCAACTTTCCCGTTGACTCCCAATGCTACGGCTGAAAAGAGATCGGCGCAAGTGTCGCCTATGGAGGAATTCAAGTTACAAACAAACACTCTCGCCCATCGAGCTCCATTGATAGCAGATTGCACGTTTGCAGTTAAATTGCCGAAATTACAGCATTTTAGGACGTTTGAACGCATTAACAGACCTCTCGTCACTCTAGTGAATAATGATTTGTTATATAACTCGGTTTACTTAATGTATATTATAAGAAAATAGGCTGTGTTGTAGTGCAGTGGTTAGCTATGTTGACCTATCGGTATGTTTGGAACTTGCAGAGCTCCAGTGCTGGCACGAGGTACGAGGCGGCAAGATAATTTTATATATGTTCATAACATTTAGATGACGACACTGGGCTAAATCCTAACATCTAAAATATCTAAAAGCACATATTATACACATAAAGGCCACCAGGAAAGTGTTCTAAATCTTCTAGATCTTGACACTAAGGCCCACTATTCATTCAGCATTTGAGCCACGGATCACCATTTGAGGACATGTTAGCCCCACAGACCTCAAAACTAAAGATTTATTTTGTTTTTGTCCACAATTCCAGGCTGGATTTCAGAAACAAAACAGTCAAACATACAGATCAAAATGACCATTAATCTTCTACATTATCTAGTTGTGTAGACTTGAGCTAATTCACATGATGAATATTTTAACTCTTGAGTGTGTAAACATGAAACGAAATGGAGCCGCAAGGATCCATTTTACGCTCGCAAAGAGTTACATCTGGTTCACGTACTTTGCATTTAAATGCCCCTTCAATAGAATATTACCAATTTAAGGCAGGTATATTGAGGAGTGCGATCCGGTCGCAACATGCCAGCAGCGCTTCAGGGTGAAGAAGAGGAGTGGCGCCGTAACGTGTCACCCGCGGTCTGGCGTGCCAACTACATGGCAGCTCTGCCTCTGTTCCTATCGGTTGAAACATAATAAGCACGGACTGGTGCTTACTGAAACACGGCCTTCGTTTAAACGGCACAATGGTTTAGTCAGCGGCGCTGCAGCAGCAACACTATCTGGCCCCGTGCATCTTATCATTGCCAAGCGCTGTGTCAACAATGTTACTGGAACACACTGTGACGCTAATGGTCACATCACACGCATTAGCATCCCATGCAGGCCCGGATTTAACATTCCCCAATGGGGGGCAGGGGGCAGCCGAAAATGGTACGGGGGCGGCTTTATCGCCCGATGAAGTTGCACTCATACCATTTCCGGTTTTGCAACAGACACGCAGCATGCATAAAACCAAAGGTATGACTCAGAGTTTTCTGTTTTCAATGATGAAATGGCGTTGGTTATATAAGTATATATCTTTGAAATGCGGGTTGTTTTGCAAGACATCATGTTTGGTGGGGAAGTCAGGGCATTTAGGGGAGGCATCCCCCCCCCCCATGCCCATTGCCTACATCGGCGCTGATCCCATGCAAGTTTCCAATATGGCCGCCATCGCCCATGAGGATAGATGGATATGGAGGGGTGTGGGGGTGTGGGGGGTTGAGGTGAGGTGGGGGGTGCATCTTGTCAGACACCGGTGTTCCACCATGATGACAACGCCAGTAAATGAGGTTTCAGAGACCTCATCTAAGACAAAATCAATATGCCGCCTCCTCCTTGGCTCAGGAGAGATTTCTGCTTTATCTGCGCGTACGTGTGTGTGCGAACGTGTGTGTGTGCGCGCGCGCGTGCGTACGTACGTGTGTGTGCTTGTGCACTTTTGGGGAGCTGGAGGATATCTGTCTCCAACTCTCATTAACACTAGTGCTCTCTCTCTTTCTGTGTCTCTTTCTCCCTCTCTCCTGCATACTCCTGATCAAACCAACGCACACATATGCACACATTGCACACACACACACACACACACACACACACACACACACACACACACACACACACACACACACACACACACACACACACACACACACACACACACACACACACACACACACACACACACACACACACACACGCACACACACACAAAAGAAATAACGTCTCTATCCTCCATCCAGCCCACCTGGTCTGCAGTATCACTCTTTGGGCCCACCAGACTACTTTAAAAGTCAATTAGCCGGGGCTAAACGACTTGAGGAAGATCTCTCTAGAATGATGTTTCGCACACTCTATCGATGGCAATAGCATTACGGCCGATTAGCGGGGCCAAATGTGCTCTTTTTGTAATGCAACACACAGAAGGGTAACAGGATCGGCGCTTGCTATGGGCTCCAGCAGTCCCCGGACGATCCCTGCATGGGCTGGCTGGTGGTGGGGGGGGGGGCAGACTGGAAACATCCCAGAATGCCTCCACCCTGAGAGGGGCTCGTGTTTCAGCCCGGGCAAGAGGAGCCCGGAATGATAATGTTGATTTGCTAAATAGTTGACTTAAAGGTCAGCCTCCATACGGCCCGCATGCAGCAGACAATACACACAACGCGCTCCAGCGTTTGGAAATAGATTTACTATTTATTGAGTTGGGATAGAGGGATAAAATCCCAGGAATACAATACTGGCAATCTGACACTTCGACGGAATCTGTGAAATTTGTCCCCCTCCTCCAGCGATCAACATGTGCACACAGACTATAGGGGGGCTTGTTGACTGAGCCAGTAATCACTCTTAACTACGTCAGTACATATCCCCCCTTATCCAAGCCCATCACAGATTGGTATGTAAAAACAAATGAGGTTGCAGAGGCCTGCATCACGGAGCACCAGTCTGGATTTCTTTCTATGATTGAGAAAAATGGTGATGCCTCTCTTTGCTTGGGAGATTGACAGAGATATGGCCGATTGATACTGTGATTTCAGCAAAATTAAAATACAAAAGTCGTGTGGATTTATTCAATGTGGTCCAATATAAACTAGTACTATGATACTGTAGGTCCTAGAGCCGGACCAATATCATATATGTTTGTTGTATGTTAGGGCCAATGCCGATAGTGATTTTTGGAAAAACCTACACCGATGTTACTAATGTTTTGGGCCGGCGTTTAATAATGTATTAAAATAATACAAAATACCTTCGAAAAACTCAAGTTAATAATAGAATACGACATTGATAATAACATTTAAATAATGTGACTTCATCATTTACTTTTGTGAAATATTTCCTGTCTTTCTTTTTCTGTTGCAGGCATTTATCTCTTATGAATATGAAACCAAATGGACCCTTGGGGGTTCATTTATACGCTCTCAAGAGTTACGTCTGGTCAACCAACCTTTCATCTGATTAACGAACTTAGCCTGGGGACGACCAGGAACTCTCTCAAAGACCACTGGTGGTCCCCAGACCACTGGTTGAAGACCACTGCTATATGGTCCGGACGGGGTGTGTGAATTGCATGTCATGTGAAGAGAGTTTTTACATATTTCAAGAGAACCAAGGCATTACTGTAAGTCATGAAAACTTTGTTTCTACAATATTGTTGCTTCTGAGACCCTTGAGAAGAAAAGGTTTGAGTTCAAAAGGGTTTGTGACGTGAATTGTCAACCATTTTTACGGTAGGTTTCATGACCTCTGTCTGGCCAATAAACAACATAATTATGTCTGTCTGAATATTAACTCAAATTCATACAAACACTGTATAGCAATGTCCTAATAATATAAAAACTAGTTTGATGTGCTACAGAAATGGTAAACCATCTCTGCTCTCTACACTCTAATGCGTTGATGTGGACTGCCCTGGTTGGAACTTGCAAACCACACTTTTGGGGTATCCAGCTTTGGGCATACGCCAATTGTTGCACTTGAAGATAAACACAACTGTAACATGCAATCTCGCCAACATTTATTTTTAAACGATTAACTGTGACAAATGAGTGCATCTGGTACAAACAATCAGACCCGTGACATCTTGCCACTACCGATGGGGGTATGTTTAAGAAACCAGAAGGGATAGAACAACCATCACAACAAACAAACCCTCAGGAACAACAAGGTTATCCATGCCAGCGCCGTAATGTGTTGCCGTTGCCTCTGCCCAGATGAGAAGTGACAGCGTCAGGAAACGCCCCGGCCCTGGCTGGGTTCACATCTGCATATGAATGGCAGCCTCCCTCCATGCAGGTGGCATGTGATAAGAGCCCTAATCTAGATGAAGAGCCCCCGCGCAGGCCTCGCTTATTAGCCCTGATGAAGCAAGGGGGAGCGGGGAGAATGCTAATACCACAGGCGTCAGGCGATTATAGGCTCTCCTCGCAGTAACTCTGTAACTCTTGAGAGAATAAAATTAAACGGGTCCGTTTGGTTTAATTTTACACTGAATTATGTAATCTTCAAGAATCTACACAATTTAAAAACTGAGAGGAAATTGTTGTTTTTTGACCAACATTTTTGACGAGTTTATTTCTCCCCCGAATTGAGGACAAGAACTTAGTTTTGGGTACGAGAGAGTTTGACTCAACATCAAACGATGGTCCTCCGTGCCTAAAATGCATTATAAATATTGGCCTCTGGTACGAAAATGGTTGAAAGCCACTGAATGTAGCCATCTAAATATGCTAGACAAGTACTCATTTTTTAGAACATACTATAGGCAAGTATTCATTACAAAGAATAAATGGAATGAAAATATAAATTTGTATGAGTATGAAGTTACAATTGAATGAAGTTACAACTGACTTTTTCCCCTTTTTTGGCCACCAGGAGGGGCAAGTGCCCCCTGGCACCCTCCTAAAGTCGCCAACGCCTACTACCTGTGCTGCTTCCCTCTATACTCTTCCCTGCCTGGCTTCATCCCACAGCAAGGCTCCGGCGGCGTTCTGGTTCCCGTCGACGTGTACGCTACAACCCGCGGGGGGCTGCGTGTGTGCCGTGTTCCTGTTCCACGCAACAACACATCAAATGGAGAGTGAGAGGTGGACAAACTTCCCACTTGGCAGGGAGAAGAAAGGCTGACGCTGATGAAAAGGCCAACCTGGGCGGCGGGTGCAACACCGTTTGACAGGCGCCCGCTTCACGTTAGCGTGTTTTAGCAACACATCCCCGGACAACAGCACCAGAGACACCAGATCCTGCCTCGGGGCAGAACGCTCATCCATTATGCATGTGCATTATTCATACAATTATTGATAACGCTTTTCACATTGGCGATTATTCATACATTAATTATTGCAGTCGCTAATGTGCGAGCATTAAAGATATTGTTATTAATGTCAGGCCATTTGAAGAGCGCCGCCGGGTCCCAGCGGCCCCTACCCCCGTATACCACCTCCCCTCCCGGTTTTATTTCAAAGCCGAAAAGGGGAAGCGAAAAACACAACTCCAGGGATGGGAGGGAGGGAGGGGGAGAGTTTGGAGAGGACTTCAGTGGGATGTTACATAGAGAGGAGGGGGAGATAGGGGGGAAAAGAGCTGTCTGCTCACGTACACGCACACAGCAGCACACACACACACTGCACCAGGGGCGGATCTAGGCATGGGCATGCCTAGGTGGGGCAAAGCCCCGCTAAATGCCCAGTCTGCTCCATCAAACATGATGGCATGCAAAACAACCCAAGATATTTCAAATAATTAAAGTGCTTATATTTAAAATTATTTGAAACACTACTACTGCCTAGTTACTATCCAACTACATCTGTGTCACCACTAAACCAACAGCATTTCATCATTGAAAACAGAAAACTCTCTGAATCAGACCTTTAGCTTTATGCATGCTGCGTGTCTGTTGCAACTTGAACAACAACTGATGTTATTATTGATGCTTATACTTGCCTAATATAAGTCCTGTAACCGAAAATGGTATGGGTGCAGGTTCATCACCACGGGTCACGGGTGATGAGGCCGCCCCCATACCATTTTCTTCTGCCCCCCCAATTGGGAAATGTTACATCCGCCCCTGCACTGCACACGCACCCCCAGAGAGGATGGTAGCTAATGTTTACCCGCGCTGCTCCCACAGGCGTAGGAGTACATCTGTTAGCGTGTTAGCGTGTAGGATGCTAACAGGGGCTAACAGTGGCTGCTGAGCCATAGATACCCCTGAGCATCTGCCTGCCATGCCAGGCAGGGTGTCTTGACTGATAGCTTCAGCTGGACCTCCAAATCCCACTAAACAACAACCCAACAACCCACCCACATTCCCCTTTCCCTCAACCCTTTAGCTCACAGGTTTTAAAACTTTTTCATACCAGGGCTCACAATTTATTCAGAATATGAGCCACAGACCACCATTTGAGGACCTTTTATATCCTCACAGACCCCCAAACCTAAAGATTTATTTTGTTTTGTTTTTTTGTCCACAATTCCAGGCTGGATTTGGGGAAACAGAACAGTCAAACATACAGATGAAAATCAAAATGACCATTAATCTTCTGGTTGTGTAGATTTGGGTTAATTCAGATGATGAATATTTTAAGGCTTGAGAGCATAAACATGAAACCAAATTGGTTTCATATTTACGCTCTCAAGAGTTACATCTGGTTCACCAACTTTTCATCTGGTTAACCAACTTAGCTGGGGGACCATGTCAAGGACCACTGGTGGTCCCCGGACCACTGGTTGAAAGCCACTGCTTTAGCCCCCCCCCCTCCCCAAATCTATACCTCGGTCTTGATAGATCACATCCAAGAACAAGCAAAGCGGGTCAGGTCAATGCATCAATGCTAAGACTGAATAATTTATTTTCGCATGTGTGTACATAGTCTTAATTACAGTTAATTATTTATAGTCCCTTCTCCGCTGCCACCACTGCAGTCCATTGTGTTTATTCCAACAATAAGGGAGGACTTGGAGTTTTGGCACCGGCGCCGCTCTGATGACAGGCGGTAATGACAGCAAACAGCCAACCAAGGAGCCGAGATGCCTGCCATTTGCAAATTACTGAGACACCTATCCTTTACAAAATGACCAATTAGCACAACATCATAACAAATTACAGCACTTTTTTTTAAAGGATAATGGGTATTCATAGACCACGGCACAACACTTTAACACTGTTAAGGCTAAGAGAATACAGTTAGTCAGTTGTATGCCTCAGTGATAATTAGGAAAAACTGCTTCGATTTCTAATTGATGACCGTGCTATCGCAGCCAAGCTTGTGTAGAAATCTTTGAATTGTGGCAAATTTTGTAACCTAAAACTTTCGACTGAAAATCATCAACGTTAACAATTGATTTTTTTTCTGTATTTTTTTTTTCTGCCCTAAACAGGTGCTCTGATTGGTTGTGATTGATTACTAAAAGCAGTATAGATTCATCACTGTTTGCACGAACTGCTATATTATCTAGAGGGGTCACTCTGACCCCTTACTGGATGCTTGTTTGTCAAAATGTCAAATAAAGATGAGAAGACTAGACACGGCAACAACATGGATGCAGCACGCTCATATTAAAACACCACTGTGATTGGTATAAGAACAGATTAAACTGTATGCCAGAAGTGGAAAGAAATAGAACAAGTAAAAATCCTTGATTGCAAGCTAGACGTAGACATCAGATGTAAGATGAATAGTGAACCCAGTGCTGAACAATGTCATGTGTGTCTAAAGTACCAAAAATAAAATAAGGGAAACCCAGAGACGAATAAGATTGTGATTTAGAACAGAGCCAACATCCGTCCATGTCTGACTTCTCCACAGAGTCACAGGGAGCACAAGTATATTGTCGATTTTACCTTGTGTACAATACTAGTCAGGACACACATTTATTGTGTTGTATGGAATGTAAGTAATTTGACATTTGTACGGTGTCACCAATGTGATGTAAGATGCCGTAATCTCACATACATATAGGGTAAATGAAGAGACACAAGGTCTCTCCATTAGTTCCCGCCACCTCTTTACAAGTTAGTGCCCCACTCACTCCCGTCCAGAAAAAAAAAACTGGACACGCCAGCGAGTGAAAGGCCCCCAGAATGAATGAGAGAATGAACGGATGGATGAATGATGACAATGCAGATAGGACATGAAACTGAAGTGATTATTAGCCACTTCAAAAGGTTGTGTCACTGGCAGTGGAGAAGCCAATAATAAAGACACAATGAAGAGGCCCTGGTGATGGATGGCTCTCCCAGGGATGACTCAACCAATCAATGGCTGCCATGAAAACAAACATGTCATTACCCGGACAAAGCAGAGGCCCCGCCCCCTCGCCCCAATCCACTGATTGCTGCTGATATGCTGCAGCCATTGGCTGCTACACCACATCACTCTTTAATATAGGACTGGTAATAGAGGAGTGGTTTTCAACCAGTGGGTCCGGGACCACCAGTGGTCCTCGAGAGAGAGTTCCAGGTGGTCCAAAGGCTAAAATGATGGAAAGTTGGTTAACCAGATATAACTCTTTGGGCTAATTCCAGATGATGAATATTTTCACGCTTTCAAGTAGTGGGCCCTGCTATCAAAAAGGTTCAAAACCCATTATTTCGCAACGCAAATAATGGGTATCGAATTGTTTTCTTTGCAGGTAATCGATCGCATCCATACTACGTCAAATTTAGCAAAAATGTATGGTTTAATTACTTAGTTGAAGACAATATCATTGTATTTGAAATAGTTACTATATCGATTTCAAATCATTGAATCGTATTAGACCATATCGCGAGAATTGATGTATCGTATCGTCAACCATGTATCATGATACTATCGAATCGCTGTTAAAATCGTATCGTTACACCTCTAATATAAAATGTAGCCGACTGTGTGTGCGTGCGTGCGTGCGTGCGTGCGTGCGTGCGTGCGTGCGTGCGTGCACACGCACGTGCCAGTGAGCACGCCTGCATGCCTTGCGTGCATGCCTGTGTTTGCTATAGCACATGTACTGTATACCTGTACAGGTTATGTAAATGGTAAATGGTACATTTATGCTGTATAGCGCCTTTATTCAAGGCGCTTTACATAGCTCGTGCATCACATTCACACACACATTTATCTACTGATGGCAGTGGAAACCATGCAAGGTACCTACTAGCACATCTGGAGCAATTAGGGGTTCAGTGTCTTGCTCAAGGACACTTCGACAGTAACTCTGCGGGAGCCCGGGATCGAACCGGCAACCTTGCGGTTACCATTCGGTGTCTCCCTGAGCCACTGCCGCCCAATTGTTTTCCGACCTTGTGTACACTTCCTGTTTCACTAACAGTGTGGGTGTGCCTCTATTAGCCTGGGTTGACGTACTGTACAGTATGTCTGCCCCCAAAAAACAAAAATGGTGGACGGACCGGACCGACGAACAGGGAGGAGGAGGCGCTTTGCTGTGAGTGAGGGAGGGAGGGGGACCACAGTGAGAGATCAAATTGGCAGGTTAGGGGGTGGGCTGGACAGAGGGGGACATTATCTCCCAGTGACAGTGAGCAGCAGGGGGTTTTGGAGGAGGGGGTTAATGAATAGATTCTGGGAGGAGGAGGACTTCTTCTTCTTCCACTGGCCCTGCCTGCCTGCCTGCTCTGGGCCTCCCAGGTTTGTGCAATCTCCCAGTGTCAACATCTTTCTGTGAGGCTGATTCAATTAAGATTAAGCCACTGGCAGGGAGAGAGAGAGAGTGGCAGAGGTCAGTTTGATTTGGTCGATTGGCTCTTTGCCTTTTTTGTTTTGTTTTGTTTTTCTCTCTCCTCCCCAGCTCAGGTTACTGTGGCGTAACACGTCACCGGGCCGATCATCATCACTGGTACTGTAGATGCTGTGGCGGGACACAGGGCCAGATCTAGAGGGAGGGGGGCAGGGGAGGGCACTGAGAGCACACCCAAACGTGCATCCTGCCCACCCAATGAAAGGTACCATCAGTGGTTTTTAACCAGTCGTCTGTGGACCACCAGTGGGTCCTTGAGAGAGGTCCAGATGGTGCCCAGGCTAAATGGTGGGAAGTTGGTTAACCAGATGTAACTCTTTGAGAGCGTAAACATGAAACCAAATGGACCCGCAAGGGTCCATTTGGTTTCATGTTTACACTCAAGAGTTAAAATTCATCATCTGAATCAACCCCACGTCTACACAACTAGAGAATGTAGAAGATTAATGGTCATTTTGATCTACAGTATGTTTTGACCTTTTCTGTGGGGCTAAAATGTCATCAGGCGGTGGTCTGTGGCTCAATTGCCGAATAAATAGTGGTCCCAAAAAGGTTTGAAAACCACTGCTTCATTATAAAAACTTTGGAGTTGCCCACCCTGCCATCCTTGTACCCCACCCTAGTAGGGCAGTCTAAATCCGGCCCTGGTGGGACAGGGGGGATAAAAGGTCTCCAGAACACCAGTAAAACTCTGAGGTGTTTGTTTACCTCTGAGAGTAAACATAACACGGTAAGATGAAGTAAAAGGCGCAGCTCTGTGAAGTCGTGAGTAAATACACAGTATTACTCACTGTGTTATGATAGATTAACACCTGCTTTGTACAAGTGTGTGTGTGCGTGCGTGTCAGTGTGTGGGCGTGCACGTTCTCGTGCATGCTTTCCATGTCGCAATATTTTTTGAGCATGTGTTTTGTTTGCGTCATGTGTGCGCCCACTGGTGGTCCCCGGACGAGAGCGTACAAACATGAGACCAGAGAGCATAAAAAACATGAAACCAAATGGACCCTTGCGGATCCATTTGGTTTCATGTTTACACTCTCAAGAGTTAAAATACTCACCATCTAAATTAACACCACTTAATTAAGAAGTCTACGCTGTTTTGTTTTGCGAAATCCGGCCTCAAATTGTCGACAAATGGCTCAAATGCTGAATAAATGGTGGTGGTATCAAAAGGGTTGAAAACCACTGATGTAGAGGAGTGTGTGTGTGTGTGTGTGTGTGTGTGTGTGTGTGTGTGTGTGTGTGTGTGTGTGTGTGTGTGTGTGTGTGTGGGCACGCCTTCTTGTGCATGCTTTTCATGTCGCAATATTTTGAGCATGCATTCTGTTTGCATGTGTCCAATAAAATAAATAAATAAAATAAACATTGTAGTACACTCTTACACCCTACATCGATTGATCTAGGCATATAGAAATTGGATTTATTGAAGACAACGACCTCCATATTCTTAACTTTTGTGTATTGATACATTGTTGTATTGCACTTCCCTGTTTCTGTTACATGGTGTTATATTGTATTTCATGTTGTCATGTTGCTTTGGCAATGTAAACGTATGTGTTCTCATGCCAATAAAGCCATTTGAATGGAATTGAACCTGTGTGCGACCGCAGTATAAAGCAGGGACGCTCCACAACCCCCCGACACCAGGTCAGGGATCTGTCTCCATTGACCGGCCACTTTATCAGCCTTTCCTTAACACAAACCATGTATGCATTCGCCACCAATTAACGATCACTTAATGACAAAAACAGAGAGATGAGCCCCCTATTCAATAGGCAGGAGAGCGGGGGGGGGGGGGGTCATCTCACGGCCCCTTACCTCAGTGGGGGGAAAGGAGGGGGGTCCAGTGGTGTGTGTGTGTGGGGAGGGGGGCTGTTGCAGCAGTGACCATACTGGAGCTCTGAATGGGGCGATAAATAACCTTTTAGGGCCCACTAATAGACACTATGGCCTGGCACTACCACAATGCGCTGACCCCTGGGTGCGCGAGGTCAGGGCTCCTGGTGCCTGGGTTAACATTACACCCACAGCTTTACCTCACAGCTGCACCTCATTACAGGCACCCATAAAAAGTGGGCAGCTCAAAACGCTGCCCTGTTAAATCGGGGGGTTTCCAACGAGTGGTCCGGGGACCAGCAGTGGTCCTTGAGAGAGTTCAAGCTAAATGATGGATTGTTGGTTAACCGGGTGCAACTCTTGAAAGCGTAAACGTGAAACCAAATGGACCCGCAATGCGGGTCCATTTGGTCTCACGTTTACGCTCTCAAGAGTTAAAATATTGTGAATTTGCCCAACTCTACACAACTAGCGACTTTGTTGAACATTAACACTCTCCGTGCCAGCCCTTTTTCATATTTTTGGAGGTAGCCAGTGCCATTTTTTTTCATCAAAAACTCATATTTCATATTTCGGTCCATGTTTCCCCACGGACAAGTTAGTGGACGGACACACACTTTTGGTTCCGGGTTAGGCCGTCCCTTGTTATGCTCTAGCAATGGTCGCCGCGGTCGCTGCTAGCTGCTGTTAGCATGGGGATCGTATTGAACCGGCGTCGGTAAGTTACGTCACGTACAGTAGCGTTAACGTCAGCGGCATCAGTTGTTACTGTAAATCATAATGATAACGGATGACGTAGATCTATTTCCATGGCATAAAAACTGTTAATGGTCATTTTGTTTTGCCCGTTTTGTTTTCAAAATTCAGCCCGGAATCGTGGACAGAAAATAAAAGAAATATTTAGTTTTGGGGGTCTGTGTGGGGCTAAAATATCCTCAAATGGTGGTCCGTAACTCGGATGCTGAATAAATAGTGGGCCCTGGTATCAAAAAGGTCGAAAACCACTATGTTAAATAGATGCGGGTCTGCGTTGGGTGGGTGGAGTGGGGTAAGGAGTAGAAAGTGGTATAGGTTTTTTTTCTGTCTTTGTTTTGGGAGGAGTGGGGGGGTCTAGGGGGTATAGAGAGTATGGAAACAGAAGCGTTAAGTCATTAGGGTCCATTGTTGTGCTCAAACGACCGCCACACAAGCGCTGGTCGAATGGGAAATGGAGCTTAATGACCTGAAAAGAGACACTTCAAAAAGTTAGGATGACAATGGATGAGAGAGGGAGGAGGGGGCGGCGCTGATTCCAATGTCACTCTGTCACTTATTACGTTGTGGGAGAGAATAGGATGTTTAGAGCAGCAGTTCTCAATGAGGGGTACCGCCAGGGGACCCCCAGGGGGTCCCTGAGGAGGGTTTCCAAGGAAGGGGTCCACATGCAGATAAACTGAGGAACAGTTGAAATGATTGATGTTATACTAAGTTAGGCCTAATATATTACTCATTATTTTCGGTTGGAAAATAGCAGTTAAACAAGTTTGCAATGTGTTTGAGATGATCTTGTGCAAGCTTGGGTTACAATTATTATTTACTTGACAAACTACTTGACAAATCTTGATAAATGTTGACGACTCTTCTCTTAGGTCAGGGGTTTTCAACCTTTTTGATACCAGGGCCCACTATTTATTCATCATTTGAGCCACGGACCACCATTTGATGACATTTTAGCCCCGCAGACTAAAAAAAAGATTTCCTTTGCTTTTGTCAACAATACCAGGTTGGATTTGGGAAACAAAACAGTCAACATACAGACCAAAATGACCATTAATCTTCTACTTTCTCTAGTTGTGTCGACTTGGGCTAATTCAGATGAATATTTTAATTTTTGAGAGTGTAAACATGAAACCAAATGGACCCGCCACGGTCCATTAGGTTTCATGTTTACGGGTTAACCAACTTTCCATCTTTCCACGGGTTAACCAACTTTCCATCATTTAGCTGGGGACCACCTGGAACTCTCTCAAGGACCACTGGTTGAAAACTACTCTCTTAGGTGGGTTCCTTGCACGACAGAGTATTTTCAAACGGAGGAATATGAGGGGTGGGGGACAATGCATAACAATTTGTCATGATAATGTTTGAGAATCATTTTATTTGGTAATGGGGCCTAATGATCTGAAAGAGGAACACTTCAAAGAGGACAACAATGGATGAAGTACTACAGCTTTTTTCCAACGTCACAATGCCACTTATTACGTTGAGTAAGAAAAGAACCGGTGCTTTTTAGGAGTGCTAATGTTGATGAAAGTAAAACTAGCTGCTGTGCTTCCCTATGGAAATGTCCCATTGTCTCTCTTTCTGCTGGATAAATGGAGGCATTTAGTAGACGAATAGCCATTCATTTGTATATGCATTGTTGTGGTGCGTTGTGATCACATTACTATTCAGCGCTCTGTTAGTCAAATTAATTCTCCCTCTGTGTGTGTGTGTGTGTGTGTGTGTGTGTGTGTGTGTGTGTGTGTGTGTGTGTGTGTGTGTGTGTGTGTGTGTGTGTGTGTGTGTGTGTGAGTGTGTGTGTGTGTGTGTGTGTGTGTGTGTGAGCGTGCACGTGTGCCCATGCACATGTGTCAGCAGCACACCCACCATTACTTTAACTTTGTAAAACAAAAAACCTCACATAAGATACAAGAACTAACAAAGACAGATCTCCATATAAGGACACATCAGGTGGATCGAGTATACACGTAGAACGGTCGACTAAAAACAAAGAAAGTGTGTGCTTTATTTGTGCAAGCAAATATTCACAACAGACAGACAGCTACAGAAGACATTCGGTCATTGTTCAGGCAGCAGATAGCCTGAGGGTGGAAAAACAAACACACACACACTGTATCTGTGTCTGTCTGTGTAGAGACTTTGTGACAACACAGTTGGTTCGTTTGCTGAACCTGCACACTGTGCACACCCAACCTCCCTGTTACTTGTTGTGTCCTTTAACGGCGAGGAGGAGAGGAGAGCGTACAGTCTGTTAGCTGTAACTGTTCTTTGAGAGACAGGTTGGCTTTGGGCTGCAGTCATTTAGGCCCGTGTGTGAAATCGTGGATGACAACAATAGCCGGCGTTGCCAGGCTGGTGTTGGTTGGGGGGGTATGGGGGGGCAGGTTTGGCACGCGGCTGCCCGCCTCTGTCAGTCACTCAGCGGCGTGTCGGTCTGCCATGCTGCAGCTGCCAGCCAGCACCACACTGCTGCCGGAAATAAAAACCTGCATGTAGGCTATAGTATGCGTCCACAGAGTGAGTACACTTAGAAGTACATTTACTTCAAGGGGAATTTCATCCATTTACTATGTCATTAATATATCTTCGAGATGTGGTGTGGACATGATATGATAAAAAAAAAGCACCACCATCCCCACAGGACAACTTGCACACCAAAGGCATTTTGGGGGACATGTTGATCTCCTCTTAGATAAAAACCTGCACGTTGCAGCCGTTCAATGCCCTCTCAAACCACTTGTCCTACCATATTCACAACCCAAAACATTCAATGTAGATCCGTTTCCCCATTTGTGTGCACATTTAGAGGTCTAGGATGGTTACCATATAAATGCACACATTTACCTCACATATAAACACAAGACACACACCTAAACATATTCTCCAGAAGACGCTCTCTGTCAGCAGAAACACCATACACATATCTACACATCCTTGCGTCCATATATATGAATGGATTGGAGACGGCGTGGAGCAGCGTGAAAGTAAAGAGCCGCTACATAAGCCAGCAGGAAATGAGTTCTCATGCGTACACATGGATTCAGAGGGAGAGATGGGCGGCAGAGGTCAAACACCTATATGTAGAATATAATTTATTACAGCATTGGTGGCCAAACACCTTGTTTTGACCTGAACCTGGACTGCTGATTATTGAGTTGATTAGAGTTCATCATTATTAGCCATTATTGTTTGGGGCAACTTTTCTCCCCTCACAATAAGACTCGGAATCATCTTTGCTGTCACAGGTTTGCGGCTATCAATAAGTGGACAAAATCAGTGTTTCTCCACTATTATATATATAGCATAATCCATCCAGCATAATCTAAGCATGAAGATAACTTATCCTTTACTCTTCATGTTAAATCAAACAATCACAACATATATATTATTACTACAACACAACCACAACCAACTTTGGAGCACAACTAGTGCAGGCTGGGGTTTTCAACCTTTTTCATACCAGGGAGGGACCAGCATTTATTCAGCATTTGAGCCACATACCACGATTTGATGACATTTTCACAACCAAGACCCAAAACTAAAGATTTCTTTTGGTTTTGTCCACAATTCCAGGCTGGATTTCGCAACAACAAAACAGTGTAGACTACTTAAATAAGTGGTGCTAATTCACATGAATATTTTAACTCTTGAGAGCGTAAACATGACACTAAATTGACACCAATTGTTGTTATAGTGTTGTGAGCATGCAGATTTGAAATTTGAAACATTTGAAATTTGAAACCAGTTACAAAGTTTTGAGAAGCAGTAATTGGCATGCACCAAAATAGGGGCAACAGCTTTAAAGTAGTTAAACGTGTTGACTTAGTTTATCTTGTATTATTCTAATTAGGAGTCTATAATAAGAGTGGCAACAAGCTTGTAGTTTGTAGTAATCCCGGGGAGATATCAAAATTGTCTTTTAATTCCTCAAGCAAATAATACGACGAAAACAACTGCTGTAGGGCTACTGTAAAACACATTCACGGGTGTCACCTTCACTGTTCAGAGCATTCAGATTTCCTATCACTGACGCTCTGAGCGTCAACAACTTGGATTTCCAAAACGGCAAGTGAAGATACATGTTTGTGTGTGTGTGTGTGCGTGTGTGTGTGCGTGCGTGCATGGATGTTTGTTGCGTTGTTGGGAGAAAATTAGAAAGAGGAGGAAGGGGGAGGTGGGGGGTTTGGGGAGGGGGGGTAGAATTTGCTTTGTTTCCCCGTTGTCGGCAAATCCTTGGCACGTCTCGCCGATCCGCCTATCTGGCAAGCGTAGGGGGAGCGCAGCCCGCAGTAGGTACGAGGCTTTGATCTGAACAAAGCAAACCAGTAAAACGGTGATGGGAATAATCAGATATTACTGGGGGCTTTCATCCGTGCGTCTCTCTTGCCTTGGCTTCATTATGAATACTGGATTGTTTTTGGCTTTAGGCGAGCCACAGAGGAGGCACAGTAGGACACTGAGAACAACTTCATTGAACACTCCAGCCTCCACACTCCCATCCCAACCTTCCTCCAACCCGCCATGACGTCTATCTTTTTTGGGGGGAGGGTTCTCCACCGTTTCGCCCACAAGGCCACCGCCAAACTACAGCCTATTCCGTCCCTGAGATTTTTGACATTGATTTGGGGCAGATTGGATTTTTTCCCCACTCCCCAATACCGCCTGTATTAAGGAAATGGGCCCCCTTCCTTTCCTCTCTCACTCTCTCTTGTCTAATTACACCGTCCCAGTCTAATAGAGGCGCCCTGTTAAACAAACAATTGATCCCCCACTTAACACATGTACCCACGTTAGTAAAACACAATTTGCCAATTCGCCAAAGGCAACGAGAGAGGCAGCAGAGAGGGAGACGATGCAAAGGAGACAGAGGGAGGGAGGGAGTCACTGGGGGCCCTGGCTCTGTGAGGAGGAGGAGGAGGAAGGGGTGATGCTGGAAGGGGGAGTAGGAGGAGGTGGTGTGGACGAAGGAGGGGAGAGAGAGGGGGGGGGGGGGTGGAGCTGCATGGGTCTGTCTGTCCGTGGCAGTGTGTGGATCTCTGGCTAGCTGGCGCTAACGTGCCAGACGGACTCTTTCATCAACCCTAATTTGACTGTCTCACTGCCCTGGAGGAAAGGACTGCTGCGTGTGTGTGTGTGTGTGTGTGTGTGTGTGTGTGTGTGTGTGTGTGTGTGTGTGTGTGTGTGTGTGTGTGTGTGTGTGTGTGTGTGTGTCTCACTCTGACACACTGCATATAGTCAGAGTGTGCATGTACAAAGTATCCATTATATATTTCAATTTATCTTTGCTTCTGTGCCATCATGTTTCTAGCGGTCTTATTCAGTGTGTTTTTGTGTGCGTGTGTGTGTGCGTGTGTGCGTGTGTGCGTGTGTGCGTGTGTGCGTGTGTGCGTGTGTGCGTGTGTGTGTGTGTGTGTGTGTGGGGCAGCATGGGGCAGGCAGGTGGGGGTGTCGGAGGAGGGAGGAGAGGAGAGGAGAGGAGGGTGTAAGTGGGGCTAACAGATTGCCTCGTTTGGCTTTTTGAACTGCCCAGCACGTTTGGAGAGCAGGAGGAGAACAACAAAAGGTGTTAATGGCTTTATGGAGGAGCCATGCTGACAGAGAGACCATTATCATCCTCATTCACCCAGGAACCAGGAGCGCTCCATCTCTGGGGCCACTACAAGGGTGACCATATTTTCAAAGAGCCGGGCCGGGGCTCATAATCATTTAGCCCCATTAGGACCCCAGGCCCATTCTATACACAAATGCCCCCTAAATCAGTGCTTGTCAAACCCTTTTTTTACGCGCCAAAGGACCCCCAAGTGATTATAGTGTTTGGTCACGGACTCCCCATCTGAAAATGTTTTGTGCCGGCTATAGGGACCCCCCAGAAGAGGAGATTTGTGTTATGTTAAAGAAGTTCTGTCACTTTCTTTTAATCACAACAGTAGACCAATCTGCTGTTTTTTGAGAAACACTGAAGACACAGATGCTTTCCCTGTTTTATTGGATTCAATTCAAACCTCCAAATAGCAAACATAGCCAATCTTAGGTGCTCAATATTGCGATGTGTAATTTGTTTTTTTTTTTTGTTTTTCATGTTTTTTTTATGTTTAGCCTATGTTCTGTGTTTTAATCAGGAAATGGGACTTGTTTGAATTTTGGACATCTGAACTTCTAGTTTTAGGGGTTAGATTTCCTACAGCTCATAAGTCTTTGCCTTTGTTTGTGGATAAGTTCCTGTTCTCTTGAGTTGTTGCCAGATTTGCAAGTGTCCTGGTATATCAATTCAAGTACAACTGAAATAGCTGATGTACAAGCTTACAGTGACACATAGTGAGGCTGTGCATATGTAATTTAAAAACACTTTGAGAATAAATATAATTAGCTGGAAGAAGAAGATGGAACATGTTTTCAGATGGATGAGTGTGACCAAATACATATTGATCTGGGGTTCCCTTGTGTGAACTACTGGTTTAAACAACATTAGGAAGTAATCCCAAATAAGTTCTGTAAGTAAACTTTAGAAAAATGCCCAAATACCAACAACTATTTAGTCAGATGTTGCTTATAATAAGCAGGTATGGCAACGCTGCCTGAACAGAAGGCTACACACAACCAGTCCCAGTACCTTGGTGGGGAAACTTATGGATAGAGATCCACAAAACATAGAGGGAGCCCCATGTCTAGAAGATCAGGGACAAGCCTAGAGTTGAAAGGGATCTTCCAGGGATCTGTACTCGGCCGTCCCCCATTTCCCTAGTCTTACGCATACACCAAAATCTCTTTCCTGAAAGCTCACAACATGTCAAGTTAAAACATAGTGGGAGCAGGTACAACATTGATTTCACCACCTAAATGTGACATAATATAACCCAGAACAGCAACATTAAGGTGAACTAAGACACTGCATTGCCAACATATACAACCTACAAGCCTAAATGATAACTAACAATTGCGGATCTACATCTATGAGAAAAAGGGGATAAAATAAGTGGCGATACTACTTGTATCGGTATTCGGTATCGGTGAGTAGTAAAAATGAAGCACTCATTACCGGCCTGCAAAAAAAATGTCATTGGGACAACTTTAATAAATACACCTAAATGAAAAAGTAAACATGTAACTGTACAGAGCAAAAGAGCAGGGAGCAGAGTTCACCGCTAGTGCTACCACACACTGTGGAAGGGCTCAGGGGTTGGTTCACTTATGATGCGGGTTTCCCGTTGTGTCCTGATCAGATTCTAGTTTCTGATGCTTTTCACAATTTTTTCAAAAATAGCAGAACTACAAGCTCATATCGCGCCACTCGGTGGCGCGATATGAGCTTGTAGATCTGCTATTTTTCAACAGCTTAAAAACACCAAAACGCGTTCAGTA
>CM076966.1:37049675-37092175 GCA_039105355.1 Benthosema pterotum
CGGGCGACCTTGTGAAAGGGGCGGGACTGCACAGCTCTACATAACTGCACCCTTTACCATTTAGCTGCATGTGGACTCCATGTAATGGGAGGTAATGAGTTCTTTGCCCCGAAAAAGAAAAGAAAATGTCACATATATATATTTATCTGCTGGAAACTAAACCAGGCTCATCCCAACCGACTGGAAACTAGTGTCTTTTATCAAACAAATTGCCCAAAATGGCCTCAAATAGTTTTTTTCCCCTTCTCTGCACTGTTTATCTTAGGGCTTTAGTGGATGGCTGCCGGAGGATCTTGGGAGTTGGGTATGACACGGGTTTAGCATATGGTTCAGTGCAACGGCGAGGCTTAGCCAGAGCTTGTGGTTTCTGACTGCCAACCTCACTGGCTTAGGGATCCATTTTCCAGAGACATTCCCAAATGTCATTATAAGATATAGCACAAAAAGACTGTCACACACACACACACACACACACACACACACACACACACACACACCGAAAACATCCAGAGTTAGTCTAACCCAGATGAAGACATACTGTATACAGTATACGTGCAAACATGTGCACACTAACAAGCAAGCATACACTTAGAAACATCTCATATTCACACACACACACACACACACACACACACACACACACACACACACACAGACACACAGACACACACACACACACCATTCATTCAGACCCATAAGTCATGGCTGCACGCAGTCACACACAGGCATCCTCACAGTCATACACGCACACAAACGCTCTCAGACACCCACACATCCTGTCTGCATCCGCTTCTAAACGGCGCAGCGTCTTCCCCACACGGCGGTTCAAGTGCCACACTTATTATGTCTCGCCTCCCCCCTAAGATACAATATAGCCTTATTGGCACGGCCACTCTATTAGTGACAAAAGGTCATGCCGCGAAAATATTAAACTTATGAAGGCCCCCACTACACCGCCGCCGCACCGCGCCGCTACTCCGCCCGCCGCGGCCCCAAATATGCGGAGAAAGCACAAAAAAAGGTGTTGTGTGTCCTCTGCGTATGATTATATCTTCTTCCCTTCATCCTTGCAGCGCTGACCCCCAGGGCCAACGCTTTTATTGGTCTCAGATGCCGGCCTGCCTCACAATGTACAAAAGAGACCGTTATTCCACTATATTAAAGCTGGAACCCTCGCATGCATACAGCATTATTCACGCACGCCATACGCGTATATCCGCACACACACACACACACACACACACACGTGCAAATGCAAACACACACACGTGCAAATGCACATTCACCGACATGCACTTACAAAGGCACATACTGTTGACGGATATAACAAGATACCCTCTCGTGTGCATAGCATGCAATATGCACAGGTACGCTCTGTGTTTTGTGTGTGTGTGTGTGTGCGTGCGTGCGTGTGTGCGTGCGTGCGTGCGCACGCGCGCATCTGGCGCCACAGTCTCGGTGGTGATTTTGTCGAGTAAAACTTTAAAACTTTGACGAAAACATTTTGTTGACTATACGCTTTGTCACTTGAATGAAAGCTACCTACAAATTAAGCAATAATGACTAAAACTTGAAATAAAATGTTTTACGGGGGGACTTGCAGAGAAAAGATTGTGTAGAGAATAAAAAAGTCATTTTCAGTTTGGTTGCACTCGGGTGTGACTTTAGAGGATATTTTACATGGTGGTATTGTAAGTTTTACTTAGCAAATACAGTATGTACTCTAGTGGATGTGTGCAAGTTGTCACCTTTTCAAAAGAGTTTGTTATTGTGTTTGGTTTGGTATACTATTTAATGTCTCCAGACTGACCTTTTTGATACCAGGGCCCATTATTTATTCAGCATTTGAGCCACGGAACACCATTTGATTTGACATTTTAGCCCCCACAGACTAAAAACTAAATATTTATTTTCGGTTTTGTCCACAATTCCAGGATGGATTTGGGGAACAAAACAGTCAAACATACAGATCAAAATGACCACTACATTCTCTAGTTCTGTAGACTTGGGCTAATTCAGTTGAATATATATATATTTTTTTAAACTTTATGTTTATTTTCATTTTCCAAAACCACGCATACACAACACACTCACACAAAAAGAAAAAACAATACAAAAACACAGGTGGGGGGGGGGGGGGGGGGGGGGGGGGGGGAACACACTATTCAATCGTGTATAGATGCCATTTTATCCAGCGTTTCTCAAATAGCTCTGCCTTATTCCTCAGTATATAAGTCATTTTTTCCATAGAATATATTTCTTCTATAATGTCCATCCAGTGTTCCATTTTAGGAGGATCTACTGTCAACCATCTCCTAGTGATGGCTTTTTTAGCAGCCATCAACAGTATCCGGAACAGATACAAGTCCTCATTTCCTATCATGCCCTCTGATGACAGCCCAAGGTACAAGATGCGAGGGTCACGATTAATTTTATATCCCATAATCTTTTCCAGATTCTGATGAACACAGTCCCAGAATACCTGCACACCATCGCACAACCAGAATATGTGGGAATGACTGGCACTCACACATCCACATTGTCTCCAACAATATTGTTGCTCTCCCAATTGTTTGCTTTTAATTTTTGGCGTAATGAAAAAACGTATCAAATTCTTCCACCCAAATTCCCTCCATCTCTTAGAGCTTGTTGACGAGTGTTGTGTTTTACATATAGAGTGCCAATCATCCTCCGACAGCTCAATACCAAGCTCAGATTCCCATTTCGATTTGACATAGAACGTATTCCTTCCAGGTTGCTGTTGCATACCTCTATACAAGTTGGAGACAGTCTGTGTAGGTGTTTGTTTATATGCATCTGTAAACACATCAATTACCGCATTACCCTCTGCTGAAAGACCTTTTTTAATTTCAGTATCATAGAAATGTCTTAACTGTAAATACCTGAATAAATCCCCATTTTCCAGATCAAATTCCCTCTTAAGCTGTTCAAATGACTTGAAGTGTCGTCTGTCAATAAGTGTGCAAACAGCCGTCAGGCTGTTTGAACACGTATTTCCCCACCTTTCAAATGTTTTGTCCATCACCCCAGGTTTGAATTTGGGAGTTTGAGTGGGCCAGACTAATAGTCTACTGTCTCCTGTCAGATTGTATTTTTTAACCACCTCGTGCCATACCTCCAATGTTCTATTAATAATAAAGCTATCACCTTTATATACATTCCCACCTAACATAGACTGGGGTGGTGCCCGGCACAGTGCATCTCAATGACCTTCCACCTAGATATGTAATTTGTGGAACACCAGTATACAGGGTATCTCAATTGTGCTGCATAATAATATTCTTTGAGATTTGGCAATGCTAGCCCACCCTTATCCTTGCTTAATTGTAAGGTCTTGAGTCTCACCCTGGGCCTAGCCCCCGCCCAAACAAACCTGGAAATCATTTTATCCCATGCTGAGAATTGTGAATCAGGAATTCTAACTGGTAGTGACAAGAAAAGATACAGCAATCTTGGGAGCAGATTCATTTTAACGGCTTCAATCCTTGAACTAAAATCCAGTATCATTGTTGACCATTTAGTTACATCCCTCTTTATATTGTCGTTTAATGCAGTATAGTTTGCCTCGTAAAGCCCGTCTGCTTTGTGAGTGATTAGCACTCCCAGATATTTTATTGATTTAGCCTTCCAATTTAATTTATACCTACTCCTAATTTCTTTGTTTGGTACATAATTGAGTGGTAATACTTGCGTTTTTAATATATTTAGTTTATAGCCAGATAGAGATCCGAATTCTTCCATAACCTCCATTAATTTGGGGAGTGTTACGTTAGGGCTCCGGAGGTAGGTGACTATATCGTCCGCGAAAAGCCCGATCCTATGGTCTTCAATTTCCCCTGGTATCGAAATCCCTGATAACTCCTCATTTTCTCTAATAGCTTGGGCTAGCGGCTCTATGAAAATAGCGAATAGGGCGGGGCTTGCACAGCATCCTTGCCTAGTACCTCTAAATAGCCTAAAACTGTCAGTCAAGTGGCCATTGATTTTAATTCTAGCAGTTGGCTCCGAGTACAGTGCTTTCATGCAATCAATGAATTGTTTGTTAAAACCCAGTCTATTTAGTGTTCCATATAGGAATGGCCAAGAAACCCTATCATAGGCCTGTTTTGCATCAAAACTGAATATCGCGGCATCTAGATTATGCTTATTTATATATTCTACAATATGGAGAGTACGTCTGATGTTATCTTGCGTTTGGCGTTGACTTAAAAAACCACATTGATCTTCGTGAATGAGTTCTGGAAGATATTTCTGCAGTCTATTTGTGATGATGGATGTAAACAGCTTATAATCCACATTTAGAACTGAAATAGGACGATATGATTCACAGTATTCCTTATTTTTACCTTCCTTGGGGATAACAGATATTATAGCCTCCCTCCAGGAGGGGGGTGCTATTGCTTTTTCCAGTGTCCAATTGAATGATTTCAAGAGAACAGGAGACAGTTCTTCTCTGAATTTCTTGTACCATTCATTTGGATACCCGTCGCTCCCAGGGCTCTTGTTCGTTTTTAAGTGACTTATAGCTTGGTCTAATTCATCCTTTGTGATGGTTGCTGTAAGATAATCATTTTCCACATTGCCCAAGGAGGGAAGGTCCAATGCAGCCAGAAACTGTTGTATTTTTTCCTCATTCACCTCATCAGGCTGTGAATATAAGGTCTCATAATATTCTTTGAAAGTTCTATGGACTTCTTCTGGTTCATATTTTAATGTATTTGTTAGAGGTTCTCTAATTTTATTTATTGAATTTGTAATTTGCTGCGTTCTAAGACGCCTTGCTAAGATTTTGGTTGCTCTTGGACCAGATTCATAAAAAGTTTGTTTTGTGAATCTCAGTTTTTTTTTCTATTTCATCATTCATGATGTTTTCTATTTGTTTGCGGACTTCTTTAATCTGGTTCATTACTAATTCCTTGTTGACATCTTGTGGTTGTTGTTTCTCTAATTGTTCAAGTTCTTTCTCTAGTTGGTCATATCTTAACCTCCTCATTTTCCGTCGAAATGCAGTTCTAGTAATTAACTTCCCCCTCATCATTGCTTTGATTGTGTCCCATAGAATAGTTGGAGCAACCTCATTATTATCATTATCTGTTATACATTCGCTAATTTCCTTCTTAATTTCCTCAACTACTATGGCATTGTTCAGAATCCCAGTATTCAACCTCCATAGCGTGCTTCTCGGCGTGTCATTCAAATGTATATTTAAATAAACAACATTGTGATCCGAGATATCTGCTGTTCCTATTGAACACTCATTAACTCTGTGTCTGTCTGTAGTGTTCATTAAAAAGAAATCGAGGCGAGAGTGCACCTGGTATGTAGACGAGTAATGGCTATACTCTTTATCCTGAGCATGAATATTCCTCCATACATCGAAGAGGCCAGATTCTTTAATCAGAATATTGAGGTCTTTCGACCTTCAAGATTTTTGTTTGTTTTTACTTGTTGTGTCCCGGTAGTAGTCCAGGATTGTATTCCAGTCACCACCACATACCAGGATTCCCTCACTCTCAGAAACTATTACATCAAACAATATTTTAAGAAATTGTCTATCACTCTCAGGGGGAACATATACATTAGCAAATGTCATTAGAACATTGTCTATCCTGCCTTTGATTATTATATATCTACCATTATTATCCCTCCTTTCATTGATCAACTCGAAATTCACAGAATTAGATATCAATGTGGCAACCCCTCTCCTTCTACTGTTTTTACATGAGCTAAAGAAGGAGTTTGAATACCCAAACTTTTTAAGCTTTTCATGTTCCTGTTTTGACATATGTGTCTCCTGAAGAAATACCACTTGTGTCTTATCTTTTTTCATTTTTGCTAGCACCCTACTTCTCTTAATTGGGCTGCTCATACCATTGACATTTAAGGAAGCTATTTTCAAATTACGTGATCCCATAGTTTAAATCACAACATAGAGATACCATTACAGTGTTAGTCCCCCAAAGAAAAAGGCACATATAAAGGAAAACGAAAAACCAACACACATGCATACAGAAAAAATGAAAGAGAACTTCCGAACCGAAAAGAGGGGCTCCTGCCTCCTCCAAAGAGACCCCGTTGGTGGGTCTAGGGAAAACCTATCTCTAAGAAAGGGCCCTAAAAGAAAGGCAACTGTTGTGTAAACTAACCTTGCCGTCCAAAAAGAAAATTACCAACGTACCTAAGACCTACATGAAACCGTCTCTTCCAAATATTGTTTAAATACCAGGTAATATATATATATATATATATATATATGTGACATTATACCCTAGTTTAATATGAATGAATGAACTTTCCACTCCAACACTGACATTATCAATCATACCTCGAAACATATGAATGAATAGAAATTTCTACCCCAACACAGTTGTTATCATCTTTGCACCTCAGATCTATTGAGGATTTTAACTATCAACACACTGACATTGTTATCATCAAATCTCAGAGTTGTATTGCTTGACTATTATTTTTTCTTATCAAGCCCCTTCCTCCTCTGAGAGCCATTTCTGGGAGGGGGGGTATCACCTGCATGACCACGTTGAAAGTTCTGTAGCTTATCCCTTGCTCTCTGTAGGATGCTCTCTCTCTCCATCGCGTCGTTCTCTGGTCCACGGTGCTTCTTAGTCTTCTCCCAAGATCCCAGCAACTCGCGCAGCCGTGCGCCCACGCTCCGCTCCTCTCCAACAGATGGCGCCTCGTCCACATTGTAGCCTCGTTTCCTCAGCTCTCTCCCAGCCTCCGCAGCACTGCTGTACGTCTGAACTCCAGTGTCCCAATGGATTCGCATGTTTGTATACGGGTCTGGAATCGCGTACCTTTCATCTTTAGGGACCTCTTTATCCAGGAGTAGGCTTGGCGCTTCTTGACCACTTCAATGGGATAGTCATGGTCAAAATACAGATTTCTGTTGTTCAGCTTGATCTTGTCTTCCTTTGTTTTTTCCCACGCCTCTTTCAGCACCAGTTCCTTGGTTGTGAATTCTTGGAAGTTGACAATAATCGATCTCGGTTGTTGATCAGGTGGGGGGCGTTGTGGCTTGGATCTGTGGCAACGTTGTATTTTGAAATCAAGTGATTCTGGTAGCTGTAGCTTGCTGCGGAGGAGAGATTCCACAAACTCCGTCACAGAAGTGAATGCTCCCTCCTCCCCCTCGGCTGCGCCAAATATACGAATATTATTGCGTCTAGATCTTGCCTCTAAGTCGACTATTTGCTGTCGCATGGTCTCTTCTCTGCCCAGACACGTAGTCAGCACCTCCGTCAACGTGTCCGCCCAACTCTCGACCTTCTCCACCCGTGTTTCCACCTCCTCCAAGCCGTCACTGAGACTTTTTATTTCAGACCCTATTTTGTCGAGTTTACCGTTGATTTCTTGTCCCAGTTGGCTGATTTCGTGTCTCAGGCCATCATTGAACCCCGCGAGGGAAGTCTGTAGCTCTGCGATGGCCTTGATGATGTCCGTGGGCTCCATTGCTGCACCTCCTCGGGGGGCACGCTGCTGCTCGTACCGCTGTTAGCAAACTGTGTTGTTGTGGTTAGTTCGTTGTTACCTTCGATTAATTTTAGCCCTGGATGATTCTTATTCTCCCATCTGACTTTTTCATTGACTGAACATGAAGTTTCGAGTTGTTTTGTGGAGATTTAGACGAAAATTAGGGAGAGCGGTTTCAACACGCGTCTGACTACTCCATCAGGCAAACCGGAAGTCCCCAATTCAGTTGAATATTTTAACTCTTGATAGTGTAAAATGAAATCAAATTGACGACGCAAGGGTCCATTTGATTTCATTTTACGCTCTCAAAGAGTTACATCTGGTTATCCAACTTTCCATCATTTAGCCTGGGGACCACTGGTGGTCCCCGGACCACTGGTTGAAAACCACAGTGGACTATAGGGCACCGTTTTTCCTCACTGGGTTCGGTATCATTACGTGGGTTATATCCACATTCAGTAAACATACAGGATCTGTATGTGTTCGGATGTACAGTATCTGTAGCATCTACACATGTGTCTTCTCCTCCGTGCCAATATATTAGGATGTGTGTGTGCCAAAAAGTCAGTGTGTCTTTGTATGTCAGCGTCAGTGTGTGTGTGTGTGTGTGTGTGTGTGTGTGTGTGTGTGTGTGTATTTGTGTGTGTCTGTGTGTACTTGTGTGCATGCGTGGGGAGTTCCAGCCTATCAAACACTTTTCAAAGCCTTGATTTCCCCGGGGAAAACGACAGAGGTCATCTCATCGGCGAGCTGGGATGGGTGGATGGGAGGAGGTGGAGGGTGGTGGGGGGGGTGAAAACAACATTTGCATCCGATTGGTCACGCCCACCACATTAAAGTTTTAGCCAGACAAAAACACGTCAAAGAAATTTACATCGCTGTGCTGACAGCGGCCGACACAGCCCATTGCCACTTCCAATTACCAAAGGGCCCTGTGTGCGTGTGCGTTTATGCCTGTGTGGTGGTGTGGTGACCGGGGTGTTGTTGTCGCTGTGTGCACCGCCGAAAAGCAGCAGATCTGCCAGCTCACAGCCTCGTCCCCAACGCACCTCGCTGGGAGTTTGTAGATCTGCTGTTTTTTCCCCCAGTGTGGGTTAGGGCCGACCCCTGTGTGCAACTACAGTATGAATCACCTTTAACCTTTTCTGTATTGAATGCGTTTTGGTGTTTTAGCTGTTGAAAAATAGCAGATCTACAAGCTCATATCGCGCCACCGAGTGGCGCGATATGAGCTTGTAGTTCTGCTATTTTTGAAAAATTGTGAAAATGTGGTGCAAATATTTGAATACATTATTTCGGAAGCAAACATTTTTTTCCAGAAAAACTAGAACCTCACGCCAGGGACTAGAATCTAGTGTCAGAAACTGGAATTTAACTTCAGAAACTACAATCTGATCAGGACACAACGGGTTAAGGTTACTTTTATTGCGTGTGAACAAACACCATCCATGCAATCCATTCACGATAAGAAAATAAAGATCACCGACATCAACAACAAGCCATAAACATAAAGGAGGGGGTGATGGCAGATATTTCACCTCCTTTGTCACCGGGGCGTTACTATTATTATTATTATTATTAGGACCCACTCCAACCCGCCCTCCAGTGCATCAAGCTGCCAATCAGAATTAGGGAGCGGTGGGGCTAGCAAAAAGGCATGAGGATGATATGCTCAGCCCCCCCGCCCCACCCCAACCCCGCCCCTCTCCTTCCCCCTCCTCTCCCCGGTGCGTTTGGATTTAAATAATAAAAGAGAGATTTGGCTGTGCAGGGCCCTGAGCGGGGGCCGCTGCCAATAAGAGAGCCGGGGAAAATGGGAAAATGGCCGATGAGAAATATAACTGCAAATTGAGGGTATAATGAACACGTTTAATATTTCATTTCTACTGGATGGAAATATCTATAGTGGGTGGGTGGGTGGGTAGGTACCCCCCCCTCCACAGACACACACACCATCATCTCTTGCAGTTTGGTAGAATTAGGGGCTTCTCTCTCCTTTTTTTTTCCTTTGAGGGGGTCTTCAGAAACCGTGAAAAGCATTTCATCCGACGGCTGCTGATGTCGAGAGAGAGAGAACGAGAGAGAGAGAGAGAGAGAGAGAGAGAGAGACATGCACAGGGACAGAGACAGTCTTGACAGGATAAAGACGGTGATCATTTACAATTACACTGGGCACCAGCGTCGCCCTCATCTCATCATCCACCTACAGATCAACAGATTCATACCGTGAGAAGAGAGAGTGTAGTCTTAGCCCTGTGGAGATGAGAGATCTCCATCTGCACTGTGATATGATGGTTATGGCGATGGCTGCTGCCCCTCTATAACACTACACCCCGCCGTAACAGTAATCGCCAGCAGATATTAGCCATTGCCCCCTTTTTAAAAGTAAAGCTATATCCCCCCATTTACGCCCCCGCCATTCACTCTATGGGCCAAGGCGCAGATTCTATTCTGAATATACATGATTATTTTTTCGGTTCTCATACTAGATACACCGCAGATGGGGGCTTTAAGAAAAAAAAGCTTGATATTTTATCTGTCAGTGTGAATATGCACACACCAAGGCGAAAGCCTTGTGAGAATGATACGGCTTCCATCTGTCCTCCTTTAAGCAGAGGAAATCTATTAATGTGTGGTCTGCTGCGTTTAGTCTGCGTTTCTGCAGAATTGAAATTGCATTAAATCCTCTTTTTAGACATTACTCGTTATTTAATGGAAGCGCTGCTGCTGTTTTCCTTCTTAGAGAGCTCCCAGAGCAAACTGCCCCATTCTCCCATTTTTTCCACCGTCCTAAACGTTTCAAGATCAAGAGACGCTAAGAAAATCAGATATATAAACGGCCACACTGAGAAAAAAAAAGGAGCATGTTAAATGAAAAACAGGTCGATGGAGTTGTTTATCTTGCATTTGTTTCACTTCTTATTTTGAAAAGGGAGTGTCTAAAGCGTGCCAGGGCTGGGCTGGCCATGCAGGGCCCGGTCCGCTTCCAAGGGGATTTAGCCGGGGCGGTCCACTTTGTTCGCCCGCATGGTTAAGTGCATTTGATGGGGTTTCTCTCTCTGTTTCTGCTCTCCTCCTCGCATGAATATTCACTTCAAATGTATGAGGATGAAGTTAAGCACACTATTCTTTTCTTTGAAATCACTAGTCCCCACAAGAAGAGACAATGTGGAGAAAGAAAGCAATCCCCTCCGCCAGCCAAGCTCATTTCGTTTTCCACCTTCCATGGACACCACAGCCACTGTAACTGAAGATGAAAGGGATGGAGGCTGTGCTTTAGTTTGTTTGACTTTACTCAAAGTATTAGGGTCATCGGTCCAGAACGGGACAGGACAGGTCACATGACAGGTTTACAAAATAGAAAAGACAAAGTCACAACATGTCTTTTGCCTACTCTTTATTCTGTGCCCATCAAAAAAGTAGGCCTACCTAAAAGAGCTTGTGAGTGTAGGTCAGGGCTGCCCACACTTTTGACTTGAGAGCTACTTTCAAAATGATCAGCTCAAGAAGATCTGCACATCAAAAAGAAAGCTTGACTTTGAAATAGTAGTGACGGTGTTACTTACTGTTATAGTGTTTAAAGAATTTATAATGAAAATGGAGGGGGAGAATTGGAAGGTTTTCTTGTATATGCTACTACCGATGTTTGAAAACAGCATTTGGGGTTTGAGTTGACAGTTTGTGATGTTGAATTTACTCTCTTGCACCCAAAGCTAATAACTTTCACGTTTTTGTCCACTATTGGGAAAGAGAACTGGCAAAACTTTGGTCAAAATAACAATTATTCTCCATTTTCTAATTCAGATGTTTAAAAATAATTTAACTCTTGAGAGTGCAAAATGAGTTACAGATCTATACACTTTAGGAGACCATCATGTGATCTACCTGCATGGCCTGTGTGATCTACTGGTAGATCACGGTTTACCTTTTGGGCAGCCCTGGTGTAGGTGATGTTTTTTTGCCCATATAAACTCTTTGAACGGTGGCGTGAGCCGTTCTCACGTTCTTCGTGTTGCAAACTTTACTAAATAACCAAAACCCACGGCTGTGATCAATCGAATACTCCTTTAGAGTCCATTATGCAGCCTCAAACACCCGGTGTCTTTGAAGATTAACACGTATTAAAGCCATTGGTGGAAGTTGTAAATCTCTGTCCTGGGGTTCTAGCAGGATTGTCCAGGTTGCCAGGGGTGAGGGTTAAAACTTTGTCATGGTGGCTGATGACGCCCTAGCCTATCAATAATAGATATGGCTGCCTCACTAAGCTCTCCAGGCCCTAACTAACAGCATCTGTCCTTCCCCTTGCCGTAAGACCCATGCTAATCAAGTCATCACAACAGCTAGGTTACCAGCGAAACATTAATTGCCTTACATGAATAATAATTACGATGATGGTAATGATGGTGTCTATCCAGCATGCGTTGTTAAGCAAGAACGGATTATATTACCCGACTTTTTAGGTTATTGTGTTCATTAGATCTTCTCGGACAGATACGTGTTTAGGTTTTATTTATCGTTTTTCTTGAATACAGCTTCAAAGGAAAAACTCGTGCTTGTGTCGGTGTGAGTTTGCCTTTGGAGTGGAATGGGGTCAAAATGGAGACCATCATTTCCACGGCTCCCAACACACAAAACAACCAAAGATTAAGCCGAATTTGGGTTGTGTGATTGCGTATTCTTTTTTTCCTTATCTCTTTTTCCTCCCCATTCATAAATCATTCATCTGTGTATTTAAAATATTTAAAGGATGCACTAATTTCTAGTTTATTTTATTTGCACAACGTTACGTTCCAGCAGCTCATCTATGACTCTTTTTGAGGGAAACAAGACCCTCTGATATCCAACTTTTTGGTTTGGGTGTACCCCATAGCAATGACTGGCCAATGCCAAAAGTGCCCAGCCCTGAATAGTCACCTTAAAAAAATCTACCTTATTTTTTTCTTCTAGCGATTCTGGTCTGGTGATTGTTGTCGGTTGTCAGTACCGGTTGAAAATCTGATCGGGTGCAGCTGATTGGTCAACAGCACTGTCACTCAACAGTATCAACTGTGGTGAATCTCGACCATATCAATCCGCTGATTAATTAGACCTAGGATAAATAGTTTTTTCAAAGATGCATCAGGTTTTATAAACGTCAGACATATTTTACCGCTTTTGTTCCATTTGGTGTCATATTTACCCTCTCAACAGTTACATCTGGTTAACCAACTTAGCTGGGGGCACCTGGTATCCTCTCAAGGACCACTGGTGGTCCCCGGACCAGCGATTGAAAACCCACTGGTATAGAAGGTATAGAAGTGCTACCTCCACCTCCAACGGCGGCCTGCACCGTGTCTCCCCCCGGTGCGTTTTCTCTGTGATCTCACAGTCATGTATGTGATTGGATTTTGGCTTTAACAAAAACCTGAAATTACACACCTATTGTGCCACGGTTAAGCCTATAGCTTTCACAAGGCGACGGGGGCAGGCCCGGCGAGGCTCTTTTGGCTGCCTTACTTTTTTTGGGGGGGGTGAGGGGGAGAGAGATCCCGCCCCTCATGTTCCCCCTTCCAGGTTCCTGAAGGAAGAGCATAACAGGATTATATAGGGCTGTGTGTGTGTGTGTGGGGGGGGGGGGTTGTTTTCTTTTTCTGGGAAGCATCGATTGCAGAATTTCCGTGGGACTGGTTAAACAACAAAAAGAAAAAGAGTGGGATGGTGTGGGCGGCGGGGTCCGACATGGGTCGCTGGTTATGGGGATGCATGGGGTGGTGAGGTGGGGTCCTGTCCTGACTGAGCTCCTTGGCACTGCCAGAGAAGCAGGTAACAGGGGGGAGGGGGCCCAAACACACACACACACACACACACACACACACACACACACACACACACACACACACACACACACACACACACACACACACACACACACACACACACACACACACACACACACACAGAGACCCTGACACGGTACCATCTGTGACACCAACCCCCCCACAGTCCCCTCAGGCTAGGCTTATGCTCATCACAGAGATGCTGATAACACAGGGTGTGACTAACATGCCATACAAATCTCCACATCCCAGGCACACAGAGGGACACACGCACGCACACACACACACACACATAAAATACGACTCTGCACTATAGGCAGGTTGTCCTCTGCGCAAGGCAGGGACGTGCAAAGAGTTAGGAGGGGCAGGGGTTGAAATCCTGCAAGATCGAGGGCACTTTTGGGCGAACATTTGTGAAAAAACAAGCTTTCAATGAGTCACAGCATTTTGGGGCGGCGCAAACCCAGCATTCTTTAGCTAGTGGAGAGAGGTGTGTGCATTTCTAAACAGATTTGGTTCAACGCAAAATGCTGTGCTGACGTTCCAGAGACAGGGCATGGAAACGGGTGTCATTCGGATGGCTTTGCACCATTAAATGTGGAAAGGGGCTGAAACCAGGCCCAAATGTAACATTTTCCCAATTGAAAAATCTTTAAAATTTGGGTGTTTTTTTGCATGACATCATGTTTGGTGGGGCAGTCTGGATAGGGGGCATTAGGGGGGGCATTGCCCCGGGGCCCTGGCTGAAGCCCCCTTTGATGTCTATGCTTGCACGTCCCTGGCACAAGGGTTTGTGTGTGTGTTAGAGAGAGGGAGAGAGAGAGGGAACATAAGCCAGTGCATGATGATGAGTGGGAGGACCCAGACACACTAATGACAGGGTGAGGGCTGTATGTGTGTCATGTGTGTGTAATTAAATGTGAAAGTGACAGTGGGATCACACAAACATGCTGCCGGGGGTGAAAGGTAAGAGGGAGGAGCCTCCTGGTGCACATACATACATAGCTGCACCCCGTGGGGGTCCTTTAAAGGGGAATTCCACCCATTTTCAACATTTTACTATGTCATTAATATACCTTATTATACCTTTTGACGCACGTCCAAAAAGAGTCTTCTTTTTCAGGAAATGGAAAAAGAAAAAACAATGTAGTAGTGTGAAGCTCTCGTATAATACTTATATACTTTTTATTGGTTCACTATTATCATTATTATAATAAAAAAGACACACATTAAGTGCTCATTAACTTTTAAGGATCTACAAGCTCAAAAGGCACCACACTGTGTTTGGAGATCTGCTACTTTCACTGCTTTTGTGTGACACTGCATGGTATAGTGTGATCAAGGAGTAGGAGTAGAGGCGTCAATAGACAAAAGAAAGTTGACAAAAAACACAAGAGGGCTTGCTGAGTGGACACAATGCCCCCACATGTAACACACACACACACACACACACACACACACACACACACACACACACACACACACACACACACACACACACACACACACACACACACACACACACACACACACACACACACACACACACACACACACACACACACACACAGTTGAATGAATGAACATATGGCTTGATAAGGTCATCAGTGTACTGTAAGGCAATTTTGAGGCATTTGTTTACCATTTTCTATACTCATTACTTACTTTTCCATGTTTTAGTTTTCTGCTATATTATCCCAGATAATCATCTGTACATTTACTCCACTATATAATATTTAAATTTAGTTCAAACTCTAGTTAGTAGTGACTTTGTTGAGTTCAATACAAAACACACTTCAACAACCACACAGCAGTGACTTCAGTCCTATATAATGGCCCTGCGATTTGACAGTGTATCTACTGTATACAAAGAAAATGTTTTGTTTTTGTTCCTTCTGTTCTAAAATCTATTTAATGGAGCAATCAGTGGTTTGGGTGATTAAAAATAAGGTAAAACGATATGCACATTAGGCCAACAGCACACACACCAAACCCATACTTTCTACTTTCGGTAGTTGGAAGTACGGTAGTCCACGTACTGTACATGTCAGAATGGAGCCATGGTCCAGACGGTGTCAGTGTGACGGTGTGTGTCAGAGGCTGCTGACAGAATGGACCAGTCAGTGGTCAGTGATGGACAGTGTGCACTGGCCTGGGGCAGCAATAAGACAAAGTGGGCGGGGCTTAGGAAATGATGGCTGACCCTCGCTGCCCTCACCTTCCCTTCATATTCAATCCCTTACACATACGTGCAACACTTCCTTTTCTGTGTGTGTGTGCGCGCACGTGAATGAGTGTGTGCAATGCACGCTACCTTGCCAATACATACAGAGAGGGCCTCTTGGACCTGTATCCTTGTTCACTTAACTGCCTGCACAATACTCCATAATGACCTCCCAACACCACCCGACACACACACACACACACACACACACACACACGCACACACACACAGAGCCTTCCCAGGTTGCGTTGTTTCCCCTTCCTTGGATTCATGGCGGCTCCTCATTATGAAGACACAATGGGCAGCAGCGGTGGCTGCCTGGCCCAATACCACTAGAGTATAAATAATGCAAGGTCAGTGTCTCTCTCTCTCTCCTCTCCCTCTGTTCTCTGCTGTCTCCCCCGAGAAGGGAGGGGGGGCGGGGTCCAACCAACCCCAAAGACCCTTCATGTGTCCCCTCCCAGTGTGCTCCTCCTCCTCCTCTCTTCTTCCTCACTGCAATGTCCATCCAGCATGCTTTTATTTCCTACCTACACATCTCCTCTTCTCTCTCTCTACCTATAGGTATACTCTCTCCTCCCCCATGTCCTCTCCCCTCAGTGTTCTTTGTTTATCCTTATGCTCTCTTTCTGTCTCTCTCTCTCTCTATCAGTGAAGTAGTACCCAGTAAAGAGGGGATGATGGGGTGGGGTGGGGGGTAGCGGCGGCGGCAGTGGGTTGGAAATCTAGGCTCCCTAGAGCCAGAGGACAGCTTATCCTTATCGGGATTCAACCTGCTTATTAGCTCCTCCAGGACACAAACCACCACCACAACGTTCGTTCTTCACTTAAACACCACCATCACACGTCCTACCCTCCCCCACCCACCCACCAACCAACCACCATGTTTCTCCTTTCTCTACCTCCAATACTTTCAACAAACCAAAGGCTAATAGTGGGCACATCCCTGTGTGCATTGGCAGCAGGCGGCGGCAATACAGCAGTTAAGATGCTTGCTCCTGAAATGACTCACACCCCTGACACTGTCCCTCTAAAGGATCTAGAATCCCACACCTCCTCCCTCCACAACCCTCTCGGCTTTCCCTGCTGCTCGATAGAGCAAAATAGAAACGGAATGGAGTAGAAATAGACTTGCCCCATGTGAGGAGGAGGAGGAGGACCTCCTCCTGGGCATGGAGGGAACGTTTTGTTCGGTGCGGATGTCGCAGGGAGGTGAACTCGGGGACAAGCGCCTTGCAAGAGGAGCAGAGCGCGCGTCTAATTTTGTTTGTGTTTGCTGGTGAAATCAGAGAGTGGCAACGAAAGGCGTAAAACACTTTGATTGCAGCTTATTATTGTAACCATCCTTCCGCCGTTAAATTAGACGACGACAAGGCCAATTACAACGAGGACAGGGGCCCGCCATACCGCGGATTCCCTTGGCCGCCGTTGCCCCCCAGTCTGAAATGCTAACCGGTGGTGGGGTGACAGAGTGATGCCGTATGTATGTAATGGATGGATGGATGGAGGGAGGGGAGAGATGGCGTCTAGGGTCAAAGGCAGCCCTGCCAGCAGCCCCCCCACTCCCCCAAAAGAAGAGGAGCCCATCCTGGCCTTGGACCATCTGGCGGTCCCCGGGAGCTGCCAGGATCTACCCCGCAGAGCTTCTGAGAAGCAGCAGCCCCTGCTTACCCCCTTACCCCTACCGACCCCAGAACCCAGCGGGTCGCCGTGACATCTTACCGATTAAAACGCTCCGCCAGAAATCCCAGTGGCCGCCGCTGAGGGTGTGTTTTGTTGAGCGGTGGTGGTGGTGGTGGTGGTGCTCAAGGACTTGGGCTGGTGCTAAGGAGACATTTTATCTAGGGGGGGAAATGGGGGTGTGGGGTGTTCTTGGTACTAATTGGGAACACCTTCTAGCTCTGTCAGGGACGTTAGCCCTGCAGGTGCTTGAGTGGAGCAAACAGGATTATGGACGTACATACACCACCCCAGCAACGCCGGGTGTTAGTGACCACAACGCTGAATGGCTTCAGGCCACTCACGGCTATTAGGAAGAGTTTATCCCTGATGAGACTGTCATGGACCTCAATAAGGACAAGACCAAAAGAAATCTAAACAAAACAAGCAGTATTATACTAATGTTTTGCACTGTTTTCAATATTTTACTATGTCATTGATGTACCTTCAAGGTGTTGGGCGGACATGATAAAAAAAAGTTCCCCCATTCTGTGTTCCCAAGAAATGGAGGTCTGAAGAAAACCACTAACATGGTGAAACATCTTGATGACATCATCAAGATGTATTTTCACCATGTTAATGGATTTCTTTAGATGCTTCTTTTTTCTGAGAGCGTACAAATGGAACGGGTTCATTTGGTTGCATTTGTAGGGGTCAAAAAAATAAATTCCCCTTTAATGTACATATACTGTAGGTAATATTCAGTACATATGCCAGTGCTGCTAAAATGTTTTGAGTAGGCTACAATTGCCAACTTCGGTTTATGTATTTTTAATAATAATAATGATAAATATTAGAATCATGAATATCTTGTTTTTGGAACATGCAACACTGATAGCCTGGCTAAAGCCAGAGCGGATCAGCTGATTGGTCTGGAACCATTTCATACTCCAGAAAACTGGGGTGGCCAATCAGGACACAGCATGTAAACACATTTGAATACTATGTCCTGATTGGCCACTCCAATTTTCTGGAGTAGGAACTGGTTGTACAATTGAACTATTCCAGACCAATCTGCTGACAGGTATTTTCGGTGTGGCTTTAGCCAGGCTACAACACTGACATGTCAATGCTTGTACTTGTTATAAGTGGATGACAAATCAAAGCCTGGTGAATCCGGAGATTCTGTAGTCGCTTCATAATCTGCTCAGATAGCGTTAAAGCTATCCTGTCGCCTGGCCGTCAACAGCCATTAAGCAGGGGTCAGGATGGCGTAAATATTGACAAAGGTTGCTTTTAGCCCCACCATCACAGCCAGGAGAGGGGTGTGTAGGTGGGGGGGGCTGCTTTTTCTTGATACGTCAGTGTGTACAGGGGGCCTGGGCCAAGATGGATGGATGGATGGATGGATGGATGGATGGATGGATGGATGGATGGATGGATGGATGGATGGGAGGGAAGACAAGTCAAGTGGTAGACGGTTTCTGGGTAACTGTACGCTATAGAGAGGAGACCTCCCGTTGCCTCCCCCTCCCCTCCCCTCCCCTTCCCTCCTCCCCCGGGCCCTCAGGGGAGCTCAGTGAATGCCAGACCACCATGTGGAGTCTTAAGATAGACCCACTCAGGCGGCAACAGTGCGGGGGTATCATATCTCTGAGATCCTTACCAGAGACAAGACCTCCTGAAACAAGTGCACCCCAACCCGCGGACTAGATCCCCGCTGCTGCACTGACGCAGGGGAGGGGGGTGGGGGGTATGGGGTCGCCGACACATACACTCGCACGCGATCCAATTACTCATCCGCCCTAATGGACATCCATCATATCCTGACGAGGAGGGGGACTCCCTCCTGAAAATAAATGTATATTTAGGAGCCCTGGAGGAGGGGTGGGTTTGGGTGGGGGGGTAAGGGTGGGATAGTGTTGCGACAGCCACTCCGGAGGGGCTAAAATTAACGTCTCCTTTACGGTCGTCGCCGGAGAGACACCCAAGCCCTGGGAGGACGGTGAATTCCACAGCTCCCTCGCCGGCCCTTCCTCCTCCTCCTCCTCCTCGCCATGCACCACCACCACCACGTTACGCACCCATTTCTCACCGCCGCGCTGGTGCTGCTCCGCATCAGTCAGGTGTAGTGCGAGGGGGTGCACACACACAGCGGCATTATGGGAAGGTATCGCTATCCACACATGCCAATTTGCATTGACAAAAATCTCAACAACCTTAAATAAGTAGTGAAGCTAAACTTTGTCCAGTTTAATTTCACCTGAGTGATTTGTACACACGCGTAAGGCATAAAATATAAGCAATATAATGTCCAAGTAATGCTGAGAGGTTGAACATTTACATATTGTAACATCATGGCTCTCAATCTACAATTGTGCATTTGAAATCAAGTTTTTTTTTGTTGAACCTGGAAAAACTAACATGTTTGGGTATAATGCGGCTTACACATAACCGTACAGATGGCCCCCATTTTAGGACCGTGTCGGCTTAAAGTCTATGCTAATTGGTTGGGCCTGGCCGGGCTTTGGGCCTGATCAGTTACGGCCCAGTTAGGGTGTATGCATGGGTGTGCATATCTGTGTGCATGCCTGTATGTCTACAGTATGTGTTATGTTACAGACATGTTATATACCGGTGTTTGTCTTCATGGTACCAATGTGGAATCAGCAACTCTCATAGACAAATAATCAATGCCGGCCGATGTCGTTTGTCCATCGCTGTTAAAAGTTTCTGTAAGAGTTCCCCGGATGCCGTGTCGCTTGATGCCCTGCCATTTCAGATGAACAGGTCCTGCCAACAACTGTCATTAATTATCATGATTAAACCCCTCAGTTTGATCTTTATACAAAGAAAAGTTGTAACGACTGAGTAAACAGATCCTTTATAGGTTCAAAGCCCTTACAGGTGAACTACAGGTGAGGTGATAATGGGCTTTCAAAGCAGCTCATCAGCCATGAATGGAAAAACTATGATCACCGTCAGAGGAGGACCAAGTGGACCTGCTTTCATCTCCCTGGGGGGTCAGATTCACCACTATTGATCACAAACAATAGCCCAATACACTCAAGGTGAACCCAGATAACACCTTGATACGATAGCAGAATCCACAAATAATCCCCCCCTATTTTCCTCTCACCTCTTTCTCACACACACACACACACACACACACACACACACACACACACACACACACACACACACACACAGTCTAAGGTGTGATGCAGTCACACCATCAGATAGTGTTAAATGAGCAACTAATGAGAGCTGACAAGAGACAGACCAATTAGACCTCATCAATTCCTGCCATCCCTCTCCTCTAGGTGCCAACAAACAGCCCAATCCACAACCTGATCACTCAAGAGGGTGACACACACACACACACACACACACACACACACACACACACACACACACACACACACACACACACACACACACACACACACACACACACACACACACCAAACAAAATGGCTGCCGCCCGTCACCCCCTGCCCCCTCCAAATCACCCGACGACACGAAGGCAGCGACTGGGAGACTTATGGTCCTGGTCTGCACCCCTTGGCCCTGCTCTGGAGCGAGGAAAATAGCTGAGGACTCTCATTTTAACCTCCCTGACCTCTCACCTTTACTGCAGCCATGCATTATCCAGTCTGTCTCTAAGAGCCACCCAGGGAATGGCCGGGCGGCCGATCGGTCGGTTTGGCGTAGCGAGGGGAGCGGCTGAAGCGAGAGCCAACACTCGTCGTGGCCCAGTGTTACCAACTTGGCACATTTGCCGCTATATTTAGCTTTTTTTCAGACACATCCCCAAGCACCAAAATTAGTGAAAAGCTCCTGGCGGAAAATGTAGTACTTTTTGGCTGGCGAGTTGGGGCGAAATTGATTGACGGGTGCCAGAGATAAAACCCTTGTTTTTCACCGTTTTTTCTCCTACACTGTAATCAATGGCTGTAAATTTACGGTGGATTTTCAACAGTATCTTACTGTTTTTCACAAAATCAGTAAAATACTGTTAAATTGCCATCTCTTTCTTGTAAATTCACACTTTATACTGTAATTTAACAAATATCAGTAGAAACTGTTATTTAACAGTACAATACCGTTAAATAAATAATCCCTTTCCTGTAAATTAACCGTTTGTGCCTTTATTTTACTGTATTTGACTGTATTTTAACAGTATAATACAATATTTTCTGCCAAGTCATGTGGAAATAGGCCACACCCACGTTTTCTCTTCAAATTTAGTCAGTTGGTGGACAGCAAAGGAGCCTTCTCTACTTTACTCTATTTAACCAACCATTAGAATATAGTCAACTAACAAACATCACAAATGGACAAAAGAAGAAGCAAAAAGAAGTCTGACAAGTTAAGAAGAAAATAAGATTGATTTAAGGTAAGGAAATCCCTTACGGTCTACAGTATGTTTTCTATATTTATACATGCTAGCTGCTAAAAACATTGCTCAAGCTACACAACTTTTTCCCCTTTTCTGAAACATCAATAGGTGAGCAAGATGATATCATGATATGTGTACAAATTCTTGCTCTGACAATGTTAATATAATTATGAGGCACACAAGGAGCCACATGTGCAAACCCAATTCTTCTTTTAAATGTCTTCATTCTGGATGTCAGACAGTTGCAAACATACAGAGCAAGTGATGTGTACATTGTTTCCCAGGGCTTGGATGGGGATTTGACTGCATGTAGTTCTGCTTCTTACAGCCCAACTCGGAGAAAGTAAAGATGCACTGCTGATTTTGCTAATTTGGGTACCCTATGGATCAATTATGATTCAATTTTATACACATGCTTAATTAATAATTCGTGTTCTGCTTTATTTTAACCTTTCAGTGGTCTAACACAAGACAGTGTTGATGTTGGTGCATTCACCCTACCGGCCCAGCCCTGGACTCGTTCTGCTCAGTATGTATTTTCGTGTACATATAAATGTATACATTTGTGTACATTTGTTCATAGTATGTTCATTTTATCATCAGAATCAGGCAACCTTTGAACAGCTGACAGGACCACAATATATACCACATATACGTAAGTGGTCCTCAGTAATGTTCATGATAAAATACCACAATCTTTTTCTACTCGGTCTGTGCCTCATAGGAGGGACAGTTGAAAAACCAGTCTGTGTGTCATAAGAGGGCTCTGGGCAGTTCACTAACCAGCCTAAAGCCTGCATTTTCTGTTAGCTTTCTTGATAGCTTGGTAATTGGGCACGTGAAGGCAGGTTAAAAGTGTTTTTTAATTGTGATGAAAATGAAAAATAGGGAGAGTCTTCTGTTCAATAAGTCTTTTTTTGAGAATTATTTTATTCATCTTGGAGTCAAATGTGCAAGTGTGTAAGTGGGCAAGACAGTACATACTTATACGTGTCTCCATCTAATTTCAAATGCTGTATTTAACAGGGAATGAGCCCTTGATGACAAGAGCCAGTGGATGATGGACACCCAGGTCAGGATTTGCTGCACTCTTTGCGGCCTTCTACATTTTCAACCTTCAGTACAGAGGCAAGGCCTTCAGAACCCTGGAGTTCATTCAAAGGTATGTATTACCTAAAAACATCATAGGTAATCCAAGCTCAGATAGTAAGCTGGTAGATCTGCTATTTTCTGTGAATGCTCCCACCAGAATATAGGTAAACTAGATCTGTCACAGGTCTCCACCAGCTCTGGTGTCACGTCAACTGTTACATCACCCTCATGGGTGACGTAATAGTTGCACGGACAGACATACGGACGGACAGGGGGTAAAACATAGTCACCACCATACTGGTGGAGACAAAAATACAATTTAAAGTTTGTGTCAAAATTATTTTTGTTGTTGTTTTTTATTATTTTTCCATAGGGGTTCGTCGGTATAACCCTTGAAAGAAGTACCAAGACCACCACCACCACCACTGGAACGGCCATCTCCAAGATGACGGGGAAGCTGGTCCAGAAGATGACAGTGTGCAGTTTGAGTGGGAATTCATTGGTATGTCACAGCTACTACTCTAATAGCACTGTAACAAATCATTATTCTTTTTCTCTTTTTTCCTTCTTTTTTTTTTTTGCCCTTTTCGATCTGTGGGTTGTCACCTACTGTAACTGGAACATTTTATGTTCTCTACACTAATGGTGTGCGAGCTCCACCTCCTTTCAAAGTTTCTCACTTTAATCCTGTATTTTATTATTGTGAAGTTATTATTCATTGTTTTGCTAAATATGTGTGTTGTTTGTTTTACAGGCACTGGCGATTGAGGAGCCAAGTGATGCAAGCCAAGCCAAGGCCTCTTCGCTTCTGCATAGCTACCCAAATTCTCACATTCACGTTAAGTATTTGCAATTCAACTGTGTACTGCTGTTTAAAATATTTTGTTAATGCTGAATGCTAATATTTCATGCAGTGATGCTGTGCTCAGTGATGTTGGATTATAATGCATTTTCCTGTCATTCAGATTTTACATGACAGTTTGTCCATAGGAACTGTATTTATTGAATTTATTATTTTACTTTTACATGTATTTTTCATATTAGAAATATTAGTTTGCCGACCTCACAAGTCTTTTGCTATTATTTGCGTAAAAAAAAGAAAAAGACAAAGTTGTAATGGAGACTTGTTGACTTTGATAAAAAATAAACTGTTGAATATCTATACCTATGTGTTTTGATGTACATTTCTATATTTGTAGGATATGGCTTTTATTGTGAAAAAGGAATATTTGAATATATTGTAAAAGTACGGTAAAAATCAAAACGCCATATGCTGTTAAATTACCATAACAACACATTTAAATTACAGTAGTGTACTGTATTGACAAAAAACTGCATGCCGTTAAATTACAGTAAACCCCCATAAAAATACAAGCATATACTGTAATTGAAATAACGGTACATCTACTGTAAAATGAATTACAGTAGATGTACTGTAAAATAAGAGTAAAATACTGGCAACTTTGTTGCCAGTAAATTACCGTAAGTTTACAGTGAAATCATTTGCAGTGTATGACAGTGGTTTTCAACCAGTGGTCCCCTGCAGGCTTGATGGACAGTTTGTTAACCAGGACCAACTCTTTGAGAGCGTAAAAACGAAACCGGTTTCATGTTTACACTCTCAAGAGTTAAAAGATTCATCATGTGAATTAGCCCCAAGTCTACACAACTAGAGAATGTAGAAGATTAACTGTCATTTTGATCTGTATGTTTTGCCCGTTTTGTTTCCCCAAATCCAGTCTGGAATTGTGGACAAAACCAAAAGAAATCTTTAGTTTTGGGCTCTGTGGGGCTAAAATCTCCTGAAATGGTGGTCCTCCGTGGCTCAAATGCGGAATAAATAGTTAGCCCTTTTATGAAAAAGGTAAAAAACCACTGTCTAAGTAAGAGCCACCCAAGGAATGGCCGGCCAACCGGTCAGTCGGTTTGGCGTAGCGAGGTGACCGGCTGAGGCAAGAGAGAGCCGCCACTCAGGGAGGGTGGGGGACCAAAGTATCCCATCGTCCCATCGTGGTCTCAACCCGGCGGCCTCCACTTCCCCGGGGGTGAGCGGCATTTATGACGCCCACCTCTCTCCCTGACGAGTGGGCCTCCCAGCAGCCATAAATCCAGGCCGGGAAGGGCGACGGCGAGATATGGCTTCCCGGCTGTCACAACTTTCACCGCAAAGTGAGCACCTGATACATCCGTACGGGTTCCCCCCCGGGGTGGGAACAGCATTATTTCTCCCTCGCACATTGGAAATCAATGAGCGGGCAAATTATTTATGGAAAATATACTCGGTGTTGAATTACTGTCGCTGGAGGCCGCCGGGGATTTATACAGACGCACAGCCGCACAAATCACACACACGGCTAGCATCTCCCCTCACTGACGGCTGACTGAAGCACAGCAGACAGTGTGTGTGTGTGTGTGTGTGTGTGTGTGTGTGTGTGTGTGTGTGTGTGTGTGTGTGTGTGTGTGTGTGTGTGTGTGTCTGTGTGTGTGTGTGTGTGTGTGTGTGTGTGTGTGTGTGTTTAGTATGCTGGACCAACTCTGCCTCTAGCCCCTGTAAGCACATATGAATGCAACTGAACATGTGCGCGCATGCACACACACACAGTCTGGGAGTCTTGTTGGTGCCATGTGCCATTTGTTGCTTACCAGCTGATGTGATTGCATTATTGAGTTAATGATGGAAACATAGCCTGCCCCCATTCACTGAATGGATGGGGTAGTTCCTGTTAAGTTAAAACCTCTCCACTACAGTGTAAATGACAGATGAGATGACAATAGTGTTGGGAATAAACTCAGGATGGCGCCCCAAAACAGAATATGTAATGGGAAAATAATCTTTTTAATTATTAATTATTATTACCATTAGTATTATGTCATTTATTTATTTCGACAACTGTAGCAAAATTAATTATGCAAACACTTTAAATGAAAATGATCGGGACTAACCGTTTCAAATGTTTTGTTAAAGAAGCAGTGAGTGATTTGAGTGATTTTAAAACCTTCTGGTTCCCCCAGTAACACGATGTGCACATGCACACACTCTACAGTGTGAGTGTGGGGGGAAGTGCACTCGATCCTGATTGGAGGAAGACCCCTCTCATCCTGATTGTTCGAAAGGCTTTTCTCCCAAAGCCACAAACTGAAACTAGAGTTTTTGATTCCAGGGGCTCACTGGGGACAGAGAGGAACTCCTTATATGGTCACCACACTCTATAGTAAGGAGCATTAGCCAAAAAAGAAGAGAAACATTATAACAATATTCGAATTAAGTGAAATAACTTACTATACCTTTAAATTGTATATGGCTATTTTACAGTATGTAAGATAGTGTTTTCTGCACTTCTGCTGAATATTTTATCCATTTTTATGACAGCCCTACTAGTTTCTAAAACCCCTTCCATCGTAGGCTGATGAAATGAAATACGAGCGTCTCTTCCTCTGTTGACCCAATACAGGCCACTGTTGATACAGCTATTGATTCCATCTGCCGTCTTCTGTCACAACACACAGTCACCAGGAGCAGCGATGGGAGAAGGATCTGGTCTTTCTCCAACAATCAGGGCAGCACATGTACAGAAGAACAGCCCAGCCAGGGTGGGCCTCAGTCAGACCACAGATCACTGTAATTAATATGCCACACAACGTGAAATATCAAAGAACACAAGTCAACCCCCTCTGGGATTCTGACGTGGTGACAGTGAGGTCAGGAGGAGTCTAATGTATTCACATGGCCCTTTTAATGAGCAGGGTCAGCACAACAGGCCCTTAAAGAACAGCCATAGAGGACACCACATAACGCACATGACAATGAGGGGACTGAAAAACCCTGTGTTATTTTATTTTATGTTATTCCATATATTCTAAACGAGTGGTTTTCAACCTTTTTCATACCAGAGCCCACTATTTATTCAGCATTTGAGCCACGGACCACCATTTGATGACATCTGGGGACCAGCTAAGATGAGGAACCCTCTCAAGGACCACTGGTTGAAAACCCCAGCAATAGAGAACATCACATAATGCACATGACAATGAGGGAATCGAACATGCTGTGTTTTTTATTTTATTCCTATATATTCTAAACCAGAGGTTTTAAACCAGTGGTCCGGGGACCACCAGTGGTCCCTGAGAAGATTCCAGGTGGTCCCCAGCTAAATGATGGACAGTTGGTAACCAAATGGATCTGTAACTCTTGAGAGTGTAAAACCCTTACCCTATCCCTAATCCCTTTACACTCTCAAGAGTTAAATTATATTTAGTAAATCAGTAAATCAGAATTACTTAATTTTCACTTAATGTACAGAATTAGAAAATGTGGAAGAATTGTTATTTTGGCCAAGGTTGAAAACCACTGTTCTAAATGATATTTTTAGCATACAAAGGCAAAATAATCAACTCCACAAGCCAGAGCTGCAACTAACAATATTTGTAGTCTGGCAGCCAACACGCTATTTTAGTTGACAGTGGGTTTTTAAATGTCTCTAAAATTCAGCCATAGCCACTTGCCCAAAAGTGCCAAATGTGATTTCACACAAAACTAATACTCACAATGAATAAAGAATCATGCAAAAAAGAACAAAAAAAAATAGTTTGACACATGCTACATAAAGGATAATGACAGATTTTGCCTTATATAGGTTGTTTATAGAATGGTCACAATCAATGGTATAGTCTTCCAAACTAAAAAAGCAACTTTACTAGCCTGACCTCAGTCTGAATTATCATTTCGTTTTACTAACCTTATTCAGACTGAAGTCCCTCTCTACCACAACAGTTTCTGGGATGGGCAGTCTTAACGGTGATTGGTTCATATGAACCCCTAAGACCCCTAGACGACGTTGGGGTCGAAGTGAGTGACAGGGGTGTTGGCCAATCAGGTGCTGGGATTGGATTTCCACCTCGCACAAACGGCCCAAAAGGCAGGGAATCCAGTCCTTGAATCACAGAATAATAAACTAGTATTTTTAAGGTGCTGATTCAGGGCTGAGCCAGGCTACAACTTTACAGAAAAGCACGGCCAAAGTGGCTTATAAGCACACATGGCAACAACACTGAGAGGGAGGAGGAGTGGATGGAGGGGAGGATGTTCAGACTCCTGCAGAGCCTGATTTACGACGGCCAGGGCACAAGGACGCCACGACGCCACGCTCTCTCTGATGGCAGCCTTCAGATGCTGTCCCTCCCCACTATCTTGTCTACCTCCCACTCGCACTCCTATAGCTCTCTCTTACGAGCGCATTTATCATGTCCCCACGTTATAAATCACTCTGGTTATAGTGAGTCTGATAACTGTAGCATCGCTGTTGAATGGCTTTTCTAATCTGCCTGCCAGACGCGCAGTCGCGCATGCACAGCCTAAAAAAAAAATAGGGCCCATCCAAGAAGACCACCATGCCTGTCCGCCCCCCAATCCCTTTGGGCAAGCCCCGCTACCGATGTTGAAACATTAGCTTAGCCCACGCTGTAGCTTTTAGCTGTTAGCATAACTAGCTGTCACAGAGTTTGACATTTTGTTTTCGCACAAAAGAGAGAGAAAGGGGCTTTGGCTGCCGAACAGAGGGGCCCCAGTGAGCTAGTCCCCCAGGCCCTTGCCAACTCTTATACACTGTTGTCACAAGAGCGTTTCAGCTGCTTCACAACAATCATTTCCAATTTCCCATAGTCACTCAGCACGTCCAAGAGAAGCCACGGAAACAAAGAGGACGGTGGTGGGGGCCACCCAGGGAAGTCTATGTGACAAGTATAGGGACATGTTTGTTTTAAACCTGCCTGGCAAATTGGTTGTTTATTCAAACAGTCAAGAATCAAGTTTCGTGGCATGAGGAGTACACTGAGAAATGTATCCACTTGCTTGCTTTGGGACGGACTGTCTGGTAAAAGCAATGCAACCAGTGAGATTATTTCTAATTATTTGGTTATACCAGAGAGCAAATTAAGGTTTAGCATGATAGTTTTGCTAACTGTGGGCTAAGGGCTCCAAATGGGGCATCATTTCATGCTCTCCAGAGTTGAATTATGTTTAAACATCTGAATTACTTAATTTGAAGAATCTACACAATTACCGTAGAAAATGTAGGAGAATTGTTATTTTGACCAACGTTTTTGCCAGTTTATCTCTCCTAAAAATTAAACTTGAAGATCCTTAGTTTTAATGAATGTTTTAATGAGTTTTAAATACTTAGTTTTAATGAATGAAGATCTAATGAAGAACATAGTGTTTACAAACATTAACGGTTCATTTTGTTCCCCAGTACAGTCACAACTTGACTGCTAACACAGAGGCACTGCAGGTCTCCCTTTATACAGGTTAAGCTCCTCCCCACTGGACTATACCAAGTCTGAATTGATTTCACAACCAGTTAAATCTCAATGTCCAAATACATCATAATTATGAATACATATTTGAAAGTTTCACACATTACTCAACTAAAAATATAACAATAATTAATAATAAATATTAGAGCACTCTACACAAAACCTTTACACATACAATCTATACACAAAGCCACACTTGGCATGCTCCGTACACTGAAGCCAACAATCATTCGTCACCACACAATATTTGTACATATATAAAGTCCAACGAATGTCATAATCCGCAACATAAACAATAAATAATAATTCAGAGTTCAACCCTGTTTGTTAAGTGTCAATGGCACTGTGAACCGCCTCAACTGGAAATTCATAGAAGACAGTCATGTACGTATTATTAAAGGACCACTTCATCACTTTTCATCCAATCTTCGCATAATTAATGTACACTAATGTACATGATAAAATACCACTATTTTGTCGGTGTCACAGGAGGGTTGGGGGTTCAGTTCAGACATCCGACTTCCATGTGCATCATAGTTTGGTAGATTTTTTGATATATATTTTATTATGATTTCGATTTTCGCATCACAAGTTTTTCAGGAATGGAACGCCTGTAGTTTTTATTATTAGCATGGATTCCCCATCAATGATGTGCATGTAAGGAAGCTGCACTTCACTTTACTTCTGTGAACCAGAACATTTATATCTTCTACAGGACTTATATTAGGCAAGTGAAGCATCAACAATAACATCAGTTGTTGTTGTTGAAGTTACAACAGACACGCAGAATGCATAAAGATAAAGGTCTGACTCTGAGAGTTTTCCGTTTTGAATGATGAAATGCTGTTAGTTTAGTGGTGACACAAATCATTTTAAATATAAGGACTTTCATTTGAAATATCTTTGAAATGTGGGTTGTTTGCATGCCAGCATGTTCGGTGCAGGAGCAGTCAGGGAAGTTAGAGGGGCATTGCCCCCCCCCCCCCCCCATACCCACGCCTAGATCCGGCCCTGGTTAACTACTGTATAAAATGAGCATGTTGTCATCCTATGACTTATGAGGGTATAAAAGGCCATCGGTTGGAGTCCTGTCCCAAACAGGATGTGTCATGGGGGGCGTGGGGGGGTAGGGGGGTACACAGGGAGCTTCCAGCATGGGGGTCTTGCCCCCCTACACACACACAGCGCCCAGTGGACAGATTTATCATCCCGGGGTTAAGGGTGGGACGCAGGCAGAGGAGAGGATGGCTTGTTCTGGAAAGGGTGACGGTAGGTGGAAGTTTTCTTTTACGCTGTTTTCTTTCCTCCTCCCACCTTGAAAAACAAGACACGTGTGTGTGTGTGTGTGTGTGTGTGTGTGTGTGTGTGTGTGTGTGTGTGTGTGTGTGTGTGTGTGTGTGTGTGTGTGTGTGTGTGTGTGTGTGTGTGTGTGTGTGCGCGCCCATGAGGGGATGCAGGAGGGGGGCCCTGAGGTTCAGTGTCTGTGTGATATGAAGAGGCTCAACCTCAGGGACCCCCCAAAAAAGCGGTAACAGTGAATAACAGTGCCACACATGGTCCTTTTCACCGTTATTTACAAGGGGCTTATTCATTTTGTGTCAATAAAATCACCTCAAAAGTCCCAAAACAGCATGATATGCTACATAACTGCACGTGTTTGTATTTATTTGACTTAGTTATTTTTGCCCGTTTATTATGTTCAAGCATTCCCTTGCTGTATGAAATGCAGGTGAATATCGCACACCTTTATTCTGCAAACATGTGGCGTGTCAGGGGGAAAATCCTCCGGTATAGGGGGGCCCTTTGGCGACCCAGGGGCCCTTAAAGGGGAATTCCACCCATTTTCAAAAGTTTCCTTAGAGGATACAAACGTGAACCAAATGGACCCTAGCGGGTCCATTTGGTTCCATTTGTACCCTCTCAGGAAAAAGGGGTCTGAAAGAAAAATCATTAACATATAGTGAATTACATCTTGATGATGTATCTTAATGCTTTTTTCAGACCTCCATTTTTAGGAAATACAGAATTGGGGGAACTTTATCATGTGAACACAGCTCTAATCTCTAATGTATATTAATATGACATATTAAAATGTTGAAAATGGGTGGAGTTCTCCTTTAACTTCTAGATCCTTCTATGGGGGAATGGGGGGGTTGCTATAGCTCCTTGCAGGTTGCTCCTGGAGGAACCAAAAGCTCCATAAAGAGCAGCAGGAGGAGGAGGAGGAGGTGGGAGCTGCTGCAGCCACATGTCTGAGGGAGCGGACCAGTAGGTAATGTGATCCCCAAGGGGTTGACCCGCTGTTAACTTTTACTACTGTAAATACTTCTCTCTCTCTCTCTCTGCGCCACTCACTTCTCCACTATATGTCTCTCCCACAACTCCCCTGAATGACCCACCCCACACCCCCCCTGCACCCCCATCATCATCCACCCAATCCCCCTCAAAAACCCGGGCAACTGGACTGACCCCCGGCCGGCTTTTATGTTCGCCTTGTGTTTGATTAACCCCTGCGATACACTGTGGGCCCATACGTACACGCCCAGTGCATGCAAATACACACACGTGCGCACACGCACACACACACACACACACACACACACACGGCAGTTACAAACTGCACCGCCGCTGCCGCTCGTGTGAAAGAAAAACTGTACATATATACTGTGCATGTATGTACACGGACGCACATAAATATGATGGGTGTCATGTACGGGTTAGGAAAACACAGAGCCCTGTGTATCAACAATACCCTCGTTTGTTTCACGCGGCAAACACGGACACTCACACGGAAAAAGGTCACCGCTGTGCACACAGGGAAAAGGAACAGGGCATATAGGCATATGCTTCATGTGTGTAATGTATTGTACACACACATGCGTACATGTGTGCGCTCACAGATATACGGCGTAAGTACATGTACACGAACAGTACGCACACACGTGAGCGGTTTTATGTAAAGCGGTAATCCGCCATGATTGACGGCTCAAGTGCAGTCGTATACTGTAGAAGTATATCACACAGTGTAGCGTGAGCTACACACTGGTATTCTGTACTGAGCATGAGCTACAGTGTATGTGTGTGAGTGTGTGCAATGTGTACGTAATGCAAGAATCACATTTAACATTGTTTTTAAATGATTTCTCAAACTCTCGCTCTTAACCCACCAACCCTACAGTAGGCCTACTGTACCTACCTCCTAGTCCTATGTGCTGAACGCGACAGCATTCAGAACAGGACAATTTTTGATTCCATTCTTTAATCTATATTTTGATCAGAGCGTATCGTCTGGCGATCGTTGTGTTGTCATATTTCATTTGGGACAGAATGGGCAGGGCCATTTTGAAAAAATGGCCCTGCCCATTCTATCCCATTCCCATTCTATCCCATGCATTCGAATGGCCTATCTCAGAGTCAATCCCTGAATGTCGCTTACATTGGTAAATACAACGGAACTGAACGGCACTTCCAGGACTCGTGACCCGGATGTTATTGCAGAAAAGGCAGGATGGTCAAGACACCAGAAACACGACAACGTACATCTGGTTTCGGAGATCTGGCACTTCAAAATACAGGTCTTGACCAAAAGCTGTGGTCAGAGCACTGGCATAGAGACAGAATGTGAAACTGTCGTGTTCGGAGCACGTTGTGTTAGGCAGGCACCAACGCAAACTCGAAGGAAGGGCACAGCGAAGGGGAGAAACATAACCTTTTATGTCACACTTTCACTTAAAGTTGAGTGGATGACAGAGGGGACACATTGGGACACCACGTGCTTTAGTATAGTATTAGTCCCCCTGGTGCTTTCGCACTTGTGAATGGATTCGTCCCAATCGTTCATTCAGAAGACAGACAGACAGACAGACAGCAGACAGCGTAGACACAACAGGCCACGCAGACAGACAGACAGCCCAGGCTGAGGCAGAGACAGACAGATGGACGGTCACAGACAGACAGACAGACAGGGCTGTGCGGAGGAGATCAGTGAGGTAGAGAGAGAGAGAGAGAGCTCCCCTTGATTGATAAACTCCCTATCTGGCTATTTACGATCTGGCTGCAGGAGAGGCAGGCTTCGCCAGACAGAAAAGCAATTAATCTGCAAACGAGCTGGGGAACAGCCGGCCTGAGCATTGGAGCCTCCTACCCAGCGAAACGCTCTGGAGGGGAGATAAGGCTGCAGACGGCTATTTATTGTACATTTTAATTAAGTGCTTGTTAACGCTAGTTATCTTAACAGTCACAAAATTACCGTTGTAATGCATTTTGTTTGAGGGAAAATGGAGTGGCGGTGGTGGTGGTGGGGAGGGAGGGGAGGGGGGGGCTGGGCTGGAGCACTTTATGAAAGCGGGGCACAGCTTGCCGTCATTTGAAATCACAGGATAAATTCAGAGGAGGCGGATGCCACAATGATCTAAGCCTGGGCAGCTAATGGTTATTTAATATGGCCATCAGCGCTCCCAAGTCCCCGGCATACGGCGCTCCACACAATAGCCCCTCCAAACCCCTCTTTAACACTTATTTGAGATGACAGGAAAAATGAAACCGTTTGTGCTTTCAATGGAAAAGCAATCATTGGTACATTATACTCCGCTTGCCCCTATCATGCTAATGCTGGGTAAAAATGTCACCAAATGTATTTAAAGGGCTGATGGAGTGTTGCCGTTTGATTCCTGCTGGCCCGGCTGATTAATAAAAGAAAAAAAAAAACCTTCAATTTGTATGTAAATGCAACCTGGGCCTGGTATCATCAGCACACCTGCACCAGGAGGAAAATAATAAACTCAAGTTTAATGTGGCAATTATGAGAGTTTATGGGGGATTGTGGGGAAATGAGGGAAGGGAGGGGGTGGAGGACCTGGAGTCGTCTGCTACAAGGATGACCTGATGCATAAATACAACCCCCTAGTGCTTACATATCACCATAGATGCCTCTGGTACACTGGGCTGGTGGAATGTATAGGTATAGGTAGAATGGGTACAACCATATAGTAATTAGATCGAAAAATTGATTTAAATAAGGCAATTTAGAGAATCACATCATGTGTTCAAATACAATGCCCATTTGTTGCCAGATCACTGTTCTTAATAATATACTGTATATACTAATATATTGTGCACTATATCCATATCAATTATAATACATTTTCCCTTAAAAAAGTATCCACATATTTTATGTAATTGCTAAATGTAAATAGTTTTCAAATCATTGAATCGTACCCTATTGGCAGAATTAACCAATATCATCAAAATCGGATTGTCGCATGTATCATGATAGATATCGTATTGCAGTTAAAATGTTATTACACCACTAGTAGGTATAGGTACCTGTAGGTAGGTAGTTTTTCAAAACCGTGTCAATTCAAGAGTAAGATTCAAATGAGACAATTTCTGAAAATGTCTGATTCTCTTCGTTGTTGTCAACAAGGGTCAAGCAACAGCATCGCTACGAAACAACACAACATCCCCAATCATTGTTCTATTTGTTTTGTAATAATTTAGCAATTGCCTGCATTGTGCCGTTGTCAACAGAATCATCACAGCCATCGCAATGCTTAGCATATAAAAGCGTCGCTGCACTCAGGCTTTCTAGCGTTCAGCGTGTGCATGGTATTGACCTATAACGTGGAGCTGGCCACAGCCAGCCTCCTCGGTAATCGATGTGTGTATTGTGTTGTACTCTCCCTTCCCTCTTCTCTTTTTACATCACACACACACACAGACTCTCAGTCCCGCACACTCCACTTCCTCCCAGAACAAAGTGAGAGCATATTGACTAAATGTGAGGGGAGGAAAGATTAAAGCTGGGTATACTGGTGGACTGGAGCTAACCGCTGCCGGCCGCCTGCTGCTCTCACCCACACACTGGGGGGCTTTGAAGCCCACTCCCCCCAACCATCCATCCATCCCTCCCTCCCTCCCTCGCCCAGCGTGCCAAGTCTCACCTTGACCAGGTTGACCTGTCAGGATCAGCACTCCTCTCTAGCAGGGGCGGATGTAACATTTCTCAATTGGGGGGGCAGGAGAAAATGGTATGGGGGTGGCTTCGCGCCACGGGCGATGAAGCCGCACCCATAGCATTTTCGGTTACAGGACTTATTAGTCAAGTAAAACATCGATAATAGCATCAGTTGTTGTTGAAGTTGTAACAGAGTGACACGCAGCACGCATTAAGCTAAGGTCTGACTCAGATATTTTCTGTTTTGAATGATGGAATAGTGTTGGTTTAGTGGTGCCACAACTGTAGTTAGTTAGTCGCAGTAGTAGTGTTTCAAATCATTTTAATTATAAGCACTTTAATTTGAAATATCTTTGAAATGTGGGTTGTTTGCATGCCATCATGTTTGGTAGGGCAGTCTGGGCATTTAGAGGGGTATTGCCCCCCCATGCCCATGCCTAGATCCGCCCCTGCTCTCTAGCACGAATAGAGGAGAGAAGAGGACTCCACTGGATGTTATTGACACCGACCTGCCAGTTTCCACACAACTTCCACGCACCAAAAATAATTGTGTTGCCCAATTCACCCTGACTGATGAAACAATCAGGCCAGAGGAGCAAGCTATAGGGCAGCGAAAACGTTCAAGTCACAGATCAAAGCCACGCCACCATGGAAAGGAATTTCTATTTTTGTATTTAATCTTTAACCGACATAAGATGTTCTTTGACCACTTATGAACCCAGGAGTTGAAAGGAGATTGATTGATTGAATTGCCAGTCCCTGTCATTTTCTTTTTTCTTTTTTTCTTTTTTTCGGGACAGTTTAGCTACAGTGCCACAATGTCCGAAAGTTTTGGGGGGAGCTGATATTCAGGATATTTTCTAGTTGAGTCATTATAATACTGATGCTAGTAAAATCAACAATGGTAGACATTATCAACAAAGAGGAAATACAAGTACAAGTTTGTAACTAGAGACTGAAGGAGAGGAGGAATTACACCAAGCAGTGTGCATTGATGACATCATCATTATGAGGCCAAAATCAAGCAAGCTGTTCCTGAGAGTAATTCACATTGAAGGTCCTGTATGATATGAAAGACGGATTGTTCAAACTAGATACTTTGGGGGGATAGAAAAAACACACCCACACACACACACCCACACACCCACACACACACACACACTTTATTATTTTTGTTATTTCCCCTTTAACAGCTTGTAGATTTACAATACATGTAAAGCACAGCTCAATACAAGACTGATAAGTGTGAGTGGACAACACAAAGACACACACGGCTAGAACAAATCGTGAAAATAGCCGTTCTGCGCGCTTTAAGCGCTCTACTATGTGACCTACGTACAAGCTTGTAGATACTGTATGTTTGTAAAGAATACGGTGGTAAAGACTGCGCAGCAGCAGTCAGGCCAGAGGGAGAAGAAAAAGAGCATTGAGGATCTATAGGTTAGAATAAATCACACATGCTTACATAGGGCTCTCTGGCGCCAACGCCACAGTGAGCTCACCGGCCTTGAAGATGTGAGGAGATACGACCTGAAACGTGGCATAACGTGAGAAGGTGACAAACACCGGGTGACAGAAGAAAGGTAAAAGAAAAGAATGCAAATATGGTGATTCTTATTTTTTTGGTGAGGAGGGAGGCTTAAAAACTTCTGTGTGGTGCGTATTATGTGGGTGAGTAGACTGGAGCGACGCACTGAGACGGTGATAATGGTTATATCTGCCATGATGATCTTCTGGGTGGGTGGCGGGGGGTGATAATGGTGCTATGGAGGTGTGACTGTGAATTGGGCTCCCCCGATAGAGCAACGCAGACCCCTTCTCAGAGAGGTAGAGAACCACCTACACCCCTCCCCTTCCCTCCAACCTGCCTAATGGCTTTAGACAGGAGCCATTCGGCCCTGCTAATCTTTTCCGTCTCTCTGAAAATAACTTTTTGTGCTGTATGAAGATTGGATTTTTTTACAGATCACAACGGCAAGGCAATGTATTCACTCAGCTGTACTCCTCATGAGAAACGTATCCCGATCTCTAATAATATTCTGTATACGGCTGCAGCCAAGCGCTGCCTTAAAAAAAGAAGAAAAAAAAGCGACGTCGTATTAATATTAATATTTATGGACTGGAGAGAGGGAGCCACCTCGGTGGAGGGGGGGGGGAAACCAGCAGAACAACTTCCATTAATTCCTATGGAGGGGAAAGTCCAAATTAATTCCTATTCACATTTTAATGCCCTTATGCAAAACAGGGAGGGTTTGAGGCCCTACCGGGCCCACAGGAGAAGGAGGGTTAAAGTTCGGGCCGCCGCACCTTAAGAAATCTCTTTTTTCTGCTCGGCAGAAAGAGCTGTAACACCGCTGGCCACCATTTACACCATTCACCATAACAGGGCCCCCCGTATGAGTCCAAGGTCTCTCAATTTTGTGGAACCGTATTTTCTTCTAGTAGAGAAATGGAGTGAAAGCGCAGGCTTATATACTGCTATCACCATTTACAGAATTCACCTCATAAACCCTGGGTGTCGTATCGTGCAGCTGTTGCACTTCCTTCACATAAAGGAATGGGCTCAAAGCCCTGCCTGGCCTTATACTGTATGTACTGCCAGCCGTCGTTTAGCAAACTAGATGATCCTGTGATTCTAAATTCTCAAATCATTCTCAGAAACACATCATGTGCTCAAATACAACATCCATTGTTGCCAGATCACTGTGCATACTGCGTACTAATATACTCTTAGTGTATTATGTCCATAATACATTTTCCCTTAAAAAAAACTGCACTATCCAGATACTTCACAAATACTTGATGTATTTGCTAAATATAAATAGTTACTGTATGAATTTCAAATCATCAAGTTGTACCCTATTGTCAGAATTAACCAAATACCGCCAAAATTGTTTTGTCAATACAATGTAATGTGACACGTAACGTATCGCAGTTATCTAATTACACTCCTAGTAGGTAGGTAGTTAGCAGTTAGGTATACTGCCTGCCATTGTTTATCACTAACTATATGACCGTGTGATTCTAAATTCTAAAATCAGTGGAACTGTTGTGATTGCTCCACTAAGGGGAATGTGCAGACAACTTATTGCACATACTCACACTATGTTTCTGTGGCATGGAATTGTAAACTTTTGTGTTATCTCAAAAGGTTTTCAGTCGCAGCACATGCAGCCTCACATGAGCCTCGTACACCAGTCACACCAAAATATCAAATCACATAGATCTGCTTTTTCTGTTGTGGATAAAAAGTGCGTGGCTATGTCCAGTGCATGAAACTTTGCAAAACTATAAAGTATGTATAAATCAGGACATCTGTGATAGGCAGAAAAATATTACTAGGTAGAAAATACTACTAAATACCACTATGGTTACAAAAAGACTGTGTACTTCGATAGCTCAAAATATGTGGAGGAAACCAGGGAGGACAGCCAGAAGACAGGGAGTAATTGAAAAAGTAATACCATTACAATAGTTCTTACTCAAGTCACAGAGAGCCATCCTAAAGCCATACTACACCAAGTGTTCAAATGATGCAATATAAAGAATCAACCTTAGCTTCACATGAAAATGTTATCCCATATGGAACAAACCTTTTAGCAGGAGAAAAATATTTTAACCAGAAAAATACTCAATACCTAATACCCCAAAATGAACCATGAGACCAAGACCAACCTCAAAGAAAGTAGAACCAGTCAATTCTATAGTCAAGGCCTAGAATTTGCGTGGTCAGAGTGACCCAGGCTGCTCGTCTCCTACCATACATTCTGAAACTGCTTATCACCTCTCTGGCGTCAGAAATCTCATACAACGGCTGACAGCAGAACAACAACATAACAAGGTTACAATACTGTGGTCACAAACAGCCAGGAGACAAACCGATAATGAAATGACAATCAAGGTTTTCTGTGGCAAACAAATGCATAAGGAGAAAGATCTACAGGCTCAGAGGGCGACACAATCCAAATCCAGTTTAACCCATGGAGACATATGTAAAAGCATCCAAAATAATCATCCACAATAAACTGAGACTCCCAAAAATATCCAACAGTCCAGAAACATGCTGGCTGCCACACCAGCCACTTTGAAACACACCCATTGGAGCAAGGGTTTTGAGCTGATTTCGGCCCATGCAGGGACCACCAATCTGACTAAGAGCAACATGGGGCACTACTATTGTCGATTCGTCCCAAAATGCTTGAATCACACCGCGATACACACACAACATGCAGACAAAAACATCAAACAGCAAAACCGCAAAAACAAGACGGTTCTACTCCCTACCTTGAGCAGTCTTCTACTTGTCTCCATCAGTTGAGCACGTCATCTCCATCCTCCATATATCTGGCCGGTACCTTCCTCCCTGTATCATCAATGGCACCAACCAGCCTCATTCTCCGTCCTTCGTGTATCATCCAATGGCCAATTCACAGCCATGACCTCGCCTCTGGTCATAAGTCAAAAAGGGCAGCTTCTGAGGGTAGGCTGTGTAGCTTGTGATTATGTGCCTGGCAGTCTGTTCATGCTCGCATGCCGCACTGTCCGATAGGCCCCAAGTCTTCATAGAAGACTAACAGCGCAAGTGGTTCAGTGTGGCCTTTCTTTTTACTCAGGGTAATGTAACACTGGATCGGGAAGGCTCAGCAGTCTCCCAAGACCTTTTCTAGGATGCTGCCAGGCAGCTCATTCTCCTGGCTACCATCTTCTCCTTCGACATTGGATGTTTAGTGCAGTGGTCAGGGATTTTTGGAATGCTCTCTATAGGGCCTGGGTCTGGCCTTCACAGCAGCATGTCACAGCAAAATGGACTCGGGGTTGAGAAGAAGCTGAGCTTGGAGCTCTGGGGTCTTCACCCTGTGAACCTGTAGAGCATATTGAGAGAGACACTATAAGCTTTGAGTAGAAGTAAACAAGAGTGTTAATCACATTGGACATTACTAACGCTGCACCAAAACCTAACCATAACTGCATGTGGAAGCAACAGGTGAGTCTTAACCAGAAACATAACGCAGTGCATAAAGCAGTGGTTTTCAACCTTTTTCATACCAGGCAGGGCCCACTATTTATTCTGCATTTCAGCCACGGACAACCATTTAATGTTCAGTTTAGTCTCTTGGACCCAAAACTAAGGACTTTCAAGTTTGGGTCCACAATTTAGAGATAACTAGCCAGACATTGGTCAAAATAACTTTTCAACTTCTTGGATTTCAACTTCTAATTTCAGTGTTTTTGGTTGCTGTTTAGCTGTTAGCAGTTAAAAAGGACATTTCACTAAAAAAGGCTTATTATGTGAACACCCCCAGACAGGTATGAAATTGTTTCACTCAGTAATTAGATAAGCTATTTCATATTATTTTTTGTTGTGCTGCCCCTTCCTATACAAGCCCTTATAACTTAAAACTCCATTTTATCGGCTCAGTGGTTTTCAAAAAATAGTCTGTGAACCACCAGTGGTCCTTGAGAGGGTTCCAGGTGGTCCCCAGCTAAATTATGGAGAGTTGGTTAAACAGGTGTAACTCTTTGAGCGCGTATGGACCCTTGCGGGTCCATTTGGTTTCATGTTTAGACTCTCAAGAGTTTAAATATTCATATATCAAATTATTTACTCAATAAGTCTACACAATCAGAGAATGTAGAAGATTAATGGTCTTTTTAATCTGTTTGTCTGTTTTGTTTCCCTTTAGTTTTGCCTCTGTGGGGCTAAAATGTCCTCGTGGCAAATGGACCCCAGCGGGTCCATTTGGTTCCATTTGTACCCTCTCAGGAAAAAGGGCTCTGAAAGAAAAATCATTAACATGGTGAAATACATCTTGATGATGTCATCAGATGTATTTCACCATGTCAATGATTTTTTTCAAACCTCCATTTTAGGAAATACAGAATTGGGGGAACTATCATGTCCACACAACATCTAAGGTATATTAATGACATTAAAATGTTGAAATGAGTGGAGTTCCCCTTTAAACGCAAGCAACTTGTCTGCTTTCACATACGCCTTTGTAAGTAAAGAAATAACTTTTTTTTTTAATATATCCCTTCAGTAATGAAGCTATAGTACCCTTGCACACGGCATTTCAGCACACTGCCTCTCTCTGCCACACTCACTCACGCAGGCAACCACGCATTAATAATTAGCATGTAGCCACATGTAGCCAACTCACCTGCACAATACAAACAAATCACCAGTTTGTCATAAAGACTGGTGAATAACTGTCACACACTAGTGACTGAGCCAGAGCAGTGCAGCCCAGCCCGACTTTCAGCATGTGTAAAATTACATTATGCAACTTTATATTTCACTGGCTTACTACCAAACATAAAAACATAAGGAGCTCCAAGACTGCCGTTTGATAGGTTTTCCCGCGAAGGAACTGTTTTGGACCGGAACCGGACTGGAACGCATGCCTCGCAGTGTCCAGAGCCTTAGAAATAGACAGAGTTACGCCAACTCCGTTCACTTCATGGGGCCAGTCCCTCCACATAAACTTCTGTTGGGTAGTGACATGAATAGTGACAGCCGGAAGTTTCTGAATGCATTGAAGCCTATGGGCTCGCGCGAGTATATGAACCACGTGACCAGGCTGTTTTCTGACCCCTCAATGTCGCAACTCTTCTACTAGATGGCTCTGGCAGTGTCACGCAGAGTTGCCATGTCTGCTCATTATAAGCAACCGTTCACTTGTTTTTTTTAATAGGCCTACAGGACGTCACTTACAAATAAATTATTGTTAGTTGCTGGTTGATGTTTTTTGGCTTTGTTTCTAAAGTGTACAGTAGTTGTTTACTTCCCAAATATCAAATCAGTGTTTTCCCCACATCTCTTCATGTCAAGGAACCCCAGATTAATATGTAATTGTGCACAACCATCAGAAAATATTGCATTCCTTTTTTTAATCAGAACATTTAAAATGTATTCAGAATATCTACATTTATTCTTCATGTGTTTTTAAATTACAGATGTACAGTTTCACAATGTGTCACTGTGAGGTTGTAGATCAGCTATTTTCATTTATGCTGGTCTTTATAGACTTGGTTACCTGTTTCTGTTGCAAAGCCTGGCAACACAAGCAAGAAATGGGCTATTAGGAAGTTGTGGATACAGTATTTATTCTACATTTAATTCAGGAATCACCATTTGATTATATTTAGTCACTCTCAGACCCTTGTCTTAGAACATTTGTCTTAGAATAGTTTGTTGTTGAAATAAGATGATGTTCACAATTTCATGCTGATGATGATGTATATTGATGTGGTAGGCTACCATAGAAGGGATAACAGGAAAATAACAATAATTCTACTACTATGAGTAGACTGCTTGAAAATTAAAGCTCCTATGCAATTTTATGGTCAAAATATTAACATCATTGTTCTTTTATTGTTTTTCATGAAGTCTTCCTTTAGTTAGATCATCCAAAAAATATGTTTGACACCTCTAGGGGCTGCAGGACGCCTCCAAAAAAATCTTTGTCAATGGCTAGCCAATTTGTTAGAAAAAAAATGCCAATAAAATTCTGATATTTATTGCTT
>CM076966.1:37097175-37099675 GCA_039105355.1 Benthosema pterotum
CCACCATCATCTGCAACAATAACACCTTACTAAACACACTGTCACCACCATCAGCCTCACAAATAACACCTCAACAAGCCCACTGTCAATGGCATTTGTCGCCAACTTCTCCAACACCACTACCAACACCTTAACCACTATCTTAAACCTATAGTTTGTTGATGGGATACCTCTGATAATAGCCAGTATACAAGTTTACTACTGCACGTCGCATCCTAATCGCATTATGAGCTCGTAGAGAGCAGCTCTTTTCGCTCAAGGTTCCCTCCACAGTAATAATAATAATAATAACAAAGCTTTATTTACTGTATATATCACCTTTCAAAACGAAGCAACAAAGTGCTTTACACAAGGACACAATAAAAGAAAACAGTAAACAAATACAGCAGGAAAGAAAAAACAATATAGAACAGATAGTGATACAAGCAAGCGGATGGTTCTATACAAAATAGTGCTAAGCTAAAGAAAACAATATCACAATCAGGAAAGAAATGTGATTAAACCGGAGGCCCTAATAAAGGCACAAGCCATGCTACCAGCCATGTTCAGAGGCCCCTTTGGTAGTGCCAAGAGTTCCTGGTTGGCGGATCTCAAACTGCGGGTTGCTAACAAATGCATCGCCGGCAGCCGGAGTGATGTTGCTAACCAGCTAGCTCCAATCAAAGTCTGTTATTGTAATTGCACCGTGTCCTCAACGTCTCCTCAGCGCTTCTCGTCTCTCACTACTCCCTCCGACCCTCTCACTATCTCCCTCACTCTCTCCCCCGACCGCTTTATCTATCTGCTTCCCCCGTTCTCACTCTCCCTTTCCACCTCGCCGGCCCGGTCGGGGCGTTCGCCGAGATTTATTTCAGCGGGGAGCAGCTCCAGCGAAAGGGGCTGGTGGTGTTAGCAATTTATGGTTTAATAAGACTTACATAAGTCTTGCAGGTGTGCTTTACGTTCCCCACCCGAGCCCATTTGGAGGATTTACGGCCCAGGCCCGTTGGATTGCTGGGCTGATTTAGCGGTCCTCTGTCCCTGTCCCCCGGCCCATGCAGGGCCACCGCTCAACTCCACAGACGTCTGGCCGCCCCTCCGCCGGCCACAGCAACGCTCAGACCATGCACGGACGGGGTTTGACTGGGGACAGCGTCTAGTCTAGCCAAGGAAATACAAGCAGCACAGTAAAGCTGCTACGTGTCTGGGCCTTGTCGGGAGTGCTTGAAATACAGTGTCTCAAACCCAGGTAACGGTTCCATGCAGGGTGTGCAGGCCACCCCCTTGTTAATGTAAGCATTCAGATACAAATCAGAGTGACATATAAGCCAGGCTCGGAGGGTGTCCCCCATGGATATGCCTATAGGCGATGATGTTTAAATCAGGAACGGGCTATCAAAAGGCCTCTTTCAATCCTAATACATGTGGCTGCTATTGTTAGGGGAAAAAAGAGAATAGGCGGCCATCTTGGCTGGCCTCCCCTCACCTCCGCCATTGTGGAGACATATCAGGGACAGGGTTTGGCGCGCCAGCCAGCGCGTCGGCCCGGCTTTACACAATCGCTTTTTTTTCCGTGCAGGGCACAATGAAAGAGAACGCTGAATAGAAATAAGTGTCGCCAAATGTGTGTTATTGTGGCGAGGGCCCGAGCTCAGCTGTTGCATTTTAATACGCCGACTATAAGAACACTGTGTTAATCAGACTGAACAGCACTTCCAATATCCCGCTGATGGTTCCGACGTGCACAGAAGGCACGTCCGGCTGAACGGCAGCCTGATGAAAAATGGTGCAATCTCCATCCCCGCTGTTGACTGGTAATTGCTCATCTGGGTAGGCGCTAATTGACAATGGCCTTTAACCCCCCCCCCACCCCCCCATGTCTCTATATTCATACAATCACACAGGGTGGGTGGCCTCACGCTAAACCTACTGTATGTAGAGGTAGGTATAGGTAATGAAATTAGATAGATTACTATTAGATAGATAGCCAGTTATCTATCCTAAATTGTGGACACAAACTCGAAAATCCTTATTTTTTACCACTATTTCTAGTCACATGTTCAAATACTGAATTGTGATTGGCTTAAATGAGTGGTAAATAGGACAATCCTTAGTTTTGGGTCCGAGAGACTGAACTCAAAATCAAATGGCAGTCCGTGGGTAAAATGCAGAATAAACAGTGGGCCTTGGCATGAAAAAGGTTGAAAACATCTAGATAGATAGATAGATAGATAGATAGATAGATAGATAGATAGATAGATAGATAGATAGATAGATAGATAGATAGATAGATAGATAGATAGATAGATAGATGCCATTGTCACACGCATCTTTGAATAACGACTCTGTAGAATAAGTCGTGGAGTGACGGTGAAGCTGCTTGGGGGTTTGTGGGTAATCAGAATGAATTCTGTCAGCCAGCCCAGCTCTCATATCACAACACAATGACTTTCTGTCGATTCTCCAGACAGCAATATTATAACCACATATGAAGTCATCAATAATACAAGAAGCCATTTAA
>CM076966.1:37104675-37204675 GCA_039105355.1 Benthosema pterotum
GGCTACCGTTTAACGTTCCAATCCCGCCAAATGATCCTGATGAGCGATGTGCATATTGTTTAAGTCTGCACCAGGATGAGGAGGATGGGGCTGGGGTGGTGGGGGTGGTGGTGGTGGTGGTGGTGGTGATGTATAGTGAACTCTGTGTCCTCTTAACCTCAGAGCCAAGGGCTAAAAAAAAATAGGAGGGGGAGAACTCCAACGCTAACTCTCCTCTTTTGTGATTTACGCCGACTTAACTGTGAGGGAGCGGCGTTTGAAGAGGGGCCGACGGACCCGAGCGTTCTCTTCCGCCTTATAAAATCTGCAGGCCATATGTATTGATCGGTATATAATCTGCCAGCGCCAGAAGGGCTGGAATCATTCTGGGACCAAAGAGAGAGAGAGAGAGAAGAGAGAGAGAGAGAGAGAAAGAGCATCAGGGGCCAAGGGTGGCTCTTTGGGAAAACCTGACAGATACACAAAGATTAGAGACACACACACACGGAGTGACGGGCCGGGCCAGGGGCGGATGTAACATTTCCCAATTGGGGGGGCAGAAGAAAATGGTAAGGGGGCAGCTTCATCGCCCGTGTCGTGAAATGGTAAGGGGGCAGCTTCGCGCCACGGGGGATAAAGCCGCCCCCATACCATTTTCAGTAGTGTTTCAAATACTTTTAAATATAATCACTGAAATATCTTTGTTTTGCATGCCGTCATGCATGTTTGGTGGGGCAGACTGGGCATTTAGGGGGGCATTGCCCCCCCCCCCATGCCTATGCCTAGATCCGCCCTGGGCCGGGCTCTAGAGAGAGCCCTAGAGGGTTGATAAGAGTGGGCGTGGGACAATGATGAGGCCCACTCGTGGATGCATTGTTCTCCTAAAGGGGGCGGATCGTCCCGGAGAGCAGCGTTGGCGGTTATGGAGGAGGAATTGAGGAGCGAGGGGGAGAGGAGAGGAGAGGAGAGGAGGAGAGGGCTAATCATTATTGGTTGTGACGGCGCTGACCTGACAGCTGGGTCCAGTCTTGCTCCAGTGCTTGTTGTACAACACACATGGCTCAGGAGGACAACAAATGCACGTGCACGCGTTCCGCGCACACATGCACATACATGTGCCGTCGTGCACGCGGTTTACGTGCGTGTGGTGTGGCGTGCACCCCTACATGGAAGCATGTGCACGCACACACACACAGACACACCTCCACATGTGCTGTCACACACACACACTGAAACAGAGACACTGACGCAGATGCACACAGAAGTGCAAACTGACACACAAACACACACACACACACACAAAGGGAAAGCGTCAACGTTTGCTCTTTTTTTTCCACCAGTCAAAGCTGCAGCATTCTGAATCTACAAACAATTACTGTTGGCTGCAAATAAAACGACACGCAGCCGAGCCAAAACCAGCAGGTTAGAAGAGCTGAGCTGGCCAATCTGCTGGGGGTGTCACTGTGGCTTTGTTGCCATGTTTTTGATGAACAGCGACGGCTCGGGCCAACTTTGCTCTGTTTAAAAAAACGACAACATGCATGTACATACTGTACCTGTTCCAGAGTGCTAATTTGTCGCTATCTTTCGAACGCTCATAAGAGTCTTGTTTTCGCCCCACAATAGGGTCTATTAAGTGTTGTTCTGGCAATAAACCGGCTAATGGAATAATGTGTTTCAGGTGCTGAGGCAATATGCATGCAAAAAAAAAAAACGTGCGTACGTGCACAGACACACACACACACACAAATGTTTGTGTGCCTGCTGCAAATTCACACCTGCGCAGTGCGCACACATTTGATTGTGGTGCCGCTCACCGCTTGGCACTGTCTTCACTAACCACTTTCCAAAAATGCTTTCCCTAATGTGGGCATTATATAGGCCCACAACCTTTTTGATCCTGCAGGGACCATTATTTATTCAGAATTTGAGCCACAAACCACCATTTGATAGGTTAGCCCCACAGACCCCAAAACTATTTATTTTGTTTTTGTTCACAATTCCAGGTTGGATTTGAGGAAACAAGACAGTCAAACATACAGATCAAAATGACCATTAATCTTCTACATTAATATTTTAACTCTTGAGAGTGTAAACATGAATTTACATACTGGCACCCGCAAGGGTCCATTTGGTTTCATTTTTACGCTCTCAAAGAGTTACATCTGGTTAACCATCATTTAGCTATATACCTACAATATACAGTATTTTCTAAAACTGATAAAACATAGCCAGTCTACAAGCTCAAAGTGTGTCATGTGGTGCTGTGCTATAGGCCTTTCACAATGCAGCTGTGACGCTAGTAGAAAACAGGGCTTATATATAGTGGTAAATAAGCACAATGTTTAGGTGGGTAAGTCCTTATCAAAGCTGTCCTGCTGAGGTTCAAGTGTTTGCGTGTCAGGGCTGCACTGACCTCAGTCTGTTGGCATGCTGGGCCACTCAATAGGCCTGATTACTAAATGTAAAAAGGCCCACGCCCTCCTGCTGCCATGACATAGTCTAGAACAGTGCAGGTTCTCAAACTTTCTACACATCAAGGACAACTGAATTGACATATAATGGACGCCCATTTGAAAAATATGCCTAACCCATATTTTCCACAAATTATAGCAGTGATGCTCAAAGTTTATTTTCAGGGATCCCCAGGTTGATATGCCGTAGGCCATAGACGCCATTTGATACAATGTTGACCTCTGGGACAGCGGGACCATTGCCAATTCTGCTCGGGTCAATTTAGTTCCATCTTTCGTACTTTATTTTGCTGAGGGAAGCCTAGAACTCTCTCAATGACCCCTGAGGGTCCCCAAACCCCACTTTGAGAACCACTGGCCTAGAATATTCTGCCATCAACCTCAGGTCACAACGCCGCTCTAGGCGTCTTCCTAACTGTCTGACATGGAAAGGTTTGCATTACAAGTCAGACTGCCACGGTGTATATGGTATGTTGGAGTCACAGGCAAAAGGAACCCCTTTCGGTGTTTTAACTGTTTTCTGTAAGGGGACCCCACAAGGATCATGACAACACATTTTCATGACACATTCCAAAAGTAGCAATTGTATTGCAAAGATGACTTAAGTTCATACAGAAAACTGCTATGAAGCTTTTACTGTCCACACTGAGCTAAACATGATGCTGGCGTGTTAATGATGCACCAATGTGTTTTTCAGTTACAGAGAAAGCCAGGCATTGTCATGGATACAAAGCAATGGAACCCAGAATGCAGAGCCAGGAAACAAAGCTGCTTTATAGACAACCTTGCAAGGTACAGGCAGGAACCCAGAACAGTTACAAACACAGGCAGGACAATCACAACAAAGAACTATGCACTGACAAGGTATTCTAGCAATGAGTCCAGTCTTATAGATGGTGAGGTTGATTGCAAGTGAATCTCAGGTGTGAAGGGCGCGTGGCACTGCTGAGCAGATGAATGAATATGACTGGGGCTGTGTCCGAATGCATAGGGATGTTCCCTACTCCCTACACACTATATTGGGCACGAGAGTTAGTGGACTACAATAGTGGTGATTTCGGACAGTTCTCCCTATGTGGGGAGCACCGGATCTGACGTCAATATCGGTAGAGGGCGCTATAAATCCACTGCGCAGGCCTATGCACTTTTAAAGTTTGACCAATTAGTCATAGTTATATTATACTGTATATAGTTATATAGTTATGTTTTCGCTAGAAACCGATTATGTAATATTATGTATATATAATGGTTACCGGTAATTTGTAACTCGGGAGATGCCGGAGCGCACCTCACGCACATGCATGTGCGTGCATGTGCGCACGCACCCGCCCGCCGAAAAGTCGTTTTCTGGGCAGAATATTGTGTGTGTGTGTGTGAGTGTGTGTGTGTGTGTGTGTCATATGCGACATACACGTGTGTTATTCTTCTTCTTCGATCTTCATGTGGATGTCCCGCTCAATGGGCAATGCATTGTGGGCAAGATCCACTTTTCTAGTGCCAGGTGCATTGTGGGATATTCCAGTGCACTACATTAGGGTACAAAAACGCTCACTACCGATTCGGACACTCAAACAAAATGGCGGAAGGCAAAAGTAGTGCCCTATATAGGGAATAGGGAATGAATTCGGACACAGCCCAGGTGTGTGACTGAGGGAAGGAATGGCACATGGGAGTGGCTTCAGTGGGGACACAGTCTGTGGACAGACTGACTGTGACAGGCAGCTGGAATAATCAGTAGACTAGGTAGTGTGTTTTTGACATAACAATGGCTGCCCTTGTTGAGGTGATATATGATGATATTAAACAATTAATTTGTCTATCATTAGGTCAAACCTCCTCAGCAGAATATTGTTGATACCACATACCATAACATACGTTGTATTTTGATGCTCTGACCTGTAACTTTGTTGCTGTGTGGCTACTATTACAGTCACCTGCACCATTTTAGCACCATCAAACAAGAGGCTTATGTCTGTTATGGGATTTCCAATAACATACTGGTATCACAGAAAGTGAAAAGAGTGTTCCAATGGATCCAATACATATACAGTAAAAGTTATTTTTAATACCGGTACTTTCCATTGGTTGCATGTTTATATAAACCCACAAACAGACTCAACCATGCACTTTCAACCTGGCGCCTCTATTTTGGGCATGTTTTGAACATGTTTCCAGTTTTTTCCCACTTCATTTGTGGAAGTAAAAAAAAACATAAAAAGATGAATGAAGATACATTATTTCTGCCTGACAGCGACCATATTTTCATCAAAGTTTGTCTGAACAAGTACAGATCAAGTGCAGACCCATGAGGCATGTATAGCGTTATGGTCCTAGTCCTTCTTTTTCACCAGGTCGTATACGATTGAGCTTGATTTACAAGTAATGCGGCTCATGTACGTGGCGTACGGTATGAGATCACTTGATGTTCATGCTTGTACTCGTACATTCCTCCATTTATTCCTGATGTGATGTAAATTTTCAACAGGCACATACTGGATAGGAGCTGTGTTTTCCTCCTCTTAAAGAGGACAGGATATCTGCTTTGCATTGCTGAAACATTGCCCAACATTTCTAGTTTAAAGCTGTGATCCATTGCTTTTTTTGGGTGAATAAAACTTTATTTTGATCAATCTATTTATTTGTTAATCCTGTTATTATTATTTATTATTACATAATAGGAGGTTATGGGCTCCATTTTCATCACCGCTAAACCCCTTACCCCTTAACTTCTTTGCCTTTTTAAACTATTAAAAAAGAATATTTTCAATAGTTTAAATGGCCAGTCTACAAGCTCACAATGTTTCAATAGATTGGCATGTTGAACTATCCAAAATGTTTTTCAAAATAGTAAAAAAAAAAATGATAAGGGGTTTAGGATAAGGGGTTTAGACGGTAACGAAAATGGAGCCCGATGTGTAAATAAGTATGGTGAAACGTGTGCAATCAACAGCAGAGAGGATTTTGCCAAGATATTTGTAGCCTACCTGTTGTTAGACAAGGTAGCACCTGCTCCACATATAGCAGCAGATCTACTTCAGAATATAGAGACAAGTTAACACAGCTGGCATTTAGTATTGAAAGCATCTATGTGAAAATATAATGCAACCGATGTAAACAAGGCCTTTCTTAAAGCATCATCTACGTTTCAGATCATGTCCATGTTGTGTGAATTATATGAACGGCCACTGAAGTAGTGCTGTCTGTTATTGTTCCAGACCCTGTCAGCTCCCTGCAGGGCCCAGGGCACCTGGCAGAGGATGACCCGTGTTGCTACAGCTGCCTCTCCTTTAGGCTCACTCCAGCAGCAGCAGCAGCTGGAAAGAGGGAGGCTTTGTCTGGCCTGGTAGGCCCAAAGCATGAGGGAAGCTGATATTTTGCTGGCCGACACCACCGAACGCTACAAAGGGGCACCGTCGGCTAGCACTGGACCAAAGCCCTCAGTGAGAGAGAAAGCAACCCGCAGTAACTGATGTTATGTGTTGTGTTTTGGGCTGTTATAGTCTGAGTGAGGGATATGCAGGTTTGTGACCGGAAGCATGATGGGTTCGTGTCTGTGGAGCGGATTCAGGAAAGTGAAGTATTAAACATTCTATCCTTCCCAATAACAACTGTGAATGAGGTACACTTGAGCTGGGCATTGGGTCTACAGGGGCCAACATAATTGCAGTGGCATGGGGAGGCTCCAGTTCAGTGTAATGCCTGATACTGATACTACTTGGTTGTATGCCCTGTCCCACATCGGAATCAGCAGATATGCAAGCTTACAACGGATTGTGCTGCTATTAGACCTTTCCTGATGCCCAGAAAACATTTTAGGCTATAGGGGGGGGATTGCCCTGTTGGTTCGATTTCCTACATGGGAGACCTGGTTTGGAATGCCATTGGTTACGTTTGTATAGCTCTCCTGGGATCAGGTTTCCTAGTGGGGTGGACAATCTCCTACCTTGTGCATGATGAAACCAAACATCTACCTCAAGGGCGAAGGGGAATTCCCACTGTCCGAGGAAGAAATTAGGCTTCTGGGGGTTTGGTTGATGCAGAGCTACTCTGCTACAGATGCTACACTTGGTTGTGTGCTGTTGTTCATTCAAAACAGACGATCTGCAACCTCAAGTGTTGCAAACTTGTAGATATGCTACTTTTGGTGCACGGCAACGCCATCGCACAACCACAGGATGTTTTATGATCATTTAAGTTGATGACTACAGTTCGGCAAACTCCTCCTAGTATCTCCCCCTATCCTATCTCCCACTAAGCTTTCCCCACTGTCCATCTCATTAAATGAAATAAGACAGAAAACGGGGACTGGAGGGACCACCCACTGTTCTTTTGAGACATCATAATAAATAGATTCCCATTCAAACTGTATAGAATGTGGCATGATGGTGGAGGTCCCACTCATCAGACTGAGATCTGTATCCGGACACATCACCTCATCACTTCAATTCATCCCTGTCATCGTCAACCCACCGTGGGGCCCGGAGGACCATGATATCTCCCTCTCCATGGGATGTCCAGTGATGACTGAATCCTTTCAGATGTCTGCCTCCGAGGGAATAAGCAGCTCCCCTTATGCAAAGACTATAGACCAAGGCTCTATCCATTTTCCAATTCAAATCAGGGACAATGACACAGGGACATGGCTAATAACAGGCTAATGATAGAGCATTCATTCTCAGCCATTCCATCCATGACAGGGGTATATAAACATTAGTTGAGGCTATTGGAGAGCTTCCTGATTGAATTGGAAGTGTGTTGGCCGCATGACAGTAAAAATCCGCTGTGTTCATTTGGCTCTTGTAAATTTCGAATCTCAAGACGCGTATGGGTTCAATCTAACCCATGCTAAATTTCAAATTCAACATTATTTATTTAATGAATTGCAAAAAAAACATTTTCTCACGAAAACATTGGAATACAACAACTGTATGTTATTGTACGTCATCATCATCATCATAATTATTATTGTCATAATCATTAGCATCTTTGTCATGGCGGCCTCCTCCACATTGAATAGCTTTGACAAGGACTAACTTCCATGGACAATTTCCTATAGGACACTGCTTACATAGACGGAACTGTCTTTCGTCACCCACTGCACCCCAACCCCCCTCTCTCTCCCCCTCCGGCCCCTCCCTCCCTCCTTCAGTACCACCCCCACCCCTCTTTCCCTCTCCCTCCCTCCTTCAGTCTTTCTCCCTCCCTCTCTCTCTCTCTCCCTCTCCTGCTGTCACCTCTCAACAGCAGTCCTGGCAGCATCAAGCGGACTTGCATTTTAATTTGGCCCCGAAGTTACTTATTTCATTATCGATCAGCCGTAATGCTGAATCAATGTTCATCTTGTTACGTGGGCCATACCCGTGTAATACAGTGATAGCGCGGCCCAGAGTTACTCATTCGCTTTTACAAAGTGACTTTACCGTAAAATCAATGCCTTGTGTTACTGATACAGGGGGAAACTGCTGCGGAAAGAGGGTGAGTGGGCAGGCGGGCAGGCAGGGGGGAGGGCGGGGGGGGGGGATCAGCTCACCTTCAATGCATTGTTGTTAAAGCCAGCCACTGACAAAGGCCTGCATAGGCTATACAGCCATTGTATAAGCGCATAATGTCATTGTGATGGTGGTGCATGTAGGCCACATATATAACCTTAGGCACAATTGTTTTGTATTTTTTATTACTATTATTATTATCGGTATTCGTATTCAGCTTGAGACCCAAAAGTCCCAATTTGATGGATTGTTTTATGGTCCATGTCTTTAGCATGCATAGAGTTAAAGGGGAATTCCACCCATTTTCAATATGTTCTTGTATGGTGAAAAGGACCCTAGTGGGTCCATTTGGTTCCATTCATACACTCCCAGAAAAAAGGTCCCTAAAAGAAAACTCATTAACATGTTGAAACACAACTTGATGATGTCATCAAGTTGTGTTTCACCATGTTAATGATTTTTTCAGACCTCCATTTCTAGGAAACACAGAATGGGGGAACGTTTTTTATTTTGTCCACACAGCATCTCTAAGGTATATTATAATAGTGACATAGTAAAATGTTGAAAATGGGTGTGATTCTCCTTTAAATTCTGAATTGTCATGAAACTATATTATGTGCATGTATGGGCTTGACTTATTAGTGAATGACCCTGTATGGAATAATGACAGTGCTTTACGCTGGAGATTTCAAATAGATCGGTGGCCCCTGACCCTGCCCATGGGCATGATGGGATGAGGAGTATTAGTTTTAATCCCCGCTGTAGGTGCATGACACGTTTGCTATAGCTATAAATAATGGCGGTATAAAATTACCCCAGACTACACTAATAAAACAAGTGTGAATCCCTTTGGGTGTAAGTGTAAGACCACATCATACCAAAGCAAAGAATGCTGGCAGCACGGTAGTATAGGAAAGGACATTTTGGCACCAGGCAATGACCTTCTGCATATTTAAGCTCCACTGGGTGACTGCACAATTTTCCCCCCGAAATGCATGCTTTATTATGGGGCTTGTGTTTGCCAAACTCTGCCCCATTCCCTCTCTTCACTCTGATGAAAAGAAACAGTCGACAAATCTCAGACCTGCTTGTGTTGGACCTACATACACATACGCACATGCAGGCACACGCACGCACGTGCCAAAGTGTCGCCTCCTAGAGCCAAAAAGCAATATGGTGTTTTTTTCTCCCCTCTTTTTGGAGCACGCACGCTATATATTCGCTTCAGGAGATGTAAAAGGATTTTAAGATAATTCACGGTCGAGCTACTATACTGCCAGTTGTGTGAATTAAAATTTAAATGCATTGTCAGATTTGCTTGCCGCGCTACTTCTCAGGAGACCCGAGCTCGTGCGATAGGATCTATTCCAGTGCTAACCAGAGCAAGCTGCAGAACTTGTACACTGTGTAGACCTATAATGAATTGTAGTTGATACGCCTACATTGCAAATTATAGAAAAGCAACGCGTGTATACAAGAGAGAAATCTCTCTCTCTCTCTCTCTCTCTCTCTCTCTCTCTCTCTCTCTCTCTCTCTCTCTCTCTCTCTCTCTCTCTCTCTCTCTCTCTCTCTCTCTCTCTCTCTCTCTCTCTGTGTGTCTGCCCCCCCCCACCCCTCCCATCCTAAACCAGGGGTTTTCAACCTTTTTGAGTTAAATCTGGTTAACAAACATTCCATCATTTAGCTGCATGGGGGACCACCTGGAACCTTCTCACGGACCACTGGTGGTCCCCGGACCACTGGTTGAAAACCACTGTCCTAAATGGCTGTTTAAAATTTGAACAGTAGCCCTTGCAGTCTGTAGTTAGGCCTAACAAGTTAATGTAAAACACATGTAAGGTAACGTGTTAATTCACACTTTGATCGCGCTGTCATAGCTCACAGTTTAATAAGTTGCAGTCCATTGACTATTAATTTGTTTCAAAATGATGGCGACTTGCTTCGAAACGTTTTACTTTGGCGCTAATGCAAATCGAAGTTAGGGGCCTATCTATTTAATATGCATGATTGGTTAGTGTAATGTAATTAAAATAATACTATTTAAATTATCCCTACAGTAGGAAAAAATTAAACTTTAAATCTATTTTCGGTACACTCGCTTCTGGTGCTAAGAACAATTAATTTTTAAAAACTACTTCATTTACTGGATTAAGCACCAACATGCAAGCAAGATTTATTGGAGCCCCTTATTCACCCTAATGGGACATGGGTTTAAAAATAGTGTTTGTGATTAAATAAGTTGCACAGTGGTTACCGTGGGCTATCTCTCTATCTATTTATTGCACCTATTTGGTTTTGAGGAACACACTTCCAACTACTACAACTATTTCGATGTGAAATGGTATAGGTTATTGTTATACACACAATCAATTAATCACATCTTATTAATTACTCCGAGGCTTCAAATCCCTGGTGCTTTTCAAATAGACTTGCCTGTAAATCCCATAATTTTAATAGGGTTGAATATTAATGGGATATTGTATTTATATTTTTTTAGGAACCAGTTAATCTGAAAGTCAGCTTCAAGTTCTGCAATTATACCTACTTCTCTTCAACATTAGGCCATACCAATATATAAAATATTAACTTATTCGTCAACTCAACAGAAAATATGATGCATATGCGTTTGACGATTATATAATAAGACTGAGCAGCAGACGCACACACGCACACACACACACACACACACACACACACACACACACACACACACACACACACACACACACACACACACACACACACACACACACACACACACACACACACACACACACACACACACACACACACACACACACACACTCATTCTTGCTTTCAAATCCTTTCCTCAGATCCACAATTAATTGGCCGAATTTGATCAGAAGTGGTTTCTTTTTTTATTGATTCCACTTTGTGATAAGAAAATGGTGCGGTTTGTTTGTTTCTGTCGCCCGCATGCGTTGGCGCTATGGAAACGATCCAAATATGTCATTTGAATCCTCTGTTTGAAGCCTTTGATGTCGCCCTGCCTCTCCAGATTTGTTGTTCATAATGTGCGACGTGTTCGCCGGTCGGTGTGAGCGCTATAGGAACTGTGCTCTGCAGCGATAGGTCATAGAGTATGCTGCATATTTACTTTTGCTTAGGGAGAATGTGAAATTGTGCCATGTGCATAATTACTGTCATGTCTCTCTATACAAACAACAGCCCTCCAACAGTCTTGGAAAGTAGGCTATACTGTGTGTGTGTGTGTGTGTGTGTGTGTGTGTGTGTGTGTGTGTGTGTGTGTGTGTGTGTGTGTGTGTGTGTGTGTGTGTGTGTGTGTGTGTGTGTGTGTGTGTGTGTGTGTGTGTGTTAGAGTGTATATGTATATATATATATATATATATATATATATATATATATATATAGAGAGAGAGAGAGAGAGAGAGAGAGAGAGAGAGAGAGAGAGAGAGAGAGAGAGCTACTTTTGGAGCATGTTCAGTGCCTATTGAGAGATATACCTTTACTCCACTATTAATTATTTGAAAACATAGTTATGCCTACTAGTTTTACTAGATTATGATATAACAAAACATACATAAATCACTTCCGTCCTAATTGAGCATTTAAATAGGGTACTATACCTTACTTTACCTTTGGTATACTTTTTAAAGTACATTTTGCTACCAATACTTATGTGGTTTATACACAACTACAATTCTGAATGATCTCTCCACCACCACTGCTCGCGCGTGTCCTTCTTTAAACCACTTTACCACTAAATTGGATAAATGGCTATAAGCCAACTCTCAAAGGATTTTATTTTTATTAGGCTATTATTAGGCTATAACCCGTGTGTAGTCCTAAAAGAATAAACATATTGGCCTACCAATTACTATTCTAGTTGTTAGTGATACAGTCGTCATCATTATTACTTTGCAACAATGACAGCCTTATTAGTTCAGTGTATTTACAGTAGCTCGCGCAGGCTGTCCCATTGTGCCTTTATAGTGTGGTGATCATGGAAGAGTCAGACAGAGGACAGTTTACAGAGCCTGTCTATACAGTTTGCTTGCGAGGTGACTTCGTCCTAATGCTTTTATGGCTGTGCTAGTTTGTCGGGCCGGTGTGAAAGTGTTAAGTTAGTGCCTGTGTGCGTGTGTGATTAGGTGTAATAAATCAGAGGGCTGCTGTCCTCCGGGGGCCGCGACAGGTCCCGGGGATCGAGACACGTGTCCATCCGGACATGGAGCTGTGCTGATCGGGCACGAGCAGGCAGGCAAATCCCTCTATAGCAATAGCCGACTGGACTGTTTCTCCTAAGTTCACTTCAGCAGTAGCAGCAGCAGCAGCAGCAGCAGCAGCAGCAGCGACATATAGTTGTACCTTAGTTTGATTTTAGTTTGGGTATAAATAATACTTTGAAGGTCTCTCTTTATTTTTGTCAACACGCCAAAAACACTGATCCAAAAATGTCAAACACTTCCCTGGAAAAAAAATGTCTCCTGTGTGTGTGTGTGTGTGTGTGTGTGTGTGTGTGTGTGTGTGTGTGTGTGTGTGTGTGTGTGTGTGTGTGTGTGTGTGTGTGTGTGTGTGTGTGTGTGTGTGTGTGTGTGTGTGTGTGTGTGTGTGTGTGCGCGCGCGCGGACTGCGTGCGTGTGCGTGCCCGCGCCCGATCTGTACGTGGTGTGAGCGTTATTGAGTGCAGTGTAGTGATTACCATTCCGGTCGGGTGGCATCAGTAATTAATAACCCCGCACTGAATGTCAGAGAGACAGGCAGCAGAGTTTACAGAAACAAGGCAGTACAGCATGCATGCAGCCTCGTGGGCTGGGTGTCTGTGTGTGTGTGTGTGTGTGTGTGTGTGTGTGAGGAGGAAATTATAGCTGCTATTATCCCTCTCAGACAATGATAACTATCAGCTCCCCTCCAAAAGAAGATTAAAGGTTTATGCAAGTGCATAGTTCTTGGAAACGGGATCACATCATCCAAACCTAACTCAGATTGATGGGATTTCGTCCTGCCAGTGTCGATATTGCAGCGCTCACTGACTCCGCAAGACTTTAACACAGTACAACCATATTCAAATATAAAAAGAAAAAACCGCCGCGGCAATAAATAATTCAACACCGCAGTTGTTTTGCAAACGATTAACAAAACAGATGATTGTGTACAAAAATGAGGGGGGTGGGTGGAGGGGCTGTTCTGTTGTAATGCGATTACGGATGTTCATGTTTTTTATATATTGATTCGTGGAATTTCAATTTTGACTCCCCCTGCTTTGTTTTTTTAAATCTGTTTTTAGTACAAGAAACATCAGGTTTATATCAAATTAATCAGATGGATTTGTTAAAGGTGCCCCAGCATCTGTCTGGGGTGACAGATTGCATATAGGAATTAAAGCCTCATCCAGTCCGCAAACAAAACTTAAGGTTGTTTATTTGGTTTTTCCCCGGAAAATAAAATATCGCTCGGAAAAGGAAGCATTTTTAATTATTTGTGTCATTATTAGGCTATTGTTAAAGTCACCTTTTAAGTTGATTGTTGTCGTCAATATAATTATTTGCTTAGTTGATGTTGTGAAGTATATGCTGACGCATAGGCCTATAGCTACACATGGTGAATGTCAGTTAATTTTATTTGGGAGTTAATTCTAATTCTAATGTCCTCTTCGGAGTGTCATTTCCCAGAATAAACACAACCTCCCTTGGAATCCACATCGCCTAATGTTTATTAGTCATCGTTTGCCATTGTCGCTACTTAACTCTGTGAATTCATTAGCGCTGCTTATCGAGGAGCTTTTCGTTTCTTGTCAGCGCGCTCTTTGATGTCAAGTGGCTACATGTGCAAGCCGTTTGATGTCCCAAATTATAGAACGAATTGATCCCATAACACCTCGAAATGGTGTAAGAAAACACAGCCTGCTGCTCCCTTTAGACTTTATTTTTTTTCATAACCGATGTTCCTTTTTAACGCGGAGGACGTCCAAGTTTATAGTCGACACAAAGAAAGACTTGCTTTACTCGGGATATACTTGTGTTTTAGGGAAAAGAAGGAGAAGAAAAAAACAAAACAAAACAAAAGCGCACGTACGCAAAGCTCACAGAAGAAGTTAATCAGTCAACAACACCTGCATATTTAGCGTTTGTCCCAATAAATGACCGCAAATTGTAAATTAGTGCAAAAAATGGTGGGGGTTGGCCGAGACGAACAAATAACAAACGAAATGATTGGCGAGCCATAAAATGAGATTTGAAACCCATTCAAATAAGAGCCCGAGACGTCAGTGAGTGCACTTATCCAGGAGGGAGAGACAGAGAGAGAGCCAGAGAGAGAGAGAGAGAGAGAGAGAGAGAGAGAGAGAGAGAGAGAGAGAGAGAGAGAGAGAGAGAGAGAGAGAGAGAGAGAGAGAGAGGGTGTGTGTTGTGCCGTGTGAGATTTGAGGAATGGGTGGGGCTTCTAAACGACTAGAAATGTCAATCTGAGCAAGGAGTCCCCAATAATCTAAGGCAATCTGTAAGGACCTGACCTTAGTCCGTCCGGATCAATAGGGAAGCGAGAGTGGGAAGAAGTGGAAGGAAGGCGCAATCGGATCGTTTACACACTGGGCTGAGGAAATATAGACTTCCCCCTATACTGCACTTTGTTGTCGGGTACACACTCACAGTGTAAAGTGGATATCACCGAGAGGGCGATTTCCCCCTGCTTTGTGTGATCGTAGCAGAGACTTTTTTCCCTTCTCCCTTCCTCCACCATGTCTTTCCCGCAGCTGGGATATCAGTACATCCGACCGATATACCCGCCGCCGGAGCGCAACGGCAGAGCCGGGACGGAGCTGAGTGCGTCCGGGGCGCTCTCCAACGTCCTCTCCTCCATGTACGGATCTCCTTTCGCCGCCGCGGCGCAGGGAGGCTACGGAGCGTTTCTTCCTTACTCCAACGATATATCCATTTTCAATCAATTGGTGAGTTGAGTGGTCTTGCATTATAACTTTTGCCGTTGATTTGGCTTTTTTCTTTTCTTTTCTTTTCTTTTTCTATTTGAATTTAATAAAAATGCTTAAGAATGATGCGAGAGTGAACTTTCGCAGTAATTCTATAACTTGGGAGGGGGGAGTTTACTCGGGTGCATGGACTTTGCCGTACGTGAGCCTTTTCGGGGGCTAAAAGTGTGCTAAAAGTAGTATATGAATAGTTGAAATATATTGCTTTTCCTAAAGCTTTTGGATTTGACAAAGAAACAGTTTTAATTGTATATTGGGATGGTTTGTTGAGCGTAAAAATGTGTAGTTGCCCTGCTCAGACGCGGTATAAAGAAATATCGAAGTTGAAAATAAATACTTAATCTGGGGCAAAAAAAAAAACACACGCACATTATCGCATTTTACGTGATTGCGGTGGCAATGAGAGAGGTAGGAATTCTTCATGGCAAAGTAGCAGGCAGGCAGCAGCAGCAGCAGCCAGCCCCACGTTAATATTTCACTCTGTATAAGATACATACTCATGTCGGCTCCATATTCTTTTGTTGTGTTTTAGGGTGCACAGTATGAACTAAAAGACAGTCCAGGCGTCCAGCACCCGGGCTTCGCTCACCACCATCACCCTGCTTTCTACCCGTATGGCCAGTATCAGTTCGGCGACCCGTCCAGACCCAAGAACGCCACAAGGGAGAGCACCAGCACCCTCAAGGCCTGGCTCAGCGAGCACCGCAAGAACCCCTACCCCACCAAGGGCGAAAAGATCATGCTGGCCATCATCACCAAGATGACCCTCACCCAGGTGTCCACCTGGTTCGCCAACGCCCGCCGGAGGCTCAAGAAGGAGAACAAGATGACGTGGACTCCCCGGAGCCGCACGGACGAGGAGGGGAACGTTTACAACAGCGACGACCAGGAGGGGGACAACGACAAGAGGGAGGACGAGGAGGAGATCGATCTGGAGAACATCGACACGGAGAATATCGAGAACAAGGACGACGACTTATTGGACGATCAGGACGACCTGCATTCGGACATTAAGCTGGACGGCCGGAGTGACTCTGAGGTTTCTGACGGCTATGAGGATTTACAAGGGCACGACCCGAGGTTTCTAAAGGCGGTCGGGAAGGAGGGCAAGGACATGCAGCACTTCCACAGCAGCCACCACGCACACCACCATCACCTCCACCATCACCACCACCACGCGTTCGAACTCAAGTCGTCACAACAGCAGGCCGACGCCGCGGAGCAGCTGAAGCTGAACGCGGCGGCCACCAACAGCAACAACAACTCGCCGCCGCCGTCAGAGGGCAACGCCGCCCCGGCCCAAAAGCCAAAGATATGGTCCTTGGCCGAGACGGCGACGACCCCTGACAACCCCCGCAAATCCCCGCACCACCAGGCAACCATGAACGGCACCAACGGCCAAACAACGACCACCACTATCCTCTCACCCCACCACAGACTCATCTCTTGTCCCGTTGGGAAAATCCAGAACTGGACGAACCGGGCCTTTTCCGCCCACCAGTTGGCTTTACTGAACTCGAACCATTACCTCGGACTGGCGAACCAGGCCACGGCCACCGGCCTGGCTCTGTACAGCAGACACACGTCAGAGGACAAGAGCCATAACAGCTCAGAGAGCACAGTCACAGGTACCTGTCCCCGACACTGAGCCTGAGCATGTACAGACTATATTATACAGGCTGTAGCACCCCAACCGAGTTGTTATTATAATTATTATTATTGTTGTTGTTATTATTAATTAATATTATTGTTGATATTTTTAATTATTATTTCACCCGTTCTTTGCCCTCCTTTTTATTTTATTGTTTTAAACCCCCCTACATTCTCTATAGGGGTATATAACACAGTAATACAGAAGGGTTATAGGTTAGGGCCTCTGCAGCCTTGACGATATTTGTACCCTATAATTTCTCACCGCTTTATTCCTGCCGGCTTATTTCTTTCTCTCTTTCTTTCTTTTTTTTCTTTCTTGAGGCCATACAGATACTCATGCGTTTCAGTGTTATAATATCTTTGACGTGACGTTTTCCTTTTGCTTTCTTCTTTCTTTTAAGTTGTGTGACTGCTTCAAAGTGAGAGTGTTAGGTTTTTTTCATTTGCTTATTTATTTATTTTTTTAATAAGTGCCCAGGAGAGTTATTTTTAAAACTGGGTCCTTGGATTTTTGTGATAATATAGCCGGCTTCCTCGGTTTGTTTTTGTTACACCTTGTCCTACTGAAGGAAGGCCTCTATGTTTGCATTAGGCGACTGACTGCTTAAACTGAACTCTCAGATTTCTTTTTATATATATATATCCTCCCAAACACCCGGACCAGCCTCGCTGCATCTGTGTTGTGTTTTTTTAAACCATTAGGTAGTTAAAATTAATGTATTTTTTCATTGTTTTCACTACCATTATTTCAGAGAGATCTAGTGCCTTGGAAGCAGAGAAAAGGTTGTTAAAAACAGCTTTCCATCCTGTTCAAAGACGGTAAGAGGCTGTCATTTTTAATGCCGTTTGGGGAGTTTTTTTAATTTACACTTTTTTTAGATGCCATATCACGTTTTGTAGGTGTTATTTATCCAAATTAGCTTCTCCTTTTTGTTTTGTTTTGTTTTGTTGTTTTTTTCATGCGTTTCCTCAGACTTGCTTGGATCCCACCATGTTGTGTGTGCGTTTTTTAATTTCGTCATGCAAATGAGCTTGATTCATATTCATCTCAGAAACACAGAGGCGCTTCTTTTTCTCTTTCATTTTTCTTTCTTTTTTTCGAAGCAATCGTCACTTTTATATCACTTTGTATTTTAGCTCTTTATGCTTATAAGGTTATTATGCATTTTGTTGGGTATTCTATAGGCTATACTTCATTTCTCCCTCCCTCCTTCCTTCCGTGTGTTTGCAGGCCTCAGAACCATCTGGAAGCAGCAATGCTTCTTTCTGCTCTTTCTTCCTCTTAGTTTTATTTTTATTTCATCCACCCCTTTCCTTCCTTTGTTTAATTTCATTCGAATATGTTGTATGGAATGTAAAATAAGAATAACTACACCCCTGTATACTTACCTTGTAAGCATGTCCTGTGTAAAACCTGCTAATGTAATAATGTATGATCCTGTAGTCTGTGAGTTTTATTTTCCCCCACCACCCCTCTCCTATTCCCCTTTTTCTTTTCTTTTTGTAAGTTCTGTGAGGAGTTTGATGTTCAAATGTTTTGTATATAAAGTTAAAGAAAATGTACATACTTGTGAACCAAATTGTACAAGAAAGTCTATATTTTGGCTAATAAATGAACTGCTGCAACTTTAAAAGAAATGTGTGAGTTTGAAACTATAGTCTAGGATAATTATAGGGAAGGTTAATGGTGGCAATTATTGCTGCATTGCACCTTTCAATTGCTTTTGGTTTTACTGTGTGTGTGTGTGTGTGTGTGTGTGTGTGTGTGTGTGTGTGTGTGTGTGTGTGTGTGTGTGTGTGTGTGTGTGTGTGTGTGTGTGTGTGTGTGTGTGTGTGTGTGTGTGTTGGATGGCTTGGGGGGCTGCTACACGCTTTCCTTCTCTATATGGCGGTATAATAAGTAAATATTCCAGATGGATCTAAAGGCACTTTTATGGAAAAGACTTACGAGTAATTAGCCAAGAAATGTGCGGAGCACATTTGGATATTAATGTTGTGGGGATTATCCCTCTATAGGAGCATTAAGAGCCGAGTTTGAATGAATCATTATTTCATTAATTTGGAGGCTTGAAAATTGTCCCCATATAAAGAGAAATTGAGTAATGAATTATTATGGAAGTAGGGGTTGTTTAATTCCGCTGGATTTGAGCGGGCGTGCGCGCGTGCTCGCGTACGCACGTGGCACGACCGTGCGTGCGTGCGCGCTGTGCAGCATTATTAGGCCTATTTGTAATGCTTTTTAGTTTACAAATGTGTCATGCATTGTGATCAGGTGCAGGTGTGGCGCTGCTGGGTGCTCTAATTGCAATAATATAGCATCGCTATAATAATTCCAGATCACACCATTCATTTTGCTTTAGCCCGTGATGTGATGGATCATTATTATGTGTTCACATGAGAGGAGCTGATCACAGCGAGCAGATGTAAAGATATAGCGCTCGAGCGCCCTCTACAGTCGGTTCCGTTTCCCTTTGAGATCAGTGTCTTTCAACCATGTACGAGTTCCTTTTCAAGGCCCCATTTATTCATTCAGCTTTTGAGCTGCGGACCACCATTTGATCACATTTTAGCCTGTTGTCAGACCCTAAAACTGAAGACTATTTTGTTGGATTCTGTTCTGTTCTCCACAATTCCATGCTTTTGGCAAACGTGTTATCAAAAATAACAGTTATTCATTCTCTGATTATGTAAAAAAAAAAAAAAAAAAAAAAAAAAAAATCTTTATTTTGTAAACCACTGGTTTGAAAACCACAGCTTTGAGAGGACCAGTCATCCAAACGGGGTGTTTTTGTAGTCTACATGTTTGGTGCCAATTAGTCTACACTGTGTGCAGATCAGGCCAACATGACATTTGATCAAATAATCTTTTTTTGCTTTGTAAATCTGTAATGATGGCATGATCCCATTAGGTGTTATACATTAGATCTGGTCATTTCATGACGCATGCTATCACACACATGGACACACACAGTGAGAACACTTGGTGAAACAGCTGAGCTTTTGTGTAAATGTTATCACTGCATGGTTGAAGCAAAATATATTTATAGGAGAGAATAAAAAAATAGTCGAGGACAACATGCTTAAAAAATATTTAGGAGTAAATAGATTTTAAAAATGCATTTACGGGGATAGAAAACGAGAATTATTTTAAAAACGCGTCTATAATCGGTATTACGTCTAAAACTATATGCAAATTAAATTTTCGTTCCAGTTGAAACATACAATAAAAAAAATAATAATAATAAGCCTAAACTCAAATAAACCCTATGCATTTATTATTATTTTTAAATTTCGGTTTTAATTTTTAATTCGTTATAGGCAAGCAGATGTGGCGCGCGCACGTGTGTGTGTGTGTGTGTGTGTGTGTGTGTGTGTGTGTGTGTGTGTGTGTGTGTGTGTGTGTGTGTGTGTGTGTGTGTGTGTGTGTGTGTGTGTGTGTTAATTTGACCTATTAATGAAGAGAAGTTTTTTTTTTTCTCATGATCGGTTTCATGTCACGGCGAAAGAAAAACAGATGAAAGGTCGAAGAGACACAACTGTATTTTGTTCTCGTGCTTTTAGGGACGCACGCGTACACACACACACACACACACACACACACACACACACACACACACACACACACACACACACACACACACACACACACACACACACACACACACACACACACACACACACACACACACACACACACACACACACTGCAGGGCCACTGTGTTCCTCTCACCATGTCGTCTTCCTGTCTAATCAATTATCTTCCTGAGAGCCCTCGATCTAATCTCACCGTCATGCATATTCATAAAGTCACCGCGGAGCGGCGGACACTTGTGATGGCACTGATGGATGTCATCTTTTTTCTTCCCCACTTCGTTTTTCGGTCAATCTCTGATCGGGACCTCCTCGGTGACTTGGAAAAGTCGTTCCATAATAATAATAACAAGTACACGATAGTTGGTTGACCCCACTGTTCGTAGAAAAAAAAAACACAAACTATGTAATGTGACAACAACATATACAGTAGGTCCTTATAATTCCTTACCAGGAAATAGGCCTTAACAAGTAGGGTATACAATTTATTTAAACCTCGACTCCCGTAGGCTATTTCAGCCACTTGTTATAGGCAAATTGATAGGTTAAATAAAGGTTAAACAAATAGGGCTAACATACATAGCCCACGGTATTTGCAACCGCGGGTAAATATTTGATACATGTCCAAGCATGTTAGGAAACTAGCATATTTTGTTTAATGTTTTAATGACCGCCATATAGCATGGCCAACTTTATAGCCCAATAAATATTGATGCTGGTCTGCTATAGGTTAATAATATGTAGGCCTATCTGTGTTCACTGTAGACCAAGCGATATATGCTCTCTCTCTCCCCTCTGAAGAGGATCCAATTGATACTGAAGGGGCATATTGCATATACAGTGTTAGTGATGGCGTCGAGAGCTCAGGGGCCTCTCTCCTCTCCTCTCCGATCAGATGCATGAAATTAGGGGATTAAAATTCCTCGGCAGAAACAAAGTAATCACGCCTGCCTTGTGTGTTGCCATACGTGTCCAACCTGCTCCCGGTTGCACGGGGGAGCAAAATGGCACGCAGTGCATTAGAGCAACCTGACATACATTTCGCTCTGAGCTATAACACGTACGGCTCTCTGCTAGCGTCGTTTCCAGCGGGGGCATTGGCATGTCACTCATTTCCCCGCGAGTTAAGTGGATGTTCTCGCCGGCTAATGAGCAATAATCAACATCGACTCCCTCCTAATAAGGAGCTTCTTATTCCAAGGGTTCAGCCTGTGTTAAATACTGCGGGGCTTGTGCTGCTGCAGTGCTGAGTCTTGTGTTATAGCCTAGTACTGCTGTAGTGTTTAAATTAAATAACACCTGTACACCCACCACCTCGACACAGACTCGCTCTCCATATACTAGTATCCACACAGGAGAGGAACTAAAGTGTATAATAGACACGGATGGGTCTACATAATTCAAGGGCAAGATTATAGCTATAAGCGTGATGTAATTTGCTGGATGCATTCACACACATCTCTTATAACATCATGCAGCTCTCGACGCGGGAGAAGTTGGGAGTCTTGTAATTATCAGTAAATGAATGGCTAGTTGTGCAGCATGCTGGAGTCTGTGGGAAACACGGATCCTTTTTGACACACTGCAAATAAATGGCATTTCAGTCCATTGCTAATCACATTGCTCATGCTGTCCTAAGTGCTGTTTGGCGCTGTTAACTTCCACCGCCAGAGCACTATAAGACAGACAGGGGGGTACATAACATAACATAGCTACACGGGTGCAGGGCTGTGGGGGGAAAGGAATGCATTGTTAAATAGCCATTTGCGAGAGGAAAAAGCCAAGGAAGATGGAATCATTAAAGGGAAATCTAATCTGTCTTTCTGAGCATCCATTGATCTGGGCTGGGTTGGGTTGGGGGGAGAGAGGGTGAGACGGCAGTGCCAGGCTAGCCAGCCGAAGAGGGCTGGATGATAGAGGTGTGTGTGTGTGTGTGTGTGTGTGTGTGTGTGTGTGTGTGTGTGTGTGTGTGTGTGTGTGTGTGTGTGTGTGCGCGCGTGTGCGTGTTAGGGGCGGATGTAGGCATAGGCATGGGCAGTTTGCCCCACAAAACATGACGGCATGCAAAACAACCCAAGATATATCAGTGCTTATATTTACAGTAAAAGTATTTGAAACACTACTGAAAATGGTATGGTGCGGCTTCATCGCCCGCGTCGCTTCGTGCCATGGGCGAAGCTGCACCCTTACCATTTTCTTCTGCCCCTCCAGTGTTTGCATGTGATTGTTGAGAGGATGGTGGGGGGGGGGGGGTTGCAACCGGCCAATGGAGCCATCAGAGAGCGGGGGGTACATGGGGGGGTCATGGAGTAAATAAACACTAGAGCTGCCCATTGCAGGGGCCAGAGGTGCCCCCCGTGACAGACAGAGCCGTGAGTGCCAAATAAAGAGGGTCAGTTCTTCACCTCACCCACCCCTCTTCTTTCTGTCTTTGTGGTATAACCCCTTCCCCATGCATCCAACCCCTCACCTCCCTCCCCTATAACCCCGGACCCCCCCCCCCCCCCCCCACACACACACACACACACACAACACCCACCATGCACCATCCCCTCTCCTGCCATACTGAGACAGACAAATGTCAGCCCCCTCCCCTTTTGTGGACCTAGTTGGGGGCTTTGAAGTGATCCTCTGTCTTTGTCCGGTGGGCTAATCCTTTTATGAGCTGCTGTTTGACAGTGCCCTCCAACCCACCCACCCTGCCACCTTGGCAGAGAGAGAGAGGGGTGGGGGGCACTGTCCCTTTCGCCTTTGTGTCGTATAGCTGACCGTGGGACACAAGCATGCAGGCATCTGGCTGCCCCTCTCGGAACACATGTCCCACAAACTACATGTATGCCTTCATAATATATATACACACACGGCTTACACAGGAGCAACACACTTTTCTGCTGCTTGTTACAGAGTTTACACTTCAGAGCTGAAAAGAGAGGAGAAGAGAGAGAGCCAGAGGGAGGGAGGGGGGTAGGAGGGCGTCCTGCGAAAGATATGCGACTTCTGTGTCTTCTTGCATGTTTAATGGTATACATTCATTATTGAGAATGTAAGTGAAAGTGCAGCAGCATGTTAAAGAATAGCCAGGGAGCCCAGAGTGAGACTGACTGACTGACTGACTGACTGACTGACTGACTGACTGGTTGTTGTGTTTCACTGGGGGCTGGAGGCGAGGACAAAGGACCCAGGAGGAGTGACATTCTCTGGGGCCAAAGTGGGAGAAAGGGAGGGCACTGATTTCATGCCTATTGTTGGCGGAGGTTCGGGAGAGGAATTCTTTCAGTGAATCCGAAAGAAGGCAACAAGTGGGGGAACGGAGGCGACAGGCGGACAGAAGGGGAAGGCGTTGCAAGGGCTTTTGCCTGTGCACCCAGCTGAAAGATTGTGCTTTTCTCTGCCTGCGCGCCTTCGGATTCATCCCACACACCCGCACACACACACACGCACACACACACACACAGGCCCGAGTTACAGCTAGGGCAATTATGGAAATGCAGCTTTGAAGCATGAGCTCAGCTCTCTCCCTCTCTCTCCTCCTGACAAAGAAAGGGCAAAAGGGGCTTTTTATGTAGCTTCTATGAAACACGGTTCAGTCCAAGCCACGCAGCGTCAATTTCTTTCATTCTTTTTATGTTGTCTTCTTGAGACAACATAGTGTAAATGGCCTGTTATTAAATCAAATGTAAATCAGGTGTAAGAAAAGTATAGGAATGTGAGGAATGTTTAGCTAACGTTGTCAAGGTACTCAAGTTGTAGAACCTAAAATGCAGAACAGACTGGCAGGAGAAGAACTGGACAAATTAAAGTATTTATTAAACTGAAAACAAGGGTAAACAGAACAGGATGAGAACACCATAACAACAACTATACTCAAGCAGGGAACATAAGAAACTGAAGAGTATAAGTATAGACACAATAACACTGGTGAACAGGACTAACAATCAACTCTGGAATTGGCTGGATGACACTACAAAATAAAGTACATAGAACACAGTTCATACTATAGAGGCTGGAGATGACCAGAGTGGGGGCTGGCTTTGTAAAATGGCTGGCCATATAGCTGTGGCAAACAGCTGCACGGTTTTACCATGACTGTCCACTTTCCTCCTCTCCTCTCCTCTCCTCTCCTCTCCTCTCCTCTCCTCTCCTCTCACGTCATTAACAAGGGCCCAGCAAAACCAGCAGCCCTGTGCTTTTCTCAGCTTTGTACATTAGTCAGCGGTGTAGCACGGAATTTCGCCACAGCACGTGAACTAATAAGACACATTTTCTCTTGCTTTTGAGATCATGGCGAGGGAGTGAGGGTGTATGAGCGATACGGAGGGGGCAGCGAGCCCCCCCCCCCCCCCGGCCCGGCCCGGCTGGCCCTGACACAGCGGAGGCCTTGTACCACACAGCCTTTACACTCCACGCAACATCTGACAAATGCCAATAGCACCGGCCTTTCACTCATCACTGTTAATGAGAAGACATATTTTGGACGTTTCCAATATTTGTACAGACTTCATACATGGTGCAGGAGTCCTTTCATTTTGCAGTGACGGTGGAAAGGACAAGGGCGGGGGGTTGTGGGGGTCGTGGGGGTGAGAACAGCGTGTGTGTGTGTGCGTGTGTGTGTGTGTGTGTGTGTGTGAGCATCAGGGCGGGATCTAGACATGGGCATGGGGCAATGCCCCCCTAAATGCCCAGACTGCTCCAAAGATGATGCCATGCAAACAACCCAAATTTCAAAGATATTTCAAATTAAAGTGCTTGTATTTAAAATGATTTGAAACACTACTGCTACTAACGGAACGATTTGAAAAACTAACTACAATTGTGGCGCCACTAAACCAACAGCATTTCATCATTCAAAACAGAAAACTCTCTAAGTCAGACCTTTAGCTTTATGCATGCTTTGTGGCTGTCGCAACTTCAACAAAAACGGATGTTATTATTGAGGCTTTACTTGCCTAATATAAGTCCTGCACAAGACATACAGTACATGAAGTGTTATGGAGAGGTTGTGTTGTTCCTTATTCCACAAGTCTTTTTAACATTGGTTAGCTAAGGGGCAAAGCAGGTGTGTGAGTGAGTGAGTGAGTGAGTGAGTGTGTATGTGTGTGTGTGTGTGTGTGTGTGTGTGTGTGTGTGTGTGGTGTGTGTGTGTGTGTGTGTGTGTGTGTGTGTGTGTGTGTGTGTGTGTGTGTGTGTGTGTACTGTGCAATGGGGTGGCTTGGAGGTTCGGGGGGACTTAATAAATTCTTCCTCCTTGGAACACTGTCAAACAAGTCCTTTCTTACATCTCCCATGAATACATTACAGGCGTGCTTGATTGATTAGAGACCCTCGCGAGAGGGTGAACCAATGAACCGCTCCCCCAGCGTGATTAATAGACTTTATTAAGAGAGTCCTCTCCTTTTTAATAATGGTAATGTAAAGGGAGGTGGGGAGGTGTGCCTGTGTGCACGTGTGTGTGTGCGTGCGTGCGTGCATGTGTACTTCCTATACAGGCCACTTGTGAGGGCCAAATGTTCCGAAATGAGGGACAAAAAGTATTACCTAGACAAAAAGTAGAATCTCAAAAATATAGACAGTGTGTGAGAACAACTTTCTTCTCCTACACAAAGTAAGTCGTTGTTTTGTTATGATTAAAGGCATTTGGGGGAGGTTTGGTGTAGTGTGTTGAGGTTGGAATTCAGATTCATACATTATTACTTATTTCCACGCCAAAACTAACAAAATACCTCACAACACATGAACATCTAGATCAGCTATTTTCAGTGCTCAACACCTGCATGTGACACAAGAATAGGTTTAGATTTGTTTGATATGGTTTACAACCAGTGGTCCTTGAGAGGGTTCCAGGTGGTCCCCAGGCTAAATAATGGAAAGTTGGTTAACCAGATGTATCTCTTTGATTGATCTCTTGATCTAATTTAGCCCAAGTCTACACACCTAGGGCATGCAGAAGATTATTGATCTGTATGTTTGTTTTTTCCCAAATCCAGCTTGCAATTGTGTACAAAACAAGCAAAAGAAATCTTTAATTTTGGGGCTGAAATGTCATCAAATAAATAGTGGGTCCTGGTTTACAATTAAAACGTTAATAGTGTGTGTGCACATGTGTGTGGGCGTGCGTGCGTGCACCTGCACAGGAAATGCATCGCTATCATCATTGTTCTGCCATTCTCTTCTTCTCCTGGAGCTTAATTCTCACAACATCCACGTAGCCGTATCCATCACTTCACTATCACCACACAATGCTTTTTGTGTTTTCATATACTGCCAGTGTGGAACTATAAATACAGAAAAAAAGCCTATTGTTTCTGGCTAACTGAACTCTCTCCTGGGCAATTTAGGCAGCAGGATTGATTTGGGAGCCATGCTGGCAGTTTACAGCTAAATGAAAATGACTCAATACCCATGAAACATTTTTAATAGGCCATATATCAGAAAGTAAGTGAAGATTATATGGCTCTGCGTCTGTTTGTATTGTGACATAGCATATTGTGTGGGACTGTGCAAGTGAGCGTGTGTGTGCGTGCGTGTGTGTGTGTGTGTGCGCGCATGCATGCGTGTGTGATTGTGTTTAGCATGTGAGATTGTGAGTGTACTGTATGTGTCATACCGGTCTCTCAGTGACTGCATGATCATTACTTCTGTGTGTTAAGCATGAACGTGCACATGTATCCACATATACCAGTCTTAATTTTGTGCACTATAACACTAAAAGGACCCTATAATTTCACCAGTGCCAAACTCCATCCCTAAACTTCCTTATTATTTTGAAATAAATAAATAAATAAAATAAATCCAAAGTACTAAAAACGACAAAGAAGTGGTCAGAGTGCATGTGCATGGTTGGATGTGTGTGTGCATTATGTGTGCTTCTGTAAGGTGGGTTATGTGTCTACACTGGCTTGTTCTGGATCGTGCTCTGAAAAAAAAAAAAAAAAAAAGTATGTGTGCATGTGGCGCAATGTACACAGACACACTATTAAAAGATACTGTACAGATGTGCATAGCCTATTTGAAAACAGGGTTTACAATGCTTAGCTGTATCCATAAAAGTAAATGACGAGTCAAAAAAACTACTTTTGCCCCCAAAAATATTTTAGATGTGAGAGAAGTGTCTCCACTACACCCCTGGTAACACTCTGGTTCGGTACTTGACTACAGGCTACTATCGGCTACTTGGTTACTTCACCCCAGCGCGTGTTCTTGCACAGCTAAACACTGTACCAGGAAACGGTTAAGCCGTGTCCAAGCTGCGGCTGCTTATCAGCAACGACACTGAAACAAACAGCAGAGACCTGTAGCGGGCAGCAGCGCTGGACACAGCAGAGCTGACTTTATCGCCGCTGCTGTGCTGCGTCGTTGCAACACCCCGCCGCAACACGGATAACACAGATAGGGCCTTTCACGCCCTACCACACACCAGCGCATGACCCAGACCAGCTCTGTTTACTCTGCCGCAGTGACCCAGACGCACACACGCACGCACGCACGCACACACACAGGCACGCAGAGATGACATCACTTGGCCAGCCTGCATGCCCTGCAGTACGTAATATCGCTCTCCTGTAAATGTGAGAGTAGGGGGTCGATAGCACAGGTGCGAGACCTCCTCTGTGTAATGATAATGCCTACCAGCGTATGACTTGTAAACTCTTGCTATCGATTACCTTGTATTCGGCACGCAGGCAGACATTGCTCAGTTTGGCTGAGAGTGGTCTCTGTGTGTGTGTGTGTGTGTGTGTGTGTGTGTGTGTGTGTGTGTGTGTGTGTGTGTGTGTGTGTGTGTGTGTGTGTGTGTGTGTGTGTGTGCATAGCATCCAATATCCACAGCCAATAATGAAAACTGCCAAATCCAATGTTTTTATTTCATCCAACCTTTATTTAACCTGATCAGTCTCAGAGAGATCCAGAGGGATCCCTTTTCCAAGAGAGAGAGAGAAAGAAAGAAAGAGAGAGAGTGAGAGAGAGAGATTGGGGGAGAGTGAGAGAGACACCCTGGCCAAGTCAGAAGCACCAGCAACAACAGCCATTCCAGTCAAAGTAAACACAGTGCTCAATAATGCATAATCTAGTAAGGAAATGAGATGAAATATAGAAATGTGTATAGAAGTGTGTGTGTGTGTGTGTGTGTGTGTGTGTGTGTGTGTGTGTGTGTGTGTGTGTGTGTGTGTGTGTGTGTGTGTGTGTGTGTGTGTAGCATGGGGGAGGTATAGGCATATTGAGAAATGCAATGAAGAATGCAATGTTATGTGATGTGATGCAGTTCATATCATATTCTAACCATTATGAACCCCGCACAAGGGTTCTGTGCATGTCAATACTGGCAAACATTACAAGCACAATGTATCATATCACAATGCATTGTGCACTAGTGGGAGGAACCCTGGGAAAACCAAGTACGAATGTAATAGGGTTTAAGTTAAGTGGTTATTAAAACAGTAAGCATCTGTATCATTTTACACATTGTGAGCATTTTGTGCAACTTTAATTGTGGTCACAAATATCTTTGTGACCCCCAACTCACAAAATATTTGTAAGTTGCGGTAGATCGCCATACAAATGCATATAGTTATGCAAAGTTTGAGCGCCACTGATCTAGCACCTTTGACACTATGCTGTTTAGGATAGAGCCCGACCGATATATGGGTTGTTACCGTTATATCGGCCGATATCGATACCGATATATCGGCATTGTTGATATTCGCACCGATACATCGGTCAATATATCGGTAAAATCGGCCGATATATGCCTGGAACAGAAAAAGAAAGACAGAATGGAATAATTTCACAAAAGTAAATGATGTTAATGTCGTATTCTATTGTTTACTTGAAAGAGAAAATTAATTTAAAGTTTTTCAAATGTTTTATCATCGCCCGCCATCCCCGCCGTTAAAACTTAGGGAAAGAGTTACATTTGGTTAAGACACTTTCCATTTAGCTGGGGACCACCTGGAATTCACTGGTGGTCCCCAGACCACTGGTTAAAAACCCCTGCTTTAGTAGACACTTGTGGGTTAAGGGTGTTTACGTCTTATCTCTAACTGGGTTGGATGTGTTGCTACCAGCCAGCCAGCCTGTCACACAGGATGTGACAGAGTGGAATGGCTCTGTGCTCGCATCGTAGCATGTGATCAGGATGCAGGGTGAAAGCTACTTCATTCTTCACAACTTTTCTTTGTGCTTAGATAAACTTGTTGTCACACACATTGTTGGGCACTGCAGCGTGACACCCCACCGCCAGATAATGGCATTGCCATGCAAATGAGCCCGGCGGTGTGAGCTGCCATGCAATGACAGCTATGCAAGTGTACGTGTGTGTGTGTGTGTGTGTGTGTGTGTGTGTGTGTGTGTGTGTGTGTGTGTGTGTGTGTGTGTGTGTGTGTGTGTGTGTGTGTGTGTGTGTGTGCATTCACGCGTGCTACTGTTTTGTGAGTGTTTATTGGAGAATGAATGGATGCCTAACAGGATGGCTAACAGAGTGATTGAACAGTGAGTGACATTAGGGGGGGCATTATGTATTTCGTCAACAGAGGAACCCAAAAGTTGATGAAGGTTTATTTAACTCAAATCTCAGCTGTTATTTCGCTATCATCTGCCACCCACCCTAGAAAGAATGTTGACATTTGCACCTGTACCTTACAACAGTGGTTTTAAACCAGTGGTCCGGGAACCACCAGTGGTCCTTGAGAGGGTTCCAGGTGGTCCCCAGGCTAAACGATGGAAAGTTGGTTAACCGGATGCAACTCTTTGAGAGCGTAAAACATGAAACATGTTTACACTCTCAAGAGTTAAAATATCTGAATTAGCCCAAGTCTACACAATTAGAGAATGTAGAAGATTAATGGTCATTTTGATCTGTATTTTCGCCCGTTTCATTTCCCAAATCCAGCCTGGTATTGTGGACAAACACAACAGAAATCTTGGGGCTAAATTGTAACCAAACTGTGGTCCAAATAGTGAATAAATAGTGGGCCCTGGGATCAAAAAGGTCGAAAACCACTGCTTTACACTCTGACTTGGGGGCCATTGGGTGTCAGAGGCGTCATTTAAGAACTGACGCCTCATTTACACAGCTCAACATCCTGGATGTTTTGTAGGTGACGTCGCGGTTGGATCTGTCAAGCGCATGCTGTTCATCTTAAGACCTGACAAGAGACTATGAGACCAGGAAGTGGGCGAGGGCCGTGCGACGAGCCACAGTGCCCAGGGTGAATGTCCTCGGAGGGGCTCCAGCTGAGCTGCTTTTTTCCGCCCCTCAAAGAGACGAGGGGACATAATGAAGTGGCGCTCTCACAACAAAATGGGGAGAGAGGGGCGGGCGGGACACCCTGTGTCACTGCGGCCACGCCATGCCACCCCCTTTCTGTTGTCATGCTAAGACATAGAGGAACTCACTGGAACTGTACCTCTATTCAACCCCCTCGACAGGCCCGGATGTAACATTTCACAATTGGGGAAAAGTTACAGGACTTATATTAGGCAAGTAAAGCATCAATAATAACATCAGTTGTTGTTGAAGTTACAACAGACACACAGCATGCATACAGCTAAAGGTCTGACTCAGAGTGTTTTTGTTTTCAATGATGAAATGCTGTTGGTTCAGTGGTGCCACAGTTGTAGTTAGCAGCGGTAGTACCGTTTCAAATCATTTTAAATATAAGCACTTTCATTTGAAATATCTTTGAAATTTTGCTTGTTTTGCATGCCGTCATGCTTAGTGGGGCAGTCAGGGCATTTAGGTGGCCATTGCCCCCCCCCCCCCCCCCCCCCCCCCAATGCCCATGCCTAGATCCGGCCCTGTTCGACACCCTCGAGTACTGTGGTGCCCCCCCACATAAAACACACACACACACACACACACACACACACACACACACACACACACACACACACACACACACACACACACACACACACACACACACACACACACACACACACACACACACACACAGTCAGGAGACAAAACACCGAGGTCCCCGTCACCCGTCCTCCCACTAACGTCCCTACTTCCTCTCTGAAGACAAAGGCTTCTGAAGGACACTGGCAGAGCTTCTTTCTCTCCGAGATCTCCCACACGCGTGCATGTACATGTGCATGTACGTGTGCATGTACGTGTACGCTCCAGTTAGCTGGGTGACCGCTCGGTCGCCTCGGTGGCGGCCTCCAGGAGGTCGAGGAGTGAGTTTGGACCTTGTGGTCCCGTGGGACCTCCACCACGCAACAGCCTCCTTCCTTCATTTGGGGAGAGAGCGTGAGAACAGGCATGGCTAATGTCATTTTACAGGTAGATAGAGCGGGAGATTGGGGAGTAATTGCAAGTAATAACACATAGCTGTCTGGGAATCCCATGGGACTCTCTTTCACTCATGCTCTCTCTCTCTCTCTCTCTCTCTATCTCTGCCCACATCTCTCAAACTTTCAGCTCAGGAAGATAACCTTATGCTTAACAGATATTTTGTGAGAGACATCGAAGGCATTTTGGACCGATGCTCCAAAATGTTGTACCGATGGTCCAAAATCGCGGCCATTGGTCGCGGCAGGTGGTAAATGAGTCTCGTCCGATAGTAACAGCCGCAACCATTACTATTGGTCGGCAAACCCAGCGTCCGTTATCGGCCAGTCACGGCCATTCTTCACCAGTCACTACTAAACCTAACCCTAACACTACACATAACCTCAGTAAAACCTATATGCCTGAACCTAACCTTAATCCCTGACCGATAGGACACATTCTGCAACCGGTAGGATACCTGCCGTGACTGAAAAACGGTCGCCAGGTTTCTGACCAATAGTAACGGTTGCGGCCGTTACTATCGTTCAGGGACTCATTCAACTGATAGTAGCGGCCTCTTAAATGAGTCGTGACTGTTAGTAAATGAGTCTCGGCTCATGACGTTGTGGTTGCAAAATTATTTCGACCCTCCTGTATTTTGTGGCGGTGCCACAAAACTAAATAGCAACAATATCAGCTGCATCTTTGCTTTCCTTCAGTGAAGGTCAGCTCTCTCTTGCTCTCGCTATCTCTCTCTCTCACACACACGCGCACGGACGCACATATACACGCAGATGAGATGAGGCCTTCCCCTTCCTCCATCTCCTTCTCTCCCGGAAACCAGGGGCAGATCTAGACATAGCCATGGGGGGGCAATGCCCCCCTAAATGCCCAGTCTGCCCCACCAAACATGATGGCATGCAAAACAAGATATTTCAAATTAAAGTGCTTATATTTGAAATGATTTGAAACACTATACAGCTACTAACTAACAGTTGTGTCACCACTAAAACAACAGCATTTCATCATTGAAAACAGAATATTCTGACCTTTAGCTTTATGCATGCTGCGTGTCTATTGCAACTTCAACAACAACAGCTGATGTTATTATTGATGCTTTACTTGCCTAATAAAAGTCCTGTAACCAAAAATGGTATGGGTGCGACTTCATCGCCTGTGGCGCAAAAAGCGACACGGGCGATGAAGCCGTCACCATACCATTTTCTCCTGCCCCCCCAATTGGGAAATATTACATCCGCCCCTGCCGGAAACGATAAGGCAAACAGTGGAGGAGTGCTAAGGTCAACCAGTTACATCAACAGCAGAAATGACAGTTAATTGGCCAAAGGGCAGTGTAACTGTCATCCATTTCCCCGGCGCGGGGCCTGACTCGGAAGGGCTCTCCCTATAGCTCCCTTGACAGATCCCTCCACTGCCCCCCCCCCTTCTCTCTCTCTCCAGGGACCACCTCTCCTTATGAACACTCTCACTTATCAGCTGTCTGCGTCTAGGTTCAAGCGCTGGCCGCGGCAGGCAGCCGTGCACGGGGGCAGAGAGAGTGCATGCGCGGTGGCGGCTGACGGCAGAGGCGGAGGGAGCGGGAAAAAAATGATTATATTGCCTCCGATTTGATTATTATTTCATCATTATTGTTTATATTGTGGTAATACACAATAAAGTCCTGTGACAAGTGAGGAGAGGAAATGTCAAAGTGAATTACAGCTTGCTCCACTCTGGCTGAGAGTCAGCTGGCAGGAGGCAATAGGTCTCTCCTGCTAATTGCTCATATCCTAGCAGCGGCTATATAGGCTATATCATATCCTAGCAGTGGCTATATAGGCTATATCATATCCTAGCAGCGGCTATATAGGCTCTCCTAGCAGCGGCTATATAGGCTATATCATATCCTAGCAGTGGCTATATAGGCTATATCATATCCTAGCAGTGGCTATATAGGCTATATCATATCCTAGCAGCGGCTATATAGGCTATATCATATCCTAGCAGTGGCTATATAGGCTATATCATATCCTAGCAGTGGCTATATAGGCTATATCATATCCTAGCAGCGGCTATATAGGCTATATCATATCCTAGCAGTGGCTATATAGGCTATATCATATCCTAGCAGCGGCTATATAGGCTATATCATATCCTAGCAGCGGCTACATAGGTTATATCATATCCTAGCAGCGGCTATAGGCTACAGTATATCATATCCTGGCAGCGGCTATATAGGCTATATTATAACCTAGCAGCGGCTATAGGCTATATCATGTCCTAGCAGCGGCTATATGTTATATCATATCCTAGCTGTGGCTATAGGCTATTGTATCCTATTAGCGGCTATATGGGCTATATCATATCCCAGTAGAGGCTATAAGCTATATTATAACCTAGCAGTGGCTATAGGCTATATCATACTATATCCTAGCGTATGGTAAAGTTTTGAAATGCATATAATGGGTATTGAATCATTTTGCATACCATCGACTGTATCAATACTACTATCTTGTTTGTGGTAATTAGCAATTTTTAGAGGAGAAAAGAAAAAAATGGGGTTTAAATACATGTATTGTTTAAATATTGTATTGTCGAAAGTAATCGTATATCGTATCACTGTTAAGATGTAATGTTACTGCCCTACTCCACACACTGATACCGAGCGTGTGTATGAAATATACACTGTATGTGAACTAATGTCTTGTTTAGTCCTGTCCTGCATCTGTCTGTGTATGTGCGTGCATGTGTGTGTACAGTAACATGTAATAAGGAGGAGTGATGCTGTCCTCCTGATTTCGCAGCAGCAGTTCCCCTGCAGGGTTTGGGTCCGTGCAGGCAGAGCGAGGGAGAGTCTGTGCGTGTGGGAGATAATGGGCCTTTCTCCACGCCACTCAGCGCTCCGCTGGCACACAGCTGGCACACAGCTGGTCACAAAAAACACAGGCTCCTCCCCCTACACCCCCCCCCTCCCTCCCTCCAGAATGCCAGACATGCAGCGGGTAAGGCAATCCGGGGGGAAGGGGGTTAGGACAGAAAAAGCATTAGCGTTAATGGGGGAAAGGCGCGAGGAGGAGGAGGAGGAAGGAGGAAGTTGTGATGGGATAGGGATAGGGGCCCCCTCTGCTCCCAGGATCCATCTGGGACCCGACAGGAGGGGATCCGTCAGTGATGGACAGGTGTTCCTCAGCAGCCACCGACTAATCCTTCAACCCCCCCTAAAAAAATACTGTTCTGCTCTGGGGCCCTCCGAGAGCACCCCTCCCCACCACCTCCCCATGTACTGTATGTTGGCCGACAATTGTACTTTGTTCTTTCTCAATGACATATTTCAGCAGATTCTACCGAAAATCAAGTGAGTATTCCCAGTAGGCTGCTTATTAAGCCGAGTTTCTTGACCAAGGCATGTTGGCTGCCAGCCGTCTGACTTCATAAGCGTCCTCAGCCCCGCCCCCCCGACTGCACCGCGAGCATGACGCGATGCAGTATGTTTTAACGCACATTCGGCTACTTTATTGCGATGGTTTTGGTCAATATACTTGCCTCCTAAACATAACCGCGAACACGTTGCCAAGCTGACACAGGGCTTAAAACAAGGCGGCCAACCGACCCCGCTGATCAAGGATTTCCGGGTTTATGTCTAATCAATACAATTGTGTCAGTCATCAGTCGGCTTACAGACAACATGCCTGGTCGAGGAACTCGGCTTAACAAGCAGCATCCTGGGAATTATCACTTGATAACGGTCGAAGCGGGTGCATATTTCCTCTTGTCGTTCTGTTTATGTTTCATAACCGCGTGAAGTCTTCCGACGGCACCTTTCCCAGCGGCCGAGAATGGCGGCATTGTGTCATGATAGCCCTACGGGGTGTGTGACACATTATTTTCACACCTGTCATCATCGACATGCCCAGGCCTCTAGTAATACTGAAGAAAAAGTTGAACCCAGACTATATAACCAGCCAGCTTAACAGTTAATGACAGGCATATAGCTGTAACTGGCATTCAAAACTGTTTCTCAGTGAACATCCTTTGTAAAGATAATTCATAGGCTGTCATCATCATCAAGTTCAAAATGGAAGGTGACGTAACATTTCGCACAGAGGCTTCTGTGGAGTAATATCATTGTGATAAGGTCAGGGCGTAAAACCACAATGTTCTTGTTTTGTTTTTTTACTGACATTATCCCTCTCCAACGTCATCAACGTCATCTGAGGGAAGAGGAGCCCCGTCATCTCTGGTGCAAGGAGCCCCAGGGGTGACAGCTGACAGGCCCAGGCCTATAGTCAGGCCAGGCCAGGGCCAGTAGAGTGACAGGACCATGAGCACAGCACAAGCACAGCTTGAACCAGGGCCAGAGCTGTGTCTTTCTATCTGCACCGCGGGGTCTCTCCATGTGTACAGTCAGTGCTATCATCCTCTACATTTCACCACTTGAGTTCTATACAGAGTTTTTGTCCGACAAATGGGTCGAAAGAGGTTAATATTATTGGGGCAAAAACACCACTCGCAGACAAAGTGAAAGAAATACACTCTGACTTCACACTGCCTTCTTCAAGCTCTTGTGCTTCCTCAGAAAACCATTCCTGTGTATTGAAAGATGAAAACTCTGAGACAGTTGGCAGTGTGGTGTATATAGTTCTAGTCTAGAGGTCCCGTCTGTGGACCTACATGTGCCCCTGTTGGGCCCAGACGTTCTGCTGTAACCCCACTCTGCTGTCCGCCTGTCTCAGCTGTCCTGCTGGCCATGTACAGCAAAAAGAATGAAAGAAAGAAAAAATATGTGTAGACTGTCCGGTTTTCTCTATGGAGAAAGAGGAAAAACAACAGCCAGCTAGACAAGAGAAAGAGAGACAAGCTCCTGCTGTAATCTCCCTTCAGACACCATGCGGAGGGTTTGGCTTTCCAAGGTTTTCTTCTGCAGTGTCTTTAATACATCCCCAAATTACAGCACCTGACATGTGGATGCTGCAGCCCATGAGGAGCACACACAGGACAAGGTTGTCCGGCTTCAGTGTTTCCATTCGGACACGAACGCCTCATGCAATCTGCAGTGGATTTTTAGACACCGGCGGTGGTTTGGGGGGAATTAACACCACACACACCAGCCAAAGGATTACGCATCTTGGCTGTGACCATGGTGTAACTTATTCTCTACGGCGCTGCACCACTGTTTGCAGGCGTTATTCCGTTCTTCAGACCATCTGCATACTGTCACTGGTGAAATGCTAAGAAAAACTAGGAAACAATTTGGGCATTTTCACAGATTTTCGGACCTGATTCCGATTCAATGTCATCTGTTTTATGTATATACTGCACTCACACGAGAGTGCCATTTTAACCACATGAACCATATCGTCCCTATTCTTGGCATGTTGTAACAGGCGTACATTTTGTAGATCTAATTATTTTAGCTGGAACACAGTCAACAAACGATATAGGGTTCAAGTAAAAGAAATACCATTATGTCCTGAGCTGCATGGTATCATTCAACATCTCTGCAACTTTCAATATAGGTTAGTAGTGTTGCCATTTTCTGCCTTAATCTGTTTTTACTGTAAACACAGTCATCAATCATGTTGTGGTCTCTGAGGTCTTTTTCAAACAGTGGCTATATCCCATTTTGGGAACAGAACTCTTCACTTGTGCAGGTGGAGACATCCGATAGGGAACCCAGGCGGGCACTGTGTGAAATATGAGACGTAGGAGACTCCCATGCAGGTGTCTCTCTCCCATCACTCACGACAGGCCCTTCCTGGCGGTTTGTCCATCGACTGTAGAGGTTACAGGAATAGGCTACGGTCAAACAGAGGCCCGAGAAACCAAGACAGAATGGTAAACCACACAAAGATGATCTGGCACAACTGCAGAAGACCAGAGAGATATTTGGTTGTACACTTCTTCTTCCAACAAAACAAACATTTAGAGAGCCGAGGTGGAAAAGAGACAGTTGCATCTAACCACACGAACCCTCACGTTCCTTTTATAGCATGGGGTTTCAACCTTTTTCATACCAGGACCCACTATTTATTCAGAATTTGAGTTGTGGACCACCATTTGAGGACATTTTTAGCCCCGCAGACCCGCAAAACTAAAGTTTTGTTTTGCTTTTGTCAACAATACCAGGCTGGATTTCGGAGGAAACAAAACAGTCAAACATACAGATCAAAATGACCATTAATCTTCTACGCTCTCTAGGTGTATAGACTTGGGCAAATTCACATGATGCATATCTTAACTCTTGAGAGCGTAAACATGAAACCAAATGGACCCTTGTGGGTCCATTTGGTTTCATGTTTACGCTCTCAAAGAGTTACATCTGGTTAGCCAGTTTAGCTGGGGACCACCTGGAACCCTCTCAAGGACCACTGGTGGTCCCTGGACCACCGGTTGAAAACCAATGTTTTATAGGCATGTCATAATAGGCGTTGAGATTTGGCATTGGGGGGAAATGCAGGGAGCCAAGTGCAGTCCCCCTGGGGGTTAGTGGAGTATATAAAGGTTAAATGGTTTAAACAAAATGGTGCCAGGCATAATAAACCATGTCTATCTGTTAATTTGATTGGTCGGTGATACTTTATCGGTGATACTTTAGTGATGAATAGATGATGAATCACCCATTATCCTCTGTCAGCCATGCATAAACATAAAGCTTAAAGTAACTAATAAGTTATGACCAGTTTGTGAAATAACTAGCTATCAGGTTTCTGTGGATGATGTAATGTAATTTGACTGTAACTGAACCCAAAGCTTTGAAATCTAATATTGAGTGGATCGATTATAGATTTGACTTTTAATAATAAAAAAAGTAAATAAAAGAATATAAAATATTATTGTTCTTTGAAGTAAACTGGATTATTTGGGACAGTTTTAAACAATTCTGAACCTTTTTTGCGAACTCTGACCTTGATTTAGTAGTAGCAATGCCTTTTCCCATATACTGTAATTGCTAACAAAAAGCCAAAGGCAAGCATACAAACAAACCAGATTAAAACAATACGGACAGTATTATAGCCTGCACACATGAAGCGAGTTTTATTTGTTTTGCAGTAGTTGGAAAACATTTGACAAAGTCATAGCTGGGAAGCAATGATGTACTTTCCTTCATGACCGTTGACCTTGACCTATAACTGCCTGCAATTTAATGAGGTAATCTAGGGAACGTTGGCAACCCTTCACGAAATCCTTCATGCTATCCCATGCAGCTATTTCCCATAATGTTGCTAACAAAAACAGAAAAACAAACAAACAGGCAGTCAATCCCCCGGAGAGGGAGGGGTAACAAGAGAAGAGAAATCAAAACACACTACAGTCTTATTAGATGAAACCAAATGTGTACTGTATAGGCCATAAATCAGCATGGGAAAGGGGTGATGTAATTTGTTGTTCCACTGATGAGAAATCAGCTGTTGACCTACTGTACTAGAGCTATTATTTCACGTCTGATCACTAGTTTACAGACAGCTGCGGAACCACACAGCCGACAGGCAGGCCTACTTCTTTTTCTGCCGTGTAGCTATTGAGGGAGATCATGTACTGACAACAATATGCAAAACGTTTGGAAATTCAAATCACGTCTCAGAATTTCCATACAAATGACTCACTTGCTTGTCTCTTTTGATCACCAGGGCTAAAGCAGATGAACCGCACCGCACAATGGTGTGTACTGTATACGGCTTTGAGGAGGGATGTAGATAATATTTAACCACACGGCCAGATCTAGGCATGGGCATGGGGGGCAATGCCCCCTAAATGCCCTGATTGCCCCCCAAACATGATGGCAAGCAAAGCAACCCAAATGTCAAAGATATTTCATTAAAGTGCTTATAATTAAAGTGATTTGAAACACTACTACTGCTACTAACTACAATTGTTGTACCACTAAACCAACACCATTTTATCATTCAAAACAGAAAACTCTCTGAGTCAGACCTTTAGCTTTATGCATGCTGCGTGTCTGTTGCAACTTCAACAATAACTGGTGTTATTATTGATGCTTACTTGCCAAATATAAGGCTTGTAACCGAAAATGGTATGGGGGCGATGAAGCCGCCCCCATACCATTTTCGCCTTTCTCCCCAATGGGGAAATGTCACACCGGGCCTGTTTAACTACATGGACCCTAGTATCCATATTCTGTAGGCAACAATCATCCTTTTTCAGCAAATATATGTGATGTAGAATGTGGAAAAGACTTATCCACCCGATCAATGAAGCATTAACTAAAGTGTTTTTGTTTGGTTAACCTATACAAGGTTCACTCCCCTTTTACCCCTTAACTAAATATACTTGCCAAAATAGCTAATCAATAAGCTCAAGCTTGTAAAACTGTTGTTCTCGCTGAATGTTCAGCCCAGAATGGGGACACTACTAGTATAAGTAAGTAAAGCACAGTAAGTTGTGGATCTTCTATTTTAGGTGAGAGACACTGGGGTACAACAGAGTATAAATCAGGCTTCAGGAGTGTTCTGTGTTGAGGACAGAAAAGCACATCCAGATGACAGGGACACAACACTGTTCCACTATGTTACCCCCGAGAGACGTGCACACGCACCACGCTTTGGAGCAGGGCTATAATCTGCAGCGAGATGACTCCATGCAGAGCTACAAATTAAATAAAGCAGCAGTCTGGGTTCCATTATCATTTCACCGAGTGCTTACATCTCTGTAACATTTAAACGGCAAAATAAATATGAACCGTCGCGGTATCAAACAAGACCCTAACCACTATTTGTTTTGTGGGAGCGCGCAGAGAAATGAAAAGCTAGCTACAGTAAACATAGATTTTTCTGCCTCAAATTTTTGTGAGTGGCACCAAATGTTTCTGGGTGCAGTAATTGCTGGCAGATTTGAAGGGGAGATGCGTGTTTTAATTAGGGTTCGACAGGCCGCTGATGGTGTTACACAAGTTGTACCCGTCAAACAGGCCCCGGAGATGGAAAGTTTATAAACAGTCTCCAGGGAAAGCCACCATGGATCACCCAGCGGACAATACCACCCTGGCTAAGGAATCCCAGCTACAGCTATACCACTAATGCCAACAACAAAGTGCCCCGTGTTCAAACACTTCTCAGCAATGAAGTTCTGCTACCAACGTTATTATTATTATTGAAGGAAGACTTTCCTCCAATGAGGTCATATTTTTTTTGTTTACAAATTAGTGTCACGAAAAAGTTGCTTGTTTTTCTCAAAGGTCGCTCTGTACCTACAGTAGCTCACCTGCAGTGGCATGTTTTATTTCGTCTTGAATTTCGGCCATGTATTCTCCGATAAATAGATTTTTAGGAAGACAATCATAATAGATAGCAGTCACTGCCTAAAACCATAGCTGCACAGCGACACTGGAAATGCAACCGAGCTAAATGAGCCAGTGTGACATAGACATAGCAACCAGACGGAATTCTGTGTTGTTCAAACAGTATAATTTCATCATGCATCTTGTGAGTACTAGTTTCGTATACTTTTACAACACTTAATTAACATCTCTGAAAGCGAAATCAAACCCGAGACTAGACAATGTTTACCATAATAGCCCCCTTCACTTCACACGGCAACAACACTTTAAACATGCTGCCGACTGGAGCAAAGTTGTTAGTCATGCTGCGCAGTGATTAGCAGAATACTGTAATAAGCCTGTGTATGTACAGTATGTCAGTCCATCGTCTTTATGACTCATTTAATACTGATACTATGCTGTATCAGTATTAAATCACATCACAAGGCAGCAATGACACCGCTAGGCTGCCGTTGTTTGATTCATCTTGCTTTGTTTGCTTTAGAGAACAGTGGTTCTCAAAGTGCAGTTTCAGATACCCCCAGGGTTCCTTATGTGGCATTAACCAACGGTCCAATGAAATGAAGATAAGACAACAACCCAACCAACGTTTGTAGCTACAAGCTACACATATTGAGCTGGTTTAAACTTCAGATATGAAGCTAAAGCAACAGCAAGCAGAAGCTGTATCTGTGTCTTTGTGTCTGCCAGTGTAAACGCAGCCTTAGACTGCAAATCATTCATAGAGTTTGTACATTATATAAGAGTTATGGACGGGGGGAATGTTGAAATTGAAAATGTTTGAGAATCATTGCGTTATGGTCTGTTGGGTGCATGTGAATCTTTTGATAGACAGGGGATCGGGCAGCCAGTTTTGTTTTGAAACACACTTCGCTTGTTATGGTAATTCCTCTTTGTTTATAGGCCAGGGCCTCCTCCTTGCATTTCACAATGCTGATGCTTTTGACACAAATTGTTGACAGGAAAACGGACTGTTGTGCCCAAAAAGGCTGCTTGTGGAGCACGGTAACCCCCCCTCCCCCGGCTACTGTGGAAAAGAGACACTTTTCCACACCACCTCCGTGTGGGTGTGTGCCACGTGTTTGTGTGTGTGGTGTGTGCGTAAGCGCGTGCCATGGACTGAGCACTGTTGTCTTTTCTAAACACCCTTCAAAACCACGTTCTCCCAACCGCGCCTCTGTGTTTTCTTCATGCTGTGCACTATTGTATACACACTTAGACACTGATCTGTTCTCAAGACCTGCAGACTTTTTATATTCATATACTGTACGCTTTCACAAGGGAAATGGTGACATGCAGTATGTAGGGTCATATCACTTTGTATTCACTGTGTTGATGAATAATATAATCTAACTCAGGGCCAGATCTAGGCATGGGCATGGGGGGGAAATGGCGCCCTAAATGCCCCGACTGCCCCACCAGACATGATGTTGTGCAAACAATCCAAATTCCAAAAGATATTTCAAATTAAAGTGCTTATATTTGAAATGATTTGAAACACTACTACTGCTACTAACTATACAATTGTGTCACCACTAAACCATCATCATTCAAAACAGAAAACTCTGAGTCAATCTGAGACCTTTAGCTTTAAGCATGTTGTGTGCTTGTTGCAACTTCAACAAGTTGCAACAAGCACAGAGATATTCTGTAAATCTTGTAGAGAACTAAAGAATTTAAGTGAAAATGGTATGGGGAACCCCTGGAGGGTTTTCTAAATCACCCAGAATCTCTGAATGCTCCTTTAAATGTATTTCACGCCGCTGTTTATTTTCTCTCATATAAAATAAAAAAGAAACCTAAAACTAAAGAGTGACTTACATTCACACTTTAAAAATGTTCCGCCTATCAGTGTTCTATGATCCACACGTGGTTTCCTGCCTGGGGTCCTCCCACCCACCCATTTAGCACCTCGGCTGTCCCTGCGCTAACACAACCCTCCTCTCATGTGGCTTCCCCACTCTCCTCCACATCACTGAGGCCAAGCCCACCACCACCAACACCACCAACCACTACGGAGCTATAGGCCCGCTTCGTTTTTCCACCATCTCCGGCCAGCTTTTTGGCCGAGATTTATTAGTCTTCAACCGAAATGTAATTTTCACCATGTTGGTTTTTTGGGGAGTGAAGGGGGGAGAGGGACAGGAGAGAGGTTCTTTTTTTGCTGCGTTGAAAAGTAGTGTTGTAGTTCTCGAGACATTGTCTTGTCTCGAGGCCAGTCTCAAGACAACTTTTCTTTTTCTGTGTTGTTTTTGTCTTGCCCTCAATTGTCTTGGTCTCGTCTCGGTCTCGACGCTCAGCGCTTCATTTGTCTCGTGATCTTGTCTTGGTCTCACGTGCAATTTGTCTTGGTCTTGTCACGATCTTGGAGCAAATGTCTCGCGTCTCTTTCGCCACCTTTCGAGACCACTCGAGACGAGACAATGCAAAGGAAATGTTCTATATCCATTGTGCAGACCGAGGAGGCTATTCATAAAGGCAGCTGTCTTATACAGAGCGCAGCGCACCGACAGTTAGTATTGTACAGTAACAACTAAAGTCTCTGTTGTTACTACTGTGTTGTTACTACAGAACAATCAAAAATTGGCTTCTTGGCCTCGACCCCTCTAGGTCTTGGTCTTGGCTTCGACCCCTCTAGGTGCTAGTCTCGTCTTGTCCTTGTCTTGTCCAAGTCTGTGATCGTCTCAGTCTCGTTTTGGTCTCGACGCCCCTAGGTCTTGGTCTCGTCTTGGTCTCGGTTTAGGTGGTCTTGACTACAGCACTATAGAGAAGTTGTGTCTACCCAGCTGGGGCGGCGGTGGGGACCGTCCGCTCCAACACCAACACTCCAAAAACCCACGGAGACAGCTAAGTGATTTATTGGCCTCTTTTATTGCGAGGTCGAGAGAGGGAATTGACAGAGAAACATAAGAAAGAATAACATGGGGGGAGGAAGGGGGAGGTAAAATAGAGACCCCGTCTGCGATGTTGCGGAACACCAGAGTGACACAGGTGGAGTGGGTCTAGAAATAGTGTAAGTTTAATAGTCTATTAAAAGAAAGAACCTCTATTGCCTGTAACTGGGGGGTGTCCCGTAACCTAACAAAACAAGTTATTTAATTTCTTTTCATTTGAATTATTCGACGGCCTCCTGGACCTCCTGTTCGAGGCATAAATCACAGCGTAGAGTGTCATTTCACACCAGCGGCAGCGCAGCTCCGCAACATACCTGCGGTGGATTTATTGGAGGAGGTCGACGACGTGCTGTTTTTCTATCGCGCCATCGCTATGATTCAAGCGCAAGGCATTGCTGTTGGGATTTTTCTGAGTGAAAGCCTCAAACGAGGCTGCCGTCACCCTGGGACACAAACACATTGTATGGGCCTGATCTTGGCACGATCCCCAACACAAAGATAATGGTTTCCATGAAACCTTTGGGGCGATGGTGCAAGAAGAGAGAGGCGAGGAGGGAGAGAGACAGACACATGCGTGCTCAGAAGAAACTCGCAAAGGCCTGCAGTTAAAGAACAGCCTGCGCCATTGTGAGGGTGAGTAAATGTACCTTATAAAAGCCCGGGAAATTACATGTAATAGAAGTGATGTACCATTCTGCGGTCACAACGCAGGAGACAGGCAGACTTCAAGGAGACAGCTCTCAGAGAGCGCAGATCACAGCCCAGTGAATCATATCATTTCAAAGAAAGGAAAGGAAGGGGGAACAGGCAGAGGGGAGGAAGGGAGGGAGAGAGAGAGAGAGGGAGGAAGAGAGAGAGAGGATAGGACGAAAAGGCGCGGTAATGAGAGGTCGAGACGGGAGAGGATACGACTATGTTCCATTATAGCCGTCCGCCAGCGGACAAAATCCGAGATACGGAATGAGGATGACAGCTTCACAACATGGCGTTTAGCATCACAGTTCTAAATGCGGACTCACAGCTCTTATTGTTCTGGTTTCTACATTCTCTGGCGGTGACTTGTTCAGGTCTGCCCTCTGCCCCAGGGGAGCCTTCCAGGCCCACCGTGGCTCCTTCATACTTCACGTCCCAGTGAGAACCAGAGGGTCACTGGGACAGGGACAGGGACCTGGCAAACACATGGGGACGACGTGACACTCAGTGGCCGAGCGAAGCGTGTCACACCAGCCTGAGAAGTTACTGCCCTCCCTTGGCCCTGCATGCGTGCTGCCCCCTTCTCTATACTCCAGTGGTTCTCTACCTGTGTGCGTGTGTGTGTGTGTGTGTGTGTGTGTGTGTGTGTGTGTGTGTGTGTGTGTGTGTGTGTGTGTGTGTGTGTGTGCGCGCGCGCGCGCGTGCGTGTGGTCGGGTCATTCCCCAGGTGTTTTGCTTCAATGTGTAACTTTGTTTTCACGGAAGAAATAAATAAGGTCCGCACACTGGATTGAAGCTCCAAACTAAAGGTGTATATTTATTTCACCATGAGGATGACGTTTCGAGCCTCACGGCTCTTCATCAGATGAAGAGCCGTGAGGCTCGAAACGTCATCCTCATGGTGAAATAAATATACACCTTTAGTTTGGAGCTTCAATCCAGTGTGCGGACCTTATTTATTTCTTCCTAGTTTGTTTTTCGGCCCAGCACCTGGTATTTAGTTTTTTTGGATGTGCGTGCCCTATTGTTTGTTTTAACTTTGTTTTCACTCCAGAGTAAACAAACCAACATATCGCACAATTATACTGTACCTGTGTATTATATACAAGGTGTTTGCACTTTGCAATTTCAGGAATTTTAAGACAAAGTTGGAAAATTTGTCAAATTAAATTAAATTAAATATCAAACTAAGAAAGAGGCAAACATTGTGACATGGCCCTATACTGCACTCAAAGTGAGATTGTAGTTTGGGTATTTTCACAATGTATCTTTGGAACTGAGTCAAACTAAATGTAATGTAATGGTAAGAGAATGTTAAGAATGTAATGTTAACTAAACGTCACCCTGACCATTCTCCATCCTTGTTGCACATTCTAACTCTCACAGGATGACCGTGGTAAATACAGTGTATACACACCCAATTAAAAAGCTAATGGAAAAAAAAAAAAAACACGGACACCTCACACATTACAAGGAGAATCCACCAGAACCAACTATGTTTGATGTGTAAGTCATGAATTAACTTACCAGTGTACAGTCAAGTCACAACACTTAGACAACAGCTAAATAGTCACAATCACATTAGAACATAACAAAAGCTCATAGCACAGCACAAGGTTATAGTATACTTGCTTGTTCAACTGCTATTCTCATGGCAGAAGGACCAAGTGCAAACTCTGGCAACAGCATGGGGGGCCATGTTTTTATTAGAGATGGCCGATATTGACTTTTTTACCGATATCCGATATCCCGATATTATCCAACTACTAATTCCCGATACCGATATCAACCGATACCGATATATGCGGCCTCCAGTGGTGGAAAAATAACAGAAACTATTACTATACAAATATTTAATATAAATAAACATTTAGTATAAATACGAATTCATGTTATAGCCTAGAAATACTCCATACAACTATAAATTCAACATGTAGCCTACTTCAGTAAAGTACAAAAGTAATGGTATAAACATGACCATAGCACTGAGTCTACATCTCTGTAAATAGTCATAATTTCCAGTTTGTAAATACCGATACCGATATTTTCCGATATGAAATTTGAAAGCTTTTATCGGCCGATAATATCGGAGGGCCGATAATATCTGCCATCTCTAGTTTTTATTGTTATTATTCCAAGACCCCGTCACACACAGTGGGTCCAAAGGGAAAACCAGTTTGTGAGGGTCTAATGAATGAACAACAATATTGAAAAATCAGATCAGGACAGGTGTTTTCGCCGAACTATACCAGGGGAAGCATTAACACTCTGATTGCCCTTGACGCATTTTGACGCTGTAAACACGCTATAATACCTAAGCCCTTGATGCCCTTGACGCTGTGTTTGACGCTTTATTTAATCCTTAATTTTTATAACATTCATTTCAGGTGATTAGCATTTTTTAGCATGATCGGCTAACGGCAGGTTCTACTCACTTAGTAATGGCCAAAATCGCCACGTGCACGCTTGCACGTGCGCGTGCGCGGTCTGTATGTCCATCGCTGATCATAATCCAACCATCGGTGCGTCATTACAGCTTGATTTGACTTATATATGATAGAAAACACGATCGCTCCAACGTAGCTGAAGGAGACGATCACAACCCACACAGTCTGCCTAGCAACAGTGGCATGGATGAACCGGAAGTACTCTTACTCTGTGACCGGAAATGCTCTTCATTTCCGGCCATCGTCCGCATTACTGCCACCTACTGGGTGTTATCATATAGTATATGATCAACTCTACAAATGATGAGTATTTGGAATCATATGCTTTATTTGATTGGCATTAATTTGATGAATGAAAAATGTGAAAATTGGGGTATATTGTTGGCATTATGAGGAATAGTGGCATGGCCAGTAATAACTCAACGATGGAATGTGGTAGAGAGATGATTTTTTTTCCTGTGTAAACCAGAGACATTCATGCATAAAATGAGATATTTCGTGACATTGTGGTCATATCACAAAATATTATACTGGAATTCAAAATATGGGCCTGGGAGCTTGATTAATACATTAAAAATGGGCAATTAATACCAGAGTTAAAATGAAGGTTGTCATATGAATGGGTTTGTATAGGACGGGAGAAAGCTTGCCTGATCAAATTAATACCCAGCAAGCGTCCTTGAGAGGGTTCTAGGTGGTCCCAACAAAATGATGGAGAGTGGGTTAACCAGATGTAACTCTTGGAGAGCGTAAAAATGAAACCAAATGGACCCTTGCGGGTCCATTTGGTTTCATGTTTACACTCTCAAGAGTTAAAATATTCATCATCTGGAATTAGCCCAAGTCTACACAATTAGAGAGTGTAGAATGTAGTCATTACAATGGCCTAGCATTGTGGACAAAAGCTAAATAAATCTTTATTCTTGGGACCTGGGGGGCTAAACTGTCCTCAAATGGTGGTCCGTGACTCAACGGCTGAATAAATAGTGGGCCCTGGTATCAAAAAGGTTGAAAGCCACTGACATAGACAAATAGACAGACGTTCATGTTTACATTTGAACTTGAAGGTACTTTTTTTAACGCATTCCAAAGCGATCATGGTATACCAGTAGAACGGCACAGGCCTATAGCTCTGCTGTCAGCACGGCTGAGACTAAAGTCAGTAGAGCAACACTAACTGAGTGGGAGCACTCTGGCTACTGTACAGTATGTACACTACACTCCTCAAGTTAGCGGAACCATCCACTCCCCTCCCCAAAAAACTCCTGCTTCTGTGTTGCACGTCTCAAACAGACACATCAGAGACTGCAAACTGAGTTCATACGCATGTAATAGTGTAGGCTACTTTACATAACAGTGCATACGCACGCGTACAGACGCACGCACCACTCGCTCCGCTCCGTATTTGTGCAAGCTCAATCAAATGATTTTTGGTGAATAGCAATAACGCCAGTCTTTATTTTGCTTGGCTGATGGGCATGATCCAGCCCCTCGCCCCCTCCACCCCACCCCACCCCGTCCAGTCCAGTCCCACCACAGTAGGATCAACTTTCCCCCCCTCCAGAAACCCACTGAAGCGCTGCCATGGAGGCTGGAGACAATCAGCTGGGATAAGGGAAAAAACGGGGTCCTTTAGATATTCCTTGCTCCCTTTTTTCCCCCCTCTCAAAAAAAAGCCCCCAAATTCAATTTATGGACACATTTATTACCATGTCTGTCAGTGACTAAAAAGGAGTTCCATAATCAGGAGCACACATCTGATCTGGTCACAGCGGGACCGCGCGGCCCCGGCCAATATGCGCTCTATTACACGGTCAGGGCCAGCCGATCCGCGGGAGGAAAGGGAAAACATGAGCAAACAAAAGACTAGGTAGTTAGACATGGGGTCGGGGGGGCCCTTTAGATGTAACATTTAAAAAACTGATCTGATTTAGGAGCCGGGGGCCGTGGGGAGTGGAACTGTTAACTCAATACTGGCATCAGCGCGCAGCGGCCTAGACGGCGCACGTGATGAGTCTGTGTGTGTGTGTGTGTGTGTGTGTGTGTGTGTGTGTGTGTGTGTGTGTGTGTGTGTGTGTGTGTGTGTGTGTGTGTGTGTGTGTGTGCATGTCTGGGTTGTGTGTGTCAGGGGATGGAAGAAGTACTCACATGTTTAACCTTAGAGTTAAGGCATCTGCAATGTAGACATACTCAAATACAGTATGTAGGCTGCACTTACTCAATGTGCTTGAGGAAAAGTAGGCTATACCAAAAGTATTGGCATCAAAATACATTTAAAGCAGGGGTTTTCAGCCTTTTTGACACCAGGGCTAACTATTTATTTGGCATTTGAGCCACTGACCACCATTTGAGGACATTTCTAGCCCCACATACCCCCAATTCCAGGCTGGATTTGGGAAACAAAACAGTCAAGCATACAGATCAAAACGACCATTAATCTTATACAATTCTAGTTTTGTAGACTTGGGCTAATTCACATGAGGAATATTCTCACTCTTGAGAGTGTAAAAATGAAACCAAATGGAGTTACATCTGGTTAAGCAACTTAGCTGGGGACCACCTGAAACCCTTTCAAGGACCACTGGTGGTCCCCGGACCACTGGTGGAAAACCACTGACTTAAAGTACCAAAAGTGAAAGAAATCGTTATCAGGAATTAGGCATTTCACACATTTTCAAACTTTGCAAATGCAGGAAACATGTTTGTTTTCATAATGACCACCGTACAGAAAGGCATTCGTATTAAAAAGAAAATGGACTTCTGATGCTACATCAACCCAGTTCGTGTGACACGTCGGCGTCATTGAGTGGTGCTGTTTTTCATGGACGTTGAGCGATGCTCCGGCCAGCATCACAGACCCTCAGCCAGGAAAAGCTCATAAAGAGCTTCTTTGGAAAGATTGTAGTTTTCGTCACCTCACGGTCATCTCTCTCACGCCAATAGCTTTTCCGATGTCGGGTCAGACTTTTGCAAAAGACTAAAAAGTCGCGACAAACTGCATGAAGTCCACCTGTCACCACTTAAACCCTCTAGCCTCTAGTCTACTTTATTGACCCGGCACGTACCAAAATTATTTTTCCCTCTAATATATTCTGCAAGTAACTGCAATCAGAGTGAAAAATATAAATAGTAACGGGACTATATAAATTCATCATCCTTTAATCTATAAGGAACAACCACCTGTTTGGCCAAAATATAGACAATCTATAAGCCCATAATGTGCCATGTTGCAAAACGGTTTATTCATGGTGTAAACAACTGTTTTTTAGCAGCTGCAAAGCAGCACCTAATAAACAAGCATGGTAACTTTGGATGCTGTAGATCGAGGCGTGGCCAACCCGTGGCTCGCGAGCCACATGCGGCTCTTCAGCTGGTTACATGTGGCTCTTAAGGGGCTTCCACATGAAACCATCAAAAACCTTTTTTTTTTTATACCAGGGCCCACCATTTATTCAGAATTTGAGCCATGGACTACCATTTGATGACATTTTAGCTCCACAGACCCCAAAGCTAAAGATTTTGTTTACTTTTGTCGACAATTCCAGGCTGGATTTCAGAGAAAACAAAACAGTCAAACATACAGATCAAAATGACCATTAATCTTCTACATTCTCTAGTTGTGTAGACTTGGGCTAATTCACATGATGAATATTTTAACTCTTGAGAGTGTAAACATGAAACCAAATGGACCCGCAAGGGTCCATTTTGTTTCATGTTTACGCTCTCAAAGAGTTACATCTGGCTAACCAACTTTCCATCATTTAGCCTGGGGACCACCTGGAATCCTCTTTGATGTGGCTCTTTGCAGTAACACAATGAAAAACGTGGCTCTTAGTCTGTGACCGGTTGGCCACCCCTGCTGTAGATGGAGAGATTGCATGGTCCCAGTGTCTAAGAGGTGGCCAACAAAGGTTGCAACATTGAGGGGGCAGAAAACAGCGCTTGCGGCCTTGCCGCACTGGACTGTGACAAACTGTCTATAGTCTCTGTTTGTCTAAGAATCTGGAATTACCTCCGCACTATGGGTTTTTGTACCGGCTAACTGATTGTGTCTTGGCAACGCTGACAACTTCTGCTCGGCTCTAGGGTTAGTCTTCCTCAGAAATAATACAGAAGCTGACACTTAAATGATGCGTCATTTCTTGTTTATACATATATAGACCTGCGCAGTGACCTCACCGCCCCTGTTCCAGAGATGGAATCCTCATTAATTTTCCTCATAGACTTTTCGAAAATGCTTAATAAAAACACGATTGCGCCGTGGACAAAACCAAGTCGGGTCGTGACGAATCATTACAACACACACAATATTATCATGCAATATCTAATTAGCAAGAAGTAGAAAATGGCAGGATACAACACTTTTTCTTTCATTTTTCATCTTAGAAATTATTTGATTGTCCCTCAAGATTGTGTGTGTCATCATGATTCATCACAACCCGAGTTGGCTTTGTCCAGAGTGTAATCGTCTTTATATAATTTATATTATATTATATTATTTTCGAAAAGTCTATGAGAAAAATGAATGGGGAATCCACTTCTGGAACAGGGGCGGTTGACGTCACTGTGCAGGTCTATCGTATGTTCTGATGAAGCCTTTAGCTTTCTTCTACTTTGTTGCTGTTGTTGCTGTACTTCCAACCAACCAACCAATCAATCAATTAATCACATTGTCAGCCTGTTTAGCTGTGGCCAAAGTGTCCCCCATGCAGAGCAGGGAGGCTGCATGCATGCATGCGGGGTTCATGTGGTTAATGCATCAGCGTGGGGCAGCATGCAGCATGCAGACAGAGAGCAGCCTGTTAGCAGCACAGCTATAATAACACACAGAGAGCTGAGCTGCTTTACTATCCCTGCTCTGCTTGTGAAACACACATTCTAATGAGCTGCTCTATATACTCAGAGCTGGAACGCACAGGGGCCTCGGAACTGGACCAACAGCCACTGAGGGCTGTGGTCTGCTGCATGTGTGTGTATGTGTGTGTCACACACACACACACACAGACATGTATATACACACACACACACGCCGCAAACCACAGCCCTCAATCAGTGGGTCTTGGTCCGGTGGTTGGACAGAGTGTGAATGAGGTTTGAGAGACAGCGTTCATACACAGTGCTGTCCGGGGGCCAGAGCATGGACCCCAGGAGAGACGTACATACACCCTCCCACCCCTACTACCCCCACCCCGGGTCTGTAAATCAATGGTGTCTCACAAAGGTTGGCTATACTGTACACTCCAGCCACTGCCTGCTGCTTTAAACCCCCGCGAAAAAATTAAAAAAAAGCTCCCCCTAGAGGCCGCGACTGGAGCGTAATTCAGTTTCGGAAACGAAGCGTGTCCTTCGTTAAACTGAAAGATCACATTTTACCGCGGCGGGCGACACGTTTAGTGGCGCGAGGGGGGGTTTCTGTGAACTCTCAATGAGAAAGATCCTCTGTTTGCCTTCCAGGGTAATTAGGACGGCTATCACCTGACACCCACACAGGTAATGTCCTGGGCTGTGGCCAGGAAGCCTCCAGATTTCATCATGGGCAACCTCCTTCGACTGCTGCTGGTGCTGTGGCGTCGCTGGAAAAATTATGCGGGAGTAACCGAAAACCGTGTTTCCAAAAAATTGCCCGCCTTGTCCCCCCGTGTTGGTTTTGGATGAGGTCTCCGGTGCTTGCATGCAGGCCCAGGAGCTTATGGGGTTCCTGCCTGGCCCATTCCAGGATCCTTAAAAAAAAGAAAACTAGTAACCGATATTGCCCCCCTACCCACAGCCCCCCCACTCCCCCTTCTTGGTACGACTGCCTGAAAACATTCTGTTATTAAAATGGGAGCAAATCCCCACCGGAATGTTTTACACGTTTACTATAGGTGTACGTCAAGGTGAGAGACAACACTGGTGAATTATGAGCCTGGATTTGGACCCGGGGAATAGAGAGAGAGAGCGAGAGAGAGAGAGAGAGATTATGATTGGATGGCGGTACAAACAGCTAGTCTATAAACCCCCCTACCACCACCCAGGGGCGGATCTAGGCATGGGCATGGAGGGGCAATGCCCCCAATGCCTCACCAAACATAATGGCATGCAGAACAACTCGAATTTCAAAGATATTTCAAATTAAAGTTAAAATGATTTGAAACACTACTATGCTACGAACTACTGTAACTATGAATGTGGCACTGCTGGATCAACAGAATTTCATCATTGAAAACAGAAAACTCTGAGTCAGACCTTTAGCTTTATGCATGCAACAACCTTTGCCCTCGCTGTCAGCATGTTGCACAGAAACCACACTGCCCCCTGCAGTTTAAAAAAACCCACACGTGTCAAACTTTATCGGGGTCCACACTAAGCGCAAAGAACGCCAGGCTGATAAATAAAACAGCATCAACAGTCAGTCAGTCAGTCCCACTGCGAGGGAACTTTAGTCTGAGAGATCAATGAGCGGTGCGGCGCGCCTGCAGGGAGCGGGGCTAAAAGTGTCCGTCCTGCCATCTGCGGAAGCAGTGGGCCGACATGGCACACTAATCTCTTCTGGTTTGTCTGTTTTGGGGGCCAGGGGACGTCCGACTGGGGCGGTGGGGGGATAGATGGGGGGCCAACGGTGACAGCTGCGCGCAGACCAGACACCATTCCCAAAAAAATCTGATCCGCAGTTGCACTGACAGGAGCGCAACTGCGGAGCGATGACGAACGCTTTGTTGACGGCGAAAACGATTTATTTTCCTTGGGTTCCTTGTCGTCGTCTCTCTCTCTCCTTGGTCGCTCTACCCTCCGCACGCCTTGTTTGTTTTGTTTCTTTCTTCCTTCTTTTTTTGCGTCGTCGTCGTCGGCGGTGATCACAACGTCTGGGTGTACTAATGGGAAGAAAAGAGCTCCAATTAGGGGATGCAGACCGCGTTGGCCCGAGCCATTTCCAAACCACTTTAAATGTGTAATAAATGATCAAATGAGACAACTCCTTTTAAGCTCACAGTTGGGTTTTTGCTTTCCCCTCAAAAAGCACATTGGCTTTTAATAACAGAGCGGGACCCTTTGATTCAGCCTCTCGGCAGCCAGCCGCGCGGGCGGCAGACTCCCAAAACTTTTTCTTTTGCCCCCGCTCCTGGTGGCTAATCAGGAGTGTGACTGGCATGTGGGTGCATGGATTTCCCCTCCATGAGGTTGGGATTGAGACCGTTGTGGAGGAGTTGAGGAGGAGGGGGGAGGCAGGACGCAGAACTATGGGCCCAGGGGCGGATCTAGGCATGGGCATGGGGGGGGGGGGGGGCAATGCCCCCCTTAATTACCTGACTGCCCCACCAAACATGATGGCATGCAAACAACCCAAATTTCAAATGCATTTCAAATTAAACTGCTTATAATTAAAATGATTTGAAACCCTACTACTGCTATACTAACTACAATTTTGGCACCGCTAAACCAACAGCATTTCATCATTGAAAACAGAAAACTCTCTGAGTCAGACCTTTAGCTTCATGCAAGCCGTGTGCCTGTTGCAACTTCAACAACAACTGATGTTATATTGATGCTTTACTTGACTAATAAAAAGTCCTGTAACTGAAAATGGTATGGGTGTGGCTTCATCGCCTATGACGCTTCGCACCACGGGCGATGAAGCCTCCAACATGTTCTCTTGCCCCCCCCCCCAATGGGACATGTTATATCCGCCCCTGTATGGGCCCTAGCTGCATGGGTCCTTCGAAAAACCACCCACCCAGCAGTCAGTCAGTCAGTCAGTCAGTCAGTCGGTGGGTAACAGTCGTCCTGGAACTGGCGTCGTGAGGCAGACCTTCAAGTTCACTTAGGTTGAGAGACCTAAAGAGGAGGTCACAGCGCGGAGGATATATTAAGCCACTCATCCATCAGTGTGGCGGACGTGTGTGGCTGTGACTAATTCCTAGAAGTCACCGCAGCCAGTAGAGTGCCTCCCACTGCGAAGGCTGGGGAGGAGGAGGAGGAGGGACGCAACTACATGTGTACCACCTCCAAGTTTGAGCCAAATCTCCGTGTATACGGATTAAACCGAAACACTGTCGACTTCCTTCCCCCTATGTCTTTACATAATTCGAGTAATGAGATCACAGCCCCATGCAGCCATTGAAAGTGGACCACTTTCATTATCCCCTTAGTGTTTTTAGACGAACGGACGGACGCCCAGCGGGACAGCCGGGAGTGTCCCCCGTGACTCGTCTTGTGTTCGACTCCGATAACAGCTCACCGAGGAGGAGGACAACAACCCCACTCCCCTCCCTCCCTGCCCAACTCACCTCACCTCGCACATCTCCTTAAGAAGAGCTCCACTTCCCCTGCTATATCCACAACAAATGGGGTTACTTCCACACCTAACATAGAAACAAAATACAAATAAAACTGGAAGGGGAGGGGATAGGAGGTAACGTGGACTAATCAGAAATCAGGGGAAACACAGCTCAGCCCAGAGACCAAAATATTCAAGCAGAGATGCCTACAAAGACAGCATTATGCATGGAAATATCCTCATGGAGCTCTGGGAGTTATAGACCCGCAGAACTCCCTATTCCTGCAGAGTGAACATTCTATGAAAAATAGTATGTATTGCAGTTAGCACATGTTCGGCAGTATTTGTAGTCAAGACCACGTTAATCGGCCAAAAAGCCATTTTTTGATTGTTCTGTATAGTAATGGTACAACATAACACATTACAGAGACTTTAGCTGTTACCGTACAATACTACCTGTCGGTTTGCAGACTGCTAGCAATATGCGTGTCACCCAGCCCTGCGGTCTGTATAAGACAGCTGTCTTTATGAATGGGATTCTCGGTCCGCACAATGAATATAGAACATTTCCTTTGCTTTGTCTCATCTTGAGTGGTCTTGGTGGCGAAAGAGACCAGAGACATTTGCTCCGAAATCACGACAAGACCAAGACAAATTGAGGGCGAGTTAAAAACAAAACGAAAAATTATCTTGAGACTGGTCTCGAGACGAGACATTGTCTTGATCAACTCCACGTTGGTATAAGGGTACGATGTGCCACCCATTGTACACAAACATTCACTTTTACATTGTTCTTCCATGACATGGAGTCCGGTGAGTGGAACTGGGACGTGCATCCATGAAGAACAGCCCCCCCACCCTCCCCACTAAGCACACAGACCCCGCCCCACGGCCCCCATGGCATCCAAGACATGAGGACAAGCACATGGTTTTACTTTTCCTCCTGCTCGCCTGCAGATCGGCCCAACGCTACGCTGCCTGTACTACGGACCTTCCAAATGGAAGACGTCACCGCTGCAGATCACTTTACCCGGATCACAGGGACATCTGTTAGGAAAACGGAATAACAAAACCCAACCAGGTTTTTACATGTTTGCTGGAATTCAATTAAATTGTGATTAGCGAGGGGGAGCATTTAGGGAGGGAGGGAGGGGGGCAACATCCTTGTCGGGGTGTCGCTATCCCTCGGCCCCTGATCGGGTTACTGCGGGGATTACCCCCTAACAGGATGACCTTCGACCGGCCCTGGACAGGTGCCCCGGGGATGGATGGGAGAGTATACCATGTTGTCATACCAGGACGGATCCACAGGGGCCAACCGGTCTGACACGGAGTCTCCTCTGTGCCACGCCACCAGGGCCGGATCTAGGCATGGGCATGGGGCGGGGCAATGCACCCCATAAATACCATGACTGCCCCACCAAACATGACATGCAAACAAACCCAAATTTCAAAGGTATTTCAATCTAAAGTGCTTATACTACTGCTACTAGCCAACTACAATTGTGGCTACCACCATTTCATCATTCAAAACAGAAAACTCTGAGTCAGACCTATAGCTCTATGCATGCGGCGTGTCTGTTGCAACTTCGGCAATAACTGATGTTATTATTGATGCTTACTTGCCTCATATACAAGATATAAATCTTGGGGTCACAGAACTAAAGAATTTAAATGAAAATGGTATCGCCACGGCTGCCCTCATGCCATTTTCACCTGCCCCCCCCCCCCCCCCCAACTGGGAAATGTTACATCCGGCCTGCATTCCAGAGGGCATTCCCACTTTCTAGAAGGAGACACACACCACACAGGCATGCATGTCATGAGTAATGGACTACATGTGAAGAGATTACAAAATAATCTGAGTTGCACATAGCACATGGTAAGTATTATCCAGGCAACACACTCTGCTTTCAAATACTTGGGGAAATAGGTCAACGGGAGGATTTACACTGGAAAAACAAAAAGAACCGTAAACACACTCTGGTTTTACCACTTCTGAAATACTGCTGCATTACTACTTATTATATATTTTGTAGAGGATGACCATTACAGCCTGTGTACAAGATCCCAGACGGTGCCGCATGCAAAACCATACGATTTGCATAAATGAGTCGGAAACATGCATAAATGCGATTTTCCAATGACCACTTTCAACCTGGCATCCTGGTTTTTGGGCATGTCAGATGACAGGCAAATGGTTTTCAAAGATTTTCATCGGAGGCTTGAAAAAGTCACAGAAAAAAAGCTGACTTTAGCCGTGCGACACCATCATACGATGAAGTACAAGTGGCTTTCAGTATCAGGCCGAATACTACATTGCACAGATATTGTGTAGTAGATTGGATTTTTGAGTGTGCGGTATATTATATATACACAGTCATGACAGATCGCCCGCGTGACAGTGTGACACTATATATGCTCTCTGCCCTGCAGTTATAGGGAGAAAAAAAGTTGTGGGATCTAATTTGCCATAAAGAGAAGGAAACCTGGCATTTCCACTTTCCAGACGTACGTACGGTATAGCCTTGAACTGCACATGCTGGCAAGAAAAACTGCCTCCGCAGCTCCGCGATCAGTACAGCGCGCCGCTGCTACTCAGACAGTCCAACAGTGTATAAATGTGCCTTTCGGTTTAAGCACACAAGATAGGATTGCAAGTTTTTTCACCGTCTCGCTCTTCGCCATAGAAACACAAACGTTATGAGAGAAAGATGGATTTTTCATCCCAATGTTCTGTGTGAGCAGAGAGCCAATAAAGGGAGCAGTGTGGTCAACCACAACTAAACTGGAGCATGTCTTGTCCTCTTGGCCCCGCGCTGGCAGACCTCAGTGTGCCTCGATCGCTCACCCCCCACCCCCAGAAAAAAAAGGGGATGATCGTGCTTTCCCCCCGATCCGAGAAGAGCCAGAGAGAGAGGAGCATGGAAGACAAGAAACAAAACAGCTGCTTCCATTCTGCGCTGTTTACCAGGGTTTTCCATGCCAGACTAAATAGGCCTGTGTTTGTCATCACCATGGCTGTACGCAGCCCTTCCAACAGCGGGACCTCTACTTAAGACAGTGTGTGGAATAAACAGCTTTGCTCCCCAGGGCTAGGAGTGGGTCCGCTGGTGGTGGATCCGTGAAGGAGAGGAGCTCCCTTCTGGAGGAAGCTGTTATCAGAGCCCAACACAGACACAGGCAGGAGTCCTGAATCCCCCTCCTGGGATTTGTGTGTGTCTGTCTTTAACTTGTTTTTTTTTTCTTCTTTTTCTTCTTGTTAATGCCCTGCATGCTCAATCACATACTACACTACAGCGTCACAGGAAGGAATGCATCAGAGATAGCTGATGCTTGAGATAGCTGGTTTTGAGATTGCGGATCTGCGGCTATACTTTTGCATTTTTTGGATCGTGAAAAGTAACAGTTTTGTGAGGGTTTCCACAGAGACAAATACATATATTTAAATACGTTTCAGTCTCAACACTACTAAGGCATAATCAAGGCGGTCCACTTCCCGTGCCAGGCTGTGATCTTGTTAGTGAATTATGTAAAGACATAGGGGATGGTCTAGACTGAACCCCCTGCCCCCGCCACCCCCCACCACACCCCACTGAGATTTGCCCCAAGCCTTCAGGTAGGACAGACATGGACATTTCATTTTTGCTAGAAACATTGACAGTGAGTAAACGGCTTATGGTTAGACACTCTTCTGAAACAGTAAAGCACTAGGAGTGCGTGTGTGTGTGTGTGTGTGTGTGTGTGTGTGTGTGTGTGTGTGTGTGTGTGTGTGTGTGTGTGTGTGTGTGTGCGCGCGCGCGCTCACACACACACACATGCAAGTGCGTGCACACACATACACACGGCAATTCGTACTTGGAAAAGCTTGTGAGCGATGATAAATATGTAGAGCCAAATAACAGTTGAGTGAAATTTCCCTATTTAGTGATCATGACCTGCTCTCATAAGTGCTTTATCTCCTAAAGCAAAGCCTCAGTGCTGTGGAATCAATTAAAAACACACACACAGAATACAGGGATTAAAAAAACAACAACAGCGAGTCCATCCCTGCTGATAAGAGTGTTTGGAAAAACCTAATTTATCAGATAAAATGATTATCCAAGAGTAGTTGATGTATCCATTAAGACCCGATTAAGGGTGCCTTTTAAAGTTTAAAATGCCAAGCCACTTCGATCACTGCCATATTTCTTATTTTATTTTTTTGAGGCAGCACATATTCTCGTGTCAAATAGAAAACACGCCTAGCAATGTTGTTATTATCGTTATTTTTTAATGCATTCTGAAACTCCCTTTTGGTTGTCAAGTGCAATTAACGTTTTTTTTTATTTTTTTATTTTTATGTACGCACGTGCAGCTGAAAACGAAGCAACGCTTTTACTTATGAAGAACAAATGTAGGGCCCACATGATCTGAACAGGGAAAACAACTCTGCGGGAATCATGCTCGGCACTTTCCAAGGAATGTTATGTACAAAATAAGAACATTCCAGATAATGTTTCTCGCTCTTACTCTCCAGTACATGTTGACCTACATGAAAACACTTTCAATAGTGTATGGTATAGGCCTGTACATACAGCATAGGCGTACATTATTCACATCTTGAAAGTCTTGCTAATGTGACTATAAGCAGGGGTTTTCAACCTTTTTCATACCAGGGCCCACTATTTATTCTACATTTTAGCCACGGACCACCATTTAGATGTAGAGTTGAGTCTCTCGGACCCAAAACTAAGGATTGTCCTATTTACTGCTCTTTTAAGCCAATCACAATCCAGTATTTGAACATGTGACTTGAAAAAAAAGTGGTAGAACTAAGAATTTTCAAGTTTGTGTCCACAATTTAGGAGAGATAACTGGCAAAACGTTGCTCAAAATAAGAATTCTCATACATTTTCTAGTTGTGTGGATTCTTGAAATGGAAGCATTTCAGAGGTTTAAATAGAATTTCACTCTTGAGAGCGTAAAATGAAACCAAATGGACCCTCACAGGTCCATTTGGACCCTCACGGGTCCATTTGGTTTCATTTTACGCTCTCAAGAGTCACAGATCCGGTTACCAATTGTCCATCATTTCGCTGGGGGCCAGCTGGAACCTTCTCAAGGACCACTGGTTGTCCCCGGACCACTGGTTGAAAACCAGTGGACTATAGTGTGAAGGAGGAGGACTTTACAGCAGGGTCTCCTGCAGTCACAGCTGAACAGCATCAATCGCACATCAGGCTGGATGCGTGAGCAGGTTTTATGATTCATGTCACATCAAAGATGTTTCTGTGAGGGGGTCCACCATCATATCTGCAGTATTATCGGCCCAGCCAATGAAAAGTTGCGAGGCCTCCCACAGCTGGCCAGATGTTACAGTGATGACCCTCGGTTTGGCCCAGACATGAGGCACATGAGACTGAATCACCACAGAGAGGTTGCTGCTTATATTCCTGCCACTATATATGTTGTAGCAGTATGGGATCGGTACCATTTGTGAGTGCCCAACTGGAGGATTGCTTCTGGTCCTGTTTGTGCATGTGTGTCCGTGTGTGTGTCCGTGTGTCCGTGTGTCCGTGTGTGTGTGTGTGTGTGTGTGTGTGTGTGTGTGTGTGTGTGTGTGTGCGTTAGCCTGGCTAAAGCCAGACTGAATCAGTAGTTGGCAAAAAAATCCCTATCAGCAGATAGGTCTGGAATAGCTCTATAGACTTTTCAGTAAGCCCCTCCCCAAACTGCTATGATCCAATCACAGCTAAGCATAACATGTAATAGACAAACCTCTCCACCAATAGCAAATTCCTATATGATAAAACATTGTTTTTTTTTTTTTATTTTTATAATGTCACACATATTTTTCCACTGCATAGCGCATGCCTTGTTTTAAAACAAATACATGTTAACGACAATCCTGTATGCATTCCAAAAGATACCAAATCGTTAAACTCACGGATGCATAGACCAGCGATATTTCAATCTGGTGCTATGGGAATGGAAATGCCCCCCACCGTTTTTTCCACTACAAATTGAACCCTGGACGTCGATGTGCCCTTGACCAGCTCCTCCAGGAGCGCTGGGGCAAATCTTCTGCTCTCTGATCTCTTGGGGAACAAAGGAACACCTGTGTGTATATTTATTTATACACCACATCTACAGTGCACAGCCTCTATCTACAGTATCTGTCCACCGATACCCTCTAACCCTCCCGTCCAGTATACGTTTTTTCCCTCTTTTTACTGTACCACTGGCCGCTGTGTGCGTGGACGTCCGTCCGTCTGTGCGGCCGTCCGGTCGGCAGGCAGATCGCTGCAGCTGTGAGCCAGAGCGGGTTGAGAGCCTGCTTTGTTCTGAGGCGAGGCTGACAGTCTCTTTATCTCCTCCTGTCAGACAGAACGCTGTTTGATCTGCAGCTCCTCCGATCCGTCTCCTATCTGTGGTCAGCCTGACCTCCGCCCAGCCGGCTGCCCTGCAGCCCCCACCTCCACCTCCACCTCCGCCTGCCTGCCCGCCCGGCCGCCTGCCTGCACCACAGTACAGCTCAAAGTATACATCGCTACTAGTGTTCATGGCTCTGTCTTCTCCATTTAATTGGGAGCAGGGCAGGATCTATAGGCATGGGCATGGGGAGAGGCAATGCCCCCCCAAACTGCCCCGACTGCCCCTGAATGATGGCATGCCAAACAACCCAAATTTTAAACAAATTAAATGCTTATATTAACAAAAACCACTACTCTACTAACTCGAATTGTGTCACCACTAAACCAACAGCATTTCATCTTTGAAAACAGAAAACTCTCTGAGCCAGACCTTTAGCTTTATGCATGCATGTCTGTTGCAACTTCAACAACAACTAATGTTATTATTGATGCTTACTTGCTTAATAAAAGTCCACATTAGTGGTTCGTTTTTGATCCAGACCTTCAAAATCTCTTCCAAATCCTTCAACAAGGCCTGCAGTGGTAAAAAAAATGTGTGACATTTATTTTATTCTTTTTATTCTTTATTATTTGTCTATCACTATTGTCTATTACGCTTAGCTGTGATCGGACCATAGCAGTTTGGGGGGATAGGCTTACTGAAAGGTCTATTAGCACTTCTCAAAATGCCACCCTTTGCGGTTTAGTCATTGTCCAATGCCAATCCAAATGTAGTTGAGCAGGTTTTGCTATGCAGGTCGAGCTTTCCTTATCAGGCTTTCCTCTGCTAACGTGCCTATTGGACAAGGACAGATTGAGGAGGGACTTAGTAAAGGGCCAATTGCTGTGCATGTGCGCATAAGCATGAATCCAGAGCGCCCTACAACGTACAATAAGTGAGAACAACAAAAAAAACATGCCAATGCATCACATAGTACATACAAAATAGTGAAATCTATGCTAGGGAACGTAACAGTGGAAAATCTATAAACACTCTATAATCACACTCACACAAACACACATTTGTCTTGCATGGACTACATATGTTTTATATGTTATGTGCACATGGGCACGCACGCGCATGCACCTGCACAGATACACACACCCACCATATGTATCCATGCAGGCAAATATGTGAACTCTGATATGATATGAAGTCACGAAAATGACACGGAGACGTATTGATGTGCTTCGCTGCATGGCGGAACACGCACGCAACGCACACATCACACGGCCGTCATGGTGTGTGTGCCGTGCTTGAAGTTTGGCCTCGTATTATAGCTCCCCTTTTTGCTACACACCTGCTTGTACTGTATAGTCGGAGAATAGGAAGTATAGAAGCGAACGGCAGAGTCTACAACATCAGCCACTCCTCTCTCTCTGCTGATCTCATTCTGCTTCCACTCTCATATACGTGACGGCTGTCTGTCTGTCTGTCTGTCTGTCGTTCTGTCTGTCACCAGCTCACATCACAGAGCCTTTACAAACGGCAATTAAAACGGACGTGGTACACCAGCTCTGTATAGATAGAACGAGCGTGAGAGAGAGAGAGAGAGACAGCAATGGATCTATGCGAGGGCACGGAATGTAAAGCACCACCTCTTCTTCAAAACCCAGCGACTGATAGCGTGTCTATTGATCTGCGTTACAATAGCAGCAAGCTGTACAATGTTTGATGGTTCTGTACAGATCTTAGTCCCCCTCATTCATAATTACCGCTACACATGTAGAACCAAGGGCAAACTTCAGACGGGGTGCGCCGCGGCGCGTTTGAAAAGCCTTCGCTTTGCCAGACTGAAAGGCATGATGGGATGTCTCGGCGGGCCTCGCGGCAGCACACAGCCCTAAGGCTATCACTCTTCCCCGCCGTACACCTGCAGCAACTTAACTTTTTTTCTTTTTTTTTTCTTTTTACAAAGACCAAATTATGGAGCTGACTTTAAATAAGAAATGACTTTCCTACCGTTTCCCGCTTCACAGGAAAAACTTGTGCTGTAGTTTGATTTGATTTTCTTTTAGCAGGTATAGCTGTCAGCCCCCACTGTGTCTCATAAAGTGACCCGAAATCCCGCAAGTCTTGCTAGATATTAGTGTTATATACTGCAGATCTAAGATGACATTTGTGACTGTGCGCACGTTCGTTGTGTGTGTGCGTGTGTGTGTGTGTGTGTGTATGCTCCCTTTGTGCATGTCAACATTTCATCTTCGCAGACGGTTCGTATATCTGAAACTCGATTCGTCACCCCCTATCAACTAGCTACTAGTTTATCTCTTGTAACTTCTGGGAAAAAAAGTCATGAATCCTCCCCATAGGAATTCCTCTGAGCAGTATATATATATACAGTAGCAGCAGTTGGTTCAGCATACACGCTTGCAGCAATCAGGAGCAGGTCTTTAACAAGGAAAGGGTATGGTGTGCAGCAGCAGCAGCAGCAACAGAGTAGAAGTACTCTGTGTCTCTGTCTGTGTCGTACAGGCCTGGAGGGACACACTGCTATACTCTGGCCTAACTCAAACAAGCAGCCCCTGACTCTCTGCTGCTCATCCTGCACAGCACTGCCTTCTGGGACACGTGTACTATGCAGTGCACCTGCATCTCCTATCTCTCTCTCTCTCTATCTCTGTTCAAGGTTGAATGTCTGCAATGTACAAGAGTCATATGAGGTAGACAGAGAGAGAGAGGGGGGAGAGAGATTAAGACAGAGAGCAAAAGAGAAAGAGAAAAACACACACACAACATTATGCATGTATTTGGCTCTATTTCTCCTTCAGTGTCGACGGAGTGAGAACAAACACCGCGCCAGGAGGAGGGATACGGTACACAACAGAGTATAACTGGTCCAGCTTGGTGTAGATAACAGATGAAACATGCAAAAACACAGAGAAGAGAAGGACAAAGAGAAGCTCTGCGGCGGCTGCATGCATGGCGACGCGACTCCTCGAGCGCCGGAGCTGATATTATATGTAGAGAGAGAAAGACGACAGACGAAGGACGACAGTGGCGTGTGTGATGATCGACAGACAGAGGAGACAGACAACAGTGAGGGCCCATGCATGCAGCCAGAAGTTTTTCCCTTGCCTGCCTGCACGCTCACAGCCGTCGAACGAAGGAAGAACAGTGCTTTTTTTTTCGCCCTGGCACCGTTTGAATAATGCATCACCACCACTACTACTACCCCCACCCCACCCCACGCGTGTCTGTAGCAGGGGCAGAAAGACAGGGGCGAAGGGGAGCACTGATTTGTGCCCCCTGGCATTGTTGGGAGATATGAATAATGGATGGTTTAAACGGCTAGAGTTGAGAGCGAATTAGGGAGGAGGGCAGGAGAGGTCGTCGTGATGGGGATGATGTCTGCTATGGTCTGGCCCGGTGCACTGATGAGGTTGGAGTCCCGCTGTGTTGCCTTAAATCAGTGCAGAAGAGTTCATTTTTACACTTCTTCCCCTTTCATGTGCACAATGTATGCCAACTATGACTACTTCTGACACCAACCACTACCACCAAACCCGGATGTTAACTTTCCCCAATTGAATGTGCAGGCGAAAATGATATGAGGGCGGCTTCATCGGCCGTGGCGCGAAGCCACGGCCAATGAAGCCGCCCTCATACCATTTTCGCCAACAAGATTTTCTTGTACAGGACTTACTGTATATTAGGCAAGTGAAGCATCAATAATAACATCAGATGTTGTTGAAGTTGCAACAGACACGCAGCATGCATAAAGCTAAAGGTCTGACTCAGAGAGTTTTCTGTTTTCAATGATGAAATGCTGTTGGTTTAGTGGTGCCACAGCTGTAGTTAGTTAGTAGCAGTAGTAGTGTTTCAAATTTTAAATATAAGCACTTTAATTTGAAATATCTTTGAAATTTGGCTTGGTTTGCATGTCATCATGTTTGGTGGGGGCAAACCCTCCAGGCCTTTTTGTGTTGAACAAAGTTGTTAATAGTACCCAATCAATGAATCAATGACTCACCCCCTCCCCTCCCTTCGTCTCCATCTCCTCCTAGACCAAAACCAACACCGTCACCAGCCAGAAGTTGCACCACACTCCACCGTCGCCCCTGTAACCCTGCATGGCATTGATTAACATTTAACAAGCAGGGAATACTTTTGTCAATTGAAGAGAAAAGACAACTTTGAGAAAGTGACAGAGGGAGAGACACAGAGGAGGAGGAGGAGGTGGAGGGACGGTGGGGAGGTTGAAGGAGGAGGAGGAGGAGAAGAATAAAAAAAAGGCGTGATACACACAGTACACAGGAAGCATTTTCACATAGAACATCATGTATTAATCATGAAGTCCTGACAGAGCTGTGTGCACATTCCCTATTCCCTTTGGCTGTCTCCGGCTGCCAGCCCCCGAAGAAGGCAGGATGAACAAGTTGTTCCGGCCTCTCTCTCTCTCTCTCTCTGTCTCTCTGTCTCTCTCTCTCTCTCTCTCTCCCCCTCTCTCTCTCTCTCTCTCTCTCTCTCTCTCTCTCTCTCTCTGTCCGTTCCTCTCCCCATCTCCCCCTCAGCCTGTAGGGCACTGAGGGCTGGCTGGCAGGGGACTCGAACAGGCCAAATGGGAAACACATCGCCTGATGCAGCCATACAGAGCAGGGAGAGGAGCAGGCATGGACCTGGGGAGAGCCCCGCCTGCCTGCATGCAGGTGAGCAGGAGGAGACAGCTGGGCCGAGCCGAGCCGGGCCAGGACAACTCCTGTATAAGCAGGCAGGTCTGCTGGCCGGACGGCCGGCCCTGCACGGCTGCTGCTGCTGCTTTGCATTCTAATATGTCATTAATATACCTTATAGAGGTGCTGGCTGGACATGATAAAAAAAATCACACCCGTGCGAAAGTAAGTGCTGCGTGTGTGGCTACAGTATACTAAAACACACTTCGTCCCATTGTGCTTGTTTCTCTGAACATGGCAACATCAACAATACACACTTCGTCCCATTGTGCTTGTTTCTCTGAACATGGCAACATCAACATGACTCCACGCATGCAGCCAGGTAGACACACACACACACACAGGGACGCATGCAGCCAGGTAGACACACACACAGGGACGCATGCAGCCAGGTAGACACACACACAGGGACGCATGCAGCCAGGTAGACACACACACAGGGACGCATGCAGCCAGGTAGACACACACACGCACACAGTCTGTGAATCGTCTGAAAAGTGCTTGCTACGCAGCACTTAAAAAACACGTTTCCCCATTCTGTGTTTCCTAGAAATGGAGGTCTGAAGAAAATCATTAAGTGCTGCGTAGCAAGCACTTCATCAGACGATTCACAGACTGTGTGCGTGTGTGTGTCCCTACCTGGCTGCATGCGTCCCTGTGTGTGTGTCTACCTGGCTGCATGCGTCCCTGTGTGTGTGTCTACCTGGCTGCATGCGTCCCTGTGTGTGTGTCTACCTGGCTGCATGCGTCCCTGTGTGTGTGTGTGTCTACCTGGCTGCATGCGTGGAGTCATGTTGATGTTGCCATGTTCAGAGAAACAAGCACAATGGGACGAAGTGTGTATTGTTGATGTTGCCATGTTCAGAGAAACAAGCACAATGGGACGAAGTGTGTTTTAGTATACTGTAGCCACACACGCAGCACTTACTTTCGCACGGGTGTGATTTTTAGCATGGTGAAACACATCTTGATGACATCATCCAGATGTATTGCATGTTAATGGATTTCTTTAGACGCTTCTTTTTTCTGAGAGCGTACAAATGGAACCAAATGAACCCGTTAGGGTTCATTTGGTTGCACTTGTGCGCCCTCAGAAAAAAATGTTGAAAATGGGTGGAATTCCCCTTTAACTGCCTGCATGGTAGTGCCTATAGCTGCTGCTCCACACACACACGCACACACACACACACACACGCACGCACACACACACACACACACACACACACACACACGCACACACACACACACACGGTACAACAGGGTCTTGTGTTCAGGAAGTCTGACAGAACTCTGAACACCTCGAGAACCCGGGGAGAGAGTGAACGGATGCAGTACATCACCACCAGCCCAGCATCCACCATGAAGCCCCCTCCCCACCCTTCTCTCTCTCTCTCTCTCTCTCTCTCTCTCTCTTTCTCTGTATGTTGGAGAAGGTTGCTGCGCTTTTAGGGTCTCTTCTATCGTCTGTTGAAACTCTGTCTGTTTTTGCACCCCCTCCTCTCTCTCCCTTGCTGCGTCTGTCTGCCTGCCTGTCTGTCTGTCTATGTGTCTGTCTGTCTACAGGGGGGGGGGGGGGGGGGGGGGGGGGGGGGGGGGGGGGAGGGCAATGCCGCCCTAAATGCCCAGTCTGCCACACCAAACACAGTGGCATGCAAAACAACCCAAGATACTGTATTTCAAATTAAAGTGCCTTATTTAGAATGATGTGAAACACTACTACTGCTACTAACTAACTACAGCTGTGGCACCACTAAACCAACAACATTTCATCATTGAAAACAGAAAACTCTCTGAGTCAGACCTTTAGCTTTATGCATGCTGCGTGTCTGTTGCAACTTCAACAACAACTGATGTTATCATTGATGCTTTACTTGCCTATATAAGTCCTGTAACTGAAGATGGTATGGGTGCGGCTTCATGGTATGGGTGCGATGAAGTCGCACCCATATCATTTTCTCCTGCCCCCCCAATTGAGAAATGTTACATCCGCCCCTGTCTGTCTCTCTATCCGTCCATCTCTCCCTCTCTCACTTTTACACTGGTTTCCTCCATCTCTCTGCTACTTTGTTTGTAAAGCCAAGCCATCTTCCATCTTTCACGTCTTCACTCTCTTTTCTTCCCCCTTCCACCATTTCACCTCCCTTCTCTCTTATCCTCTCATGTTGTCTCTCTCTCCTTCTGCTTTTGAGATTCAATAAGACCCCTGGAGGCAGGAGAGAGAGAAAGAGAGAGAGACAGAGATTGAAAAGAAAAAAAAAACTGGGGTGTAAAAACATCTATAGCTTTATTTACAAAGGGCCCATGCAGGTATTGCCGGTGTTAAATCCGGGGGAAATGATTTATTCTCCGTCCATGTGTGGGCAGCGTTCCCCGAGGCGTAACTCAGCGGCCGGCCGGACAGACGGACCGACCGGGCCTAGCGGACCGGGCCTATAGCGGAGCACCCCCCCACCCCCACCCTCCTTCAATTTACAGTGACTGCAGAGGCTCATAAAGGAAGAATGGATTAATCTGGGAACACGGCATAAACAATATGACTCTGACAGCCCTATTAAAACTAGCGCTACTCAGCATCAATTCTCTTTCACTCTCTCTTGTATACACACTATACTCTCTCTCTCTCTCTCTCTCTCTCTCTCTCTCTCTCTCTCTAGACTGATTCGTGGAACTTGGCTGGGGGGATGAGGGGTGGGGGGCAGAGAAAAATGGACCAAGTTGCACATACAGGACTGTTATTGTGCTTCCCAGAGTATCGTATTCAGCGGACGGGGGCAGAAGGGGCAGCAGGGTGGGTGGGTGGGTGGGTGGTTGGGGAGACAGTCTGGATCTACATATAGCCGACACAACCTTCAAACTGTTTAACCTTTGTACATCATCGGTGGTATCGGATGTTGTGCGTGGAGAGCGGCGGCGCTCCCACAACGCTCGTTAGAGGCCTATAGCTGGACCACAACTTTTCCTGCGTGTGCCTCTCTCTCTCTCTCTCTCTCTCTCTCTCATGTCCACTTTTGTCCCACATCTCGAGAATGTGCCGTATCTGCTTCACATCTCACGTCGGTGTGCGCCTGTTTTGCGCACCAGAGATATGTGATATGCATAAGTGCTCGACGTACATATGTGTACCCTGCAAACGCGTGTTTTAGGTGGGTGCCGGTGCACAGGTGCAGGAGCACGCACACACTCCTCAGCTGCTCCTATACGTGGCTTCTCTGGGGAGGGGGGGGTCATTTAGCATCCTCAGTGTATCCGGATAACTTCACTCCCTTTCATGCACCCCCCCCCCCCCCATCAGGGCTGGATCTATAGGCATGGGCATGGGGGGGCATTCCCCCCCTAATTGCCCTGACTGCCTCACCAAACACTATGGCATGCAAAACAAGCTAAATTTATTAAAAAATATTTCATATTAAAGTGTTTTATAATTAAAATGACTTGAAACACTACTTCTACTAACTAACAACAGTTGTCACACCACTAAACCAACAGCAATTCAGCATTCAAAACAGAAAACTATCTTGAGTCAGCTATATGCAACTATTACGCAACTATTGACCCTTACTTGCCTAATCTAAGTCCTGTAATCAAAAATGGTATGGGTGTGTCACTCACACACACACACACACACACACACACACACACACACACACACACACACACACACACACACACACACACACACACACACACACACACACACACACACACACACACACACACACACACACACACACACACAGCGGTCTGCTGCTGCTGCTGCTTTTAACACATTTAAAAACAGCATATACCCAAGATGGCACCGACCACGCAACCTGTCTGACCGGGGGGGGGGGGGGGGGGGGGGTACCATACATAACCCCTTAGAACCTGCAGACACGTTCCACAAATGCCTTCTAAATGCAGTTCTTATACAAAATCGCAAAAAATCTAAAATTGTTTTTCACAACCAGTGGTCCTTGAGATAATTCCAGGTGGTCCCCAGCTAAATGCTGAAAAGTTGGTGAACCAGATGTTAACTCTTTGAGAGCGTAAAAATTTTTACACTCTCAAGAGTTAAAATATTCAACATCTGTAGGCCTATGAGATTACTGGTCATTTTCATCTGTATGTTTGACTGTTTTTTCCCCCCCAAATCCAGCCTGGTATTGTGGACAAAAGCAAAAACAAATCTTTAGTTTTGGGGGTCTGTGGGGCTAACTGTCATGAAATGGCTCAAATTCTAAATAAACAGTGGGCCCCTGGTATCAAAAAAAGGTTGAAAACCACTGTTCTAATGGGATAACAGAGACTGGGTGAGAGCGCTGGGGTGGTGGAGAAACTACAGGAGAGAGAGAGGAAAGATGGAGAGAATTGAAGAGAAAAAGGAAGAAGAAAAAAAAAAACGCCTTCTTGCACCACAAACAGAGTTACTAATTTATGTCTGGCAATGGATGAAAGCTCCAGAACCGTCAGGCAGGTAGGAAAACAGACCCCCGAAATTGAAATCAATAAGTTCATTAGCCCGTCGCTGCTCAAACAACCCCCCCCCCACACACACACACACACCGACGTGCGCAAGCATGCTCGCACACGTACACTCACACATACCCACTTCCCCTGCAGACAAACACAACCAAACACGAGGTAGAAATGTGGCAGAAACAAGGCCTGACCGATGTCCACCGGCCGAGGCATTCCATTTATTTAGCCCTTATCGCCGGCCTGATCTGAAGAAGCTTCGCTACAACCATGATAACGCCCCAGGATAAGCAAGACCAGGCAGCGTCTCTGCTAGCAAGACAGACAGCCGAGAAGAAAAGAGAAAGCCAAGAGAGAATAATGCATCCGGGACCCCCCCCCATACCCCCACCACCCCACCGCACTTCTTCTTCTCGCCTTCTGTCTCAGACTCTCATTTTTTTGCGTGTTTCGCGCGTGCGAACGCCAAGAAGACAGCACTGATGTACGACGGACTCTTAAGGAAACTTTTACAGGCTTGTCCCCCCCTCCACCCTCCAACACCCTCGCAACCCCACCAGCCTTCTTGTTCGGGCCTGTAATTTAGTGAAAAAAAACCCTCATCAATAAGTGAGGGAGGAGGAATACTAGCGCTGCGTGGATGCTACAGTAAGGCCTGACAACTAACAAGTCCTCCTGAAGCCCCCACCCGTATCTGCAACAAACAGACAGAATAGCAAACGCCGTTGTCTTTGCGCGGGCGGGAGTGCGCACGCGGCAGGGTAAAACAAACCCTCACAACGCTATAGCCCCATCATTCATACTGCATGCTCTATTGTCAGTAGCTTCCAGTAGAGAAACATATGCCGTATACAGACAACTGAGCATGTGCAGCACAACAAGGTGCTGGGCGGCAGGGGCGGATCTAGGCATGGGCATGGGGGGGCAATGCCCCCCTAAATACCCAGTCTGCCCCCCCGATGCCGTGCAAAACAGCACAAGATATTTCAAATTAAAGTGCCTATATTAAAAATGATTTGAAACACTGCTAAACTACAATTTTGGCACCACTAAACCAACGACATTTCATCATTGAAAACAGAAAACTCTCTGAGTCAGACCTTTAGCTTTAAGCATGCTGCATGTCTGTTGCAACTTCAACAACAACTGATGTTAATTTTGATGCTTTACTTGACTAATAAAAGTCCTGTACCCGAAAATGGTGTGGGTGCGGCTTCATCGCCCTTGACGCTTCGCTTCGTGCCACGGGCGATGAAGCCGCACCCATACCATTTTCTCTTGCCCCCCCCAAATGGGACATGTTATATCCGCCCCTGCTGGGTGGCGTGTATTGTGTGTGTGTGTTTTTTCTCTCTCCACGCGTGTGAGAAGGCCTGAATGATGATTCCTCTTGTACGCTGCACTGTAATCAATGGCTGTAAATTTACGGTGGATTTTCAACAGTATCTTACTGTTTTTCACAAAATCTGTAAAATACTGTTAAATTGCCATCTCTTTCTTGTAAATTCACACTTTATACTGTAATTTAACAAATATCAGTAGAAACTGTTATTTACCAGTACAATACCGTTAAATAAATAATCCCTTTCCTGTAAATTAACAGTTTGTGCCTTTATTTTACTGTATTTGACTGTATTTTAACAGTATAATACAGTATTTTCTGCCAAGTCATGTGGAAATAGGCCACACCCACGTTTTCTCTTCAAATTTAGTCAGTTGGTGGACAGCAAAGGAGCCTTCTCTACTTTACTCTATTTAACCAACCATTAGAATATAGTCAACTAACAAACATCACAAATGGACAAAAGAAGAAGCAAAAAGAAGTCTGACAAGTTAAGAAGAAAAGAAGATTGATTTAAGGTAAGGAAGTCCCTTACAGTCTGTTTTCTATATTTATACATGCTAGCTGCTAAAAACATTGCTCAAGCTACACAACTTTTTCCCCTTTTCTGAAACATCAATAGGTGAGCAAGATGATATCATGATATGTGTACAAATTCTTGCTCTGACAATGTTAATATAATTATGAGGCACACAAGGAGCCACATGTGCAAACCCAATGCTTCTTTTAAATGTCTTCATTCTGGATGTCAGACAGTTGCAAACATATAGAGCAAGTGATGTGTACATTGTTTCCCAGGGCTTGGATGGGGATTTGACTGCATGTAGATCTGCTTCTTACAGCCCAACTCAGAGAAAGTAAAGATGCACTGCTGATTTTGCTAATGTGGGTACCCTATGGATCAATTATGATTCAATTTTATACACATGCTTAATTAATAATTCGTGTTCTGCTTTATTTTAACCTTTCAGTGGTCTAACACAAGTGTTGATGTTGGTGCATTCACCCTACCGGCCCTGCCCTGGACTCGTTCTGCTCAGTATGTATTTTCGTGTACATATAAATGTATACATACTCTATGTGTACATTTGTTCATAGTATGTTCATTTTATCATCAGAATCAGGCAACCTTTGAACAGCTGACAGGACCACAATATATACCACATATACTTAAGTGGTCCTCAGTAATGTTCATGATAAAATACCACAATCTTTTTCTACTCGGTCTGTGCCTCATAGGAGGGACAGTTGAAAAACCAGTCTGTGTGTCATAAGAGGGCTGTGGGCAGTTCACTAACCAGCCTAAAGCCTGCATTTTCTGTTAGCTTTCTTGATAGCTTGGTAATTGGGCAGGTGAAGGCAGGTTAAAAGTGTTTTTTAATTGTGATGAAAATGAAAAATAGGGAGAGTCTTCTGTTCAATAAGTCTTTTTTTGAGAATTATTTTATTTATCTTGGAGTCAAATGTGCAAGTGTGTAAGTGTGCAAGACAGTACATACTTATACGTGTCTCCATCTAATTTCAAATGCTGTATTTAACAGGGAATGAGTCCTTGATGACAAGAGCCAGTGGATGATGGACACCCAGGTCAGGATTTGCTGCACTCTTTGCGGTCTTCTACATTTTCAACCTTCAGTACAGAGGCAAGGCCTTCAGAACCCTGGAGTTCATTCAAAGGTATGTATTACCTAAAAACATCATAGGTAATCCAAGCTCAGATAGTAAGCTGGTAGATCTGCTATTTTCTGTGAATGCTCCCACCAGAATATAGGTAAACTAGATCTGTCACAGGTCTCCACCAGCTCTGGTGTCACGTCAACTGTTACATCACCCTCATGGGTGACGTAACAGTTGCACGGACAGACATACAGACGGACAGGGGGTAAAACATAGTCACCACCATACTGGTGGAGACAAAAATACAATTTAAAGTTTGTGTCAAATTTATTTTTGTTGTTGTTTTTTATTATTTTTCCGTAGGGGGTTCGTCGGTATAACCCTTGAAAGAAGTACCAAGACCACTACCACCACCACCACTGGAACGGCCATCTCCAAGATGACGGGGAAGCTGGTCCAGAAGATGACAGTGTGCAGTTTGAGTGGGAATTCATTGGTATGTCACAGCTACTACTCTAATAGCACTGTAACAAATCATTATTCTTTTTCTCTTTTTTCCTTCTTTTTTTTGCCCTTTTCGATCTGTGGGTTGTCACCTACTGTAACGGGAACATTTTCTGTTCTCTACACTACTGGTGTGCGAGCTCCACCTCCTTTCAAAGTTTCCCACTTTAATCCTGTATTTTATTATTGTGAAGTTATTATTCATTGTTTTGCTAAATATGTGTGTTGTTTGTTTTACAGGCACTGGCGATTGAGGAGCCAAGTGATGCAAGCCAAGCCAAGGCCTCTTCGCTTCTGCATAGCTACCCAAATTCTCACATTCACGTTAAGTATTTGCACTTCAACTGTGTACTGCTGTTTAAAATATTTTGTTAATGCTGAATGCTAATATTTCATGCAGTGATGCTGTGCTCAGTGATGTTAGATTATAATGCATTTTCCTGTCATTCAGTTTGTCCATGTATTTATTGAATTTATTATTTTACTTTTACATGTATTTTTCATATTAGAAATATTAGTTTGCCGACCTCACAAGTCTTTTGCTATTATTTGCGTAAAAAAAAAGAAAAAGACAAAGTTGTAATGGAGACTTGTTGACTTTGATGAAAAATAAACTGTTGAATATCTATACCTATGTGTTTTGATGTACATTTCTATATTTGTAGGATATGGCTTTTATTGTGAAAAAGGAATATTTGAATATATTGTAAAATTACGGTAAAAATCAAAACGCCATATGCTGTTAAATTACCATAACAACACATTTAAATTACAGTAGTGTACTGTATTGACAAAAAAACTGCATGCCGTTACATTACAGTAAACCCCCATAAAAATACAAACATATACTGTAATTGAAATAACGGTACATCTACTGTAAAATGAATTACAGTAGATGTACTGTAAAATAAGAGTAAAATACTGGCAACTTTGTTGCCAGTAAATTACCGTAAATTTACAGTGAAATCATTTACAGTGTAGTAATCTCCTGAGCCCTGCAGGGGAGTAAAGATCAGCCAAGCCTGATGTCTTCCTCCTGTAAAAATGGGCCCCATTATGGTGGCCAAGCCCATATCAGCATGGCCTGGGAGCACGGCTTCCTATAGCGGCTGATTGGTGAGGGTGAGAGTGAGGGTGGGGGGGTGTGCACACGTCCCATGAGGATGTGTGTGTATGTACGTGTGTGCACGGTTGGATTTATACACAGTAAGGCACACAAATCAGACACACACACACGCACGCACAGCATCACATCAGGTATTCCTAAAAACAACAAGACTGCATGTACACACTAATAATAATGCTTGAAATGCTGTCATGGTAGAATATACTGTATATACAGCAGGGGCGTTTTTGCCATTATAGGCAGACTAGGCAGTTGTCTAGGGCGCCATGAGGGGAGGGGGGCGACCATGAGGGGAGGGGGCGACCACCAGACATGCTTTAAAAGGATACCATGCTAATAAGCCTAATAAATACATTATACGTAAATGTTTAAAAACATTAAACATTTTAAAAAACAACGCTCCATTTTCGTTACCATCTAAACCCCTTATCATATCATCACTATTTTGAAAAACTTTTTGAAATAGTTCAATGTGCCAATCTATTGAGCTCACATTGTGAGCTTGTAGACTAGCCATTTAAACTAAAAATGTTCTTTATAATAGTTTAAAAGGGCAAATAAGTTAAGGGATAAGGGGTTTAGCGGTGACAAAAATGGAGCCCATAATATGTTCTTTAGCGCCCACCCTTACCAAGTGGACCCATAAGGGTCCATTTGGTAAGGGGGGCTCCAGGAAAAATCTTGCCTAGGGCTACAAATTGCTTAGAAACACCACTGACATACAGTATATAAAATGGGCCATAACCTCAGCTGAACTTTGCGGCTGCAGCAGCAGAGGTGGTCAGAGTGATTCTCCAAGGACAACGGCGTTATCACATCCCACAATCCCTCTCTTTCGCCAGCAGATTAACGGACTATATAGGCTCTGGACTGAGGCCATATCTCCCTCCATACAAATGAAACACAAATGGACTTATTCTATTCCTGCAGAAAACCACTTCTGCCTCCATTCCTTCTTATCGCGATAACAATGGGCAAGCAATTCTACACAATCCTGTAAAGGCATTTGAATAGTTTTACAGTTCTAAATTAAATAACCACTGTTTTGCAGGGGGAGGGTGGGGTGGAGTGTATGAACACCTACATCCTGTTATGGAAGTATTGCCAATATGGAAGTAAGTTAGAATATAGTTTAACATGAGTAGCGCCCCCCCAATTATGTAAAGTGCTTTTAGAATTAGCCGGCTTTATTTTCCTTCTTTCCTCTGTTCCTCCAAAGAAAGAGAGGAACTGTCCGCCCTCCTCCTTTCCGGAAGCCCGGTGGGGTCACCCTCCCCAGGAGGGTTGTGGGAACACAAACACACTACCGTATAGTTGGCGGCCGGCCGCCAGCTCAAAGAGCTCACACACAGAAGCCAAAACATTTTGCTATGGACTCGTTTCAGTTTCCTGCTACAGACAGACAGCGCTCTGGAGAAATGTCTGTGCAAAACGAAATGTGACAACATGCGTTTACATACCACGGCTCAAAGGCAGCCAATCGCCAAGCCTTTCTCTCCCCCCCTTCCTCAAAAGAAACGAGAGCTGCTTCGGGGGTTCTGTTCAAAAGGAAATACTCAATGCTCAATATGTTGGAATGCAGCGGACGGCTGTAAACACGATGGTTTGGCCTCTCAACAAAGACAGGTCAACGAACACAAACACCAAGCGCAGGATTCCATCCACACAACAGACATCTCCTTTTACAATAACATACTAACTAATTACGTGACCCTTGGAGAGATCGTCGTCAGGTGCAATTAAATTAAATGCGCAAAACGTAAATGCCACCCGTGCATGCTGCCCACAACTCGGAACACTTTCAACCTGCGGCAATGCTATTTTCTGTGGACATTTTAGTCGAAACATTTCAAGGAAATCTTGATAATAGCAGATCAAACAAGGCCACAGCGCGTAGCCATGCCCTGTGAGCTTCATCAGGTATTTTCACTATGCGTGGCGTGACCATGCAGGTAAAATGAAATATTAAAAGTATGATGGTTAGTGGAACTTAATAGCTGCATGCCAACAAAACACGCCATCATGCACTGCATGCTAAGTTGAAAAGTAGCACATAGAAAGCTACGTCTTCAGTTCATCAGCTTTAAAAAGTGTGCATTACCCTGCATGGTGTCAGCATCTTACCTTTGCTACACAACGCAATTATTTGAGATAATGCTAATTACTGTTTTTGCATAATTGTCATGATTGAAAAAAATCATGTATATTCTAAAACCTGTCACTTTTTGTTTTGCATGCTTTTCTGCCTTTATTGATAGTTTGTCAGTGAAGATTGACAGGGAACTGGACGCAAACAAGCAATGCAGTCGGACTCGGATTGCATTTAGCCTCTGTCATATTTCCAAAACCAGTATTACGTCTTTTGCCTTAAGTAAATGATTAAACACAATGCAATTTTAAGTTATGTCATAATCTGCCATTGTGCACCTTTTACCAAACAAAAAAAATCCATTCACAATGATCCAACGACAGAAACACAATTAAATAGCTAATCGGAATTATCTGAGCGACGATGATGCACCAGCTAAAACCTCACAACCCGTGACAGCCCTGCTGGAGGATTCTGCAGCTCAAACATTCCACTGACTCCACAGGACTGTGTCCAGAGGCGATTCACAGCTTATCCATATTTAAGGCTGGGATAGGCGCTGGCAGCGCTTCGCCCCAGGCAGGCACAGCCAACAGCCCCGGACCCGGCTGTACATGCAGGAGACAGGGCCGAGCGCTCAGGTCACTGCTGACCATTTATTTATGAAGTCAAAGCTTGGCGGCGGGTAAAGCTAGCCACTCTGTGTGAAAAAAGACTGAGAGCGCTTATATCCAAAGTGAATATTTCATCTCCCCCCATCCATCGCTGGGCTGCTGCGTGGCTGGCCACCCCCTTTGGAGTTCTTTTCAAGGGAGAGAGAGATAGAGATAGAGAGAGATGCAACTCTGAAGGTGATGCAAGACCCCATCGTAACCCAGTAAAAAGTAAACAGGTGGAGCTGGGAAAAAGGGTGCCAGTGGCACAGGCCTTATCAAGGTCAAAGGAACGAAAAGCTTAGTATTCCTTCGCTCAACTCAGCCCTCCCCCACTCTCTCTCTCTCTCTCCCCCACTCCGTCTCTACTTCGCACGCTTTCTGGCACAACAGCCTCGGAACCTCAACCTTTTCATGTGCCGAGCAAAAAAAAAAAAAAAAAAAAAAAAAAGAAGGAATTGCTTGGGGTAAGGAAATAAAGGGGGGGCCCCAGAAAGCAAAACATGGTTGGGCACAGATTTTGACAACACCCAGGGAATCTTTCCGTTGCCTCTTGTGAAGGAAGAACTCTGAAGCCAGGGACAGGGAGAGAGAGAGGGGAGAAGCCCCCCGGTTCAACCGCCGATGGAAATGAATGATGGGGGAAGAGGAAGAACACAGAAAGTCTCTTCACTCTTTCAGTCACTCATGCTCTCCATGCTCTCCTCCTCCTCCACCACCACCTCCTCGCTTTCTTTCATTTTGATCTGTCTATCTGAGAGAGAGAGAGAGAGAGAGAGAGAGAGAGAGAGAGAGAGAGAGAGAGAGAGAGAGAGAGAGAGAGAGAGAGAGAGAGAGAGAGAGAGAGAGAGAGAGAGAGAGGCTGGCAGGTGGCTGTGTGCTAAGGTATTGAGGCCTATGAAATATTTACCAAAGCAATAATGACTCCCTGGACAGAGACGATGGAGGAAAATGAGATGGGGGAGAGAAGACGGAAGGGAAGAGAGCGAGAGAAAAAGAGCGAAATGGCAGAGCGAGGAGTGAGTGAGTGAGTGTGTTTTTTCTTTCTCTCTCGATCTCTCTTTCCTCCACAGGCGGAGGAGGAGGAGGAGGACGAGGAGGAACAAAGGTGATTGAAGCCCATGCCAGACTTTCAAAACTTTAGTTGACTGAATAAAGAATAAAAGTGTGGTCACAGGCGAGGTAGTCGTCGCACCCGCGCGGCATTCCAAATGAGCTTCAGGTCCAGGTGTGATGACATGTGTTCCCTCGCGCTGCATGGAAATGCGACAGACTTCGCCCCAAACAGCCACCAGCCAGCCAGCCAGAGAACACAGGCACACGTGTCACGTGCACACGTCACCTTCAGGCCTGATTTATACACAGTTGTGCGCCAAGCGCTGAAAATAACCAAAGTTACAGGTTGTAAGAGTGGCGTGTTGTGAGCTTGTTTTCAGCACTGAGGCATATGCGCAGGTTAAAAGGCAAATTCACACAGGACGACGCACAAACACATCCTTACTGATAATTGAACTCTGGCAGATGTAAAAAATGAGCCCAAATGTATTGCGTTACACGTTATGCAGTTAAAGCCCTTGGAAATCCACACTAGCCCTCAAACTGTTAAGTGTTATTATTGAGTCTTATTATGCACAATTCCTGTAAAAAGTAAAAAAGCAAGTTCGTAACACAAAAGTAAGTAAGTAAGACTTGTCGAGCCACGAGGCCCATGGGCCTGGAGCCTATATCTCCTATTTCTGTATCGTGAGGAACCTTGATGTACAAGTACACCCCTAGACATAATGTACAAGTACACTCCCTGGACATGACGCTAGTATGTCGCAGAGACTTACCCCCAATCCAACCCTTGATGCTGAGTGACAAGCAGGGAGGCGTTGGGTCTCATTTCTTAGTCTTTGGTATGACTCGGTGGGGAATCGAACCCCGACCTCCCAATATCAGTGCGGAATTGGTTAACACAGAAGCTATCGTTACATACTGTATAGATGCAGTGCTCACATGGGAAAGGGAAAGGCATAGTTACAAAGGGAGTCTACCAACCGAGCCTCAAGTCATATACTGTATACGGCCGATCCGGTGCATCACAGGAACGCTTCGTCCTTAGGTGGTCTTCAACGGGGTCATGACCCCAATGAAGACCAGGTTGGTCGTTTCTGTTACTGGCAGCTGTAATAAAAAGGCACGAATCATCCGTGCTGCTTCAGTGTCCTCATCAATTTCTGGAAAGGCATAGTTTTTTGCACATATGATATGAAATTTGTCTTCATTTAACTCGTCCTGAACTGAGATGAGGAGTGCTGTTAATTCAGAGCCTGGTCAGAAGTATTAATAATTTCATTGCCCGATCATTCCACTACGACAGGTCTACCTGTACACCGAGATCGCCAGGGCCATGACCGCCCTCCCCCTCCCCACAACGACACTCTCTTCCGGACCCTGGGACCCTGCCCAGCGGAGGGCCTCTGCGCTGCTCAGCTCCATGTCTTCAAAGAGGAAAGGCTTGGGGGAGGAAGGAAGCTCCCACCAGCCTGGGTGTTGCTCTTACACTCTGACTGACACACTTAAACCAGGACGCATGGTGCTCTCTGCACGGCTGCATGGGGAGATTCCAGGGAACAGCCGCGACCCCCTGGGCCTGCATGCGGACGGGTCGCTTTAGATCACTGCATCTCTCAAAACTATTTAATTTCAAGGACCCCCGGTTTGATATGCAGTAACCCACTAACCCCCATTTGAAACTATAAACGAATACAGCACATGCCTGGGATCAGTATCGGTGCTAGAACATCAACAACCCTGTCACAACATGGCTTAAAGTAAAAACAACAAACAAACTCAAGACTTTTTTTTGCAAATCTGCACTCATCTTAACTGATTAAATGACCCCTATGAAATCCTTAGGATTGAAATCAGGATGAGATGAGAACTTTAAGCTGTGTGCCACAATCACTCACAGCCCCGGAAAACTCAGCATCAGCAACCACACAACACTGTTTATCATTCTTCAATTGAAAATGTACTTTTGGAGTTGTTGGCTGTTATGTCAAAGTAGCCTGATTATCAGACTCTGAGCTTCCAGTTTACTCTAGTGGAATTGGCAGGGTCTGTGCGCTGGAAACCAGGCTAATGTCTAAAGCCCAAAACAACTAAACTACGCTCCATCCAAAAGGAAAAGAGGAAATTCACTCATAGGATTATTGAAGTGATCTTCCCTGATGTTCCCTGTAGCACGTTGCAACTGTTACGCACTTCGGTTGGAAAGAATGATGTTCCAGTGTGTAGGATTGTAAAGGGTGTTTGTTTGCTCTAACACAAAGCATACATCAGGGTCTCTGGGTCTTAACTGATCAGTAATGATGTCACAACTATCACAATATATCAAAATCAATCAGGTGCACATTCTAGTTTGTAAGCATGAAATAGCCGTAATTCTTCTTTAAATGTAAACAATGTCGAAACGACCAAGTCTCTTTTCAAAAGGCTCTCAATTATGAAATATGAAATATCACAGCATTAAATCAATATTAGGTTTTCCGCTATAACAAAATAAGTGTCCTCAATGTAAACTCTACTGTATTATGATATACTGTAACTCTCAAAACAAAATGTTTAAAGCTGCATTACATTACTCTTGGTAACAAAACCATACAGTATATGAAATCACTATATACATAACACACACCTATAACTATAACTGATCAGACCCCTGTAGTCCAAGCAGTGAATAACAGTGTGTGCAGCTGCCTGAGTGATTGCCCGTCTAAAATGAGCGTGGCTCATTCGTTGTAGTGCCAACCCAGAATAATGCTGTTTCACAATTTTAGTACAATGTCAATGTGTAATCATGCAATCATGATAGGGGTATTCCTTTTTGCTTATATAATCATGTACTTGAAAATCCCACTATAATCATGTGTCTCACACAACTTTCAATGGCAGATACAACACACAACACAACATGCAAACTGTAGATTCACAGCAGCAGTCAATTTCGGAGCCTAAAACAGGTAAAGAACATATTATGGTCCCAAAATGTAATAGTGCACCAGCTTGTTTCACACAACACAATATCCAACACAAGCAGCAGCAAAGAAGCAAAAAATCTCTTGTGTGAAGTGAGGGTGCTCTTATATCATGCATTTGTCATACATCACATTCTGTGCTCATGTAATCTATGAAGGCTTAATTGAAATTTCATTTTGCTCGGCCTGAAATTGCCACCGAGTCAAATTTGCCTGTGTCGCCACCCGGGCCCAAAATGACACAAAAACAAACAAAAAAGGGTTTCACGTTATGCTCTCAAGAGTGAAAGATTTATAAGGGCCCATTTGGTTATGTAGTCCCTTTTGACCGCTTATTATAGGCAGTGCCCCGAACTTAAAAGTACCTAGTAGTTTTAAACTTTTTAAATATTATACTTGAGTTGCCTTACTCAGTATCCCTCAATGCACTATACAATAGTTTTCAGATACCTTGTGAATACCAAAACAAACAAACAAGCAAAAAAACAATCCATATACCTTATAGTCCTAGTAAGTCAAAGGGCAAACTTACAGTTTAGGAGAGTGGTGGTTTTGTGGCGAGAGCACTGTGTGTCACTGTGTGCTCCTGGTGCATGCGCGGCCTACACATGCTGGTGGATGGGGGAACCAGGAACTTTACTGGGGAGAGTATCTTCAGGAGAGATGAGATGAGGGGCAGGTCCCACGTTGCCAGAGGATGGTTAGAGCGTTGCCTGGCTGTTCAACACACTATCTGGGTTATCTCGCTGCAGACAACGTCCTCTTCAGGTTTAGTAGCTTAGGAGTTGACTGTTTTAGGTGACCAGGCTACCTCCTTCCACTGTCATGATACTGTCCTACTAGATTAGCCAACTAGCATGAAACAGCATACTTGCAGTATCAGTGGTACTAGTGGATAATGTCCTTGCTGTAATCAATGTCCATACACTAGTAACTCAAATCTGCAGGTTACTTTTTCACTAATCGGTTTAGGACTTTAGAAAACAATGTGTGTTAATTGCATTCTCTCCAAACATTTCTCCTCTCTCTTCTCTCTGCTCTGCTGTCTTTCTGCTAGTCACTGCAGTGCCCATCACCTGTGCTGTGTTGCCAGGTTTGACAACAGAAACAAGTGGACATGGTCTATGAAGAACAGCACAAATGAGAATAGCGGATCTACAAGCTCACAGCGACACATAGTGATGTTGTACATCTGTCATTTAAAAACACATTGAGAATGAACTTTATTGAATATATTTCACTTTTTAATAAAAAGGCACACAATATTTTGTGATGGTTGTTTGTTCACAATTGCATAATAATCCTTCTTGACGTGTTCCTTGAATTGTGGGAAAACACTGGTTTAAGCTTTAGGAAGTAAGCTCAAATCAACAACTACTGTATACTTTAGAAAAAAGACCAAAAAACATCAACCAGCAACTATCAATACTTTATTTGTAAATGACTTCAAACACAAAAAACAAGTCAATGGTTGCTTATAATGAATAGACATGGCAACACTGCATGAAGGTAGGCATGAGAGTGCTCTGGTTCCAGTACCGCAACCAGTGCCATGGTGGGGAAATTTGTATAAATATACTGTATATACTCAACCGGGTTACAGTTATACCAACACTCCTTTAACTGGGGACCACATGGAACCCCCTCAAGGATAATGGGTGGTCCCTGGACTATACCACTATACTGGTCCATTATATATACAGTGTGAGTGGGAAGAGGATGTAAAGATTTGAGACAAACAAACATACATAAACGTCCACTGTGTGAACTCCGTGTGAGGCCTGGAGAGTGAAGGAGGAATGCAGAGCCTTCTACAGGGCCAGATCTAGGCATGGGCATGGCGGGGGGCAATGCCCCCTAAACGCCCTGACTGCCCCACCAAACATGATGGCATGAAAGACAACCCAAATGAGAAAGATATTTCAAATTAAAGTGCTTATATTTAAAATGATTTGAAACATTACTATACTGCTACTAACTAACTAACTACGTTGTACAATTGTGGCACCACTAAACCAACAGCATTTCATCATTCCAAACAGAAAACCCTCTGAGTCAGACCTTTAGCTTTATGCATGCTGCGTGTCTGTTGCAACTTCAACAACAAATGATATTACTATTGATGCTTTACTTGCCCAATATAAATCTTGTGGGTCACAGAATAAAATAAGAATTTAGATAAAAATGGTATGGAGGCGACTACGATGGCCTTGTTGAATATTATGATTACACTGTAGCGCTACTTGTTGTTTAATTCCAATGCAAATGAACCATGAACTAAACATTTGTAATAATACGACCAAACATCATTCATTGGTCATAACTCAGCTTTTCCCAATATACAGCAGATGGCAATGAGTTATCAGTTTGTATGGCTATATATAATTCAATATATTTTTTATGTGAAACTGTTGCACATCAACAAACTATAATCAAAATAGATAAATTGCTACAAGTTCAACTGCAAAATACAGAAAAAAGGCATTCTTAAAATCAATAAACACACAGCGGCATGATTCATTGAAGTGCCGCTTGAAAAATGTGTTTATAAGATTCAGGAAAATTAAAAAAGAAAACTTGAGATATATCTTATCAGAAAGAAACCCAACACCTGTTTGATTGATCCTCCCTGGAGTGTGCACGCACGCACACACACACACAAACACACACACACACACGCACACACACACACACGATTTATGATAATAAATACAGAAAGAGATATTTGGTTTAGCGAAGCAGCTCTTCTCAGCGCTTTGTTCCCAGTGCTAGAACTCACACACAGGCACACAATAGTGTGTGTGTGCGTGTGTGTGTGTGTGCGTGTGCGTGCGTGCGTGCGTGCGTGTGTGTGTGTGTGTGTGTGTGTGTGTGTGTGTGTGTGTGTGTGTGCGCGTGTGTGTGTGTGCGTGTGTGTGTGTGTGTGTGTGTGTGTGTGTACACATGTGTTTTAGCATGGTAGATTGGTGTCAGAGAGTTGAGATGGTGTTTCTCTCTGTGTACTCCCCCCGGCGAGGGAGCGAGGGTCTATACGCTTCCTGTTCAGCAAGCCTGACACGCTGGACAGCTGACCTCTGACCCCGCGCTCTCACCTGGGCCGCCCGGCGACCCGCCGGCCCTGCGGGGGTCACGGGGGTCAGCGTTGACACAGCACTACTGTGTTATTGTGAGCTCTGCACATCAGCACCACACCCACCCACCTCCCAGAGGAAGAACATGTCAAACCATGTAACCGCTCTGTGTGTGTGTGTGTGTGTGTGTGTGTGTGTGTGTGTGTGTGTGTGTGTGTGTGTGTGTGTGTCTGTGTGTCTGTGTGTCTGTGTGTCTGTGTGTGCGCACACGTGCATCCGTGTGTGTGTTTCGTGTTGTGTTGTTTGAATATTGAATACATTCTTCAAAGATCAAAGTTGTGTTTTTCGGTTAAACCAAAACATTTTAGGTGAAATATCCTCCCCCAATGTCACCGCCATGCCCTCGGTTCTGTCACTATTCTGCCTGTCTCAGGAGTACAACAAAAATCAAAAATGAGTCTTGAAATATGGGCGTTTTCTAATATTCGGAACAATATGGAGGTATCAACAATGCCTGTGAAGGAAGTAGGGAAGTGGCCTGAAAGTATATAATCTAGTTATTTGTGTGCATATAGAGCATGTGTGTGTGTGCGTGTGCGTGTGTGTGTGTGCGTGCGTGCGTGCGTGCGTGCGCACGTGCGTGTGTGTGTGTGTGTGTGTGTGCATGCATCCACATCTCTCTGTCACATGAGGAATGTCCTCCCCTCTCTCACTGTATCGATCCAGCCCACCCCTGCCCTGGAACATGTATGTTAATACCAACATTAATTTCCTCCCCCACATGTAGATATTGAAAAAGTAAGAGGAATGGAGTCTGGGCTCAAGGTGGAGGGAGGTGGAGGGGTGTGTGTGTGTGTGTGTGAGGAAGATTGAGCGGCTTTTAGAGGGAACAGAGGGCCATTCGTTCATCTATGATCCGATATGGATCGGGTCCTGATGACAGAACGCCTCCCTCCATCCCTCCACCAGACATAACGCTCCACAACCTGCCATGCAGTCACTGCCATAGTAGAGCTGTAGAACTGACAAACGAGCAGCCGCGACCTCAGGAGCTGACCTACACACAACGACAACCACCAGGAACCAGAGAGAGAGAGAGAGGAAAAACACATCAAATGAACTAACAAATGAAGAGAGAGAGAGAGAGGGGGGGGATTCTATGCCACCCGAGAGTGAAGTGTGCAAGCCTCTTGCTCTCTCTCTCTCTCTCTCGTCTTGATGAGCGATGTTTAACAACGACTGGACCGCTGGGCAATTATCATGATTGGAGTGAAGTGCATTGTGTGTGTGTGTGTATGTGTGTGTGTGTGTGTGTGTGTATGTGTGTGTGTCAGGGACGTATCTAGGCATGGGCATGGGGGGGACAATGCCCCCCTAAATGCCCAGACTGCCCCACCAAACAACCCATGATATTTCAAATTAAACTGCTTATATTTAAAATGATTTGAAACACTACTGCTGCTACTAACTAACTACAACTGTGGCACCACTAAACCAACAGCATTTCATCATTGAAAACAGAAAACTCTCTGAGTCAGACCTTTAGCTTTATGCATGCTGCATGTCTGTTGCAACTTCAACAACAACTGATGTTATTATGGATGCTTTACTTGACTAGTAAGTCCTGGCCGACCCCATACAAATTTCTCCTGCCCACCCAACTGGGAAATGTTACATCCGCCTCTGGTGTGTGTGTGTGGTGGGGGGGTAGGGGAGAGAGAGAGAGAGAGAGAGAGAGAGAGAGGGCCTAGCGAGTGCAGCACATTGTACATTGTACAAGCGTGAGAGAGAACGAGAGCAAGAGATGGAGAGAGAGAGAGAGAGAGAGAGAGTGAGAGTGAGTGACTCTCTCCCCCTCCTCCCCTGCGTCGGTCGGCCACCGCTGGGGGTCCCTGGGCTCATTAGCATGCGTGCTTTTACAGGCCCCGGCCAGAGCCATCAATGGCCTGCACTTTATTTATTAGTAAATAGAGACAGATGGCGATGAGGAGGTGCTATTGACTAACCATAGCCTTTTAAACAGGAATCAATGGCAGGGGTGGAGCATGGAGACAGGGGCATTAACTCTGTAATATGGCCTTATGAAATGACCAGAAACACACACACACGCACACGCACACGCACACGCACACGCACACGCACACGCACACACACACACACACACACACACACACACACACACACACACACACACACACACACACACACGCTCTCTCTCTCCAGTCCGTCTCAATTTGTCACTGCTTGTCATTGCTCATTTTTCCCTGTTTGTCTCTCCATTTTGTATAGGTATCGCTTTTTGTCACCCAAGCAGAAACCTTGTAACTCCATTCACTCCATTATTCATTCATACAATTCTGTCCTGTTTTTATACAGATCTGCGTGAAGCAACTGCAGAATTGAACTATTGGAATATTTTGGTTGTTTGTTTGGGTTTCGGTTTGTGTGTGTGTGTGTGTCTTATAAATACATATTTAACCAATGTCATTAGTATACCCTGGGTATACCCTGGGTGCTGGATGGACATGATAAAAACTTCCCTCGTTCTGTGTTCCCAAGAAATGGAGGTCTGAAGAAAACCACTAACATGGTGAAACATCTTGATGACATCATCAAGATGTATTTTCACCATGTTATTGGATTTCTTCAGACGCTTGGCTGCGTACAAATGCAGCCAAATGAACCCTAACAGGTCATTTGGTTCCATTTGTACGCTCTTAGAAAAAATGTTGAAAATGGGTGGAATTCCCCTTTAAAGAGAGAGTGATTAAGTCCCAATAAGATCCATTTGAGCACATTGAGGCTATTTTGACCGTTTCCTGGAATAAAAAAGTGACGTTTTTTGACGTTACAAGGTTTTCCGCTTGACCGTTTGGTTTGGTCTCGGTGGGAGTGGGAGTGGGGATGGAGGGTGACTGGAGTGGGGGTGGAAGGGTCTCTGTGGTGACTTACACGTTGCCCCCGCTGTCAACAGATTTATAAGCGGAGGCAATACGCCATCGACCCCATTGATCGGCCAGCGGTGTGCGTATAGTTTAGTGGTTTTAGTCCGGTGGCAGAAAAGCGTTAGCGGCTCGGCGGTGCGGCGCGCTGTGCTGCGGTGAGCCCCCTCCCCTCCCGGCGCCGATCGAAGCAGCCATGTGTTGTGGTTGTACGTGACATGATGGGAGTGGCGCTGGAGACCTCCTAATGATGTGACGGACATGTACGTGTATGTGTGCGTGTGTGTGTGTGTGGACGGACACGCACACAGATTTATGAGCATGCTAACACATGCTGACATGCACACATACACACACATCACGTGTGAGTAAACACTGGAGTAAATGTTGCATGCATGAAGTGAGCGGGACTACGGCCTCCTGGCTTTGGAAAATCCTTTCGGGTCAGATATCTATAGTAGGCTACATGCACCTCCAAGACCGCTTTCCCGAAACTCGCAGGGATGTCAATATTGCAGTGGTTTTCAACCTTTTTCATCCCAGGGCCCACCATTTATTCACCATTTGAGCCACGGACCGCCATTTGAGGACATTTTGCCCCACAGACCGCCCAAACTAAAGATTTCCTTTGCTTGTGTCCATGACCATTAATCTTCTCATTGTGTAGATTAGGACTATTCACATGATGAATATTCTAACTCTGGCGGGTCCATTTGGTTTCATTTTTATGGTCTCAAGAGTTACATCTGGTTAAACAGCTGGGGACCACCTGGAACCTCCCGTCCGTTCTGAACAATGGTTTCCACCTGGAGAATTCAGTGACTTACTTGTGTGATTTGGAAAATAAATCCCCCCACACTCTACAGTGGGGGGATTGCAACAGGACAACAGCACATGCTCAATCCTGATTGGAGGAAGGCAACACCTATCCTGATTGGATAAAGGCTTTTCTCCCAATAAGCCCAAACTGAAACTAGTTTTTTTTTACTCTCTATAGTAGGGAGGATTAAGTAGAAAAAATATATATATTATATAATATTTGAAATCACATACAGTATAAGCATATACTGTATATTAAACATACACTATACTGTGTGTTTACAGGCAGCTAGGAGAGAGGAGGAGGTGGGGCATGCAGGAGATGTAAGATCTCAGAGGGAATATAGGAAAAATAAAGCATGGTAAAATAGATTTAACAGGTTTTTAAGGGTCAAATAAAGAGTGATGGAGAAATAATGAATGAAACAGAGGAAAAGAGGCAGAGTGTAGAGGAGGATGACGAAGACAAGGGATACCATAGGAAGAGGAGGAGGAGGAGGGGGGGTCTAACTGAAGAGCCACAGTCAAAGGTCATTCCCATCATCTTTATTAATAAGGCTTCATCATGGACCCTGCCTGCCTCCCTGCCTCCCCCATGCACCGCCTGCCTGCCTGGCTCTATACCTGCAACCCAACACAGGCATAATGCTCTCATCCACTCATCAGTGATAACCCTGCAGCCCCCTGCACAGGGACCAGCTGGGCCACAGCAGCTCAGCCCTTAAACCACCCACTGCCCAGGCAATTAAAGAGTTTAACCTGGACGCAGCCTGGGGAATGGAGAGAGAGAGGGGGAGAGAGAGAGGGGAGAGAGAGAGAGAGAGAGAGAGAGAGAGAGAGAGAGAGAGAGAGAGAGAGAGAGAGGGAGAGAGAGAGAGGGGGGGAGGGAGAGAGAGAGAGAGAGAGAGAGAGAGAGAGAGAGAGAGAGAGAGAGAGAGGGGAAGGAGGGGGAGAGAGAGAGAGACTAAAACACTACTAAAACACAGAGAGTCACAGTGTACACACTACAGTAAGAGTAGTGCACATACGAGTACAGCTTACTTGCATGTTCTTTGATTAGATTCGATTACACAGAGTACAGGGCAAGTGTTGTACATGTACAGCATGAATCCAAGTAGTATGAATACATTACAGCGACAGTGACAGAGTAACAGCACAAGTACACAGTACAGCAGGTGTAGTTAACCCCAGGCACTGGTGCCAACTTTGGCACCCGTGCCTGAGGTTTTAAATATTATAGTACATTAAAAGCTGTACAGTTAAATTAAGTCTACTAACATCTGTATGAACAACACATAATTCTACATTCACACATTCATTGAACTCTGACTGGGGAAACAGTGGTAACAATAATAATAGAGGCTAATCATACACCCTGAAGGAAAATATTCCTAAAGAAGAGAAAACATAAAGGTTGCAGTGCATATGGATAATCAAAATTGAATAGAAACATTATCATATTGACGTGTTTAAAATAAAGACACGGCACTTAAAGGTAGGGGAAGTGATTTGAAATTCATGGTGTAGTACCAGCCTGGTGCACTAGGGGCCCCCAACAGTAGCTACACTATGTGAACCTGCTGCTCGCTCCTGATTGGCGGAGAATTGGTGGTGACCTGGGGAACTATTATTAGCTCCTCTGCTAACGTGGGGGAGGGAGAAACTCCACATGTGGTTTCCACAACTTATAATAGAGCATTTTAACAGAAAAAAATATTTTTTGGGTGATATCTGACAAAAGTGAAATCACTTCCCCTCCCTTTAATGTGGAAAAGGTTGCTTACCACTGCTTACCACAGTTATCAAATCCCTCAATGTCCTCCACATTGGTGCTGCATGTAAGCTAGAGCCGAAGGCCCATGATGCTGGACTAAGCATACAAGTTAAAACTCTGATTGTGACATTTTAGGAATCCTCCGCTGTGACTGAATGTGTGAATGAATGAGTTCCAGCAACAGAGCACAACAGAGGGGAAGCTCTGTGTACACAGACAGCACTACCTCCACAGGAAGGTCACTCTCTCTCTCTCTCTCTCTCTCTCTCTCTCTCTCTCTCTCTCTCTCTCTCTCTCTCTCTCTCTCTCTCTCTCTCTCTCTCTCTCTCTCTCTCTCTCTCTCTCTCTCTCCAAGGACTCCCTTAAATAACGTCTCGTCTCCTGCACTCGCCTGCGCAAACAACCTCCTCTCGGCTCGTTATTAACTAAATATGAGGGCACTTTGACCAGGGGACAAAAAAAATCTATATTCCCCCAACCCCCACCCCTGCCCCCACCAAAATATTTAAACCGGGCAAATAAACAGACAAATAAATAGATGGCTGCGCTGCTGCTGCTGCTGCTGAATGCCAGGGGGGAGAGGAGAGGCCGGCCGCTCCCCTGGATGTAATTTGACGGCCCACTTACTTGGAGGGCCAGAGAGCCCACCACCGCTCAGACACTCATTTGAAGAGCTGTCAATCAACGGAAAGCTGTGTGTGTGTGTGTGTGTGTGTGTGTGTGTGTGTGTGTGTGTGTGTGTGTGTGTGTGTGTGTGTGTGTGTGTGTGTCAGTTCATCCTCAAGGTTGGAGCAGCTAAGGTGAACGGCTGTACTGATGAATACATCACCCCACCAACCTCCTTCTCTTCTCCCTGAGCAACACAGACACATATAACCTCTAAACTGTATCTGTTGAATATCAGTAGAAAGTAAACTGTATCTATATCTGTTGAATATCGGTACAAAATAAACTGTATCTATCTGTTGAATATCAGTAGAAAGTAATCTGTATCTATGTGTTGAATTTTGGTCAGTCTATGCCCTGATGAAGACTGCTTGCGGTCGAAACATGTTGGCGTTACAGCATTTGACATTCGTGTCCATCTATGACAGACAGTATGGAGTGATTAAGTGAATGAATGCCGTATAACATGCTGTATGCTGTATAACAGTATTCATTCTCCAGGAGGTCAGGCCCAGTCATGACCCTGTAACACCATAGTGACCATGATACTGACGTCATAGTCAGTGTCTGTCATGTCAGTATCATTTTCAGTGTCATGTCCGTGTCATGGTCAGCACCATGACAGCATCGTTTTTAGCATCATGGCCAGTATCGTGTCCAGACCAGGTGAAAATATTGCAAAATACATACCAACCATGTTACGACTTGCATGGGAGAATATTTGAGCAGATGTTTGAAGATACAAAACAGAGGAGCTCCTGTCTGCATGACTGCATGTCACGAAATGTTGGGAATGAGGTCTGTTGCAACAGAGTGGTCAGTGTCACGGTCAGTATCATTTGAATTATCACAATGTCCCTCAGGAACGTCCATCATCATAACCATCTGAGCAGCCAACAGCTGAGTTAAGCTGAATTCAACCCTAACCACAACTCAGTTTCCCTCCATTCACTTAACGGACATGTAATCCTCTGTCATCACATGTCACCACATTGACTTACAGTAATAGCCTGTGCTTGACCTCGCCGGTCACTAAGCATGCAATGTATAATGTAGGAAGAGAGAGAGAGGCCTGTCATCGCTTTCCAACCTACATGGCGTCCCTGTTTTGCATTGCAAAATGCAGGAGTAATCCCATCTGTAATCCCACCTGAAAGGTCTTTGTCCGAGATCATGTCTGTGAACACAGGTCTCAGCATCTGACAGAGAGGGAACACACCCACTATAGCCATGGGGGTTGTCTGCAATGCATTCATTATGGCTGTCCTATCCATTATTATTCACGCTGCATTGTATGCTGTTGCTGTCGGATGTGGGAATCTATTATGCCCTAAACTATTACTTTTCAGACTTCAAAAGGAAAAAGAAAACAGATGTAAAACCTCAAAACAACTTTGATATCGACTGACCTGGAATCTAACAGCCACCTGGAATACAAGTCCTTCGTATTGTTTAACAGTACAATATCATATAGGCCACTGCAATGGTTTTCTGTTTCAACATTTACATAACAATATTTCAATTATTTTAAGGTGATATAATGAAGCCACCCAGAGCCCTGCTGAATCATGCCCATCAACAAAAAGTATTTATTAAATGTAGCATCTGTCCTATATTGTCATGAATCACCAGGATCCTGTGGATGACTTGATTCAAGAGTTAAAATAATTTATAGCAATATTTTTGAGGGCCAGCGAACACTATATTATATGCTATGCCCTATAGCTGTGCAAACTGGTATATAAAATACTGCCTTGAGGCACCTGCTGGCCTTGTTGGTTCGAGAGCATGCACTGTTGTATGGAAGAGGTATTAATCAGTTTTAAGGAAAAGAAAAGCAAGGGAGATGGGAAAGAGTGTTTATATGGACATTAATGAGGCTAGAGTTATGGATGGGAGCAGAGAAATGGGTCAACCACTGGAGAACGGAGATATGAGACACACAGAGACGCGCGCGCACACACACACGCACGCACGCACGCACGCACGCACGCACGCACGCACGCACACACGGGCACACACACGCACGGGCACACACACGCACGGGCACAGGCACACACACACAGAAGCATTCAATTAATGCCTCTGCATCAGTGCATACTGTATGTGTGACTGTGTGCATTTTTGTTGATTGATAGATTACAATATCGATTATACAATATCAAATGCAACAGTCATCAACATAGCATCAACAATAAAACACTGATTCAAAGGGAGAACAGTGAGAAAATGGATGCAGTGAATGACAACTATATGGAAATATGCATTCACCTCTCCTTGTACACACAGTACATGCTTTTTTGCTTAGGTCAATTTAGAAACAGACCAGTCTGTGTCTGTGTGTGTGGTGCATGTGTCAGTGCATGTGTTATATTGTTATTAATTTCACTTGGCACATACTTTAGCTGTTGTTCGGTATTGTTTTTTGTATATACACGTACATACAATACGTACACAGGTGTGCATCTGTAACGTGTATGTTACCGTCTGTGCTTACATTTGAGGCAGCACATGTGTGCAGTCAGTGCAGGGTGAGGACAGTTGTAGCTCCAACAGCCCTACGGCTATGGCCCTGCCAACACACACACACACACACACACACACACACACACACACACACACACACACACACACACACACACACACACACACACACACACACACACACACACACACACACACACACACACAGCTGAATGATGTGTTCATCCAACGTGACTCCTCCTGTATAGTGGACAGGCTGATGCTCCTATGGGAGCCCCTGTCTCACTGTATCACATACCTGTACATATCAGAGGAGAGGAGAGGAGAAGAGAAGAGAGGAGAGGAGAGGAGAGGAGAGGAGAGGAGAGGAGGGGAGGGGAGGGGAGGGGAGGGGAGGGGAGGGGAGGGGAGGGGAGGGGAGAGGAGAGGAGAGGAGAGGAGAGGAGAGGAGAGGAGAGGAGAGGAGAGGAGAGGAGAGGAGAGGAGAGGAGAGGAGAGGAGAGGAGAGGAGAGGAGAGGAGAGGAGAGGAGAGGAGAGAAGAGAAGAGAAGAGAAGAGAAGAGAAGAGAAGAGAAGAGAAGAGAAGAGGAGAGGAGAGAAGAGGAGAGGAGAGGAGAGGAGACTGGAGATAACATAATGACCACCCCAAGGAGAATATTATTCAAGAAAGCTATGCCCTTGTGATTCCCTTTGTATACTTTTGTGTGACCTGGTTCTACTGTTAAAAGTTAAACACAACTCCTTGACCTCTCAACCTGTCTTGCACTGGGGGAAAGTCCAAGTTGAAGCTAAACCGGCCTTCTCTGTATTTCAGGTTTCTTCTGTCTTTTTTTTGTGTGCGCAAGAAAGGCCTGCAATTAACAGTCGCAAAACATTAGCTTGTGTTACCTTGTATGTAGTCAATCATGTCAATGTATTAGTGCGGTAGCTGAGTGGTGTTTGCCTGAGTCAGTGACAAATGAGCGGCGCCCATCCCATCCCATCTCATCCCACTGCTGTCAGCCGCCCCACAGCCCTGATGCTATCTGCAGGTCTGTTCCTACAATTACCCCCTGCCCTGCCTCCTCCTGCAGGGCCCTGGGGCTACAGGGCAGCTCAGCTCCACCAGCAGCAGCATGAACATCACCTGCACTCTGGAAGACACTCTCACACTTAGACACACTGTGCAGAGCATGTATACATCACATGGATACATGTTGGTACATGCATGACGCACACACACACACAGACACACATACGCACGCACGCACGCACACACACACACACACACACACACACACACACACACACACACACACACACACACGCATATTCCCCTGAGCCAAATCTTGACAATGTACCATAGTTATGTACCATGCACCAGGCTTAGGCTCAAGTCAATTAACACACATGCGCACGTGCGTGCACGCGCACACACCATGTTCGAAGTGGAATCTTGACAATGTACCATAATAACACACAGACACACACATTCCTCTGAGCCAAATCTTGACAATGTACCATAATAATGTACCATAATAATGTACCACGCACCAGGCTTAGGCTCAAGGCAATTCAGACACACACACACACACACACACACACACACACACACACACACACACACACACACACACACACACACACACACACACACACACACACACACACACACACACACACACACACACAGAGTGTGACTGGGCTGTGACCCTAAACCGATACCTGTCCCCAGCACACACCTGGTTACTTTATCTCTCCACAGCATCCATTGTTGGCCCTAATTGAGGGGTGGGCTGAGCGCTTGGCTGGCGGCTGACCCCATAGCCAGAACAATGCATACCTGTGGCTCTCAGCACTGCTGTGTAATTGTCTCTTCAAGTGGGGCCCCAAACCACTCTGTGGCCCCTGAGGGGAGTGTGTGTGTGTGTGTGTGTGTGTGTGTGTGTGTGTGTGTGTGTGTGTGTGTGTGTGTGTGTGTGTGTGTGTGTGTGTGTGTGTGTGTGTGTGTGTGTGTGTGTGTGTGTGCTCTGCACACATCCATCACTCACTCACTATCAACCACTACAGGAAGTAGTTAACACCAGCCACCTCTGGGACAGCAGCCTGGTATGTGTTTGTGTTCACTTCCTTAGCATACTTTGAAGTAGGCTGTAGTGCTTTACTATACATTGTATAGTAGTGGTATAGTACAGGGGTTTTCAACCTTTTTGATACCAGGGCCCACCATTCATTCAGCATTTGAGCCACGGACTACCAATTGAGGATATTTTTTAGCCCCACAGACCCCAAAAACTAAAGATTTATTTTGCTTTTGTCCGCAATTCCAGGCTGGATTTGGGAAACAACAGATACAGATCAAACATACAGATCAAAATGACCATTAATCTTCTAGTTGTGTAGGCTAATTAAGATGATGATTATTTTAACTCTTGAGAGTGTAAAGATTTTTACGTTCTCAAGAGTTACATCTGGTTAACCAACTTAGCTGGGGACCTGATCGGCATCGCTGATCGGCATCACAATAAATAGTGAGGATTTGGCTAGCTTGGCATACACGATTTCAGGCATGAGTTATGATTAGACATTTACAGGTTAGTTTACTACAGACTGAGTTTTCTCTTATTTTATACTTGATGATGATGTCACACCAATACATTTATCTACATCCGATATTATCCTGCCTTTTTCAATGGAATTATTATACTTAAGTCCTGACAAGTATAGTAATGTAAGAGTATGTAAGAATGTGTGCGCATGTGGTGTATGGGTGTGTGTGTGTGTGTGTGTGTGTGTGTGTGTGTGTGTGTGTGTGTGTGTGTGTGTGTGTGTGTGTGTGTGTGTGTGTGTGTGTGTGTGTGTGTGTGTGTGTGTGTGTGTGTGTGTGTGTGCGCATGTGTGTGCGTGTGTGTGTTTGTCAGGGGGAAGAATTGGCCCCTTTTCAGCAGGTGTTGACATCAATCAATCAAGTCAATCAATCATTCAATCAATCAATCAGCTGTAGACGCTGTTTGTCCTCCTAATCCATCCCCTTCATTGGAAGATCAGAAAGAGAGAGAGAGACTCTTTAAAAGCCATTCCATATTGGAAAATTGATGTTGATAAGCTGGTCACATGAAGTCACTATCCACTTACATGTATGTTCTTAAACGTAAAGTGTCTATACAGCTGCTGGTCAACGAATTAGAATAATTTGAAATAGTGCAACCTTAAAATCTTTGAATGCATTTCTTGTAAAGAAAGCAAATCAGGTGTTCACCGCACCTGTCCTACTTGTTAGAGTAATCACAGAACTGTTACCTGTAAAAAAAAATTGCTCAGCTGAGCTTTCCAAAAGGCCCATTTAGGCCATTTAACTGTGACACTGTTGTTTCATTGAATTAGAATAATGGAGAAACCGTTTCATTGAATTAGAATAATTTTTATTATAATTAGAATCATCACTTTCTCAGTATTTTGTGGCTGCCCCCTTGGCTTGTATGACTGCCTGAAGTCTCCGTGCAGGGGTTGACACTAAGGTCTCCAAGGCACTTGCCCATCGGGCAAGTGCAAATCAGGTTCTACTTGTCCTCAGGTCATGGTCACTTGCCCCCCAAAAATATATTGTAAATTTTGCTTTTAAGTTTACTTCCTACTTGGGTGCTTTCAACAGGTGGTCCGGGGACCACCAGTGGTCCCTGAGAGGGTTCCAGATGGTCCCCAGCTAAGTTGGTTAACCAGATGTAACTCTTGAGAGCGTAAAAATGAAACCAAATGGACCCTTGCGGGTCCATTTGGTTTCATTTTTACGCTTTCAAGAGTTAAAATTCATCATCTTAATTAGCCCATAGTGGTCACAGACCCAGTGGTCCCTGACCCCAGCAAAATGAGAGTTTGGAACCAAATGGACCTGGGAGAGAGATAGGTAGAGATAGCTAGAAAGCAGGGAAAGACACAGGGGCAGAGTGCAATGACTGCCTTCAAGACAAATTTATCTTGTGTTGTGTTATAGTGCACGAAGTTGCACACTTGCCCGATCGGGCAACCAGGTAGCAGTCTTCACTTGCCCCACCATTTTTTTAACTTGCCCCGGGCAAGCGGGCAAGTGTTAGTGTCAAGCCTGTCCGTGGCATCGATTTGAAGAACTAGCTATCTCTACCTATCTCTCTCCCAGGTCCATTTGGTTCCAAACTCTCATTTTGCTGGGGTCAGGGACCACTGGGTCTGTGACCACTATGGGCTAATTAAGGTGATGAATTAAAAATGAAACCAAATGCACCCGCAAGGGTCCATTTGGTTTAATTTTTACGCTCTCAAGAGTTACATGTGGTTAACCAACTTAGCTGGGGACCACCTGGATCCCTCTCAGGGACCACTGGTGGTCCCTGGACCACCTGTTGAAAGCACCCAAGTAGGAAGTAAACTTAAAAGCAAAATTTACAATATATTTTTGGGGGGGCAAGTGACCATGACCTGAGGACAAGTAGAACCTGATTTGCACTTGCCCGATGGGCAAGTGCCTTGGAGACCTTAGTGTTAACCCTGCACGGAGACTTCAGGCTGTCATACAAGCCAAGGGGGCAGCCACAAAATACTGAGAAAATGATGATTCTAATTATAATAAAAATTATTCTAATTCAATGAAACGGTTTCTCCATTATTCTAATTCCATGACACAACAGTGTCACAGTTAAATGGCCTAAATGGGCCTTTTGGAAAGCTCAGCTGAGCAATTTTTTTTTACAGGTAACAGTTCTGTGATTACTCTAACAAGTAGGACAGGTGCGGTGAACACCTGATTTGCTTTCTGCACAAGAAATGCATTCAAAGATTTTAAGGTTGCACTATTTCAAATTATTCTAATTCGTTGACCAGCACCTGTACTGCAATAGGCCACAGAACCAAGTGAATTAGATCTGTTATTTTTAAGGCATTCATACACCTAAACACCTAAAATGGGACAATTCAGCATGAGTGATTTCACTTTTGTTACTTTGTTAGCACATGTACTTTTACTCAAGTATATTCCAAACTCTCTTTTTTTGCAACTTATAGTTTTTACAGCAACATGTAAATTAAACAGTTGAAATACAATACATAGGGACTAAGTGAAAAAGCACAAAAATGATCTCATATAACATAATTCTATCATAAAGAGAGAGAGAGAGAGAGAGAGAGAGAGAGAGAGAGAGAGAGAGAGAGAGAGAGAGAGAGAGAGAGAGAGAGAGAGAGAGAGTGTGTGTGTGTGTGTGTGTGTGTGTGTGTGTGTGTGTGTGTGTGTGTGTGTGTGTGTGTGTGTGTTGGGGGGGGGGGGGTCGGAGCTATATTGATACTTTTAATTTACAAAAAACATTTGAGAGCATCGGTGGTTGGTACCTTGCATGGTTTCTTCCACCAGGTGTGTGTGAATGTGTAAAGTGATCCACAATCTATACCACTGATGTCAAACATACGGCCCGCGGGCCGGATCCGGCCCGCGCAATGATTTAATCCGGCCCCAGGTCTCTGAGTCTATCAAAAAAAAAAGTAAGTCTCTAGCACGTTCCTGTCAAAAGTTATGATCGTTTAAAGAAATGCTTCCAGGTTCTCTTCTCTGAGCACTAGTCCGGTAGCAGTAACCTGAGTCCGCCAGATGGGGCAGCAGAGAGGAGTATTCCCTCCTCCTCTCTCTGCTGCCCTATCTGGCGGAGTCAGGTTACTTCACCAGTATGAGGGTCTATAATTGAGGGATTATTCAGATCACAGCTTGTCTATTTAAATATAATAATATGGGTAATAATAATAATATTTCAATTCAGAGTTAAAAAATATACTGTATTTTAGAAGCATTAGTTATTGCTATTCATTCATTATTTTTGAATGTTCGATGATCCATCACTTCAATAAAAAGCAGGTCTGCATAAAACCATGGGTTTTGTAGCTATTGACAAATTTCAGCTAAGAAACTATTGGAAATTTTACTTTAAAGGTAGGGGAAGTGATTTCACTTTTGTCAGATTTCACCCCCAAATTTTTTTTTTTCTGTTAAAATGCTCTATTATAAGGTGTGGAAACCATATTATGGAGTTTCTCCCTCCCCCACGTTAGCAGAGGAGCTAATAAAAGTTCCCCAGGTGATGGGTGAATTCTCCTCCAATCAGGATCGAGCAGCAGGTTCACATAGTGTAGCTACTGTTGGGCGCCCCTAGTGCACCAGGCTGGTACTACACGATGAATTTCAAATCACTTACCCTACCTTTAAAAAGTATATATATTATAAAGTATCTCTCATAGCAAATGTCTTAATCTAGGCTACAAGTATAAAACCAATAATAAAAGTCATGACACTGTGCTCCGGCCCCCATGCTCCGGGGCTCCGGCCCCCATGAAGTCACATTAAGTCCAATGCGGCCCCCACCCCAAAA
>CM076966.1:37209675-37237175 GCA_039105355.1 Benthosema pterotum
GAATATTAAATGTCCAAGATATTTTCATTTTATTTAGATCTACAGGCGGGAGGCACTGGGCAATCGAGTTCAAACATTACAGCTCTGGTGTCACATTACTTTTCAGGTGAAAATATGCAAAATTGTAAAATAATCACACTCGGCATGCAGACCTGGTGTCAGACATGGGGCTCTGGTTTCAGACATGGGGCCCTGGGTGCAGACATGGGGCCCTGGGTGCAGACATGGGGCCCTGGGTGCAGACATGGGGCCCTGGGTGCAGACATGGGGCCCTGGGTGCGGACATGGGGCCCTGGGTGCGGACATGGGGCCCTGGTTGCAGACATGGGGCCCTGGTTGCAGACATGGGGCCCTGGGTGCAGACATGGGGCCCTGGGTGTACACATGGGGCCCTGGGTTCAGACATGGGGCCCTGGGTGCAGACATGGGGCCCTGGGTGCGGACATGGGGCCCTGGTTGCAGACATGGGGCCCTGGGTACAGACATGGGGCCCTGGGTGCAGACATGGGCCCTGGGTGCAGACATGGGGCCCTGGGTGTACACATGGGGCCCTGGGTGTACAGTAGACATGGGGCCCTGGGTGCAGACAAGGGGCCATGGGTGTACACATGGGGCCCTGGGTGCAGACATGGGGCCCTGGGTGCAGACATGGGGCCCTGGGTGCAGACATGGGGCCCTGGGTGCAGACATGGGGCCCTGGGTGCAGACATGGGGCCCTGGGTGCAGACATGGGGCCCTGGGTGCAGACATGGGGCCCTGGGTGCAGACATGGGGCCCTGGGTGCAGATTTGGGCCTTGCATTACACACTGTAATGATGATTGGCTAGCAGTGTGGGAGCCAGAGTAGGTTGTAATATGACAGGACACAGTTAATGAAGAGGAATGTACTGGCCAGTCCAAATGCCAACTCCGCTGGTTCATTACAGCATATTTATGAGTCAGTGATGAGACTCTTGTCCAGGCGTTAGTGGGATTACAGCACTGGAATTTATGTCATACAGGACCTACAGTACACATACAGTACACCTTCTACTCCATCTGTCCTTTAAAGGAGAATTCCATCCCAAAAAATATTTGTAGTTGATTCATTTCCAATAAAGTGGTCCTGTAAAAACACTCCTTAATAGCCGTTTCTCCTACCCCAAAATTAGCTTAGAATGGGGCTGATGGGTGTTGTTCAAATTCACCTTTTACATCACTACAAAATGCATTTTTTGCTATATTGTCTTTCCACCATGTCAATAGTCTGTTGACACTTACAATTCACTTGTACTTTTGGTTCAGCAGTGCCATAAACAGTGGGCCGTGCCCCCACCTTTTAAGTCAGCTGAATCACTGCTGAACCAAAAGTGAAACTGTGAGTGCCAACACACTACTGACATGGTGGAGAGACAAGAAATGTATTTTGGAGTGAGGTAGGGGAAACAGCCATTAAGGATTGTTGCACCAACTGGACCAATTTTTGGAAATAAATCAACTTCAAATAAAGTAGAAAAAGCCTTTTGGGGTCCTTTAAAACTGGATAAAATAATAATAATCAGAAATGGGTTAGAGACTTCACCCTAATTCATTCAAATACTGTAGTCAATGTCATGGAAAGAGCAGGTGGATATTGTACGGCAGCAATGTTTTTACAGTTGTGGGAACTGGTGAACTTTTAATCCATCAAATCATTTCATCAGACTGACCTCCAGAGGAGTGACTCCACGCGGCTGATGATGTCGGCCAGGTCAAAGGGCAGAGGCATGCTGGGGTCATCCTGGGCCCAGAAGGGCCGGTCCACTGGGGCCTCCTCAGAGGGCAGCGTCTGGGCCAGGCTGGAGTGGCACCTGGACACAGGAAACAAACATATCCCACCTCTGAGTGACAGAAACCAACAGGTAGATAAGACAGTCATCCACATCCACTTCAACATCCCATTTAAGGGAGCATTCTGGATGTCTAGGAGTCAATACAGATAAGAAGCATTACTCTTCAAGTGTGGTTTTCTTTGAATTGCTTTATGTGATTTTGTCGTATGCTGGGAGAGACACTGACGTTGGGAAAAAATATTTTCTGTGTACTTTGTTCATAGTTCACGGCAGGAACGGTGGTCTCGAAAATGTAGCGGAAAGCCGACGCAATAGAATGAAAATAGATGAGAACTTGTGAGGAAAAATACATTTATTTTAACATGCTCATGAAGTGCCCTGTACTCATAGTGAAATTAAAAGAAGCCTTTGTCAGTGCTATATCCCATATGGAATTTTATATACAGTATATGCGAACTCTTGAAAGTGGCACCTTTCATACAATCCTCATATAAGAGAATAAAGTTAATATAAAATCCATATCCACTTTGTTGTAAAGTGAAAAATATATGAAACATACATATTTTTTTAGTTTATAATAATTATATGAGACATTCAAAACATATATAAAATTGATAGTGTTTTTTTTGTAAAGTGGCTTGCATGAAAGGTGCCACTCTCAAGACTTTGCATATATGACATTTATGTCAAATGAATTTTCCATATCGGATCAGAGACATGGATATGTTTTTCATACTACTGTCTTCTGACAAGCGGAGACACACACCCAGGATTGACAGGTACATGTTCTATTAGCTTTCTATTAGCCTTATAAACAAATAAACAAACCAAATAATATCTCTGCTTTCTTTTTTCGGTGAAAAACAAAATGGGCTTCTCTTCCATGTTGGCAATACTATGCCAGGCTAGTGCAACACCAACCATAACTTATTAATCTAAAAAAACAAAAAAAAAAACCTCAACTCATACAATCCACCATGGGAGGTGTTGCGTGTGTGTAAAAACAACAGATCTATAAAGCAAGACGCTGTCTTGTAGATCTCCTCCTGCTCTGACACTGTGATATATACACAGCACACAGACTGATAGCTTCAGTCTTTTCGGCGTTACTTCATCTTCCTTCAGCACTGCTCTCCTATGCTCTGTCAGAGCTCTATGCACACTGTGATCCTTGTCTTTAAACTCCACTCACAGTGACCCTGGCTGACATCTGAGGGCATGTAGGAGAGGAGACTTGAAACACATCTTCCTGTCTGTCCGTCCGCTGATTGATGAGGCATTTGAAGAGGTCAGTCACAGAATGTCAGGTACTCACTCGCTTGGTGAGTTGCTCTGTGTGCATGCACACGTGCACGTGTGTGTGTGTGTGTGTGTGTGTGTGTGTGTGTGTGTGTGTGTGTGCGCGCGCGCGCGCGTGTGCTTGTTTATTTGTCCTAAACACACAGGATGGGTACAGGGGCGGATGTAACATTTCCCAAATGGGGGGGTACAGGAGAAAATGGTATGGGTGCGACTTCATCGCCCGTGTCGCTTCGCGCCAGGGGCGATGAAGTCGCACCCATACCACTTTTGGTTACAGGACTTTTATTAGGCAATTAAGCACCAATAATAACATCAGTTGTTGTTGAAGTTGCAACAGACACGCAGCATGCGTAAAGCTAAAGGTCTGACTCAGAGAGTTTTCTATTTTCAATTATGAAATGCTGTTGGTTTAGTGGTGACACAGCTGTAGTTAGTTAATAGCACTAGTAGTGTTTCAGATCATTTTAAATACAGGCAGTTTAGTTTTAAATATCTTGGGTTGTTTTGCAGGCCATCATGTTTGGTGGGGCAAACTGGGCATTTAGGGGGGCATTGTATACACCCATCCGCCCCTGGATGGGTGTATACTGTGTATTTGACCAGGAAGCTTGCTTTCCTCTTTGTCTTTACGACTGCTAATAAGACTGGAACCATGCAGTCAGTGTTGCCAACTTGGCACATTTGCTATATTTAGCTTTTTTTCCCCAGACCCCCCCAAGCGCCAAAATTAGTGAAAAAGTCCTGGCAGAAAATATAGTGCTTTTTTTGCTGGTGATTGGGGTGAAATTGGTTGACAGGCACCATAAATAAACCCCTTGTTTTTTTTTTTGTTTTTTTTTAACCATTTTTCCTCCGAGAAAGGATCATTGGTATTCAAGAATCTACACATTTTGAAAATGTAGAAGAATTGCTATTTTGACCAACATTTTGCCCAGACTAAAGTCAGCATCAGAGGTGGTTCGTGAGTGGCTAAAATGCATTGATTTTGGCAGTTGGCAACACTGGACTGGAACCAGTTAAGAGGCTATGCAGGCACACACGTACATACATACACACTGTCTCTCACATTACACACACACACGCACACGCACACGCACACACACACACACACACACACACACACACACACACACACACCATAGGGGAATGGTTGGAAAAACATGTTGAAAAGTGAAGAGTGGGATCATCTGAAAGCGATGAGTCAGGATTTATGTTTTTTCTGAAGCCATAAAATGGGCGTGACAGTCTCAGGCTGATGAGAACGCACCATCATATCACATATAGACATGATTAATGGACCAGTCACCTCACACCCTTACGGCACACACACTCACACACACTCCCACACATTCCCACGGGCACGCGCATGTGCACACAAACGCACAGTATACACATACTTGTATCGGTTTTATTATACTTGTGATGACATGAAAAGCCGGAAATAGGTTGATAATGGGGAATCTATAAGCTCACATTGTGGTGTAAATATATAATCGTAATGTATAATCGTATCGTATCAAATTCAAAAAGCAAAAAGGCAAAAGCAAAACATTTAAAATAAACATACCAAAATTAACTTTGTGAGCAACAGGAATAGTGCCGTCACAATGTCTATTTCTCAAGTTGTACTACAATGGATTAATGATTTTCAACAGTGGTCCGGGTACCACCAGTGGTCCTTGAGAGAGTTCCAGGTGGTCTCTAGCTAAATTATGAAGTTGGTTAACCAGGTGTACAGTAACCCTTTGAGAGCGTAAAAATGAAACCAAATGGACCCGCAAATGTGGTTTCATGTTTACAAAAATATTCATCATGTGAATGGTCATTTTGAACTGTAAGTTTGACTGTTCTGTTTCCCAAATCCACCCTGGAATTGTGGGCAAAAGCAAAAGAAATCTTTAGTTTTGGGGTCTGTGGGGTGAAAATGTCCTCGCATGGTGGTCCGTGGCTCAAATACTGCATAAATGGTGGGCCCTGGTATCAAAAAGGTTGAAAACCAAAGGCCTATACTGTACATTTGGTCCTCACACCTATAGAAATACAAGTACACACACACACACACACACACACACACACACACACACACACACACACACACACACACACACACAAACACACACACACACACAGCCAGATGGTTTCATTAGGGCAACACTCGCGTTTGTTTCCGTGGTGCAGAGAACACGCATGCAGCCCCTCTTTGGATGCGCATGCAGGCCTGACACATTGTGCTTATATGATTAATATCTTGGCGTTTCCACAGAATGTGGAGCGGGCGTGTGGAGCGGGACGGGTCCCCTGTGGCAGCGCATGGAGACATGAGTCACATCTTTTTGTTGAGAGCAGTGTGTAAATATTTGCAGAGGTGACTCTTCGGTGACTCTGCGCTGTCATCGTAAATCTGCTCCGCCACCGCCTTCTGACAGGCCAGCCGCGAACCCCTGACCCACCCGGAAGTAACGTACGTTTGTAGAAGGGGGGTGGGGGTGGGGGGGGGACAGAGACAGAGAGAACTCCGCAGTGCTCAATTACCCAATCAGAAATCAGAGAGTTGGATTAACCGTGCAGATTGGTTCAGGACAGATTTTGAGAAGTCTTTAGTGGTGGTACACAGGGCTGGATCTAGGCATGGGCAAGGGGGGGCAATGTCCCCCTAAATGCACTGACTGCCCCACCAAACATGATGGCATGCAAAACAACACTAATTTTATAATTAAAATGATTTGAAACACTACTACTGCTACTAACTAACTACAGCTGTGTCACCACTAAACCAACAGCATTTCATTTTCAAAACAGAAAACTCTCTGAGTCAGACCTTTAGCTTTATGCATGCTGCGTGTCTGTTGCAACTTCAACAACAACTGATGTTATTATTGATGCTTTACTAGACTAATATACAGTAAGTTCTGTAACCGAAGTCGCACCCTTACCATGATTGCCCTCCCAAATTGGAAATGTTACATCCGGGCCTGGTGGTGGTGCATAATGGGAGTGTTTGGGTCAGTCAGTCCAGCAGCTGTTGTTCCAACAACGTGTCCTGAGGTGTGAAAGTGTGTCTGTTACCCCTGGAGGTGCAGGAGGATCAGGACAGACCTGAGACATGCAGGTGTGTCTGACTGCTTGTAGAAGCAATACAAACATAAATACCTGGACTAACAACTGTACAACTTTACAGGTACACACCTGGCAATCACACAATCATTATGTCATTATTATCAACCACTGAATCAGAATTCTCTATAAACCCCTGGTCCATCATGCTAATAGTAAAATGGCCGCCTGGTTTGCTGACCGATAACCACTGGCCGCAACCATTACTATTGGTTGGGATTTAGCATCAGCCATCTGAAGAGGTCGCAAAAATGACTTTGCTGTCTCCCAGTCTAGTGGTCAGTGGAGGGCTGGGTGGGTGTTGGTGGGTGGGGACGGGTTTGTCCAGGCAGCCAGCAGCCTGCCATGCAGTATTTGGGGTTATATATTTCCGCCAGGACCACTTAATGTGGGAGCAGCTCCTGGAGGCTAAGTGCTGCGGCCCCCCGGGCGCGGCCACTCCCCCCATCCCTCCCTTCTCCTTCAAATAGCCGCTCACCATTACGGTCGGCGGGCAGCGGCATTAACATCCAACCAGGTCCAATATATCTTCCTTGCGAGCCTTTCGGTATCGGGGCCTGATAATGGCATCTGTTAACATGCACTAAGCACCATTATGTAGCCCATCACTTCATAAATAATATGATTAGGCCACCTTGGGGGCTTCAGACGACCAGCGGCGTGTTTAAATGTTCTCATCATTTATTTAGGCCCCGCCAATTAAAGGAAGAGACACTTCAAGACACGCAGCCGGAGAAACGACACAGTTAGCATACATATCTGGGAGAGAGAGAGAGAGAGAGAGAGAGAGAGAGAGAGAGAGAGAGAGAGAGAGAGGGAGAGAGAGAGAGAGACGGAGGGGGTGTGTGTGTGTGTGTGCGTGTGTGTGCGTGTGTGTGTGTGTGTGTGTGTGTGTGTGTGTGTGTGTGTGTGTGTGTGTTGTGTGTGTGGTGGTGTGGTGAGAGAGAGAGAGAGAGAAGAGAGAGGGAATGAAAAAAAAAAAAAAAAAAAAGAAACGTGTGTGTGTGTACTGTGTGTGCACGCAGACAGAATGTTGCAAACTCCTTGACCTCTCCACACACGCACACGTGCACGTGCACGCGCACACGCACACACACACACACACACACATGCACACACACACACACACACACACACACACACACACACACACACACACAGTACACACGTACACACACACACACACACAGGGTTCCGCTGATATCAGCACCAGGACCCTGGGAATGAAGGGTCTTTGATTAGGCGTGATTAAGTATTCATGCAGCGCGGCAACAAGAGCAAAAGAAGAGGAAGAAATAAAACACACACACAGCGCCCTGTTTTCTGACCCAGGGCCGCAGCACGCACACGCACACACGCGCGTGCACGCATGGCACGCACTAAAGATATCTGACAAGCCCCATTTAAGCGAATCCAAGGCTCCATTTATCAGACACGGGGATCTCACAATATTAGCCTGCAAATGGAGTGCCCCCGGTTTACAGCAGATACACCAGATACAGGGACTGAGGTCCCATCAAAGATAATATGGTCTAGACACGTCCAACGCACTGCGTTTAACAGCGTCTGCCACTGGTAAACACACAGCGCCGTCGCAGCGCTGCTGTGCCGCTAACGCCGCGGAGCAGGGGGGGAAAACACATCGATACAGAGCCTAAGCCTCTCCTTAAGTCTCTCTCGATAGTAATTCGGCGTATATAAGCCACGGCGCCGTTGCAAACACAAAGCCTGCTGAAGCACTTTCTCCATAGAGCGAAGAATAAATTGATAAATACATAACAAACGGGACGAAACAACAACACGGCTAGCATTCGACCTCGAAGTTGCCGTCAAAGACAAAGACTTTGGGTTGTTCTATATATGCACTAGTATCTGTGTGTGCGCACACATAGGCTATTTTTTTCTATGACTATTACATTTTGGAAAACAAAAACAAAAAAAACTTTTTGGCTAATGGCATGACGCCTCAAATGTATATAGGGATGCCAGGTTAAGTGTGTATAACCCCCTTGGACAGATATGGCACTAACTATCCCATCTGGCTGGCCGTCAGGAGAGATTGACAACACCATCACTCATTTCAATCCACCCTGAAACCCTATAGCCTACACCCAAAAGCCCCCCACCCCCCCCACTGCTCAAATGGTATGCTATAATGTTAAAACCTCTCTGAGATTGTTACCATTATACCCACAATGTTCGTCCAACCCTCTCCTCTCGCGGTGTATAGGACACCGCGCACCGTCTTGGACCCACCTACTCTCTGCCCCCTCCCCAACCCCCTTTGCGCTCAAACTAACCACTTTAGCTAAAGTGAGTGTTAATTATGGACAGGCAAAGCAGTCAATAAAAGGTTAATGTAGAAGTCAAAGGATAAATTCCTTTAAGTATTGCATCATTCCAACATCTCTGCGACCAACACACCGCCTGCGCGCAGCTGGCCTAATCAATACGTTTTACTGTAATGTGCTCGCCATCGATTTCAACCCTCTCTCCTCTCTCCTCTCGCGCTCGGACCCCTCACTCGCCTCCGTTAAAGAACCAAAAGGGAGGGGAGGGAGGGAAAAAGGGGCGAGGATTATAGAAAATAGAATCAGGTAAATAAAATAATCAACTGTGCTTTGGCTGTATGTTCTGGTACAGAGACATGGCCCTGGTTAGCACTGCCACAGACAACATCGTCATCATTATCATCCTCACTATCAGAGGCCACTCAATCTGCGCCGTGTGTAATTGTACAGGAGTACACTGTGGGTGGGGTGGGGTGGGTTGGGGTGAGGAGGGGGTTGCAATACATTAAAAGGCCCTCTGCTCTTAACGGGATGGGAATCCACCTAATAGACAACATCAGTGCTTCCGACTCATGCAATTACACTGATAAATGCACGATTGTGTCAAGCTCAAAGTGAAAAAGGACCCGGGGAAACATAGATAGGAGGGCCGAGGCTTATTGCGTTATCGCTCCGGGAGGTCATTTGTTAAACCACGCGGGATTAGAGGAGGAGGAGGAGGAGCCACGGTGGGCTGTTTGATTCAGTGCATTAACTATGTGAGGAGGGGGGTCCTAATGTTATGGAGCAGAAATACAAGACAGCTGCTTGGAAAGAGGTTTACACATGCTTCAACCCCAAACTGCATGACGCCATGTTTACTGACATCACGCAGTTGTAACTCTGACCAGGAAAGGAGCTGGAGAGATGCACGTTTACACACACAGAAGTTGCCCTCTCAACCTTTGTAGATGGTCTACTTTCTCTAACGTATCCAAAAAGGTACAATATAACGATACATGACACTTGCATATCACAATTATTGGGACTGCCGTAATTTCCAGACTATATGCCGCTACTTTTTTCCACATACTTTGGACCCTGCGGCCACCAATGGTGCTCTAACATGAAGCTTATTGTCAGGTGCAGCTTATAGTCAGGTGCGGCTTATATAAGGAAAAATCAGTATTTTTCCACAAATTTAGCTGGTGCGGCTTATATTAGGGTGCGGCTTATAGTCTGGAAATTATGGTAAAATTAAAACAAAAATGCCAATTTTGCTAACCACTTGAACCCCACAGCATCCGATGTTCTTGGCGGATTGTTCACCAAAAAAAGCTGACCTACAAGCTCACATCTGTGAGCTTTGTAAATCTGCAGATTGCAGCTCTTTACAGCTTTGTTCATACACATAGTTGCAAGTCTAAATATAGTAAGGTATAGAGTAGAAAGAATAGAAGGATTGAGTGCTGCTGAATTTGCAGCTCATCAAAAGTGAATTAATTGAGAAGCTTTAAATTGATAGTGAAATCCATCGTACACTATAGGATAGGAGGACAGGACATGTCACAATGAATGAAAATCTTTGCAATGCGAATATTGTGTTTTTATCACAATAAATGTCAATAATAAAGATTATTGCCCCATCCCTATGTTATGTTATGTTAATGTTATGTTATGTTATGTTATGTTATGTTATGTTATGTTATGTTATGTTATGTTATGGCCCCATTATGTTATGTTATGTTAATGTTGTGTTATAATGTTCAAGTTGAGTCTGAGAGCTTGTTGAGAAGTTGTTTTGACCAGCCTAGGGAGAGACATTGGTGGAATTTAGGCCCTCACAGGAATGGTGCCGTCAAACAAGGTTGTTCAGGTCATTAACAACACATGTTTTTAATGACACAAACTGTTTTTTCTTTAGAGAGATCAACTGTCCCGAATCATCTCCTCTTGTTCCCTGAGCTCGCCTCGTGGCTAAACGTCTCCACGATGCCATCAAGCGAAAAAATAAACTTCTTCTTCATGTGCAGCGAGGCGCGAAGAGAATCTTGTCAAACATAAATCCAAAACGGGACGACATGAGATGAACATATACGTATTAGAGCATGCCATTATGTTCAGGAGGCCACGGCAACTTGGTACAGGTGTGTACAACTTAAGTACCCTAGGGGGGGGCCGTGTGGGAACCACAGACCCACATGCAGAGAGAGAGAGAGGCACACACACACACACACACACACACACACACACACACACACACACACACACACACACACACACACACACACACACACACACACACACACACGCACACACACATGCACGCACACATGCACGCACACTCACAGATCAAACAGGCTACTGAATGAGTGCAACTAATGTGGAAAATGCCTTGTCAATCACCTGTGTGCAGTTCAAGTGACAGATGTGGTTTAGTGCCTTTCTCTGGGCCTGCAAGACACCTGAGATGAGCCTCTCCCTGTGAGAGTCTCTCTGCAGACCTGTGCAGGTGTCAGGTTTTACGGCCTTGGCAGAAAAACCCTGAATGCCCCGAACGATAGCTGAGAATGCTATCAAACGAGTCATGGAGGGGGGAAAAAGAACCGAAGAGAGTCATGAGGCATGTCAGTCGTAAATCAGGCCTGCCTCCGTAAGCCGAGGCACGCAAACAGGTCCCGAAAGAGGCCAAAGAGAGAGAGCAACAATGCGTTGCAATTCGCGTCGACGCATTGTTTCGCGAGGCCCCCGTCGCTCCGCTATTGTCGGTGCGTGTCGTGATGCGGTATAAATCACGCTTTTACTTTACAAAAATACATTCCTATACAATGTCACGTATGACAGAAGATAGAGGAGAGGAGAGAGTGGCCATCCGTCTTCATAATGTCATAATGTATGTCTTCAGGTGTACGTTGTGCAACAGATTCCGGCGAAAGAGAGAGTGAAAGCGCACGTACGCTCATCAGGGGCGGATCTACTGTAGACAATGCCCCCCTAAATGCCCAATCTGCCCCACCAAACACGACGCCATGCAAAAAAAACAAGATATTTCAAATTAAAGTGCTTATATTTAAAATGATTTGAAACACTACTACTGATACTCCCTACCCTAACCATTGTGGCACCACTAAACCAACAGCATTTCATCATTGAAAGCAGAAAACTCTCTGAGTCAGACCTTTAGCTTTATGCATGCTGCGTGTCTATTGCAACTTCAACAACAAATTATGTTATTATTGATGCTTTGATGTTATTATTGATGCTAATAAAAGTTCTGTATAACTGAAAATGGTATGGGGGCGGCTTCATCGCCTGTGTTGCTTCGCACCATGGTCGATAAAGCCGCACCCATACCATTCTCTCCTGTCTCCCGATTGGGAAATGTTACATCCGCCCCTGTATAGCACACGTACGCTCATGTACTGTATATGTTCAGACCGCGCAGGTTTGGCCGTAAAAAAGGGACGTTTTTTCCTTCTTCGTGTGAAGTCATGTAGAGTGCAGTCGGTGCAACAGTGAAGCATTCACAGGGAGCCAAATACCCTGCAAGGTGTGAGGCCTATAGGATCTACGACCATGAAGCTACAGTACACACCCTGGCCTCCCGGGGGTCCTCATTACTGCCTGTGTGTGTGTGTGTGTGTGTGTGTGTGTGTGTGTGTGTGTGTGTGTGTGTGTGTGTGTGTGTGTGGGGGGTACACACACACACACACACACACTCACCTCCACCTTTTAAACATTAAATGTAACAGAAAGCGCGGCAGCCATCAAGTGAGTGTGGGCAGAGCAAAGCGGTCTTAACTGTTTCCTTCAGGATCAATCGAATGCTATTGTCTGCAGACGGCTGCTGACTGTACAGTTTTGTCGAGTGTGTGCCGGTTGTGTGTGTGTGTGTGTGTGTGTGTGTGTGTGTGTGTGTGAGGTGGGCGATTTGCGGAGACAGGGGGTTGAGGGTTGGGGCGAGACGGGGTGGGGTGGCGGGGCATCAAATGCATGACATATGTTCCTTTCATTTGGATTGCCACTAAAGAGCCCCGACTAATAAAACTAACATCTGATCCTCTCCTTTCTTCTCCTGACTTTAATTAATGGTTAGTGGGGGGAAAGGCATTCTTCCCCCCACTAGCATTCTTCTATACCAGTGGGCTGCTTATGGCAGTGCCCACATGGACACTACTGTGCACAATGCTTTAGACTCACCCATTATCATTCATAGGCTCTTAATTGTATTCATACCTACCGCTTATAGTGCATTGTTGATCTATACCAGGTCCATGCCAGGCCCCGTCATCCCTAAAAATGTTTGTAGATCAGATACTGTATGTTGGCCCCAGTTATGACAGGGCGTCTCGGTTCTGTCCCATTTCATGACAATGCCAGGCCTAGGAAATAATTCCCAATGAATTTTCACCCAAGTCATTTCAAAAGGTTGTGTTCTAAAGACCTTTTAAGCATTGTACAAAGCCAAATGATGACAACAATCACAATTCTTTTGGGCTGAACAAATAATTAGAAAAAGAAGAAAAGAAAAAAAAAACGGCAGGTTGCAAGACTTTATTGTTTGTTATTATATGCTCGGTCCAAACTGTACATCATAACGTACTTATGAGGTGCATTTTCAAAAACGGATCAAGGCCTTCATATACTCTTGCATCAGGTGCCTTTTTGTTTGCTTTAAATCTGTTTGAACTGTGGTTCCAATTGAAGAGGACAGATGGACACAAACTAAAAGAAATACCTTATTTTAACTGAAATGGTTGTAGAGAATCACTTTACGTATATTGTGTGCAACCACATATGTTTTTGTTGTCATCATGTGTCACAATTCGAGTTGTAGGAGGTCTTTAAATAAATACTTTTTAAAATGTCTATGGGGAAAATGAGTTGAGAGTTATCTCCTGGGCCTGGCGTTGTCATGAAAGGGGACAAAACTGTGACATTCTATAGCAGTGGTTTTAATTAAACCAGTGTCCGGGGACCAACAGTAGTCCTTGAGAGGGTTCCAGGTGGTCCCCAGTCTAAATGATGGACAGCTGGTAAAGCAGATGTAACTCTTTGAGAGCGTCTCTTAAGAGTTTTGCAGTTCAAATTCAAATTCTGGATAAAGAATTTGGGCCCTGGTATCAAAAAGATTGAAAACCACTGTTCTATAGGGTCCATGGGATTATGTTTGCTGTAGGTTGTGGTAGGAAATTTTAATCGTTGTTCAAAAATGTGCTATACAAATGCATGCGCGTTCATTTGCCTTGCTCATGTCTGTACATACGCACGCACTCACTCATAAACGCACTGGCACTGGTTAAGGGTAGCCGCTCTGGCATTGCCACCATGTTCTTAGTCTCTGTGAGGTCCACCACTCTTTGTCTCTCTCTCTCTCTCTCTCTCTCTCTCTCTCTCTCTCTCTCTCTCTCTCTCCCACCTCCCCTCCCCTTCCAGCTGCAGTCTGGGCCCACTCACTCACTCACTCACTCACTCACTCACTCACCCACTCATTAAACCACATGAAACAAATAGGTTTCTGGTTATTGGCACCTCTCTGGGAAGCCGTGAGAGACCTGTGGAGGGTCGCTGAGGGACAGCCCAGCCAGGCGCGCTGCGTTGCGTTGCGCTGTGCTCTGCACGTCTGCTCTGCGGTGAGTCAGCATGCTGGGAGCCGTACCACACCAATGGAGAGCCGCTCTGACACAGACACAGTGTGTGTGTGTGCGGCGTGGCACCGTTCATCATCAACATCACACGGCTCTTGCCTCCTTCGCACTCCTGGGTGTTTTGATGTGGGCCGACGACTGGGACTGCCGTGTGTGTGTGTGTGTGTGTGTGTGTGTGTGTGTGTGTGTGTGTGTGTGTGTGTGTGTGTGTGGTGTATGGCAAACCAGATGTGTAACAGCAACATGCGCACTTACACGCACACGCACAGACACCAGGGCCGGATCTAGAGGGGGGCAGGGGTGGGCAGAGCCCACCCAAACGTGCATCCTGCCCACCCAATGAAAGGTAATATCAGTGGTTTTCAACCAGTCAGTGGTCCAGGGACCACTAATGGTCCTTAAGAGTGTTGGTGGAAAGTTAGTTAACCAGATGTAAGTCTTTGAGAGCGTAAAAATGAAACCAAATGGACCCTTGCGGGTCCATTAAATTTTGGTTTCATTTTTACACTCTCAAGAGTTAAAATATTCATCAATTGAATGATTGAATTAGCTCAAGTCTACACAACTAGAAAATGTAGAAGATCAATGGTCATTTTGATCTGTATATTTGACTGTTTTGTTTCCCAAATCCAGCATGGAATTGTGGACAAAAGCAAAAGAAAAAAGGTCAAAAAGGTTGAAGACCACTGCTTCATATGAAAAAACTTTGGAGTTGCCCACCCTGCCATTTTTCCAGCCCACCCTAGCAGGGCTGACTAAATCCGGCCCTGGTGTGTGTGCGTATGTGCGTGTGTGTGTGTCTGGTGTACAGCTAACCAGATGTACAACGGCAACATGCGCACTTACACACACACAGACACACAGAAAGAGTGGGCAGGTAGCTGCTAAATAGCCTTCATAATTGGAGGCCATAAAACACCATTGCAGTCTGGAAGTGTAAAAAGGGAGGTAAGGCCCCCCCATCCCCCTCCTCACGCCCCAACCCTTCAAACTACAGCTTTGCTACAGCTCTAGCAGAAAAACCAGGTGGACATCCATTAGGTGCTTAACAGCGTAACAAATTAGCCTGACACCTCCTCATGCTCTCCTCCTGGAGGCTAAACGATGGCCGCTAGCTAACTGCTGTCGTTGGAATGTGCGCGGCAGCGGCGGCATGCAGCGGCCCATACACGTAGGGAACACCCAGCACTGCAGCAGCAGCAGCAGGCGTGCGAGTTTACGAGCAGGACAACTTTTGTTTTTGCGACGCAATCAGGTGGCAATAAAACACTAGAGAGAGAAAACAGGCAGGAAGAGGACAAACACACACACGCCCCTACAACGCCCCCTCTGGCTGGTTGGACTTCCGACACAGGAGGCGTATGAGGGAGAGGTCATCCCCTCAGGGGGGCTGTGTGTGTGTGTGTGTGTGTGTGTGTGTGTGTGTGTGTGTGTGTGTGTGTGTGTGTGTGTGTGTGTGTGTGTGTGTGTGTGTGTGTGTGTGTGTGTGTGTGTTAGGTGCATGCATGCATGTGTGAGGTGTGTAAGTGCTTGAGAGAAGTATGTGTCCTACACATACCGGTATGTCATTAGTCATTAGCATGTGTGTGTTGTAATTGTGAGTGCATTGTCTTTACACTGCCGCTTTCTCTCTATGTGTGTGTGTGTGTGTGTGTGTGTGTGTGTGTGTGTGTGTGTGTGTGTGTGTGTGTGTGTGTGTGTGTGTGGGGGGGGGGGGGGGGGGGGGGGGGGGGGGGGTGGGGGGGTGTGTGTGTGTGTGTGTGTGTGTGTGTGTGTGTGTGTGTCTTTGTGCTGCAGTGAGTGTGTGAAAACTCACATTAGTGAGACCAACAGAGAGATTATCAGTGAGTGACCTGTATGCTGCATGCTTATGGTGCGCGTGTGTGTGTGTGTGTGTGTGTGTGTGTGTGTGTGTGTGTGTGTGTGTGTGTGTGTGTGTGTGTGTGTGTGTGTGTGTGTGTGTGTGTGTGTGTGTGTGCGCGCTGCAGGGCTGATTGTGTGAGGGATGAGTTGAGCTGCACCTGCGTCGGGGGGACAGTCCAGCTAACTCTAAGGGAAAGTCCAAAACAAACATTTGCTCAGGCCTCTCTGTATAGCGACACTCCAAGGACCAGCTGTAGCGTAACGAGGTGGAGGTGGTCCTGGTGGGGGGGGGGACTCATTAAGAGTTGTGTTCTGCATTTTTTTATTAGGCGACATTGGGAGTTTTTATTATATTTATTATTTTTTCTTGCACCCTGACACTGATGTTTATTTACACAGGCCCTGGGAGAGAGAGAGAGAGAGAGAGAGAGAGAGAGAGAGAGAGAGAGAGAGAGAGAGAGAGAGAGAGAGAGAGAGAGAGAGAGAGAGAGAGAGAGAGAGAGAGAGAGAGAATGGAGCAATAAGTATATCTTGATGGTGAGGGTACAGAGGTTAGGAGCCTGCCAGTGTTTGCACTTTTTTCATGGCCTGGCGGCCTGTCGGCTCATAAATCCTGGGTAAGGGGAGTGGAGAGGAAGAGGAAGGGGCACTGCAGGGTTATATGCCTTGACTCTGCACTCTGCTCCTATGACTCAGGGGTTAGAGAGGCTGTCAGTTTGAACCCAGGCTCCCCAGAGTTAGTGTTGAAGTGTGTTCTTGAGCAAAACATACTGAACCAAGTTGCTCCTGATGTGCTGGTTGGTACCTTGCATGGTCACGTACTGTATGTACAGTGCCTTGTATAAAAGTCCTATATAAAAGCACATTTTTTCTTTCTTTATTTGTGGTTACACTGCAAATCTAGCAGATCAAGCTCATAAGCTACAATGAGTCAAATACCAGATTCACAAGCTCACAATGCGTCAAATAGCAGATCTACAAGCTGACAAGGAGTCAAATAGCAGATCCACAAGCTCACAATGAGTCACAGACTAGTATACTGTAAATGTGGCTATGGGACACTACTGTATCTCTATATCGGACAATGATACTTTTACACAAGACTCTTCTCTCTCCCCTGCTGGTCCCCGTTGCTCCCTTTTCATGTCCGCCCCCTAAACCCCTCCCCCCTGCTCTCTTGGCGTGGTAGCCGTGGTAGCCGTGGTAGCCGTGGTAGCCGTGGTAGCCGTGGTAGCCGTCGTAGCCGTGGTAGCCGTGCCTCGTGGGCACAAGCCGTCGTAACAGTAACGGTGAAAAAACGGCAGTGATGGATGAAGTCTCGGCCCGATGGCGACGCAGACCAGTCACGGTTGACACCTGACCCTGTCACCCCCCCTCCTTACACACACATACAGACAGCGAGATCATTTTGAGATCACGACTGTGGTCACAACCCTTTTTAAAGGACGGAAACCTTGTTTTTTTTTACAAGCGGTCACAGCCTTTTCATCGGCTGCCACTAAACATAAACCTAACCTTAGCCCTCAGTAAAAACCTACGTCTAGACCTAACCTTAACCTTCGACTTATTAAAAAGGATGCAGTTTTAGGCAAGTTGCGACAATTTAGAAAAAGGAACTTACGCATACCTCTTTTGTCTAAATTGTTCTAAATTGTTGCTTTAAAAGGGACGGGGCAGCAATATAAAAAGGTTGCGGTCGTTCAAAACAGGTCGTGACCGCGTTAGAACGGTCATGGCGGTTTTAGAAAGCGGTCGCTGACGTTTATAAAAAATGGTTGTGGCAGTGGTCACGGTTGAGGAATGATTTCGCCCCATCCTGCACACACACATTCCCACACACACACACACACACACACACACACACACACACACACACACACACACACACACACACACACACACACACACACACACACACACACACACACACACACACACACACACACACACACACACACACACACACACACACACACACACACACGCGGTCACAGGATAAGGTCGAAACCAAGCCATCCAACAAGGTACAATTCCCACCTGTCTTCAGGTGACAATGGTGCAGGTTGACCCAGGGCCCGGCTAATTATATCTCCCATTGTATGGCCACCCCAACGCGCCTAGGCTACAAGTCATCCGCTCCGTCGCTCTGGGCTGCTGGCGGTGTTGGATTCTGTTTGAGGCCTTTATTCTGGAGCCCAGCCTGCTGGGGCGAGGAGACTGCACAACTGTTGCACAACAAGGGATTACGTTTCAGAGAAGGTGTATATTAAACTGCTTTACAATAAGACAGAGAGAGGTGGAGCTTCCTCAAAATGAGCAATGAGTGCTTGTTTGTACGGAAGGTGGGAGACACAAAGCCACGCTACGGTGTCGCTTACAGCCAGCGATCTGGAGAAACCACACACACACACACACACACACACACACACACACACACACACACACACACACACACACACACACACACACACACACACACACACACACACACACACACACACACACACACACACACACACACACAATGTGCTATGACCACAGCTAGAACCAGTGGCATAACATCCTTCATTATACTTCATTGACCCCGCACACACATATACATTAAAAAAATATATACATATACAGATTATATAGGAACTGTTTTGAAACAAAATGTTAAATAAAACATCCGGGCAGAATAGGCGCAGCTTCACCAACCAAACAATCAGGGTAAATATCAGGTACATGCTAACATATATAGTAAATATTGAACTTGACACCAGGGTGTACTGGGGACAGGGAGCCCAAAAAGAAGAAAATAATAATATTTGAATGAAGTGAAATACCTTTTCAAAGCTATTGAAAAACAGCAGATCTACAAGCTCACAGCGCGCCACTTGGTGACGCACTGCGAACTTGTAGATATGCTTAGTGGTCTTAGTGGTCAAAGTGACAAGATCTTAGTGGTCAAAGTGACAAGATATTTGTAGAATTTGTCTCCTTCCTCCGACCTAATGGTCCTAATAGTTAGTGCTTGATATTCCTGTCTACTCAGGCAGTGACAGGCTGCTGCTGCGTGGGGAGAGCACAAGAATGTATACACCTACAGTATAATACCCATGACATCATCGGTGGGGATTTCACACCCATGGAAACCAGAGCCTTTCACTTCCTGAAACACTTACTTGCACGCTAAAACAGAGGCCACCGTTTGTTGCACCAACAACAATGACACAAGACAAAAAAAATGTTGAAATCTAGACGTTACATTGGAAGCTATTTATCGGCTAGTCTCTGGGAAAAGAGTCTATACCAATGGTTTTCAAACAGTGGTTCGGAGACCACCAGTGGTCCTGAGAAGATTCCAGGTGGTCCCCAGGCTAAATGATGGAGAGTTGGTTAACCAGATGTAACTCTTTGAGAGCGTAAAAATGAAACCAAATGGACCCTTGGGGGTCCATTTGGTTTCATTTTACACTCTCAAGAGTTAAAATGTTCAGCATCTGAATTCGCCCAAGTCTACACAACTAGAGAATGTAGAAGATTATTGGTCATTTCCCAAATCCAGCCTGGAATTGTGGAGAAAAGCAAAACAATTCTTTAGTTTTGGCATTTAAAAGGTTGAAAACCACTGGCCTATACGGAGAAATGGAGGCCTCCTGTAGTAAACGTTAATGAGGGCAGGTGCGTATCGTACAGGAGGAAAAAAAAAGATCATATGTTCAGAAAACATATTTTAACATCTCCACTGTATTTTACAAACCACCGGCATATGGATTATAATCTCGCACACGATGAAGTCAATATATACACTAATCCAAAAGAATGATAATATGAATCGCAAACACTAATTATAGCAATAACCTGAGCAGCAAACGGAGACACTGAATACAAGCAATTATTTTGTCGACAATATAGCCTGGAGTTGAAACCGCACGGTTCTCCCAAGACTTAACACTAACGACATAATGAAATAATGAAGGCACAATTTATGATAACTGCTTTGACTGACAGTTATATTGTATCAGAGGTAATAAAGAAACCAAGACGACGACAGCATGACTCATACCTGCCCCCTATCCTTTGTCAGCCAACTCTACTAAACGTAACTCTAAACTGGAGGTGGAGAGGCGTACGTGTGTGTGTGTGTGTGTGTGTGTGTGTGTGTGTGTGTTTTGTCTGATGTATTCTTTTCTAACTTGCAGTACACCACAGCCACCCAAACACTGTCACTCAATCAGCCCATGGATGCATTCTCAACATGCCCCGGATGGTCTTAGATTACCGGCAGCATTTTCCCATAGGTATTAGTGTTGATTTGTTTTCTCTTTTCTTTCAGTGTGTTTAAACACACAGGCACAATATATATTACAAGAAAAGATAGGTGTCAAGCTCAGTGGCAGCACTTTCGCTGAGCCTGAGAAAAGTGTGGTGTGTGTGTGTGTGTGTGTGTGTGTGTGTGTGTGTGTGTGTGTGTGTGTGTGTGCGCGTGCGTGCGTGCGTGTGTGTGTGTGTGTGTGAATGCGTCTGTTTTGTTTCCTCATTGTCTGCACTATGACTACAATCACTGAAACTCTGGCATATTTTGAATGGTTGATTGATATTTACAGGAATGTACATAGCTAGGAATGGCAGAATTGTTGAGCAGGGCATAGGCCATGTGACACGAGCATCATACTTGGAAGGACCATCATACCAGACAGTGGATTTGTGGTTAAAGTGTCCGCCCTGAAACTGGGAGGTCGGGGTTCGATTCCCGGCTGCGTCATACCAAAGTCTCTAAAAATGGGACCCAATGGCCTCCCTGCTTGGCACTCAGAGTGAAAGGGATGGATTGGGGGTCAAATCAACTAATGATTTCCGAGCATGGCGCACACTGCGGCTCACCGGTTCTCCGCTCCAAAAGCAGAGAACCAATTTCACTGCGGTACGTGAGTTACTGATCATACGACTTGACTTTGAGTAGTGTGGGCACACCTAATGAGTAGCATTAAACTGATTTCTGGCCCTGGACGTTCACTTTGCCACTCGATTTACCACTCACTTCATGAATGCTGAGTTGTACGGTCTATAGTTAAATTCATGTTTCATCACCTGACAAAATACAGCTTTTGTGTTTTCACGACTTGTACCATGTTTATGCACAATAATGTACATCCTATACACTACAGCTGTTCTTGACGTCTGGAAGAGGGGTGCCTTACCATATAGCTTACTCTAGGTATATCAATATCTTACAGGCTGGATACAAGTGTAAACTACCGGCATTCATGTTTGGAAGCTTCAGTAATGCCCACAAATCAGTCGTGAGAGGACCGCAGATTGAAGGAATGCCGAACGCCAAGAGCAATAAAGCATTTCACAAAAATTCTGCTCAGTGTCCATGATGATTTGAGCATTTAATGCACTGTTGTTTGTGTTCAAGAATTTATGTTTATTACGGATTCCCATTAGTCATCACTACCAGGGCAGGGCTGCCAACTTTTGGAAAGTGCCTGGAGTGTGATCTGGCACAAAGACCCTTTGCCGCGGTGCCGGGGGAAAAATGCATTTTTTTTACATGATTTGACACGTTTTCGCGATTATTACCATCCATTTCCCTAAATTAAGTTCTGATCCCAAACATTACATCCAGGGCTTAATTTCTGCCGGAGCAAGGCGGAGCGCTGCTCCCCCTTGCTCCACATGCGCTCCCCCACCTGCAGGTGGCGCTCCCCCACCTGCAGGTGGCGCTCCCCCACCTGCAGAGACCTATCCGGGAGAAATGAGTGGCAATCCAGCCAATACATCCCCGTTCATTTCAGTCGTTGCTATAGGATACCACTCTATTGGCTGAGGCCGCCGAGCCTTCCCAGCTATTATGGGATGTTTATCGAGAGTCGGGGAGGGATTTGGTCGCTCCAGCTCAGGCTCACACAGTGACAGTTCTACTCTGAGGTTCTCGCACGTTGCCTGCTGGGCTGCTATGGCTGAGCTGCTGCTGCTGCTGCTGCTCCCACCGGCTGACCGTCTCCCCCTCCCTCGCGAGGCACGGTGGAATATGATCGCTATAATGATTAAAAGGTACCCAGGAAGCAGCCGGACCCCTACATTTTGTGGTCACAAGCACACTGCGCGACGCATTTGAGCTTGTGGATCGGCTCTTTACAAAGTGTGTGTGCCATAGTGCGTCTCTCTCTCTCTCTCTCTCTCTCTCTCTCTCTCTCTCTCTCTCTCTCTCAGACACACACACTGCATGTGTGTCTGAGAGAGAGAGAGACGCATGCGTGCACGCACGCACACACACAATAATCTTCCGCAAAAAATCGACTTTTCTGCGCATGTTTTTCGGTGCGCGGGTGCGCGCACGTGCGCGTGCATGTGCGTGAGGTGCGCTCCGGCACCTCCCGAGTTACAAATTAAGCACTGATTACATCCAATATATGCACTGCCGTAGCCAGAAAATTATCAGTGGTGGGGCATTCATGTTTTCAGGGGGGCAATATTTTTCAAAGTTCCCCACCAAAGTTGCATATTAAGCACACACTCACATGCTCAAAAAACACTAATTGGAGAAAATGGCTACATGTATGTGCTCCAATTATACAGCAAATAAAGACTATATTATACTCAACAGAACAAATAAACATACAGTCATGAAACACGATTGCATCCCGCAACAACACATTGAGCAACTCCATGGGGAAGCCTATTTTTTCCACCCATTTCACTTAAATTTAGGGTTACAACTTACAAGTAGGCGACCAGATTGAAACTCACCAATGTGGGATAAAGAGTGTCTACATATGAAGTGTTGTCACACAAAATAAATCAAACATTTCTACAGTATAATAGCATTTCTATTCCTTCCTTCCTCTTCATGTACCACTGTGCTATCTGTTTCATTCAGTAGCACATAGGACTATAAAGATAATAACTGTAATTGAACACTATTATATTAACTATTTACTGGACAATACAAACTACAAACAATACACCTGGACAAAATAACTGGCCAACCCAACAGCAAAGGGGCTCTAATTTGACTATGATGGCATGAATTACAACCAATAAGGAACCAATAATGAAATGTTTACTTAATCAATGTATATTCCTCCTAACTACAGCAATTTTGAACTTATACAGCCACGACAAAGCACTACCATAAAATAAATAAAATGAAAAATATAGTTTGTCAGTGTCTCTGAAAAACTAGTCTTGCAAACATGACACTAGAGTAGACCATCAGAATGACCACTTAACTATCAGCACTTGATTTCCTAATAGTTGTCATGTTTTACACGTGTCTAAAAGGGCTTTTATTTATTTGCGCTGGCCTCTTTGAAAACTATAGCGCCGTTGTGCGATCTCTCGATGGCAATGCTGTCTGCAGTGGTCGCGCAACAGAAAATACTATCCAGCACGTTCGGTTTCTGACCCCCCAATGTCGCAACTCTACTAGATGGCATGATTCTACCCAGCGCAGCCTGGGTAGAGTAGCTATGTAAGCCTGGAGTATAGACAGAGCAGACACGTTCACTTCATGGACCAAGGGGGACAACAGCTCATTTGAGGCTACTCACCACAGCTCGTCGTGCTGCTTTATAATCCATGCATCCGCCCGTATCGGCATATAGAAAACGGCTCTGCTGTCATTATTTATCAAACCGAACGCAGTCCTTGGTAAAAAGGCAAAGTTTTCTTTTCCCTACGTGTGTTTTGTAAACAAGCGGTGGACGCCATGACAGGATCTCGCTCAACTGCATGGAGGGAGGAGGGTCCATGCTGCAGATCCGTTTCCTGTCCTATTCAACTCAACTGCATGGAGGGAGGAGGGTCCATGCTGCAGATCCGTTTCCTGTCCTATTCTGTGCAAATGGCAAAACTAGTAGGCGGGCTTACTAAATGCATTGGAGTCTATGGGCTCGCGCGAGTACATGAGCCACTTTGTCTTGGCTCTGATTTTCGAGACCCGTGCGTGTGAACATGGGGTGTGGCGTGTGCTCGTGTGATATCCATCAAATCCGTGTGAGATACGGCCATTGTGTGTGTCTTGGTAGCAGTGATCACTACAGTGAAGACTACTCTTCCTGGCGTCCAAGAATGTCATGTTGTACAGTATGTGTGCAATATTACCAGCTATGTCAAATGCTGATGCCCTCACAAGTATAATACAAAGCTGTGTGTGTGTGTGTGTGTGTGTGTGTGTGTGTGTGTGTGTGTGTGTGTGTGTGTGTGTGTGTGTGTGTGTGTGTGTGTGTGTGTGTGTGTGTGTGTGTGTACCTCCAGGTGTTTCAACTTGTGCATCACCTGGTGTGCCTGCTGTGTGAACACAGCTTTTGTTTCAGCCTATTAAGTAAATAGTGGTAATTAAAGGTCTGGGGCATTTAAAACACTGTGAACAGCCAGCAATTTGTTTGGAAGAGGAGCCAGGCCTGGCCCTCAGGCTAACTGCACAGCACACACACACACACACACACACACACACACACACACACACACACACACACACACACACACACACACACACACACACACACACACACGGACCCGCTGACTGTACGTGTGTGTGTGTGTGTGTGTATGTGTGTGTGTGTGTGTGTGTGTGTGTTTGTGTGCGTGCGTGCGTGCATGCGTGCGTGCGTGCGTGCGTGCGTGCGTGTGAGACAATACTTGTGAGGGCCACATGTCCCCACAATTTGCTTATTATGTTGTTATAATTTGATGAATAAACAGTGAAAACTAATTTCTGATTCTCATGAGAGAAATGTTTGATGTACGGATAAAGAAAAGGTATTAAGAGTTAGGCTTCTTGTTAGGGTTAGGGTTAGAGGTTTAGGTTTAGGGGGTTTAATATTAAAATTCTTTACTGGGCATGACCCCATGAGAGAACTCTTTTATTTTCGAGAGGATCCAAAGGATAGTTTTACTTTATACTCAAAACTTTAATGTATTGGTCCACAGATTAGTTACTATGGTATTTGCTGTTATCAGTCAATATCGGTATCAGCAAATAAAACTGACATCAACTGATGGCATTAAACAAATGTTTATCTGTTGTTTGTCGATAAGCATACCTTTTGCATTGACTACTGTATGTTGCTACTATGCTGTATATTCTGTACCTTTATTTATTGTATTCAAGATGAATAGTTTCCCAGGTACAAAAGGGGGGAATAAACAACAACAAAAACAAATACTGTAAATACTGTAAGTATACAACGGTATAGTCATTTACAGTATTATTATAAACACTGGTATCAGCCAAGAATTTCCATATTGTTGCACTCAAAACGCTGAGCATGTGAGTGTGTGCGTATACACGCGTGCATGTGGTCATGCATATTCATGTGTGACTTTTGATAAGGACAAAACCAACACGGTGACAGTTAAAGTGAACAATATAATTGCTTTGCAAGGTATAGCCCAAGCGGCTTTGCTTCGCCGACAAAGGGGACGGTTGACACACACAAGCATTAAAAAGGCAAATGACTCGCTGCTTACGAGTTGCACAACTTCATTCCAAAGTGGGTTATCCAGAATTTGGACGTCAGCCCACAATTCAAATTAAAACATGAGACATGCTCTTTAAAAGCCCTGTCCTGTCCTGTTCTAAGGGCAGGTTGTCTTTGAACACCATGTGTCCTCGGATGACAACACGCTTCCCGCAAACGAGCCTCTCCTTAACAACAAGCTCTATTCTTAGTGAAAGTTGTGAGAGCAAATGGAATGCTGATGTGTTGCATCTACATTTTTTGGCCAATTTTACCCCAGAATAGGAAGGATTGGGTTCAAATCAACAAAATAACATTTTTCACTTTCACACACAAATTAGAATTCACTGTCGCTATGTGTGCAATGTCTTGTGAGATTGTAGAATGGCTGACCTCCTCGGTGAACAAATCGCTGAAAATAGTATCATTATATGCCGTAATTTGTTCACTGAAAATGCTTTAATAGCACAGCCAGACTTGTGTCAAAGAAAGATGTGTAAACAATGGTATATCGCCAAAACTGTCATGTTTATGCTTGTTGCCAGTCCTCCTATGGCCCTGGTTCCAGCATTGGCAGTGGAGAACACTTGGGGCAGCATTTCTGTCACTGCTGAAACGCTTATCCCAACTTATTTGCCTTCTTTTCTTTTTTCTTTTTATACTATTTAAAAAAAAAAACATGTTCTTAAATAGTCAATCTACTATCTTGTTGTGAGACACGTTGTGAGTTTGTAAACTGGCCAATGTAATTATTGGCCAGTCTAACGAAAATAGAAAAATAGGCAAAGAAGCTCAGGGATAAAGGGTTTAAAAAGGAGAATACTAGAAAAGAATACTACTGTACGATAAACTGTAGTTACTAGAATATTCACTCAATCTAATCAAACAATACATCAATATTTTACTATGACTCCCTGCTTTCATATAAACAAACTATACTCCGCAATGTCACATAATAAGAAAAATAAATGACTCCACAATCCATTCTGTTCCTAAGCAGAATGGACTCCTGCTGGCAAATGCTGTCCAGTGTTTCTATGTGTGCTATTTATTCTGTTTGGGAAAATAACAATCCTCTATATAAAGGTCATTAGCTCAGACCCAGAAACACAGATAACACCAAACAAACGCCAAAACATATTTTTAATTTATTTTGAGAGAGCAAATTGCTCCCATGCACAATATGAATTACATTTTGATTATAGGTTACAACTTGTTGGTTAAGCGTTATAGAGAAGCAATAAAGCGTTGGAGGTCATGCTTTACGGTGGTTATTGGCATGTGCCACAGCAGCGGCCTGCCAATAACCACAGTAGTGTTCCCTCTGGTGTCTTGTTGCTTAACCACTCTAACCCTATATACTTAGTTAACCAGCAGGGTTCTAGATCTTCACCAAAATGTGACAAAAATAGCCGATCAGCTATTTTTAGGATGCTATTTTAGGATAGAAGTTTTACTAGTTCAGCTGAACGTTCGCCACAATATGTGGTTAATGTTTCATGTATTAAAAAACAATAGCAGGATGTATGTGTGTAAAATAACAGAGCTAAAACAGCTGAAACGTAACAGATTCCCAGTCCAGCTGGCTAGCCGGGAATAAAACCATGGCATTGCAGGCCATGTGGCACTGTGTATACGTGCCCTTATACCACTTGTGTGTGCCCCGGTTTGAGTCCACGCGTGACTTATGGTCAATATTTGATGCACCGCTTAACTTTCTTTTTTTTACCAGAACGACATATTTTCCATGAGAGCAGACTCCACATACTGCACACACTGGATACCCTTTGAACACGAGCAAAAGTGAAGTGTGCGCGTGCACTACGCTCTAACACACACACACACACACACACACACACACACACACACACACACACACACACACACACACACACACACACACACACACACACACACACACACACACACACACACACACACACACACACACACACACACACACACACACACGGAAGGACTAGGAGGGCTACAGATGGTGTGCCCTTGGCCCCATGGCTGAGTGAGCTAGATTTGAGTGCC
>CM076966.1:37239675-37304675 GCA_039105355.1 Benthosema pterotum
AAATCACACTAGTGGGGCAACAGGGAATTAGTAGTGTTTAAAAGTGTTGTGCTGCATTCTGGGACATAACAGAAAGCAGATCTAGCTGCTGCATAGGACGGGGGTAGTATCTTTGATCTGCTTCTGTCAGACATTTGTCATCATGCTCGATATTTATGTTTGACAATATCAGTGTTTGTCAAGATGTTTCTGTGGTTATATATCCAATCTACAAGGTCACATCACTGTTTTTGGGGCCGGATAATCGTCCCGAGTTTTTGTTTTTGGCATAAAAAGAACTATATAAGGTCTCAAACTCATAATGGTTGAGCAGAGTCCCTCGGGCGTCTATACTAGTGTAGTTTCTGTTATTGTGGGTAAAGTTTTTCAGTGTAATCTTGGGGTTTAAGTGAATAAGAAAATGCCCAGGGCATAGCGATGGTATCGGCACTGCCACCTGTGACAGGACATAAGAGAAGAGTCATACAGGAAGCCGCCGATCTCTCTTTAAAGATTCTCACCCACCAAGACCCCCTGCTGTGTTTCTGTCAGTGACACCACTGCCTAGTGCCTAGTGATCCAGTCCACCGACAGCCCAGATCAACCACCCCCATGGGGGGCTCAGCTCGACATGGCGGTGGGTGGGATGGTGCTGTGTGTGTGTTTTGGTACGAAGCGATTGAAGCTGATCAAGAGTTACCTTGACTTACTTCCACGTCTGTCAAGTTTACACTTTATATATTCCCCCCACTGCAAACACACGCACACGCAAAAAAAACACACTGATTGCATGTAGCGACACGTAAGATATGTATGGGACCGTCTCTCGGATTAGTAATACTGTTTGAATCGGTATCACTTTGAGCGAGTGAATTAGCATAGGCGTGCTTCTCTGGCTTCAGAGTGGGTGTCAGGTTAAGCAGGCCTGGGGATTGATTGATGCCTTGCAGTGTCTTTTCTCACAGCTTGTAACACCTGTCACCTTGCATCGCAGCGTCGAGGCTAACTAGCGTTTGTTACTTACGCTTTCCTGCAGCCTGGGGGTTGAGACGATGGAGGCACCGTGCCAACCAACGCCTCAGCGCTGCATGCTGCGCTCCCACAGGTACGGTACAGAGGCTGCTCTCGAGTGGAACACTGCCCCCTGATGGCTCTTATAGGAGGCTGAAACAACGGGCGGTTTGAGGGGTGTGGGTCAGGCGCATAGCGACAGAAAAAAACCTTGTGTTTTACTTAGGTAAGTACCAATACTGCAATATAGAAGTCACAAGTAAAAGTCTGGAATTCAAAATGTATGTGAGCAATAGTACAAAAATATTGACATTGAAATATACTTTGATTACACAAAGTAAATGAATAGCTGATCTACAATCCCACAATGCCTCTCATTGCAATGCATTGTGACCTCATGATCAACGGAAAATGGTAAATGGTGCATTTATATAGTGCCTTTATCCAAGGCGCTTTACATAGATTGTTCATCACATTCACTCATTCACACACACATCCATACACTGATGGCAGCAGAAACCATGCAAGACACAGCCAGCACATCAGGAGCAATTCGTGGTCAAGTGTCTTGTTCAGGATTGAGTGGTGGTGGGCCTTGGTGTACTTGGCCCACTGTAGAGTGTGTGCATGTGCATGTCTTGTAACAAGGCGACTGGGGGGTTTTCCATGTCACCCAAATCACTGAATACTCTGTTCGATAAAGCTACTCTGTAGTAGTAAATATAAGTTAGTTTAAACCACTGGGGTGGACGACATCACTTAGCAACACCATATGGAGCCTTGATCGACCTGTGGCGGTATATTGCATACACAAACACACACAAGTAAGCACACACACGAAAGCTGTTTATGTGCCGAGGGTAGTGAGGGGTGAGCGTTATTTAGCAGAGCAGCTAACCTGTGCTCTTATCAGCTGGACAAATCAATAGTACTGTCTGAGAGTGCTTGGAGGTGGAGGGGAGGGGGAATCTCCGGGGGTTACCCCAGGCCCCTTGCCCCTCGGGCCCCTCCTGGGGGGTACCTGCCTGCCCCCCCTCCCCTCCCACCACCCCCCATCTATTCTGCCTCAGTGCTCTCCTCCTGCCCGCCCACACACACACACGTACACACACACTCCAAAAAAAAAACAAGCATTGTCCAGTGCTGTCAAGGGTCTCGAAATGATGATGTATTTCGCCTGCGGATTTTGAGCGGGGTCCGCCTCAAGGTTTGTCGACATTTTGTCGACATTCTTTTCAAAAATAGACGCAAATAAAGTGAACAGGCCCTCAAGGACCCCCGGGGGACCCCCATAGATGTCCTGCATGGTCCACACAACACACGCATCGAAAGACACACGCAAGCACACGGTTGAAATCACACGCGTGAGGGGATACACGCAGCAAAGAGGTGCGCATGCATGCACACACTCGTATGCCTGCACTGTGGGTTGGAACACAGCTAGGCACACGTGCATGCGAGTGTCATGCGAGTGCACACACACACGCACAGAAACACTAAGTCCCTTGACAACCCATAACAGTACATGCAACACAAGCACTAGATTGTGTACAAATGGTTTCTCCGTGTATCTGGTCTTGTCACAGAGGGAGTTAAGGGGAGGGCACACACACACACACACACACACACACACACACACACACACACACACACACACACACACACACACACACACACACACACACACACACACACACACACACACACACACACACACACACACACACACACACACACACACACAGGCCTCGAGTCACAAACAAAGACAGAGGTTCAGCAGCCGTGCCACAATATAAAAATGTTTGCTAAAATGCTGGACAGGGGCAGCGCTCCTGTCTCTCCTGCTGTACCAGCATGTGAAGCTGGTTGAAGGAGACAGATGCTCATGGACGCACAGAGGAAACAACAGGAAGAAACAAATAGTGCTGTAGTCAAGAACACCTAAATCGAGACCAAGACAAGACCAAGACCTAGGGAGGTCGAGACCAAAATGAAACCAAGACAATGACGGACTTGGTCAAGACGAGATCAAGATGAGACTAGCACCTAGAGGAGTCGAGACCAAGACCAAGACCTAGAGAGGTCGAGACCGGGGCTGAGGGCCAAGACCTAGAGCCAAAAAGCCAATTTTTGATTGTTCTGTAGTAACAGCACAACATAACACATTACAAAGACTTTAGTTGTTACTGTACAATACTAATGGTTTGCGGACTGCTAGCGATATGAGCGTCATCCACCACTGTGCTGGATGCTGGAAGACATGATGTCTTTATGAATAGGCTCCTCGTTCCACACAATGGATATACCGTTGAACATTTCCTTTGCATTGTCTCGTCTCGAGTGGTCTCTGTGGCAAAAGAGACCCGAGACATTTGCTCTGAGATCGTGACAAGACCACGAGACAAAGTGCAGAGCTGCGAGACCGAGACGAGATCAAAACAATTTAAGGCGAGACTAAAACAAGACCATGACAACATTTGTCTTGAGATGAGACTTGAGACTGGACTCAAGACAAGACAATGTCTAGAGAACTACAACACTAGAAACAAAACAACGATGGAAAAAACACCTCATGCATTTGAGGGAAGATGTGTGCACGCCCATACACACTTGTGTGGAAGCGGGGCATTTGCATGGGAACGACGGGGCACATCATCATGGCAGCAACGTGAACGTTGAACACAAATGCGCACACATATACACTAACACAGTGGTTTTCAACCAGTGGTCCGGGGACCACCAGTGGTCCTTGAGAGGGCTCCAGGTGGACCCCAGCTAAATAATGAAAAGTTGCTTAACCTGATGTATCTCTTTGAGAGCGTAAACATGAAACCAAATGGACCCTTGCACAGGTCCATTTGGTACGCTCTCAAGAGTTAAAATAAGTCTACACTACTAGAGAATGTAGAAGATCAATGCTCATTTAGATCTGTATGTTTGACTGTTTTGTCCCAAATCTAGCTTGTAAGCAAACTAATTATTTAGTTTTGGGGTTCTGTGGGGCTAAAATGTCATCAAATGGTGGTCTGTGGCTCAAATTCTGAATAAATAGTGGGCCCTGGTATCAGAAATGTTGAAAACCACTGCACTGACTGCACTGCTCACTCAGTGGACATGCAACTCACACACAGGTCAACACATCTACCACGGGCCGTGGGTTCTCACTGCACCCTGAGGACCGGTGCAAGCTGTCCCCACTCCCTCTCACGCTACAACGACACGAGACCCACCAACACAGGGCCCTGTCACTGACCTACATACACATCACAGCATCCACCCCGACCCCCCGGAAAACACCTTCGTTATAGAGCTCCGCAGTGATGTCAGATCACCTGTCTCCAGAAAGTGAATTCCACCATGTATTTTCTTCATAGACCTTTCACAAACAATTTACAGTATATAAAGGCGATTACAATGCAGACAAAGCCAACTCGGGCAGTGACAAATCATGTCAACAAAAAAATTGCCAGGGTACAACACTTTTTGTTTATTTTTTTCTTCTTACAAATGATTTGATCGACCCAAAACATTGTATTTATTAGTTGGATTGGTCCGTGGAGTGTTTGTCTTTATATAAATCATCTTTTGAAAAGTCTATGAGGAAAATGAATGGAGAATTCTGTTCCGGAATCAGTGAAGGAACCAGCCCTACTGACTGACTGAGTGACTGGCACACTGGCAACCGACATGGATGCTCTGACTGGAGTTAACATGGAAGGAGTTACTGTAGCTGTTTGGGATGGTGGCATGAGGATGAAGGCATCGAGAGAGAGAGAGAGAGAGAGAGAGAGAGAGAGAGAGAGAGGGAGAGAGAGAGAGAGAGAGAGAGAGAGAGAGAGAGGCTCAGAGGAGGAGGTGTGTATGTAACATCTCCGGGTGGAGAGGAGCAGCAGGGTTTCCGCAGAGGGCCGCGGGTAGCATTATGGAAATGAGTGGCTGGCAGCCTCTTCCTCGGCTTCACTGTAAACAGGATCTTGGTAAGGCATATAGCCCCCAGTGTGGCCCACGGAGCCCTCTCCTCCTCCTCCTCTCCTCCTTCTCCTCCAGTTCTCTCCTGGCTTCCACGTGGCACCACTCCCACTCTCTCCCCTTCTCTTCCTCGTTCCCTCGTTCCAACCTGCCCATGCAGCCTCTGTCGCTATTTAGTAATTCATGAACGATGGGAGGGGGTGGGTGCGGGGGGGTGGAGACGGAAGCGGCATGCTCTCACATCCTGACACCGAATACATGACATGTTCCACATGTCTTCAGCACTGAACTACAAAGAGCCCTTTTGTCTGCGTGGAAGAAGAAGCAGAAGAAGAAGGAAAAAAAAAACAAAGACGTTAAAAAAGTAGTTATTGTGGGGGGGTGTATAGAGGGAGGGGGTGGTAATTCTTGCATCACTTTATGAACTGAACACGAACCACATGGAGAAAACCGTGTTTCGTCTTGTCGTGGTTTGGTAGTTGCCAGTCTGCTCCGTCGGGGTCGGGAGCGGCCCTGGGCGATAATCGCCTCAGCCTCGACGACTAATTAAATTGTTAAATTTATGAAGATGCCTTCTTCTCCTTCTCCTTCTCCTGGCAGCATGCCGTCTTCCGACGGTGCCAGCAGGGTGCAGAAACATAGTAACGTCTTTGCCAAGGATGGTTGAGGGAGAAGGAGGAGAAACGCAAGCCAACGAGATGAAGGCCAAGAGCTATAAGTGACCATCGGACTGTGAGAGAGACTGTGAGGCTGGAGGGGTAGCGTTGGTGCTAACAGCCTTGTTCTAATATGTATACGGCCCCTAGGTGCACCTCCCATGCTCCTCGCTGTGTGAGTGCTGTTCCAGCAGGAGATCCAACAAAGGCCCTGTCGCAGATGTTCTCCTCACAAGGCTTCCGCCTCGACCTCCTTCCACTCTGGATTAGTTTCTCATGCTGATGAAACACATACACATCGAGTTTTGCTAATGCACGTGAAGCCACGCTCGCGCACGCCACCAATGTTTGTGTTGTTTGTTGTAATGGGGACAGGACATGTGGACACTTTTCTGTAACCTATGGGATGTGTTAAGCGCCCGCAATGTCATATCAATATATCTGCATATATCTGTCTATATCTGCAAATGTTGTTTTTTGGAGTAGTGCAACCACCCAAGGGCTAGCCTTGGCCCACCTGTACGCCTGCATGTTTACCATACCAACACTGTTTCACAAACACAGAGTACACACTGTGTAGTGGGGGATATTGCTTGCAATCTCACGATAGAGAGGCCGCGATATAAGGTTATATGTTGTAAAAATACATGACCTTGTTGCACAAATGCAATAAAACATTCCCAGGCTCTTAAAATAGAAAAAACAATACAAAACATCCTAACAAAAATGTCTGGAAAGGGAGTGTATTGCAACTTTCTAGGAGGTCATTGATAACATTAGCCAGTAACCATCTAATGCATGGCATTTATTGCCATAGCGATACAGCAGCCCCTTGATCGATATATCTATCGCCCAGGTGTTTGATCAATATATATCGATATACTGAATACACCACTAGCACACTGCACTACTCAGTTCACACAGTTGGTGTGATTTCCTTTTAGTAATGCATCATTTATTACATTCAAGTGATTTATTCAATGAATATTCCGTACAATTTGTGACTTATTTGACTCATCAGTCATGCAGTCGTAAACGCTTAGTGACACACTGATCAGTTAACTCCTTTTGTGTATCAGATGAGTTTGCACAAACTCATGCATGTGTGCCTGTGTGTGTGCATGTGTGTCCAGATGTACTGTTCTGGGACCTGCGCTTGGTGCATACTTGTCCGCTCTGTTGCATCTCTGCGGTAGTTTGGCGCGGGACTCTCTCTCTCTCTCTCTCCGTCTCGTTTGTCTTCCAGACAACACAGAGCTTTTGGCACAATTAGGCACCAGAATTATCTCCGCCGTGCTTGCGAGACAGCGAGCTCCTGCGTAATGCCAGACCCGACACAAAAGTAAACAACTTCATCTCGTGTCAGAGTATACTACTGCGTGCCTGTCGCCACGACCGTGATGCGCAAAGCTGCCCGTCGACACAGACGCAGCGCCGGCTGGAAGGGAGCCCCGAATTATAAACCCCACGAGAAGGAGAGAGAGAGAGAGAATATCTCCTCCGCTCTCCTTCAAACAAACACTTCCGTTGGGACCTCATTGTTTGGACTGAGGCATCATGGGTAGCCTTATTTACAGATTTTAATTGCTCTGTTGATCTGAGGGTAAGACAGCTCAGCCGTAATCAGCCCCACAATGCAATTGTTACTCTTTCTGACAATTGTAATAAAATGCTCTAACAGCATCAGGCGGCAGGGAAATGAGAGAACGAGAGAGAGGGAGAGAGTATCTAATCCAAAACGGGCCCAAAAGAGGGATGAGGAGAAATGGGGGGTAAACCATTACCTCCCACCCCAAATTAACAAGCATTTGCCAGCCCCCAGAGTTAAAACACAGAGGACACCGAGACGCGCGCGCACACACACACGCGCGCACACACACGCACGCGCACACACACACACACACACACACACACACACACACACACACACACACACACACACACACACACACACACACACACACACACACACACACACACACACACACACACACACACACACACTATAATATAAGACCAAATCTCTCACGAAATGAATGAAATAAAATGTAAAATGTGAAGAGAAAAATAGCGAAATAGCGAGACATGATAGAAACCAATGATCAAAAAGCCTCTAAACCACACACTATACACTTGCACGCAGACTGGCATCCACACATAATTTATATAAGGCCTAAAAGATGACACTAATCGTGAGCTTTTAAAACCCCAACACTTGGTTAACTTCCAGGGCTCTGTCTGTAGTGTTTTCTCTGCTTCTGCTCTACATGAAATATCTTTACAGGAAAATAGCTGATCTATACGCCTTGCAATATTTGTAGATCTGGTATTTTCTGCTGAATGTCTTCCCCTCAATATGGAAGTTCCTCATTTCTGATTTTTATAGCTGTTGCTGTCCTGTTCCATGAACAGGCCTGCATTCCATCATATACCACCCCCCCCAAAAAAAAAATAAAAATAAAATAAAAGTGCTGTAAGCTTATAAATCAGCTATTTGCAACACACATACTGTAGTACGACGAAGTATAAATGATAAGAGCTTTAAAAGCGCGTCAACCTCAATCTTATTAGTATGCCTGCATGATGAAGGTAATACAAACAGCCCTGTGCTTCAAAGGTCCATGAAACATTTAACAGCCAATCAAGTGGCAATTATTCTCCACCATCTCCTGCAGGCAGCCAATGGGGAAGTGCCTCCGGGGCGGTGGCGGGCCTGCGAGGGATTCAGCGCCTTCGGGGGGTTCCCGGCCGTTCCACAATGCAAACACTTGCTTTGCATTCTGCTCAGCTCAGGCTAAAAAGGAAAAGTGCCGGGCTAAACTTTCTAAACTGCTTTACTTTTGCCTTTGGTAAAAAAAAAAAAAAAAAAAAATGCGGATCCTCTGGAGTATGGATGAACGAAAGGCTGATGAGTTTCTATTGGTCGTTGCTTCTCCTCCTGGGCTATTGATTGGCTAACGGCATTCTACTGGACACTCAGAGACACCTGGGTTATGTTTCCCTCAGCTGATCAATGACTCATTTAAAACAACAGCATTACAGAGGAAGCTGAGGTGAGACTGCAGAGGTGTACAGAGAGGATGGCCTATAGGTCTGTCTTATAGGATGGTAATGATTCTGCTAAGTTAAAGATTCTCTATTAATAGTGGGGACCAGATGTCCCTCTTTGCGTGGGACAGTGCCTTATTTCCAAGACTTTTTAGGTGTCCCACAATATTGAGACACTGTACCGCATTGTGACTGACAGACATCAGTGTTGTTTTTCCAAAATTGAGTCATGTTATATTCAGGGGCTGTAGTATTTTACATTCAATGTTCTTTTTATACAAATGACTCTTGAAAAATGTGGGTTGTCTTATAACCAGAGTCGTCTTATATTCGGGACAATACAGTAGTTTCTTTTGGTTATCTCTTTTCCTGCTATATTCCTGCTGTGAAATATTTTTTGAATATGACATCCAAAACTCAATAATTTGCAAAACGCATTGGCAACGCATTTTCGCACTTGTCCCACATATGCAATACTTCTGTCGATCAAATTAATAAAATAAAATAAAAAGGTAGAACCTTGTTCGGTCTCGCTCTGTCACGACAGAAAGCTAACGATTGGTGTAATACGAATACCTGTGGCTTGTAGAATGACGTCCTAATGGGCAAAAGAAGCGGCAAAGGTGGTATTTTGTTGTTGGATATGATTTTGTCTGATGTTGGTAAAATTAGAAGAAACAACAGGGAAATGTTGACCAAAATAACAATTCCTCAATACTCTAATCATTTAGACTACCATTTAGACAATTGAGTAAAGCAAATGTTTAATGTTAATTTAACGTTTGAGAACATACAATACTCTAGACCCGTACAGGTCCATGTGGTTTCATTTTACACTCAAGAGATCTATAAAAGGTCCATTTGTTACCAACTCTCCATCATTTAGCTGTATGGTGGATCACCTGGAACACCCGAAGAACCACACCTCATTCTCAGAGTACTGAATAGTACTGAAAGTACTGAATAGTCCGTGGAAGAGTGGAGACAAGTGGAGTGTTGGTATAAGCTCGGCCCGATCAATCCAGACACAAGGAAAGGGAACTAGTGGTCAGTTTGTCCCTGTCGCCGTACAGTTGTACTAGTGGTCACTCTGTCCTCGTCCTAGTGGTTGGTCTGTCCCTGTCCTATAGCCATCGGTCTGTCCCTGTCCTATAGCCATCGGTCTGTCCCTGTCCTATAGCATGTCGTCCTAGTGGTCAGTCTGTCCCTGTCCTATAGCCATCGGTCTGTCCCTGTCCTATAGCCATCGGTCTGTCCCTGTCCTATAGCCATCGCTCTGTCCCTGTCCTATAGCAAGTCGTCCTAGTGGTCAGTCGGCCTGTGTCCTGCGGTCAGTCCCGTCACCCCAGACAGCCCGCTCCCCTCTCCCTGCTCGCTCTGTAGCGATCGATGGCCGCTCTGAGACGGTCAATGCCAATGATTCTCCCCTGTTCTTAATTAGAGAAACACATCAGATACAAATGACATCTCAGATCAATCGACAACAAGCGCCAAACAGGGAGACCACAGGGCACAACAACGCACAGACAACTCTCATCGCTCTCTCGCTTTTCTCCATTCTTTTTTTTCTTTTTCTTGCCTAGTTCGCTCCACCTCCGCTAGTTGTTTTTTTTCCCTCATGTCTCCCCTGGTCTATGCCATCGGTCGGAGGGATGGATGGATGGATGGATGGATGGATGGATGGATGGATGGATGGATGGATGGATGGATGGATGGATGGATGGATGGATGGATGGATTACGGTGCGTAGAGGCAGGAGCTGCTTGACAGGCTCTTTATCTGCATGGCTGACTGTATAACTAGCGCTACTTAAGGCGGTATGGTGTGGGAGGGAACATATGCGCACGTGCACGCACGAGCTAACACACACACACCACACACACCACACACACACACACACACACACACACACACACACACACACACACACACACACACACACACACACACACACACACACACACACATGCACACGCCTGGTATACACACTTTAATTGCAAGTAACATACGTGCTCACTGAAAGGTACAGCGACACACAAACAGGAAATAGCATACATGCATACAGACATTGTCGCGTGTGCCCATAAAAAGCACAAACGTGTACACACATAAACATGCGTGCGCGCACACACACACACACACACACACACACACACACACACACACACACACACACACACACACACACGCACACGCACACGCGCACACACGCACACACACACACACACGCACGCACACGCACGCCAGTGGGGGAGTCAATAGTGCTGATTTTCCTTGTCAGCTCCTGGGCAGGCACTGGTTTAAAGAGACATCAATCTGTGATGTCAGCACTTACCTAATGAAGCGGTTCAGATCGATGGAGCACTGGATGGTCTGGTCTGGTCCACTACACCCTGCTCTGCCTGCACTGCTGGCTCTGCTTTTATGTACACCCTGTGTCCGCTGGGACCTCAACGCTGGGCTAAGACAACTAATGCTTAATTTATAGCCCCGTCCGTCGCGTGTGGCGGACGGTGGTGTTGCTGCGGTGTGTTGTGTCCGGAAATGGCCGGATCTACAAGCTCTACAAGCGTTGTTAGATCGACCATCTTGGGTGCGTGACGCCGCACTACAACGGCAACTACAACATATAAACCAGGCTTAAGACGACCGTTTATTTGTGCGTGTGTGTGCGTGTGCTAGGGCATTAACCAAACAGGTTTTTTGCTAGTCGAATCGAATACTTTGGTAGTCGAATAATTGTCGACTAGTCTATAGTGATATACATATTTGTTTTTTAGCCAATAAAATGTGTGATTCTGGACTTTCCATTGAAAAAATACATGCCTATTACACTACTGTAACTCAGTTACATTATGACATGAAAAATGAGCAATCAACCTACAATTACTACCAACACCACAGCACACATCCACAATGCCTGCTGCAGAAAATTGAAAAATATATATCAAAAATTATTATTACCGAATAACGAATAGTGAATTAGTAGTCGAATAGTGTTTTGCTAGTCGAATATTTAGTTAATGCCCTAGCGTGTGCGTGTGTGTGTGTGTGTGTGTGTGTGTGTGTGTGTGTGTGTGTGTGTGTCTGTGTGTGTGTCTGTGTGTGTGTGTGTGTGTGTGTGTGTGTGCACGCGTGTGTGCGTGTGTTGCAACTGTGTTGAATAGCCTATACTTTTTACATAGAGTATATGTTTTGTTTATGCATATCCTTTCTGCCGGTTATTATAAACCTTGTCCATCCGAAACTTTGCCTCTCTTCTGAATAAAAAAAAATATATATATATTTTTTTAAATAGTGAAGGTAGCTAATCTACAAGCTGACAATATGACACAATGTGACACGTTGTGAGCTTGTAGAAAGATCTGATATTGTATCTACTACTATTGTGCAACATAATATTGAAGTACAGCAGTCAGTCATTTACCAGAAACAAATATAGTTTTGGAATATGAATATAGACAGCAATGACCGACGGTCACTTTGTCAACAAATATTTCATTCGATCAATCATCGATCAATGCATCAATCAATCAACATGTAGTTACAAAGGGCTGAAACAACATGTCACATAAAATATTGAGTGCTGGTAAGGGACACGCACAGGGTCAATAGTTCACACTGTCGGAGTACAATCAACATTTTGCAGAGTAGGCTCATTTCTCCTGACATAGCGCGTGACCACAAGGCCACAAAACACGGTGCTTAATGTATACGTGGTCAAGCACACGCCATGACACGTGTGTGTGTGTGTGTGTGTGTGTGTGTGTGTGTGTGTGTGTGTGTGTGTGTGTGTGTGGCTGTTTGCTCACAGGCCTGAACAAGGTGCTTACATGGTCAAGAACACGGTACATGCATGCGTGTTTGCGTGTTACGCATAAAATATGCATTACATGTGCGGTTCCATGTGTGTCCATGCAGATCTGCACACCTTAACGTTATTGCAGTGTGTGTGTGAGTTGCAGAGCTCCATAGCAGCACCTGGCCCAACGCGTCCCCGCGGCCCTCTGCAGATGTTGCTTCCTGCCTCCCACAATGCATCAGTCCACAGCAGGCGGCTGCCGGAGCAGCGTGAGCTGCACAGCCATGTTAGATTAGCTCCATTCTCTTTGATCACCTCTCCCTCATATATGGCATGTCGCAATATGGTGGCTATGCGTGTGCATTTTTTCCCTGGTATGATTTCTTGTTTTTCTCTCTTCCCATTTTAGTTGTTATAATTTAGTCCAGTGGTTTTCAACCTTTTTGATACCATGGGGCACCCTATTTATTCATCATTTGAGCCACAAAATTAAAGATTTCGTTTGCTTTTGTCCACAATTCTAGGCTGGATTTCAGAAACAAAACAGTCATAAAACTCAGGCATTACCGTTAAGGTTAAAAACTGTAACCGCCTTAAAAAATGTCTATGTACTCACAAGTATAGCAGCACAAAAGTGTGTGCGTTTACGTGCGCGCGCGTGTGTGTGTAGCTGCTACCCAGGGCCACCTAATTGACCAGAATAAACATATTATACTGCAATGAGTGTCTTGCGATTGTAACAAATTGCACGGCGTGACTGACACAAATCACTGCATTAGCCTTGCCCTCTCTTATCTGCGGCCTCCTCCTGCCTCCCCAATAAACAACCCGGGAGATGCAGACAGACAGACAAGGAGAGAGAGAGAGAGAGACAGAATGAGAGAGAGAGAGAGAGAGAGAGAGAGACAGAATGAGAGAGAGAAAGACTGAGGATGGTGGATTGATGGAGGGCACAGGGGGGTTGGCGCGCCGCTAGCAGCCGTGAGCAAACGTTCACCCACTTAACCATTCAAAAAGTCATCTTCTGGCTCCATCAGCGGGCCGCTCCGCTCAGCGCCGCGTGAGACGCATTATCTTTCCACAGGAGCTATCATTCACACATGGCTTCAGCTCCCTCACCCATCTCCTCACAGGCGTGCCACGCACACACACACACACACACACACACACACACACACACACACACACACACACTCTCTCGCTGCGTTGCTTTAAGCGCGTGTATACATGCGCTGGCGCGAGCGCTTGGGATGTGTGCGCCGCGATGCTTTGCATTTAATAACTCCCTTATCTGCATCGTACTGTATATATTGTGTATCATATTCTATATATTATAATACATTACATAATAATGTATTGGTGTGTGTATGAATGTGGACTTGGGAAGTGCGAGAGAGAGAGAGAGAGAGAGAGAGAGAGAGAGAGAGAGAGAGAGAGAGAGAGAGAAAGAGAGAGAGACATGAGAGGAGGGGAGGTAGAGGGGGGTCGGTGTGTGTTTGGGTGGTGAGGAGGGGGTTGCTGCTGACGTGTTAATCAGAAAACGAGCGTCCCTCCGTCCAGGCATCCACTAATGTGTGCCAGTGTAAAGGAGGCGGTGGTCCTGCGCTGCCCGTCACATACGCTGGCTTTCCGGACCATTAGGCCCCGGCTGCGCTGGGCAGAGAGGCGGGGCGGGGCCCCGCCGAGCTCGCTGGAGACTCATTTATGTGTCTATAGGCATCTGTGGCTGGTGATAGGGAGCCACCGGCAAATTAATGGCACCGCCGTGCGCTGCCAAGCCCAGGGCCCCGCTCTGCTCTCGACTATATGCACGCATCGCGCGTGTGCACGCTTTGCTTGGGCACTTGAGCTTGAGTGTGTGTGCGTGTGTGTGTGTGTGTGCGCGTGTGTGTGGGCACACAAGCGATGACACATGCACACACAAGCGCTTGGCCGTGTGTAGTACACAAACATAGACATCGGGACACTCATACAGCCATCCACATGCATGCGCAGCTTTTTTTGTGAACACACTAACATGCACGTGCATACGTGCACCAAAACGCGTGTATGCGTGCGTGCGGGGTAAACTAACCTTTGCCGTAAAGACTTACCAGCTTTATTAGTTTAGGAAATGACTGTAATTACGGATAATTCATAATGGCTGCTTCTCCCCTCTCTGAGGTATTAAAAGGGGGACGGCCTAATTTAGTCTGCCTGCGTCTGTGCAGTAGGGCAGTAAAAGTGTGTGTACGTGTATGAGTGATGCGTGTGTGTGTGTGTGTGTGTGTGTGTGTAGAGAGAGGAGACTTCTGCGAGGCTCAGATACAAGGTGTGCCGTCGTAAGACAGCAGCAGCCGAGGAGTTATTGGCCGGTGGCCGTTCCGTCGCGTCCTTATAAAACACTAAATGTCACACTCAGTCTATCTGCAGCGTTCACATGTGTTTAGCATAGCGGACGCTACGTGCACGGCTGCATGCACAATGGAGGGACAGCGCAGCAGGAACACAGAAACCATGTGCTCTACGCTCTCTGTAATTACTGTATATCTTGCACGCATTTTGGAGAATTTACAGGATAACCGTTAAGGTTTTTTTTTTGGTCGTTTAGTCGTCTTATCTCAGGTAAATCTTTTTAAAATAGGCTTTGTATACTGCTGATATACAGTATGCCACAGATATCTGTGTAAGATATTGTTTTACTGTTGTCCCTATTTTGGGGGATGGCCTGGTCATTGTGACATTAGTAAGGTCCAATCAAACATTTTCAATCTTTTCAAAACATTCAACAATGATGTTTACTATTTTCCAAACACAAAATAAAACAAAACTAAACAAAAAGCTTATTTATATGCAATTACAGGGGTTTTCAACCAGTTGTTTTAACCAAATGTAACTCCAAGTTGTTTTAACCAAATGTAACTCTTGAGAGTGTAAAAATGAAACCAAATGGACCCTGGCGGGTCCATTTGGTTTCATTTTTACACTCTCAAGAGTTAAAATATCCATCATGCAAATTAGTCCAAATCTACACAACTGGAAGATTAATGGTCATAGACAGAAGCAAAAGAAATCTTTAGTTTTGGGGTCTGTGGGTCTAAAAATATCCTCAATTGGTGGTCCGTGGCTCAAATGCTGAATAAATGGTGGGCCCTGGGATGAAAAAGGTTGAAAACCCCTGCGCAATTACATAAAAATGAAATGAAAATAGCGACCCATAAGCTGTGCCTGTTTTCACTCTGACCAGAGCAGTGACAGCAGACAGATCTGCTGCCACTGAGGCTGTTATGACACCACCTATCAATCTAACAGCGCTGCGTCCTGACCACCCCGACCGACACTCTGTGGAGCTGCTTATCTACCAGTGCCAGGTGGTCCCTGGCCCACAGGAGAAGACAACACCACCTCCCCACCCCATCAGGATGGTGTGGATGGAAGTAAGCACAGCACCAACGCACACATGCACGCACGCACAGTGTGGTCCTATAATATCAGAGTCAGCAGGCACGAGCCTGCAAATAATCGCAGATTGGATGTCATAATGTCATAATCGTTTATTCCTAATAATGTATATGGTATATTGATAACCTGCAAGCTCACAATGGCGTCAAGTGGAAAATGGCTATTTGCAGTACTATTTTTTCTGTGTGTGTGTGTGTGTGTGTGTGTGTGTGTGTGTGTGTGCGTGTGTGTGCGTGTGTGTGTGTGTGTGTGTGTGTGTGTGTGTGTGTGTGTGTGTGTGTGTGTGTGTGTGTGTGTATGTGTGTGTGTGTGTGTGCCTGCGCGTGAGTGAGTGAGTGAGTGAGTGAGTGAGTGAGTGAGTGAGTGACAGAGACAGAGACAGAGAGAGAGAGAGAGAGAGCGAGAGAGAGAGAGAGTGTGTGTGTGTGTGTGTGTGTGTGTGTGTGTGTGGTGTGTGTGTGTGTGTGTGTGTGTGTGTGTGTGTGTGTGTGTGTGTGTGTGTGTGCGTGTGTGTATGGTGTCAGCACTTGGGTAAATGCACTTGGTTACTGTACAGCAGCCCCTTCCTCTCCTCTCCTCACAGGATGAGCTACAGGGTCTTGAGTTGAGACCACCTATTTGCCCCGCCCCCTTCTACTCTTCAGAATCACTCATCTTCTCTACTCCCATCAGCGTTGCCATGTTTGCTCATTAGAACTTTGGGAGAGCCACTTTGGGATTGTAAATGTCAGTATCTGTTGGTTGTGTGTGCTTGTTTTTAAATGTAATTATTGGCGCCCTCATGAAGTAGTGCAGCCTAGTTACGTCCTATTGCTTATTTCTCTCACAGCATCTGGCAACGGTGCCTCCCACCTCCCCTGATCCCCGCGGACCCTCCACTGTAGGCAAGGAAGACGACTGGATCGATAAACCCAGATGCTGCCATCGCCTCTCACTCATTATCACTGATGAATAATGGACGATATCACACACACACACACACACACACACACACACACACACACACACACACACACACACACACACACACACACACACACACACACACACACACACACACACACACACACACACACACACACACACACACACACACACACACACACACACACACCAGCCTTCTCCCTCAGTATTCATGCGAACACACCAATTCCCCACTAGAACACAGAGAATGCATTTGTACATGAGCGCAGGTGAAAGCACATACTACGTTGGTATGTGTCTGTATGTGACATTAAAGGGGCACTCCACCCATTTTCAACATTTTAATATGTCATTAGTGTATACCCTAGAGGTGCTAGGTGGACATGATAAAAAAAGTTCCCCCTTCTGTGTTCCCAAGAAATGGAGGTCTGAAGAAAGCCACTGACATGGTGAAACATCTTGATGACATCATCAACATGTATTTTCACCATGTTAATGGATTTCTTTGGATGCTTCTCTTTTGTTGAGAATTGGTGCAATTACCCTTTAACTTCAGCAACTTCATATAATTCTTGCCACAGACTGTCCACCTTTTTATAACTTCCGCTTTGCCAAATAAGCAACCAGAAATGGATTCTACTGGCTGGCATGGGACAGCCAATAGCAGCCAATCCAACATCCCTACAGAGCTGGACTGAGGCAAACATTTGGCATGGACATTTTAATACGTGAATTTGGCCCAGCCCGGCCCACCACAACTAGTATGCAGATAGCCCCGTTCTGTCACCACACACACAAACAAACAAGCCCTAATAACACCATTTTTACACAAAAACATAAATGATACAATCCAACAGACACTTACACAAGCCTTTGTTGCTCTCATAAGAATGACGGTGGCAAAAAGATCCAAGATACAACAGGGGTTATTTGTCACTCACTGATACAGGTACAATACAGGCCTGTATTATTATCTTTAGCAAGCCCTAGTGGCCCCCTATTGTTGCGGCCCACCGGGAGAGCTCCCGGTACTCCCTATAGCCAGTCCGACCCTGCCTCCGTATACAGAACCATATAGAAATGTACACTAAAAACAAAATCATGGCACTCTAATTAACCAAAGTGTAAAACACAAACAGCAGGCAACACTTATGACCAGTGTTGTAGTGGGACTTTTAGAAGTGGGGGGACGCCTCTTAAAAGGGGAATTCCACCCATTTTCAACTCATTAACATGGTGAAACACATCTTGATGATGTCATCAAGATGTATTTCACCATGGTAATTATTTTTTTCAGACCTCCATTTCTAGGAAACGCAGAATGGGGGGGGACTTATTTTTTTATCATGTCCACGCAACATCTCTAAGGTATATTAATGACATAGTAAAATATTGAAAATGAGTGGAATTTCCCTTTAAGACATGTGCATGCGCACAATTGCATTTGCATGCGCATTTGTGTGCACTTGCGCAACACACACAGACACGCTATTAAAACAAGTGCAGTATATTGAGAAAGTTTGTTTATAATGCCTAATTGTATCCATAAAAGTAAATGACAAGACAAAAAACATACGGTAGGCCTACTTTTGCCCCAAAAATATTCTAGATGGGGGAAGTGGGGGGGCGCCGTCTCCCGCGTTCAGGGGTGGATTGGCTCATTTTTTCCCACCGGGACAATTTTGCCTTTGCCAGGCCACCCTGGGGGGGCAGCTGGTTAACCAGATGTAACTCTTTGAGAGCGTAAAAATAAAACCAAATGGACCCTTGCGGGTCCATTTGGTTTCATTTTTACACCCTCAAGAGTTAAAATATTCATCATGTGAATTAGCCCAACTTAGTCTATACAACTAGAGAATGTAGAAGATTAATGGTCATTTTGATCTGTATGTTCCAGGCGAGCATCTAGCACATTCTATAGTGCATTTTGGAAGTGCCACTAGTGCATTTTGGATCTTGGCAGTTGGCAACACTGCCTCCAGCAGCGCGAGGCAGTGCCCTGGTGCACAGGAGTGAACGGGAATATGGCAACTCTCCTACTTGAGGGCTCTGGTTTTCTTTTTTGAAGGATAGAAACTCTAGTTTGCCTGGCCTGGGACTGCTCTGGGGAAAAAAAAAAACTGTCCAGGCCACTAGGTGGCGCAGGCCACCGGGAAAACTCCCTGTACTCCAGATGGCCAATCCGCCCCTGCCCGCGTCCCCCCTCCACTAGACCCCTGCTTTCACTCCATACTTCTTTCTTCTTTTGGGTTGGAGGCCTGGCTGGACGGTGCCAGGCCATTACTCTCTTCCCCACCAATACAAACACCACCCAAAGAAAACAGCGGCTTTAGAGCCTTAAAGACAATCAATTACCGAATGGCAACATGTCCGAATTGTGATTTCCACACCGTCCGCTGTATCTTTCACGCAAAGAAGGAGGCCATCGATCGGCGCCGCTTGTAACGTTTTCTGTTAATTCTGTTCGGCGTCGTCCGCACCCGCAAAATCCATACGTGTGCATTTCAAAGCAGGGTGTCTGAGGCGTCCGGCACACACACACGCACACACGCACGCACACACACACACACACACACACACACACACACACACACACACACACACACACACACACACACACACACACACACAGACGGCTGCCTCAGCTCCAACACACTGGCCAGACAATCACTGTCAATCTGCCTAATGACCCCACCGTGTCTGCTGATGCATGCTGGGAATGCATGCATGCCGGAGGGAGCATCAAGTACAACAGGGACGGATCTAGGCATGGGCATGGGGGGTTTGGGGGGGGGCAGTGTCCCCCTTAAATGCCAAGTCTGCCCCACCAAACACGATGGCATGCAAAACAACCCAAGATATTTCAATTGTGATATTTCAAAGTGCCTATATTTAAATGATTTGAACCACTACTACTGCTACTAACTGTGTCACCACTAAACCAACAGCATTTCATCATTGAAAACAGAAAACTCTCTGAGTCAGACCTTTAGCTTTATGCATGCTGAGTGCCTGTTGCAACTTCAATAACAACTGATGTTATTATTGATGCTTAATTGCCTAATAAACGTCCTGTAACCGAAAATGGTATGGGTGCGACTTCATCGCTCGTGGTGCGAAGGAACACGGGCGATGAAGCCGCACCCATACCATTTTCTCCCCCCCCCCATTGGGAGATGTTACATCCGCCCCTGAAGTACAACATGAGATAGAATGGAGAGCATCCCTCCACAGAAGCCACTCCAAGTGTTGAAAGAAAAAGTGCATTTTCCCCCTCTTCTCTCTTCTACTTTTACAAATGTACTTCCCACTTCTCCTCCATAAGGTTATCTATGGATCAAAGGGAATGGCGGCGCGCTGGTTGAGTAGAAAGCGCTGCATACTGTATACTATAGCAGGGGTTGAGGGCGGGCCGTCGTTATCTGTTTGATCTGAGTGCTTTATAGATCAGAACAGGCTTCTAATTAGATCAAGGTAGACAACTTTAAAACATCGAAGGCGAAGACGCTCAGTCCATTAATTTTTGAGTATATAGCGGCGCTATCGCGAGCTTGTTTGTTTTGGTTTAGAACTAGAGGTCTGGGACTCACACCTATATATACATACAGTATAAGTATATATGATTGTGACATAGTGTACCCATAGACTTTATATAAATATATAGACCCATAGACTGTATATAAACAGTGTGGGGTTTGTGTGTGTGTGTGTGTGGGGGGGGGGGGGGGGGGGGGGGGGGGGGGTAGCGGGAGGTGACAGGCCTGGATGTAACACTTCCCAGGTGAAGCCACACCCACACCATTTTCGGTTATAGGACTTACATTAGGCAAGTAAAGCATCAATAATACCATCAGTTGAAGTTGCAACAGACACGCAGCATGCATTAAGCTAAAGGTCTGACTCAGAGAGTTTTCTGTTTTCAATGATGAAATGCTGTTGGTTTAGTGGGGACACAGCTGTAGTTAGTTAGTAGCAGTAGTAGTGGTTCAAATCATTTAGGCACTTTAAATTGAATTGAGTAGGGATGTCCCGATTCTGTATCAGAAAAAGTATCGGATCGGCATTTTTTTTGTCATATCTGTTCATATCGGTATATCGGCAATAATGTACCAGAAAAGTATCAGTATTGGCCCTCATTTGTCATCATCAGACCACTGACCAGGGGTTGTCTTTGCTAACCACCACCCCGGCCTTGTGCAGGCCCAGCAGCTCTGTCTGATGGACCTGCACGTAAAGCAGCCTCAGGACTGGAGTGCAGATTGAATCAGGACCCAGCCGCAGGGCTGGAACACCACAATAAATGACACAGTGTGGTGAGTGGCTGGGTCAGAATGGAAGGGGGGGGGGGGGGGGTGACAGAGAGACAGCATGACGGAGAGAGAGAGAGAGAGAGAGAGAGAGAGAGAGAGAGAGGAGAGTCCACAGGGTCTGACCTCACTGATGAGATGAGAGGCGGACCAGAGACCTGCCAGCCAGCCGCACTATTAGAATCAGAGAAGAGAGAAGAAGGTGGCGGCAGGGGTGGATCTAGGCATGGGCATGGGGGGGCAATGCCCCCCTAAATGCCCATTCTGCCCTGCACCAAACACGATATGGCATGCAAAACAACCCAAGTTCAAATTCAAATGAAAGTGCATATATTTAAAATGGTTTGAAACACAACACTGCTACTAAGTAACTACAGCTGTGGCACCACTAAACCAACAGCATTTCATCATTGAAAACAGAAAACTCTCTGAGTCAGACCTTTAGCTTTATGCCTGCTGCACGAGTCTGCAAATTCAACAACAACTGATGTTATTATTGATGCTTAAGTGCCTCATAAAAATCCTGTAACCAAAAATGGTATGCGTGCGCCTTCATCGCCCGTGTCGCTTTGCGCCACGGGCGATGAAGCCGCACCCATACCATTTTCTCCTGCCCCCCCCATATTGGGATATGTTACATCCGCCCCTGGGTGGTTGCAGAGCGGTGTCACTTGATCAAATTCCTGGTTCTGGCACATGGTGTAAGGCGAGGTCAGGACCGGAGGAGGGCAGAGTGTAATGCTGAGTGAACACAACACAGCGCCGCCTCTAATACCTTTCATAAAGAGAAAAGCCCTCCTCATCCTCCTGCCATGATTAAATAGAACCTGAGTGCCTGAGAGGAAAAAAGAAAACACATATACTGGTACCCACATCCCCCCACCCCCTACCCCAAAACCTACCACCACACCGAACCCCCCTGGCCTGCTGAGTGTGTGTGTGTATGTATGTGCGTGTTCACAGGTTGTGAAGGGTAAAAGCAATTTGCGGAGAACTTGTTGGGTGAGTGCAGCGCAGTGAGGATGATGCTATAGGTCTGCAGCACGCCATAATGTACCATAGTGCACTCTGCCGAGCCTCTATATAGCGTGCTGACACCTCCATGTATAGTCCACCTCGTCCCCCCCGTCCCCTCCCCCGTCCCCGTGCTGTGGATAACACACCAGGCCGTCTCAAATGAATGCTGTCATCATCAGAATCTGGACAAGGAAGGAGCCGCCGAAGACGAAAATACTCACACATACTGTACACGCGGGTATGAATGTACACAAACACACTGTTCTGAGGCATGAAGTGTCATCATAGGCGGATCGAGAAATTATGGGCACACCGGAGCTTTTTTCTTCTCCCCATCGTGGCACATAGTGTTTACACACAGATCCCTTATGACAAGTGCAATCCCTTGCTGTAAGGATTTTACAGCAAGGGATTGCTACAAAATAATAAACAGACAAAATAACTATAAGCCAAATGAATGTGATAGGTTTAAATATACCGGGGGAGTGGGGGTGCTTGAGCCTCTTAGCGATCGCGCGGACACTCCCATTGGGCCTGGGCCGAACGGGAGTGGGCCTGAGTGTGGTTCAGCCTATAGGTAGGAGGAGTATCAGTGACCTGGTGCACTGCAACTATGGTACTGATTACGGCTGCTCTTGACTAAATACACTATTGGTCAATAGTTGATTTATAGGCGCATGCAATGCTGTAAAGGATGAGATTTTGGTGAGGGTGAGGCATTCTAATGTTGACTTTGCAAGGGCTTATGGCAAATCGAGTCAAATTATAGGTTATAACGTAGAGTACACAACAGTTTAGAGAGATGCGGTCTTGATTTTTCATCCAATCTTGGCCAAACCAACCAGTTAATCAATAATTCCACAGTGAGCTGACACACCGCTATAGGCTTATTCACTACAGATTCAAATTCCATAACAGCACAGCAGTGCGTGTGTCCGTGCTCCACATCTCTGCTCAAGAAAACTAAAGGTGCATACGGTAGGTACTCAAGGGCCATTGTCATAGCAGAGCATTCTAACAGCAGCAAGCCACTGAATATCATGGGGAGAGGAGGGGGGAAAAGAAAGGAAAAAAAAAAAAAAGAAATGAAAGGGAATGGCAAATGACACCCCCTAAATGTCAGGCTCCAATGTATCCTTATTGTATATAGTGTATATATGCTCATGCGCTCCATCCGCGGTCGCTGAGAGGAAGACGACCATCAGTGTCAGCCAGAGGCCTCGCTGTGCAGCTTTCATTCCTTGATCTAATAGAGGGTAATGGCAGCGGAGAGCGGCAGGCGAGGGGGACGGAGGTGGAGGTGGAGGGGGTGTTGCTAGGGCCCCGTCCTCTGCAGCACAGACAGAGCAGGCCTCGGGGGCCACTCTAGCACCACCACCACCACCGTCCCCTCACCTCCCCTCACCTCCCCCTCGGAGCGGTGATGATGGGGGCGATGGAGAGCAGGGGCGGATGTAACATGTCCCATTTGGGGGGGCAAGATAACATGTTGGAGGGGCAAGAGAAAATGGTATGGGGGCGATGAAGCCGCACCCATACCATTTTCAGTTACAGGACTTTTACTACGCAATTAAGCATCAATAATAACATCAGTTGTTGTCGAAGTTGCAACAGACACGCAGCATGCATAAAGCTAAAGGTCTGACTCAGAGAGTTTTCTGTTTTCAGTGATGAAATGCTGTTGGTTTAGTGGTGCCAAAATTGTAGTTAGTAGCAGTAGTAGTGTTTCAAATCATTTTAAATATAAGCAATATGAATGAATTATCTTGGGTTATTTTGCATGGCATCGTGTTTGGGGGGGCAGACTGCTGGGTATTTAGGGGGGCATTGCCCCCCCCCCCCATGCCCATGCCTAGATCCGCCCCTGATGGAGAGGCAGCGACGGAGCTGGGGCGACAGACAGACAGCGGCGCAATAAGAATAAACGCATGCGGGAAGGGGAGTCTATTTGGCTGAGAGTGATGGCTAGCTTGTTGCTCATCCCAGCCCAATAAATCTGCTGCGCGCGCGGGGCTGAAGAGAGGAGAGGAGAGGAGCGCAGCGCAGCGCGGGCGGCTTATCTCATCAAACCCTCCCGTTCTACCGGCCGGCCGACGCCTCCGATCCAAACCCCTCATGCTGCCGGGCGCCCGGGGTCTCCTGATTTATCACGACCCGAGGATGAGGAGGAGGAGGAGGGGTGTTCTTCACTGGAATAAAAGTAAAATAGAGAGGAGGAGGAGGAGGAGGAGGAGAGAGGGGGCAGCGGGAGGGAGGTGGTGGGGAAATGAAATAAAGGTGTGAAAAAGACATATTGAAAAACAGAGGGCAAAGGCAGATAATGCAGAGATATAGAGAGCAAACAGAAAGGTTTTCAAGGGAAAACACGGAGGCTTTGGCATGAGGCGGCGCAATAAACTAAAAATAAAACCTCCTCAACCTGCAGGGTGGGTGGAGGGATGGATGGATGGATGGATGGATGGATGGATGGATGGATGGATGGATGGATGGATGGATGGATGGATGGGGTGGGGGGTCTTTGTTTGGGATTCAGCAGTTTTTCTTTTAAGTGTGGGAGGGAGAGAAGAGACGCTGGCCAGCCATGCATGGTGTCTTCTATAGGAACTCCAAACACACTGATGTTATGCCATCTGGACTGTGGTCATCCTGGTTGCATCGCTAATATACTGTAATAGAGCAGTGGTTTTCAACCTTTTTCATACCAGGGAACACTATTTATTCAAAATTTGAGGCCGATCTTAGCCCCAAAGACCCCAAACACTAAAGATTTCCTTTGCTTTTGTCCACCATTCCAGGCTGGATTTCGGAGAAAACATACAGTAGATCAAAATGTCCATTAATCTCTCCTACATTCTCTAGTTGTGTAGACTTGGGCTAATTCAGATGATGAATATTTTAACTCTTGAGAGTGTAAACAACACAAATTTAGCCTGGGGACCACCTGGAACCCTCTCAGGGGCCACTGGTGTTTCCCTGGCAAGTTGACTCAGCCCTGCATAAGCCCTGAAGGCTCATGCAAAGTCTAAAATGTAATGTACTGTAGATGTACTGTATATATGTGATTTCGCATATGTTAAATGCAGACAGACGACAGGTTGACCTGCCAATCTATAGTCGTGTACTGTATAGGGACATGCTATTATTAGACTGATAATTCATATTTATTATTCATATTTCTAAGCATTCGATGCAGAGACCTTGGTCATGGATCTACAGCATTTGCTAACATAGGACACTTTGCAATAATAAAAAGTAAAAAACTCTACAGCCATCAAGTTATTCTGATGCTGTAATATAATGTATGTCCTTATAAAGTTCATCTCAGAAGTATACGGGCCTCATGCCTTATGGTGGTGATGAAGTGCTGGTATTCAGGGCACGGCGACATTCCACCCGAGGGCGAGGCGTTAATATTACATTTAATCATATGTGACTGAGGTGAGGGCCGCCATGCAGCCATCCACGCGTAATGCTGTCTTATTGCAGCCACTGTTTACACTGCTGGGCTCTCTGAGACACCCAGCTGCTATACGTCCGTGTGTGTGTGTGTGTGTGTGTGTGTGTGTGTGTGTGTGTGTGTGTGTGTGTGTGTGTGTGTGTGTGTGTGTGTGTGTGTGTGTGTGTGTGTGTGTGTGTGTGTGTGTGTGTGTGTGTGTGTGTGTGTGTGTGTGTGTGTGTGTGTGTGTGACCTTGGATCCACTTGACATTTCGGTCAGAAATGAGTTAGTCATATATATAGTTTATCAAACACAGGATAAGAAGTTTCCTATTCGTATACTTTATATACGTACAGTACAGAAATACACTTAACATTATTTCATACCTATATGTCAGGGCTATAGATATTACAAGTGGGCGGAAATTGAACTGGAAACACTGGTAGGCAGGGTCCAATTTGTTATAATCCAAAATTTATAATCCAAATACCTGTGATATAATTCATAAAATCGTGAAAATAGGCAATCTATTCATAACACCTCAGGATTCGCTTGAAGATCTTTTTGAATAGTGTTATTTACATTTTAATTAATATTACATCCCAAAGGGAAAATGCATGCAGTTCAGTCTGAATCAGAAAGAGTGGTGATCAGGTGTCCAAAAAGGTTCGTTTCACTTCATTAAAATGCAAAAGTATAGCAGAATCTTTTAGCTAGATCTTAGGTTAGATTCCAAAAGCTTGTATCGGATTTTCAGATCAAATCAGGCATTAGACAATGCCATCTCGGCCCACCAGAATACATTTCCATAATTGATAGGCTACGATTCGATTTACCTTGAATAAAATCTCACAACATTTAGTCACTAAAAGTAGACTCAACTTCATGACAAAAATGTGTACATATACTATATATGTGTACATATAAATGTGTATATATATTTCTTTTTGGTTAAATTCAAAACTAATATTGGCCTCAGGTCTTATTAGGTTAAACAACACTGCTAGCACGTCTTCAGTGCTTACAACCATGTACAATTCTACAGCAGTAGAGACAGGCAGGCTGTATAACCAGATACAGTCCTATAGCAGTGCAAAGAGACAGGCTGTATAACCAGGTACAAACCTATAGCAGTGCAAAGAGACAGGCTGTATAACCATGTACAAACCTATAGCAGTGCAAAGAGACAGGCTGTATAACCATGTACGTTGTATAAACCTATAGCAGTGCAAAGAGACAGGCTGTATAACCATGTACGTTGTATAAACCTATAGCAGTGCAAAGAGACAGGCTGTATAACCAGAAACAGTCCTATAGCAGTGCAAAGAGACAGGCTGTATAACCATGTACAACCGTACAGACAGCAGAGAGAGGCTGCCTAAGCAGCAGCAGCAGCAGCAGCACCGCTGCACCCAGGCAGCAGCCAGCCATGATGAATAGCCCGCTCCCCCTCTTATGGAGGGCAGATTACCCCCATAAGAGGTTTTTAGATGGGTGAGAGGCAAGGGACGGACGATGAAGAGAGATGGAGGGGCGGGGGGGGTGCAGGCAGGGGGTGGGGGGTTGACTGATAAATGACAGGTTTATCTAGCACTTTCTCCTGAGAGTCACCAGGGGAAGGGGGGAGGTGGGTGGGTGGGGTGGGGGGCAGAGGGCGGCAATAAAAGGGGGCAGAAAGAGAGAGAGAGAGAGAGAGAGAGAGAGAGAGAGAGAGAGAGAGAGAGAGAGAGAGAGAGAGAGAGAGAGATGACTGGGAGAATTATGTCAACGTGATTGTCAATCACAGGGCCGAGCGGCGGGTGACGGCGAGGCTGGGGGACGAAGCACTGAAGTGGCGTCCCGACCCGGTCTGCTCTCTCTCTCTCTCTCTCTCCATCACACCAACCATCTGAATTAGTGTGGAGCTGAGAAGGTGAGGGAGGTGGAAGGAGGGGCAGGGGGGGGGGGGTGTCGACGCTAGACAGACGGGCATAATAATCTCATCACTCTTGGCCCCCGACGACGCGCGTCAGCGGCGAGGAGCGTGGCCCACGGCGCCGGGGCCTGGGCGGGCGGAGGGCGGCGGCGGAGGTGGTGGCGGGGGGGGCCCGGCTATACCCCGGCATCATGGCAACACCGCGGCGGCGCACCGCACTGCACACCCCAGCAAATATTCCTAAAGTGCAATTTTTCATATTTCCCTGTATGCATAAGGAGATGAAAAATCATCCCATCATTTGTATTGTCTGACTGAGGTTATACACAAATATTAGTTTATCTACTGCACCTAAGATTGCCTCCCTAAGCAAGACGGATTGGTTCTTCGCGGAGCGGATGGGTGGGGCGGGGGTGGGGTGGGGTAGGGAGGGAATGCGGGGCAATAATATTCTCCGGCGAAACATATTCAGTCCATCTTTTATGTGCTGCAATTCCATGCCGAGCAGCGGCAGGTATACTGTAGAAGTTCCTCGTCTCCAGACAGCCTCGATAAAGCTAAACAGCCCAACAGAGACACAGACGCTTATTATCCGCAATGCGCTTTAATTGCCAGACAATTTGCCGTATACATTTTCGCAGGGGGGTGAGAAGAAGAAGAATTTATGGCGTTTCAAACGGATCCCCACGCAAAGAAGAGGAGAAGCTTGACACCTAATCTTCATATTCATACACTCCACGGTGTTTACCCAACACTTAGGCAGAATGAATATTAAAAAGCCAAACAAGGCGCGCTGAATCAATTTGAGACACACACACACAGGGAGAAAGAGGGAGAGAATGAGAAAAACAAATAACTCTTCAAATAACGGCCTCCATTGATTTCCGTTTGCCTTCTCCTCGTGTGCTACAGAGCGTGGGGTGGTCCTCCTGTAGATAGTGAGAAATTCGTGTGTGTGTGTGTGTGTGTGTGTGTGTGTGTGTGTGTGTGTGTGTGTGTGTGTGTGTGTGTGTGTGTGTAAGGGGGATATACAGAAAGAGTTCTGGGTCAGAAATCGCTCGGTGATTACTCACCGTCCAGCCAAGTGTAAAAACTCATTAGACAATGCATAATGCCTTTAATGAAATCAATGGCAGAGGCAACTCCAAACTGATAGCTCCCATCAAAACTTGCATAAAGCATGGAAAGATTTCTCATTTACTTATTAAAAACACAGCGGAGAGGGAGAAGGAACGGGCCTAATTGTGCCGGGCTCCATGCACCGGGTCGATATGGGAGCATCGAGATGGAGGAGGAGGGGGAGAGAAATAACCCCAAAGTGAAATGAAAACCATGCGGAAAGAAGGAGACAGAGAATGGATGAAATCGATATTCTCGACACAGGTAACGACTTAGGTATCACAAGGTAAAAAGCGAGTATAACACGCGGCGGGTGTTTTACTTAAACAACTTTAGCCCCTGTCACCACACGCACAACGGATTAACAGACCTACAGGCGTGGCATCACCAGCCAGCTTAATAGATGTGTTGGTTTAGCCATGCCACTGATGTTCAAACATGCTTATTTGTGGGGATAGAAAATACACATGGGAGCAGCAAAAACACATGAAAAATACAACTGTAAATAAAAATAATTTCATATTATTTAGTATTTTTATTTTTGTGTCACTACTGTAGCGTCAACTGCATCTGTATGAATGTGGTTTTATGTTTATGAACTGTCTGTACATATAGTATGTACCTGTTTACTGTCTGTTTTTGTGTACTGCTTGTTTTTTCTTGTATTTATTTATCTGTGAACACTCTTCCTGTTATGGTTTTTGCTTTGTTTTAGTGTGTTTTTGTACCTGGTCTATGTGTTACGGGTTTCCCTTAAAAATGAGATGCTGCATCTCAACGGGGCTATGCCTTCAATAAACTTGTAAACTGTAATGTTGGTCTTTTTCCATGTTCTGCATCAGGCAGGAGAATTGCATTGTCTGTCCTTTACCTAACAAATTTGTCGTAAACTAGTATCCTGTATGCCGTATATGACTTGGTTATCGATCAATAAAGACGGGTTTTCCACCAGTGGTCCTTGAGAGGGTTCCAGGTGGTCCCCAGGTAAATGATGGAAAGTTGGCTAACCAGATGTAACTCTTTGAGAGCGTAAACATGAAACCAAATGGACCCTCGCGGGTCCATTTGGTTTCATGTTTACACTCTCAAGAGTTAAAATATTCATCATCTGAATTAGCACCACTTAATTGAGACATCTACACTGTTTTGTTTGCGAAATCCAGCCTTAAATTGAGGACAAAATCAAAAGAAATCTTTAGTTTCGGGTCTTTGGTGTGAAAACGACATCAAATGGTGGTCTGTGGCTCAAATGCCAAATAAATGGTGGTCCCTGGTAGCAAAAAGGTTGAAAACCACTGATAAAGATACGCCCATCCCTCTGAACTACCACTGTAGAGGAACAGGCAGAAGGAAGACATACTGTATAGGGAGACCACGGGGCGAAAAGACTGAAGGCCGACAAGGAGTAACACTTCCCTCTCTTCTCACCTCTCCTTCCTCCTCCTCTACCCTCTCCGGTGGGCATGGAGGTGCTGACAGACCAGGGTGGGTGGTGGGTAATTAGGCGGGCCGAGGTACAGATGTTAAGCCGAGGAGAAAGGACCCTAACCGGGGGACCGCTGGAGAAGCACTGGAGCAGGCATAACCTCCTAGCGCATGCAGCTGCCTCCCTCTCTGCCAGCTCTAAGTAGCCTTCTTTGTTAAAGGGCTGTGGGTCTTCATTTTTTACCCTTGACAGGCAGTGTTATTACAGTTATTCTGTGGCATCTGTTTAGGGTGGGTGAAAAAGAAAAAGGGGGTGTGTGAAAAAAAAGGACGCACACATGCATGCACACACACACACACACACACACACACACACACACACACACACAAACACATGCGCACACATACGGCACGCACTTTAATTAATTGCGGGGAGATTACATGGTCTTCCAACCGTGTAGTTTGTCATCAGAGCCCATTACACACTTCTATTAGATGTTTCTCCACAGTGTCAAGTGTAATTTGAAGTGGAGCCTTAGTGCGCATGCAGGATCTCCAGGAGTAAAACGAAAGGCGTAATCGCGTAAGACTCTCCGCAGGGTTCATCTCCTCCTCGACGGCGAGGAGGAATGAACCAAAACGACCGCCTCGCCGCAATTAGTAGGAAGCAACGCATAAACAAACGAGGCCTATATAGCCTACCGCTCACATCCGGCAGGCGTCTCACTCACTCACTCACTGCCGGTGTGTCCTGCGTGGGTTATGGGGGGTTATGGCCCCTCCCGGGGGGTGGGGGGTTGGCCTCGGTTGGCCGCTGGACCGTTTCTGCCAATCCGACATCATTGCTCTTCATTTGAGGCGGGTAAAGCTTTATTTTCATTGCCCTGGCGATGAGGTGTCTGTGTATGACTCGCTGCGCCGCGCCACAATCAATCTTACACACCGGCGGAGTTAAACAGGACAGAAACCAATGCGCTGCTACTCCGGCACAGAACATTACCAGTGTATGGCCTCATTATTCATCAGCAGCTCCATTAGACACTACTCAGTACGCCGCGGCGCGCAGTGTGACACGGACAGACAACAAGCTCCGTCAACGCCGTGTCACGCACAAAGCTGTCCCCACTGAAACGACACACTGCTGGAACCATGCCACAGGGTAGATAGAGGTGGGTGCTGTGGGGGTGTTGGGGGTTTAAATATTGCACACGTTTGCTAAAGCCCATGTACTTATTCCTTAATTGTTTTTGTTGAGTAATTACTATTATGGCGATTTGAATCGCGTGACATTCTTTTCTTTTTTATGGTTCTGTAAAGCAAACATTTTTTGGAGATGAAAACAGCAATGAAAAACTGTGGCTCCTTATTTATTAGGAAAACACACTCTTGTGCATGCAGACACACACGCACGCGCGCGCACGCATGCACGCCACGCACACACGCACACAACACACACACACACACAACACACACACACACACACACACACACACACACACACACACAACACACACACACACACACACACACAGTAAACGCTGGAGCCATTACACCCAGACCGTGCTGTCCCACATGGGCCACATAAATGTGTACGACAGGCTGTGTACCTTCCTGTGTCACCACCGCAGTTTGGTAAAGTAGCTAATGACACGGCAGTTAATGGGCAACATTCGGGGAAGAAGGAATAATAGACTATAATCCATACATAGTCTCGTAACCCCAGCCCTAATTGGCCACACATACTGTAAAAAGTGGGCGGTGCCCTGCCCAGAAAACCCTGCTCCACTTTTGGGCTGGTAGACGGGTAGGCCTACGTCACGTATATGTGACTTTACAGCATCAGACGGCAGTTAAAACGTGGTGCTGTTGATGAAAGAGAGACAGAGGGGGAAGGAGAGAGAGAGAGAGAGAGAGAGAGAGAGAGAGAGAGAGAGAGAGAGAGAGAGAGAGAGAGAGAGAGAGAGAGAGAGAGAGAGAGACACATCGGCCCTTATGAGGCTGCAAGACCCCCACCTCCCCTCCTCCCCTTCATACAACCCACACACCCAGTCACAAACCGCTGCATGGTACAGTACCATCCCCATCCTATAGCTAGTGCCATCAGACCCTGGGACAGCTGCTAAACAGAGGCCCCACGCCCCTACGAAGCCCACCCACCCAACCGCACGCACGCACGCACGCACGCACGCACGCACCACGCACGCACGCACGCACACACACACGCACACGCACACACACACACACGGGTAGGGGTAATTGGACCTTTCTCACTCCGCCAGCTTAGCAGTTTAGCAAGAGACACATTCCTGTTACGGCCGCAAGAGCAATTAGAAAGAAAATGTCTTAATAAAAAAGGAGCACAAACAAACAGTGCAGAGGGTCCCCTCAGCAAAACATTCCCATGCATGCAACCAGCCGGTAGGTACAGCATGCCAGAAAAAAAAAGCCACCGACAACATGGTGGCAAAAACCCAACCGCGGCAACAAGAAACTACGACAGGAGAAAACAGGAAGTTCTCCCACGCACAGGAAGTGACATGGGGGGGTTGGGGGGGGTCTCATTTCAATCCTCTACCTCATTAATGTGCAGGGATGAGAATGAAACAGGGAAGCTAATGAGAACAACCGGCAGCACAGCCCCGGTTGTTTACAAGCGCCTGCCTTTCCATTTTTTAGGCAACTGGAATAGGAATTGAGGACAAACAATCAATGTCTCATTATAATCATACATCATGTGTGCGGCTTGTTTGCCTTGCCGTGCCGTGCACTGCTGTCTGTTTATTGTTGGGAGACTAATTCTGGCTTGTGTTTGTTATGCTATAGCTATTACAGGCATCGTGTGGCCTCATTCTTAAACGTCTGTCCCAGTTCCTCTTATTTCTCTTGTTTCCTCGTCAAACAACATTTCCCATCAGGGATTTTAATATACTGTAAGTTCGCTTGGCCTCTTCTCTCTCCTTGCAATGGATGCCATGTGACATTGGCCGTTTCATAATTCCCACTAAACGCTACAAAGAAACGGATGACTCCCCCTGTCTGGTACCTCCTGTATCTGTAACATTATCTTTTGTTCTCATTCACTCGTATACAGTATGTCTTTTTTCTTTTCTTTTTTTCCTGCTCTCTGCTAACTCGACTCGCTGCTCTCAAAAAGTCAAAACCTGCAATTACCGTTGTGTCTATCCCTACCTTAAACATTGCTTAACAAGAAAAATATGCCAATGCGCCGCAACGAACGCTTTCATTTGCAAGCCTCCTGAAATTAAACAAGCTGCTCGGGGCCATGTTGTAAATTACCCTGAGGAATGCAACGACTGGGCGCAGACACAAAGAACAAATCACACAGGCCCTCTTTCAATACCGCCATGAAGCTCTTATAATTTGTTACATTGCAGAGATATTTATTATTGTTCAACCTGTTTCTTTTGTCCTACGGTGTGGCCCTAGCTGCCCTCCCTCCCCGGGGCGGGAGGGTTGTGCTGCTGCTCTTATCTGATCTCACTAAGTCATGTCAAGAGATTTGTCACACAGCCATAACATACACTTTACCTTGACGGTTGCCATGTCCAAAAAAGGAGGGGTGAAAAAAGAAGAGAAGAGAAAAAAAACACAGAGGTGCTGTGCTCAGCAAGTGAAGACATGGCCACGTATGACTGTGTGTGTGTGTGTGTGTGTGTGTCTGTCTGTCTGTCTGTTCGTTCTTTTTGCACACAAACCGTACCTTGATAATGCTGACGGTGTCTGGGTCACAGGTGGGCGAGTGTGTTTGTGTGTGTGTGCCAGCGCACATATCCACATTTGCTTGTATGTAATGGCATGAAACTGCTTCTGTGTGTGTGTGGGCAGCAATGTTTGTGTGCACTTATGCGTAGCAATCGCGTGCGCCGTGCGAGCGTTTTCACGCACACTGCGCCACACCAACTGCACATCAAAGCAGCGCACGCACATATACACACATCGACCATCACGTGCACGGATGCAGCAGCACCTCAGGGGGGGCAGCGGTATACGTGCGCATGTGAAACAGGCCCTTAGAAACACAGGCCCTTCATGCGCTGGCTGGCTGCGTGTCGTCCCGCTGCAGGCTGTCTGTCAGTCCCACCTACGGATCAGAACACACCTGACGGCTCTATCTGCAACCGGCATCTCTGCACCGATCCTCATCAGAGGCACTTATTCCGTCGTGATTAATTCCCCGCCAACGTCGCTGACAGACAGACACGTATATATGCGGTATACGCCCTCCTCCAACTCCTCGGAGGCTCTTACTTCATCTTGTCGCTGTTTCATTTTTGCCTAGCCTCGTTTTATGCATTCGTATGGCCTGGGCCCGGGGCGAAGGGAAAGGAGAGAGAAAGAGAGGGTGTACACCAGTGCTTTTCAACCTTTTTGATCCCAGCATTTGAGCCACAGACCACCATTTGAGGACATTTTAGCCCCACAGACCCCTAAAACTAAAGATTTCTTTCGCTTATTTGTCCACAATTCCAGGCTGGATACAGTCAAAACATACAGACCAAAATGACCATTAATCTCCTACATTCTGTAGTTCTGTAGATTTGGGCTGATTCAGATGATGAATATTTTAACTCTTGAGAGTGTAAACATGAAACCAAATGGACCCGCATGGGTCCATTTGGTTTCATTTTTACGCTCTCAAAGAGTTACACCTGATTAACCAGCTTTCCATCATTTAGCCGGGGACCACCTGGAACCCTCTCAAGGACCACTGGCGGTCCCCAGACCACTGGTTAAAAACCACTGGTGTTCATGCTTAGTCACCTTTCAAATAGCAGAACGAAGCACGAGCTTGTGCAGATCTTGATAATGTTTTATTTTTGTGTGCCAGCCAGCCAGCCAGCAAGCAAAACCAAAGTACAAACCCAGGCTCCACCGCTTGTACTGTACTGTAGCTTGTGGTTAAACAAGCGAAGTGTTGAGTGAACAGAGAGCGCCGTTTAAAAGGAAGTAGAACAAAAAAGCATTGATCCGTTTGGCAGAAAAGACCTTTCACTCATCGTATAGTGTGAGAACGAAGGAAGAAGACACAAGCAGACTGACAGGAACACGACGCCACAACAAAAACACCACCGTGGAGGAGGCAGGAGGTACGGAGAGCAAAGACAATGGCAGGCCCAAGCACAAAGGGATTAGCTGATGGGAAGAAGGAGGAGGTAGTACAAAGATGATGGGCTTCTGACACCTTTACGCTTTAAGCCAAAATAAGGTTAGCTGATGTGGAAGGAGGGGGAGGTAGTACAAAGATGGTGGGCTACTCTGACACTACTTCTTTTTGCCATAAGAATTAGTGAGTGTAGGTTGTGTGCCGCCCTCTGGAGTGGGAGTGCTGTGAATGTTGTGCGTGTGTGTGCATGCGTGTGTGTGTGTTTTGCGTGAGAGTGTGTGTTTGTGTGTGTGTGTGTGTGTGGGTGTGTGTGTGTGTGTGGGGGGGGGGGGGGGGTGTTTTAAATATCCAGCAAAGACATGCGTGTCATCAGCGCGACATGAACCACGATGTCAAAGTGGAAGCTTCGATCTCAGAGGGACTGATGCTCACAGAAAAGTGTGTGTGTGTGTGTGTGTGTGTGTGTGTGTGTGTGTGTGTGTGTGTGTGTGTGTGTGTGTGTGTGTTGCGCGCGCTGCGCGTGCAACAGAGAGTGCATGGCAGTGCATACGTGCGTTGGTGTAGCAAAAAAGAGAAAGTGCAAAAAAAAACCCACCCCGGATGTGTTCTCCTGTAAGAACCTCACCCCACCTGCGTCCCCCACCCCGTCAGGTGTTAGGAGCCATAAAACAAGCGCACCACAACATCCCTCCACCACAAGGCCCCCTTCATATCGATAGCCGCTTAAAACCGCACCTCCAACGACAAGCAACGTGTTCAACGCCACGTAGCATTATGGGACAAAAAAAGGTGAAGGCATAGAGCAACACAAAGAAATAACAATAATAACTGAAGACATGAGTGAGAATCTCATTTATATACACACACACACACACACACACACACACACACACACACACACACACACACACACACACACACACACACACACACACACACACACACACACACCATCATCCCCACAGGCGCAGGTTATCAACCTTGCACCTGCTTAATCTGAACGGATTCTAAAATAGCAAACCTGGCCAACGCTCTCTGGAAAATATACTGTATATACAGTATATCTGGATCATCTCTCCCGGGTAGTTAGCATATTAGCGGTCGTCACGGGTTAGCGCCTGCTAATCGTTTCCAGGTAGTGACGCGGGGCGAGTGTGTTGCACTTTGGAGACGATTAGAGAGTGGAGGAGCAGGCGGAGGGATGGAGGGATGGAGGGAGGGATGGAGGGAGGTCTTTGGGAGTATCCGGTGCTTTGGAATCAATGCGGGGCCTGCCTGCGTCCCCCCGCCTCCATCGCTGCGTGTCATCACTGATATCATAAGAAAAGGGGCTAATTAACTTAGTGCAACCTCTGCACCGGCGCTGACCAGAGGGCTAATGTAGCCTAATCGCGTGTGGGGCCCTGTGTGTGCAGCGCTCACCTCACCTCCCCGGGACTTTTTCCCTCTCCCCTTTCCCGGTCGGGAGTCCGATCGATCGGGAGGAGAACTGCAGCTGGGGTCACGGCAACCCACAACTTCCCCTCCTGACCCCTCCACACCCCCGGGCAGGACCTTAATGGAGCCGCGTCCCCCTCCGCCCCAGAAATCAATACTCAAACCGGGGCATGGATCACTGTGTGAGTCCTTCTGTTGATTGGATCTGACAATGGAGGGAGAGCGTTGGAACAACTAAATAAAACAAAAGGAGCTGTCACTACTCATCACAGGCCGGGGCCTCCGTTGTTCCTCTACTGTGCGTTTTTTTTTTCTTATTTCTTTCTTCTTGTTCTTGGCTTTGCGTATCATACCAGAATACCACAGCGACGGCAACAAACTCCACTCAAGCGGCACGTTCCTCTTCTCTGACTCGATCTGCTTTCGCATAAGAAACTACCACCAAACTTATGCTTCGACACGGAGGAGTGCTCGGGAATACGTGTTCTACTATGTTGCCGGCTTTGCGCGCCGAAGCCTACGGAGACCAAACTCCAGCCCGACGCCGTCGAGGGAGGCTGGAACGCGAGTGAACGACGACAAACAGCCAATCAGACGAGCCTGCTTGTTAATTCCCCTTCACCTCGGGAGGACCTGTTCGGGGCGGTTTTTCGCGTCCCCGTTAAAAGATTAATTCCCGACTAATACTAATTGGTCCTTGGACTTGGAGTGGCCCCGGGGGGGCCGTCTCCCTTCGGTCCACTCCTCCACGCTGCATGGGGCTCCTCCACGCCGCCCGCCATCTGAGGGGTGCTGCTGATGAGCTGGCGTTTTTATCAGCCGCAGCATTCCGCCAGAGCTGCCCCCGAGGGGCCGCCGCGCCAGCTGTAATTAACTCGCGCACAATCCATAATTGCCGTGTTTACACTCGTGCACCGATTTATTCTCGGAGCACACCGTGTTGTTGTTGCGGCGCACGCGCCGCCGCTGCTGCAAAACGGGTAGATCTACAAGCTGGCAGCGTGTCGTGCCACGGATACACGGCGAGCTCAGAGATTTGGCTATTTTTTTCGGCACGCAATTAAGTGTAAATCACCGTTTAGCGTCGAGCAAGAACACAGAGCGGAAGATACGAGAGTGAAATGGAAACAGTGAGAGAGAGAGAGAGAGAGAGTGAGTGATGAGAGAGAGAGAGGAGAGAGAAGAGAGAGGGAAGGAGAGGATGAGAGAGAGAGAGAGAGAGGAGTTGAGTGAGAGATGAGAGAGAGAGAGGTGGAGAGAGAGAAGAGAGAGGAAGGCAAGGAAGGGGAAAGGGAATACAAGAAAAAAAGGAATTCTGGCCTCGGCATACATTAGAAGGTGCAAAATTCATATTAAAATCTGTTTCTACGCCCTCTGCGTTCGACGTCCCACTTCACTCTGCCTTTAATAAGCTCTATGGGCTCTTTGGCAGGGTAAAGCCCCATCACTTATTTATTTCTCCCAGATAGCCCTTTATTTCCCGCGGCTCATTTCCTCCCTCATCACCGCAGGCGCGAGCGTGGACTGGATCCGCCGTCCCCCGGGTGCCGCTCGGGGGGAGGAAGAGCCGTAAATGACCCAAATAAAGGGTACTTTTGAAGGCTGGCGAAGAGGCGGCGGCACCATTAAAACTAAATGAAGTGTTTATTAGCCGTGCCGACAGCACTGTCAAACTCCGGCGGATCAAGGAGCCGTTACAGTTAACCGTGTCTCTTCCCTGAACCCGTTTGTTTGCGCAGCGCTGCCAGGAGGACTGAGCAAGTAGCTTGGAAGATGGGGGGAAAAAAAAGAATCTGTACTTTTGTAATAAAGACGGGCCTTCCTCCAGGGTGCGTGTGTTTTGTCCAAAATATCAATGGTCCGACCTTAACTTATCTCTAATCTCTCACAGGGGTTGACGGCTCAACCTCACCGTTGGTTCTATGCTAGCCTCGGTCTCCAAGCTTACATATGCCCTGTGAAATGAAAGCCTCGGGACAACGTACCCCAGAGAGTCTATCAAAAGGCGGGACTTCTGGCATGTAAACTTCCACCTGGAAGTTGACATTTTTCAGCCAATCGCGGCACGGTGCTCCTGAAGATATATACCTTGCAGAAACATTTAATTTCTCCCTTTCTGTGCACTTTGCACAATTCTGTAACTGTTTGTTCGTTGAAATTTTTTTTTTTTCTAAAAAAAATAAGAGTGAACAAGTCAAGATGCTAGTGAGGACTGAACAGGTTTGTTTCGCTGGGGACTGAAAATACAGAAACTTCCGCAACTACCGCTGACTCTAAAGCGTAGGTATCGCACAAGGTGGTCCTATGCCATGTTGGACAGAAGTCTGCCTCCCTAACTCCAATAGGTCACACAGCGATGCCATGAAAATACAACATGTAACTGCATGGGTTAATGGGTGTTGATCAGATTGATCTGTGTAGTTGATTCATACAGACCTCGCTGACACTACCAGTGTCTCCTAAAGTAAATGATTCTCAACCTTTTCAAGCCACAACCTCCCCGAAATTCGAATTTCATATTTGAATGTAGGAGTTAAGGCATTAGATTTAGTTTAACTCGGTTCCGCATATAAATGATTCAGAAAATATCCACTCTACACACACCCAGACAGATGATCTTTTTTTCATGTCATTTAAAGGTTAAGGTCAAATGTTATTTGAGCATCAATCGTTATTTAATCAAATCATGAAGTTTTGAGAACATAAATAAGATGAAACGTCAGTGGAGGTTTCAAATACTTCCTAATAGAGTGCGTCTCAAAGTAGCTTGATGTGTTTCATGGTCTTGTTGTGAGACTATCCATTGTATTTCCTTCTTTGCTACTCTTTTCATTTCATTTTCTTGTTTTACTGGTTGCTTACAGTTTACCACTGAAGCTACAGTGTCCTGATAAAACTTTGACGAACCACATATTGTTACAGCAACAAAACAAGACCATTCTTCTTTTTGATACATTTCACACTGTGTCAGTTGTTGTCTAAGGGTGAGACAGGACCTTTGACACCATCAAAATCTAAATCTCAACAGGACAGAAGAGAGACAATATACAGTACAACTAACCCAACAGTTTCTACCTGTATAACACCGTGCAGCTATTACCCGTACATCTATAGTAACCTACTGCATATCGAGGCTACAATAAAATCTCACAGCTCTGATAACCACGGGTATAGAGCATACTATATAGTATAGAGCAAGAGATTGAACAAGAGTAGAGTTTATTTATAAAGAAAACAGTTACAAAGTGCCACAGTGAAACTATTTTGCCCGCATAGGCGGGAGAGCTCATGTGTCAAAAAGCAGGAAAACCCGTCCCTGTAATAGACCTGTAACAATTTGGAAATAAAGTGACTGTGATTCCCGATTTTGTTTTTTTCACCTCTCACTTTCACTCCCTCTCAGTCTCGTGTGTTCCACACTACACACACACGCTGCAGGTTTCTGTTTTTTTGCGTGTGTGCGTGTTGAATTTGGGAGCCACAAAGTTGGGACTAGTTCTAGTAAGAGAGTGTGACAGCAGGGGTACAGTATGGCATGGCATTAGATGGGAAGAGAAAATCCCCCCAAAAGCAGTCAGAATCTCGGTGTCTCTTGTCCTGGCAGCCGGGGGAGGGAGGGAGGGAGGGAGGGAGAGAGAAAGAGAGAGAGAGAGAGAGAGAGAGAGAGAGAGAGAGAGAGAGAGAGAGAGAGAGAGAGAGAGAGAGAGAGAGAGAGCGCTCTTGTGTTCTGACACTGTGTCTGTGGCCAGGCAGGAGTCTCTCTGAAGGGAGACCAAAAAAGCTGCTTTCAAGGCTCTTGATTGCTCGGCATTCTGAAATTCCCCCTTAAAAAAGTTTCCCTTTCCTTCTAATTATATTCTTCGTTTCATTTCGGGCTTTTAGACAAACTGCCAGGGAAGCTTTTGGAGAAGGCAACAAAAAGAAACAAAAAACTAGAGAGAGAGAGAGTGAAAGGGAAATACGCCGAAGCTGGGCTCAATTTGATTTTTTTCTTCTTTTCTTATAAAGTTTGAGTCCTTAATGAAAAAAACGTGCCAAAAATTGAATAAAATGGGAATAAACTGTCCATTTATCTTCTTTATTTTCCTCCCTCTAATAGGCAGAGTTATTACGCTCGCACCGCAGAACAGACATTTACATTTACGGAGCCACATTTCACGTCGCGGCGCGGCGCTGCCACACCTGGGACTTCTCTTTGGGCGCTTTGTTGGCGGGGCTTTATTTTCTCATTAACCCTCAACGCTTTAAGATTTTAACGCGATATTTACTCCACAAACTTTTTTCCCCCTTTCTTTCTTTTCCTCTTCTTCTCTTGTCGTCTTCCTCAACCTCAGAATTACCAACGTGTGAGTGAGAATAATGACACTCATTTAGAGGAGCGAATTAAAAGAAGGCGCTCACGCAATGGAAGCTGTGAAAAAAACTGTAATATGCCACCCCCCCAAAAAAAACACATGGATGTTTTCTGTATTGCGCACACACACACACACACACACGCACACACACACACACACACACACACACACACACACACACACACACACACACACACACACACACACACACACAGACATGCATGCATGCACACCTCTAATTATTTTTCATAACCTCAAGCAGTGTACAGCAATATCACTAACTCTCTGTTCTAACCTGTCTCTCTGGTGCTGACAACCTCCTTACCAGCATCAGCAGTACAGTAGCACCACCCTTAACACCCGTCACCCCCAGGGGCGGATCTAGGCATGGGCATTGAGGGGGCAATGCCCCCCTAAATGCCCAGTCTGCCTCACCAAACACGATGGCATGCAGAACAAACCAAGATATTTAAAATTAAAGTGCTTATATTTAAAAACACTACTACTGCTACTAACTAACCAGAATTGTGCGCACCACTAAACCAACAGCATTTCATCATTGAGAACAGAAAGCTCTCTGAGTCAGACCTTTAGCTTCATGACAACTGATGTTATCATTGACGCTTGCTTGCCGAATATAAGTCCTCTAACCGAAAATGTTATGGGTGCGGCTTCATCGCTGATGAAGCTGCAGCCATAACATTTTCACCTGCCCCCCTCAATTGGGAAATGTTACATCTACCCCTGGTCACCCCCCACCCCCACCCTCAACCGACACACGTCGTACTTCTCCTTAACACTCCACTTCCCTTTTGGAAATGAGTGGGGTCAGAGTGGCGGCCGTACTGACCCCGCCGTCCCGCAAATGAAGTTTTACTACCAAATTGCGCTGGATGAAGATTGATGCTCGACACGGTTGCACTTCTGAAGTCGGAGGGCTGCAATCACAATCCAGTGTAATTATACTTCCCTTCGTTAATAGCAGCAGATAGCATGCCACAATCAGGCCTTTGCATAATTAATCACTGGTTACTCACCGACAAACCCACCCACACCACCCCCCCCGCTCCCTCACCCTGGTCCCCCCTTGGATATTTTCGTGTGTAAAACGGAGTTATGGACAAAATCCCAACAACAGCACGGCCATGACGCATCGACAGGGCTTAAGCCTATCCAGACAAACGATTTGCCATGAGACAAAGGCTGGTATTCTCGAATGCTATGGGGTAGCCAGGTATGGTGTAAGTCTTCTCATTGGCTGCATGGCAGCAAATCAGGTCTGGGGCCTGGTGTGTAGGCCAAAAGCCTTACCAGGATTACCAAATAATTACCGAGAATAATTCTAACCTGCAATTCAAAAAGTCCAGAAATCACCTGACCCCCGAATTAAAATTTTTACTGTACTGCCCTGCTTTGTTCATTATGAGTTGAAGCTCTTGCTGGCTGGTTTTAATTATTATAATTATTTGGTAAGGTGGTACAGGCTTTTGGCCTGCACACAAGGCCCCAGGCCTGGTTTTCTGCCATGCAGCCAATGAGAAGACCTACACCATATGCCTGGCTACACCATAGTATTCGAGAATACCATCCAAAGTCGCCGATGTAAGGCGTTGTTGTGTGCGAAAATAGCCCGCTCTGCAGGTCCAAACTGGAGCGTGCATTCAGTATTCGGCAATAACAACGCAGGGAAAATCGGTGCGGTCTGAATTGACCCCCTGGAGAACCGTCCTCTCTTTTGACAACACACTGACAGCGCTCACAGCGGTTGCTCTGGCCCTGGCAGTCCGGAAAAAAAGAAATAAACACACACACACATACACACACCGCCCAACAGCTTTGTGTTGCATCACCTCTACACTACACCGCCGATCCAAACTGCTCCACATTCACCACGTCCACTCCTGCTCCTCAACGCTTCCAAACACATTATCAACAACCTCCTCCTTCCTTTTTTTAATCAGAGCACCCAGGTTGTTGTAATCTCCCATTACTTTTCCTCCTTCCACCGTTGTTGATAGCAACGATGAAAGCCCTTCAGGCAAGGCAGGGGAGATGGGAGGGTGGTGGGTGGGGGGTTGGGGAGTGGGGGGATGGATTCATACAAACACAGCTTTCTTTTCATATCTTCACCTGTCCTGTTGAAACACACTGTTTGCGGATCACTATCAAAGCCTCCTTTTCTTCTTCTTTGACCTCCCCTACCCCTGAACGCAAACCCCGGCCTCGTTCCCATCACAACAAACAACAAGAGGAGAAACCCACTGACTTTCAAACTTTGTTTCCTACAGCATAACACAAGACTTTTCTCTCTCTCTCTCTCTCTCTCTCTCTCTCTCTCTCTCTCAGTGGCGGATGTAACATGTCCCATTTGGGGGGGTGGGGCAAGAGAACATGTTGGAGGAGCAGGAGAAAATGGTATGGGGGCGGCTTCATCGCCCGTGCCGCTTCGCGCCACGGGCGATGAAGTCGCACCCATACCATTTTCGGTTACAGGACTTTTATTAGTCAAGTAAAGCATCAATAATAACACCAGTTGTTGTTGAAGTTGCAACAGACACGCAGCATGCATAAAGCTAAAGGTCTGACCCAGAGAGTTTTCTGTTTTCAATGATGAAATGCTGTTGGTTTAGTGGTGCCACAGCTGTAGTAAGTTAGTAGCAGTATAGTGTTTCAAATAATTTTACATTTTTTAAGCACTTTAATTTGAAATTGGGTTGTTTTGCATGGCATCGAGTTTGGGCGGGCAGACTGGGTATTTAGGGGGGCATTGCCCCCCCATGCCCATGCCTAGATCTGCCCCTGCTCTCTCTCTCTCTCTGCTCGCCAGGTCCTCTGGAGTGCCAGGTCCTTCCATCAATGCCAAGTCCAAGCCGTGGTGCTGAGGCTCAGTCACTGTGATTTATTTAAGTTATTATAGCCCATTACAGGGGGAGAAGAAAAAAAAAACAGGACACAAGCCCACTTCACAACACAAGCCTGGTCCGAACAATGGGGACGGCGTCTGTTGAGCGGCGCTGCACAGTGCAGCGCAGCGCAGCGGCGTTTGAAGTCCGGCGACGTCCCTGCGCCGCTGACGACACTCGCCACACATTGTCTTTAATCTAATTCTACACATGGTTTCATTTCAATCCGAATCAAAAGCTCCCATGTTAACACACCATAACAGATCTCCCCTAATCCGCCCCGGCAACAAAAGACGGATGCGAGCATCTCCCCGTCCCTGAAAACCAGCGTCTCATTTGCATATAAAACGCTCGCTGGAGGTAAGGGGCATATATTAAAGCCATTATTTTATGTTGTTCTCATAAACAAAAAGGAAAAGTTTAGCATAATTGCATTTTGGCGTGGTGCTTTCCAAGAGCAACTTGGTAAATCCTTCAGCTGTTGCTGCTGGCGATCCAAACTCCTGCAGCCTCCTGATAAAGGAGGCAGAAGGAAGAGCAAAACACGTCTGCTGTAACTCAACAACCAAAAAATGGAGTCAGACGCTTCTTCAAAAAGGCTGGCAGGCGCGCCAAGCGTCCCTATACATGACCTTCCGAAGTAGGCGTCCTCCATCAAAGTGTTCAATACCGTGAAGGGGATGTCTCACAACTAGGGCTAAGTGTCTCGAGTCACGTACGCTTCCCATGTGGAAGTGGAACACCTAACGGAGAGTTCTGACTACACTGCCTGCCATGATGCAGGTGGATGTTCAGAGGCTGATGCAAGTGAAATGAGTCTTCTTCAACAGCTAGTGGGCCGTCAGCAGATTTGTTAGATATATTTTTAAATACTTTCAACCTAGTGTCGTATTTTGTGGGTATACATCATTGTATGAGGACAAGTACAAACAATATTAGTATATACAGTATATTAAAAACGAAATCGGACTTGAGCTGAGCTTTGCAACTTGTTAATATTAGTGTGTGGTTGCGTGTGTGTGTGTGTGTGTGTGTGTGTGTGTGTGTGTGTGTGTGTGTGTGTGTGTGTGTGTGTGTGTGTGTGTGTGTGTGGCGGACTGCTTAGTGTAATTGCCTACGCTGTTTTAGTGCTTCTCTCAAAAACTAAATTCTTTAGAGAGTGCCCTGGAAACGGTTGATTATTACATCCGGGTAACTCTGATGAACACAGGCCCAACGAACAAGGTGAAAACTGGTCCTAGTTTACAAGATGGTATGTGTGAGATTTACAACCTGCAATCTACAGTATGTACTTTTAATGATTACAAAAATATGCAGGTCATGCAACTATACGTTATTGCGGCCAGCAATGCTCAGAAATCCAGTCATCATAGAGGTGAATGGAATCTGCAGAGGTTTAAGGATTAATGTTGCAAATCAAGATGAAATGTGACCAAACAAACTATACTGATGAAGAACAAAGGGCTTTTGATGCTTTGAATGTACTGTAAATCATCCTCTACTCCTTTGCTTCATGAAATGCCTCAATGGGATGACTGTAATGATCCCACAAGACATTTACAGAAATATTGTCTCCCGTCAGACTACCAAACCAAAGACTACCAAACAACGGCCAAACATATGAATGAATAAGGTGAAGGAAGTATTCTGTTGTGTTATGTACAGTAAACTGGGGATAACGCCGTTATTGATAACTTCGTTACGTAATCAGATTAGTTTTATTAGTAACGGAGTAACCTAACGAGTTATTTTTGCAATTTAGTAGTTAGTTACTTAGTTACATTTCAAAAAAGTAACTCGTTACTATAGTTCGTCGCAATTCATTTTCTTGAGATTGCTCGGTGTTGTAGCGTATATTCCTCCTTCTGTTATGGTAGAATAAGACGACTGCACGTTGTGGCTTCATCCTTCTGTGAGTGATGTGCGTAGTTTACATTTTCTGTCTGCACATCCTGTAAGTCCGCCTAAGAAATAATAGTAAACCTACTGTCTAGCTGGTGTGTAGTTATACTCTAGTATGAATCTTTTATTTTGAAAAGGAAGAAAGAGGAAGTCCGCTGGCTGCTTGCGTAGTGAAGCAGCTACTGTAGGCGCGACTTGCTAAAAGTCTTGTAAACAATGAACGCTGTACACTTTTGGATTAACTTTTGGATTAACACGCGCACTCTCGATTGGGAATCGGCTATAAACTCTGGCTGCGTTATTAGGTGAGTAATGTTTAATTCATTGTTTGGCCGCCGTGCCTTGTCTTATATAGACTACTGTAGTTCATAGGCTGGGTTACGATGGGAAGAGAAGCCTGCAGGTTGTTGTCATTGCGCAGCGTGGAGAGGGCATCATCATGCGATCTGACTGGTTGTACCGCGTACAGCATAATATTGTCTGTAGGACTACTGTAATCTGACATAGCCTACTTTGTAGCAACCTAGTTCATAGTGGGTGACATGGTGTCACTGTTGTTGTCGTTGTTGTTGTTGGTGATGATGGTTTTCATGTGTGCAACATGGAATGCGACTGATGCACTGGTAATACAATGCAACTAAATTGTGCATACATTAAAAACAAAGAGAAAAGGAGTATTTTAATTGTGATCAGGAACGGAAAATAACGGAAAATAATCTATTACGTTACTTTTTATAGAAAGTAACTTGTAACTTAACGAGATTAGTTTTAGGGGCAGTAGTCCAATAACCTAACGTCGTTAGTTTATAAAGTAACGATACCCAACACTGGTTATGTATATTATACAGTATACTTGGTATAATGTTCATTATTGTCATTATTATTACTTTGACATGCATTTGTTAAGGGATTGTTTTAAATATACTGTGTGTTGAAAAAAAAAGGAAAGATATAAATATATAAGGATGAAATATGGCAAATGTAACAGGCTTGTCTGGATGGCATGACTGTACTGTTTACAGTGTTGTTTGGACAACATGTGTGGGAGTAATTTTATGGCAAAAATCAAAACACGTGTACGGGACAATTATTTAATTTATTGACTTAATGCTTGGTTATGCGTGGCAAAAAAGCATGATGAACAACAAGCTGTCAACAGGGTTGTATATTTGACAAATGGCTTCGGAAAATATTTTTCCTTGAATCACATCTCCAAAAATAGGGTTTACCAGTGTGAAAGCATTTTATTGTTGTACATGTGTTGGGTGTGGGTGCATGGCAGCTTGGAACAGGTAAAAGAATCCCTGTGTGGTGACTGGTTACAGTCAAAGCAAACCGCTGGAACTCCAATTGCTCAACAGCAGCGCAGGTATTCCTACCTGTAACAGTACGGCCGACATTAATCAAAAGAGGCACCTGACAGCTTGGTCATTCAACCATGTTGACACGGGTTATCGTATTATGACGCTTCCTTTGATGGCGATGAATGATATCATGGAAGAGATAGAGATAAACACCTGTTGCTCACGCCTCACATAAACATCGGCATGACTGTATGAAAAGCCAATAAGAAGTGGGTGTGCCGCCGGGGCTGCCCTGGCACATTTTCTCAACCCAACTGTCATTTGCCGCGTGATGGATGGATGGGCAAGAACGCGCTATGCCCCAATCCGCCGCCCACCTTCCCGCCTGCCCGCCCGCCCGCGTCGTACACCCATTGCACCATTAACTCCACCAATTGGCCTGTTGCGAATCAAAGAGATTTGTTATTATTCTTTTCAAACGCAATCCCGGCGTAATGGCGGAGAGGTGTGATTGCGGCTGCCTTTGGGAACGTACGGTATGGCACTTCCAATACCCGCAGCCAAGGGAATTAGTCAGTGCTAATGTGGCCTCTTCGCTAGATCAAACGGAGGCAGGCAAGGGGCTCGGCTCTAACAACAGGGCCCCGGTTGGGTTAATAAGCATCCAGCAGCATGTTGGTGCAGGGAGGTCTGTAGCGCAACCTTCATACTCCGACGCCGAGCGGTAATGATGGGAACTTGACTTGTACATCTGTTCGTGACAGCCACCTCGGGGCAAAATATGCAAGGGCTGAATCAAAACATAATTCATTAGGTTTTTTTTCTCTCTCTCCTATTCCACTCTCGTCCCAAACCGCTACGCATCCCCCCCCCCCACCACCACCACCACCACCACCCTACCCACCCTCCAACCTTATCCTTTCAGGTGAACTGGTGTTGATCTCTATCTCAGAGAGAGAGAGAGAGAGAGAGAGAGAGAGAGAGAGAGAGAGACGTCGTAACTCAGTCTGTTGTTCCCCAGCTCAGGTCGCCTGCGGGGAGATCTACCCTATACCACACACCTGCATGTGGGAGAGGACTTGAACCGTCCCTGGCTTCTGTGTGCCTGTGTGTGTGTGTGTGTGTGTGTGTGTGTGTGTGTGTGTGTGTGTGTGTGTGTGTGTGTGGTGTGTGTGTGTGTGTGTGTGTGTGTGTGTGCGTGCGTGTGTGCGTGCGTGTGTGTGTGAGCGCATGTATTTGTGTGTGTGTGGAGGCATGCATTTGTAGCCTCCTGGTGGCTGACAGCAGCAGCAGCGCCAAACATTAGCGCATGAAAGCAGAAAATAGACCTTTTGTGCGCACGCACACACACATACACATACCCATGCGCACACGCATGCACGGATCTATTCACACATACAGACCCATACGCAGCCCCCCACACACACACCATACAGGGCTTGCGATGGAAGCTTTTATCATGTCGCCACATTAGCTTGCCTCCGCCTTCCGGTTCATACATGCAAGCGTGTCGCCTCAAAGGTGGTGGCGTTCGTATCGTATGTGCGCAGCCCCTGTCTCCACCACACGCACCTATATACGCTCGCGCCCACGTGCAGACACACATTAGCATGTTGACACGTGTGTGTGTGTGTGTGTGTGTGTGTGTGTGTGTGTGTGTGTGTGTGTGTGTGTGTGTGTGTGTGTGTGTGTGTGTGTGTGTGTGTGTGAGCAGGCAGTGAGCGGCTGGGCATAATGAGGACTGATGGCTCCTGCCTGCTGTATATTCCAGCAGGGTGCCTTCGCTGACAGCTTTGGGAGACGATAAAGTAATAAGTAATAATGTGCAGATAGCGGCGCCACTACTGTGACAACTGCGCTAACGCTGGGAGAGAGAGAAGAGTGTGTGTGAGTCCCTGTGTGTGTGTGTGTGTGTGTGTGTGTGTGTGTGTGTGTGTGTGTGTGTGTGTGTGTGTGTGTGTGTGTGTGTGTGTGTGTGTGTGTGTGTGTGTGTGTGTGTCTCTGAGCGCACGTGTATATACAGTATATGTGTGTGTGACAGAGAGAGAGAGAGAGAGAGAGAGAGAGAGAGAGAGAGAGAGAGAGAGAGAGAGAGAGAGAGAGAGGGAGAGGGGGGGTCTTCTTCCTTTTTGAAGTTTCAAATGCAACCCGCGGTGATGGTTTCAAACCTAATTTGCTCCCTCCCAATAAACACACACAGGCAGAAAGAGAATATATAAAGTGTTAAACCATCACTCACTTTGAAAAAGAAAAAGGGTGGAGGGAGGGGGATCTTTTTTTCCTTTCCTTTTCTTTTCTTTTTCTTTTCTCTTCTCCGGGATTCTGTCAAAACTATCTCTCTAAATAATTCTAGGAATGTGTGTCTTTCTGTCTGTCTGTCTGTTACCTGCGCAAATGCACTAGGCAATGGGGCTCGCCCACACATGCCACGGCGCACGGACAGCCTCGATGAACCTCGCGTAGTACAGCCCTGTTAACCAGCACCAATGTGCACTACGTACAAACACCAAATATTTTACCAATCATTTTAATTTAATAGATTTGCATTAAAAGCTCATCGCCGCGCAGATCACGTGACACGGACACACATTTATTTGTGGTCACAGTTTGTCGTGCAACACGGGATCACCTCCCCTTGCGTACTCTGTCCTCGCTGCTCCGCCTGCCACACGGCGTGGTGATATAACAAGCTACTGCGGTCAGCTACGAGGCTACGACTTATTTCTACTACCACTGAATCTACACGTTTGGATATTCATTACGCGCGGCGGCCATGGCATCCACTTCTCTCCAAACTTACACGGAAAAGTTAGAGGACCACACAGTACAGTGCTTAGCCGTTAGCCATCGCCTAGCTTGACACAGCTGTGACTCAATCATGCCTTCCACACCGGGCAGCGAACCCCGTCTCCAGCGTACGCGCTACTACGGTCACCTACGAGGCTACGACTTATTTCTTTTACCACTGAAATCTACACGTCTGGATATTCATTACGCACGGCGGCCATGGCATCTACTTCTCTAAATCTTCACACAGAAAAGTAGGGGACCACAGTACAGTGCTCAGCCAAAGCCTAGCGCCTTAGCTCACATCAATTGTATTGCTTTTTATTGAACGGGAGCGCTCAAGACATAGGTTTGACGCAATCATGCCACCGGCCAACCCCGTCTCCAGCGTAGGGTTTGCTCAGTGGGTGCACCGAACACACCAGTGTGGATAAACGAACGAGGAGCACCAAATGCCCCAATACACCACGTATAAGTGAAACACAACAGGGCACACCAGTGCATTTAGGGCGCAGTTCTGAAGTCCCGAACACGCCCCAAATAGCCTGTCTATAAGCTCACATCAACGGTTGCTTGAGCCACGCGTTTCCCCAGCCAGGGCTAAAAACACACACACACACACATTGTGCACACAATTTACCCTAGCCTTTCATCTGTGCGACTCACAAAATATATTAGGGAGTAGCCTACCAGACTGTGTGACTGAGCACAGGCTACTTTATATGTAGGTATGTAGGCCTATAGGTCTATAACATTACTTTTGTGCCCAAGTTCAACCCAACTTTCCAACATCAACAATTCCCTCCCAATCAATGTAATCTACACATCATTTCCAGATCATACATTTCACAACGGGTATTCTGTCAGGACTATAAACAGAAATTGAAATAAGGCGAGCAAAGAAAAGGTGTGTTAGAGAAGCGCTATAGGGACAGAGGAGACTGCTCCTCCTCTCCCTCCCTCTCTCTGCAGAGGGCCGAGTGATCCTTGCTCGGGTTCTTACAACATGGAGACTCCTCCATAAATCATATGATGGTCCCTGCAGGAAGACTGACGAGGGGCCAGCGCGGTGACAGAGGACTTCCACATCCATCCATCTATCCAACACTGTGTTTGAGCAGTAGTCAAAGCCAGTGGGCTGGGTTGTCAGGGCCTTGTGACTACCACTGTACAGAGAGTAGGAAGAGAACACAAAGATTCCCACAGTGCTACAACAGAGAGATGCTGGATCTTCTTCTGTGTGTGCTCCTGGAGGAAGAAAGTGTTGCATATAACAGACTCGCATGGTAGCTATGGGCCCCATGCAAGCACCAAGCTCCATGGAGGGACCAGTGAGGGACCAAAGTCAGCGCAGAGCTAGTCGTAGGTAGGGACCCCCTCCGGGGACATAGATCACACCACCGCACCACAACGTGGAGCGAGGAAGTAATCAGAATACCAATCGGGTCGAATCGCCAAGCGAGTGAGGCAACAGGCAAAGCGAGGACGCAGACATGGATCGTCCCGCTGCGCTTCTACGATATTGTGTAGGCATGCTGTATCGTTAGCGGTTGCTATACACATACCGACACCAACAAGACGGCATGTTTGTAATGAGAGGATGGTTGAAGTCTTACTATAGGTGGTTATGTAGACTAATGGATGTGCTAAAGAGCTAAAAGCTAAAGGCCGGCCTTTTGTCCAACATGGCTGTCCATGTTCTCCTTTTTTTCTTATTAATTAACACGCTACTTGTAGTGGGGTCCCACGACACATCGTCATTTACAACTCTTGTAAAAGTTTGACTTTCGCTTCTAATTTGTAGATGATGATCTATAGAACAATTTTAGTTCGAGTGGCCCATCTGTAGATGAAAAAAATATGCATTTTTTGCCTAATTTCAAAATTGACCAAAATCGGATTTTTGTTTTTCTTAAAAGTCTTTATTTTCTCACAATTGCTGTTTTTTCTTTGTTTTCTTTTGCTATATCTAGTCAATACTAACCCAGGAATTAACTGGATTTCAAATATTAATGTTTGGAATATGATATGGAAAAAATGGACGCCCATGTACATCAAATTACTTCAAATGGCACCTAATTTAAATTCTGTTGAACCTAGAAGGATGAAGTTAGTGCCTACCTATCATGAATGAGTAATGGTATAAATTGTAAATAAATAGAAACAATACAGTATTGGGAGGATTAAAGTTAGGCATACCCACTTATAGCCCAGTCTCTGTGTGAAAATTGTGCACTTTTCAATGAAAGCATGACATTTGGCACAAAGTTAAAGCCTGCCATAAGGAATTGTTTTGGCTATGGGTCTGTGATGACAGCTATGGTGGCCATCATCTGCTGTTATTTTACCAATTCAGCTCATACAACATACAATCTTGATTCTGATGACAAAACGCTTTCAAGGATTATGATTTTTTATAAAATGCTAGATAATAGTCAAATCATCAAAATGTGTAATATTGATGTATTGATGTAGGCAGTAAATCCATGTCTTCTACCCTATATGTGAAAATCAAGTGAGCCCATGAAATCAGCTGACATATTCTTAGTACTCACTCCAACTCAAACCAGCTCTACCCGATTGACCAGTACCCAGTGAGGTCAGAACACCAGTCTGTGTACTTCTAACCAGATCCCCATCCAGATCCAACACCAGTGTACTTCTAGCCAGATCCCCACCCAGATCCAACACCAGTCTGTATACTTCTAGCCAGATCCCCATCCAGATCCAACACCAGTCTGTGTACTTCTAGCCAGATCCCCACCCAGATCCAACACCAGTCTGTATACTTCTAGCCAGATCCCCACCCAGATCCAACACCAGTCTGTGTACTTCTAGCCAGATCCCCATCCAGATCCAACACCAGTCTGTGTACTTCTAGCCAGATCCCCATCCAGATCCAACACCAGTCTGTGTACTTCTAGCCAGATCCCCATCCAGATCCAACACCAGTCTGTGTACTTCTAGCCAGATCCCCACCCAGATCCAACACCAGTCTGTGTACTTCTAACCAGATCCCCACCAAGATGCAACACCATTCTGTGTACTTCTAGCCACATCCCCATCCAGATCCAACACCAGTCTGTGTAATTCTAGCCAGATCCCCACCCAGATCCAACACCAGTCTGTGTACTTCTAGCCAGATCCCATCCAGATCCATACAGTAAAAGCTGTCTGGTGAAAACCCCTGCTGAAGTGCTGTACCTTCACACACAAGCTAGTTGACAGGAAAATAGTCATACTCAAAGTAGTTTATATTGCACCATGGTGACCATTCTTTTCGACTCTCATGTCCTTCTTGAAGATGTTCGGAATGCATAATGCTTCTCCCCCATGAAGACTCAACAACAATGCCAATTGAAGGAGCCTTCACCTCATGATACCTGGTGCTGGTGAGAAACTGTCTCCTGTATATAGCCTCCAAAACAAATGCAGACACTTGGCTAGACTGCCACAGTTTGAAAGGGTCAAGCCCCTAATCCTGATTGCGGCAGTCAACCCCACCTAATCACACAAACCGGGGCCTCCAGATGAGCCAGCAGCCATCTGCACAAGTCTGGTTGGACCTTGCAGGGCTGAGCTAGAGACTTGGAAAGAAACCAGCAAAGACAATGGCATTGACATAGCTGACATAGCCCCAGAACACTGAGGCCATAAGAAGTGAGGAGAAACTCTGGCTGGAAGCCCTCACCCCACGTCATCCTTTAGACCTCGTCCTTGAAAACGTAGGATTAGTTACCAGAATCAGGATCAGAGAATTTTAATTACTGTTAAAATATCAGCAGGTGGTGGCCATTATGAGAAATATCTACCATGGTCACAGGACAAATGTAAATAGTACCAATGAATTCCTATCATTGACAATGTGGGACTATTACTAGAATTAATATTTTAGAAAATAGCTGTCAGGATTACCAAGGGACAAATCTGTGATGGTGCCATAGCCAACAATGCTCCTAATGACATGCTCCAACTGTGTTCCAAAATTCATGCTGTTATCATCAAAATACTGCACATAGAGGCTGGACTACGTGCTATTCTTGTGGATACACACAAGGGGGTGGGGGGGGGGTAATATGGTCTAAATCAGGGGTGCCCAACCTTTTTTGACCCAAGATCTACTTTTCAGCAGCCAACCCCTCCGGGATCTACCAGTCCAATATCAACATTTTAAACCACACGCATCGTTGCCAGCCTACAGTAACTTCGCAACAACACAACACTACTTTGTTTTAACCACTTACTTTATGTCCATATAAGCATAAAGTACAGCAGACTTGTCATAAATAGGCCTACAACTGTACAACATAAGTACAACAGACATGGACAAACACTGCCATTGCAAATGCATCACACACTGACGAAAATCGCTCTTTTTTCTTTTCCACCCCATTTTTTTTCTTTCCCCCCCACATCTCCCGAGATCTACTTGTGATCAGGCGAGATCTACCGTAGATCCCGATCTACTGGTTGGGCTCCCCTGGTCTAAATGACTAAATACTACTTCTGAATGTGAATATGTCATATGTTCAGATTGGATAAGTTACGACAGTCTTATATCATATTTTGGAAGCCCCCCCCCAATAATCTTTATCTGCGTGCTGGCCACTCTAACCAAAATGGTTACCTCACCTAGAATTTAGTATTGAAAGTTAAACTTTTAAAGTTGTAAACGACAACTAAATTTAACATGGAGATGGAAACTCACTTCGGTTTTAGCTAATTTTAGCTTGTTTTGCTTGCTATTTTTGTCGATATACACCAATAATGGATGAAAAATATATTTTATGTGTAATTAGGTTTAGGTAGCAAATGCTACTCCTGATTGTGAATCCTAGATATCCCATATGTACAGATTGGACAATTTGATCAAAAGCTACAACAGTTTACATGTTTTGGTAGGGTTGGCACTTGTTACGCCCCCTACAGGCCAAATATTTAATTTGTGTGCGGGCCACTCGAACCAAAATGGTTCTATAGACCCTCACCAACAAATTAGGACTGAAAGTGAAACTTTTACAAGAGTTGTAAATGACATCCACATTTAACATGGAGACGAAACCCCACTATTGCATGATATGTTCTATGGTCGCACCATCATGACCTCAGCACTACAGTGGAACGTTTTCCATGATGAAAACAAATCATCATGGAAAACACGCGCGCACACACACACACACACACACACACACACACACACACACACACACACACACACACACACACACACACACACACACACACACACACACACACACACACACACACACACACACACACACACACACACACACACACACACACACACACACGTGCCAATACACACAAGTGCAGTAACTCTGCAAATGTACTAAATGTATTAATTTGTGTTAAACTCGTCTATGCTTGGACTTAATTGAATATGGGAGAATTCACTATGCTCACACACACACGCACGTACACACACACATGCACGTACACACACACATGCACGTACACACACACACACACACACACACGCACACACACACACACAGTAAGTGCACGGTACAATATTCATGTGTTCATTTGGCAGATTGTAACTCTGCAAATGTACTAAACATATCAATTTGTGTATCATTTGTATATACACTTGGACTTAAGTGAATATGGGGGATTTCACTATGCTCACATGCACGCATGCATACACATACACATGGACGGACGCACGCATGTGCACACGGCACGCACACACACGTGCGGCTTGCGTGAGCTGTCAGGCTGCATTTCTTCCCTGGGTGTTAATCTATTTATTCACAGAATTGGGCGGCAGCGCGGCGCAGCTGCACCATCACAGACCATCAAGCCGGACTGTAAAAGAGAAGCGTCCTGACAGGAGAGAGAGAGAGAGAGAGGAGGACCGGTACGGAGAAGAGAAGAAAGAAAGGAGCGTACGCAGGGGCGGATTGGCACGTATTTCCCCACCGGGACAATTTTGCCTTTGCCAGGCGGAGGCAGCTGGTTAACCAGATGTAACTCTTTGAGAGCGTAAAAATGAAACCAAATGGACCCTTGCGGGTCCATTTGGTTTCATTTTTACACCCTCAAGAGTTAAAATATTCATCATGTGAATTAGCCCAACTTAGTCTACACAACTAGAGAATGTAGAAGATTAATGGTCATTTTGATCTGTATGTTTCAGGCGAGCATCATTCTAGTGCATTTTGGAAGTGCCACTAGTGGATTTTGGATCTTGTCCAGGCCACTAGATGGCGCAGGCCACCGGGAAAACTCCCTGTACTCCAGATGGCCAATCCGCCCCTGAGCGTACGTATGTGTGTGTGGCTGTGTTTCCAGAGGTATAAACCACAGGCTGAGGCCTGGTGTGGTGGGTCTGATCCCCCTCCCTCCCTCCCTCTGTGTGATTGGGTCTCTCTCTCATTAAGGAGCCAGGCCCTGAAACCAGAGTCGGCCCTAATGCCTCGCCGTGTTTAGAGAAGCACAAGAAGAAACCATTTGGCTATAATAGCAACCTTTTTTAAAAAAAACAAACCCCCTCCCAAAATGAAAGGCGGCGTGCTGCATGCATACAGCAAGCCTCACCAAGAAGAAGAAGAAAAGAAAAAAAGAAAGGAGCCCCGGCAAAGCGATTATTTTGAAAAGCGCTGCGGTGGGAAGGGGTGGGGGTCCGCGACATGACCATGAAAAATCGTAAACTGCGATTTGAAAAAATAAACCCCTGTGTGTGTGTGTGCCTGCGGGCACCACCCACTACTGTGGGCACCTCCCACCCACTATACTGTACACCAGTGAGGTTTCAACCTTTTTTCATACCAGGGCCCACTATTTATTCTGCATTTTAGTCCACAATTTAGGAGAGATAACTCGCAAAACGTTGATCAAAATTACAATTCTTCTACATTTTCTAAATGTGTAGCTTCTTGAAAATTAAGTATTCAGATGTTTAAATTTAATTTAACTCTTGAGTGTGTGAAATGATACCAAATGGACACGTAATTCACATTCTCAAGAGTTACAGATCTATAAGGGTCAATTTGGTTACCAGATGTCCATCATTTAGCCAGACCTTGATGGCATCGTAAAGGCAGATTTTACGCTTGGTTGAACCCTGAAAGTAGTCGATCGCAAAATGAGCTTGTAGATTTTGCTATTTTCAAGCATGCAACCATGCATGAAAAGGACTGGACCTCTTCCCACCTATATATCGTCCTTTCTTAACATTCGAGTCTAGTTTTTAATTTGTTGACACAATTTTCATCACAGCTCGCCTAATCTGAGACAAAAACGTTGTCAACGGATATCTTTCGTCTTAGTTTTGGTCGACAAAGTGATCACTACAACCTACTACTTTCTCATTCTGTGTTAATCTCACACACACGCGCGCGCGTGCGCACACACAAACTCACACACCTCTGCTGTGCGAGACATGTGTGTGTTCATCTCACACACCTCTGCTGTGTGAGATGTGTGTGTGTCAGAGAGTTCAGGCCTTCATTCCACACCGATGGAGTCACACGATAAGCTGCTCTCCCTGTCACTTATCTGTAATTTACTGCTACTCCTTTTCTCTCTCTCTCTGTCTCTCTCTCGCACACGCACAGTCGCACACACACACACACACACAACACACACACACACCACACACACACACACAGTACACAAGTACATACAAAATTAGCTTGTTCCCCCTTAAGCCATTCCTCTTTCACAGAAGACAAGCGTGCATCAACCCTCCCATGCAACATTCACCTCGTACAAAGTTTGATGACATCAAAATGAGCAATATACCTGGGAATTTTTTACAAGAGACGCACAAAGATGCACACACACACGCACTCACACACAACACACACAAACTCAGCCCAGTACAAGGGGAATGAATACATATATAAATATATAAACGCTGGACTTGCTCCGATCTGCGTAGCGTGCTGGAAAACCCATGTAAGCCCAGCGTGTTTCTCATGTTAATCACATACGTTCTGCTGGCAGTAGTGGACGACGCGTCCTGTACTACCCAACAACAACAACAACAGCGGAGGAGTCAAAGGCGGTCAGGTATAGTGGGGAGGGTTGCAGGGGTCAGGCTGGGTGAGGACATGTCCTCTGCATCGTTGCTCCGGGGGACAGGCAGTCAGAGTACAGGCCCACCCTGCTCAGAGCAACTCCGATAGGCCCCCCAAGGGCCCCCCTAACCCACCCACCCTCCGAACCACCACCACCACCACCAGGGGTGGATGTAACTTTTCCGATTGGGGGGGGGGGGGGGGGGGGGGGGGGGGGGGGGGGCAGGAGAAAAAGGTATGGGTGCGGCTTCATTGCCCGTGGCGCGAAGTGGGGTTACAGGACTTTTATTAGGCAATTAAGCATCAATAATATCAGTTGTTGTTGAAGTTGCAACACACACACAGCATGCATAAAGCTAAAGGTCTGACCCAGAGAGTTTTCTGTCTTCAATGATGAAATGGTGTTGGTTTAGCGGTGCCACAAATGTAGTTAGTTGGCAGCAGCTGTAGTAGTGTTTCAAATACTTTTAATTACAGGTATAAGCACATTAAATGGAAATATCTGTAATTCAGGTTGTTTTGCATGCCATCATGTTTGGTGATGCAGTCTGGGCATTTAGGGGGGCATTGCCCCACCCCCCATGCCCATGCCTAGATCCGCCCCTGACCACCACCTCCAGGTGACAGCTCACCGTATCACAGCCGGCCCCCCTCCCTGGTGGAACACAAGGTAATGTCCCCCGAGGGCCCTGCTCCCCCGTTCCCTCGCTCGCCACCGGGGGAGGGAGAGAGAGAACGCTACGGCGAGGAGGACACCTGCATCTGAAGCTGTAATTTGTCTTCACTCGTGTTCAGAGTGTTTTATGAGAGCAAAAGGACAAGGTGAAACAGCGAACACAACAAGAGGAGCACATATGCACCCGTTTCAGAGACACGTCCCCTTCCATGTCTCTCTCTCTCTCTTTTTCTCTCTCTCTCTCTCTCCCTTATGGACCTTCTGTGAGCTTATTGTCGGATAAAGCAGGGGTTCTCAACCAGTGGTCCTTGAGAAAGTTCCCGGTGTTCCCCAGGCTAAATGATGGAAAGTTGGCTAACCAGATGTAACTCTTTGAGAGTTAAAATATTCATCACGTGAATTAATCTAGTTGTAAGTCTATACAACTAGAGAATGTAGAAGATGTTTGACTGTTTTGTTTTCTCCAAAATCCAACCTGGTGTTGTGGACAAAAGCAAAAGAAATCTTTAGTTTTGGGGTCTGTGGGGCTAAAATGTCATCGAATGGTAGTCCACTAAATAGTGGAAAATTTGAAAACCACTGAGATAAAGTGTTCCCTGATCGTAGAGGAACGGCTATGATCAACGTGGTGAAGGACTTCAACAATATGATCATCAAGTAGCCAGTGGTAGGGGAAAACTACTTTCGAAAGTACTTTCGGTGCAGTGAATCACAAGTAAAATGACCTCAAAAATATACTTAAGTACAGTATACACTTAAAATGTATACACCATGCGCCATAATAGCAACAAGATCCAAGAAGGTCTTTACTGTTGCTATTAAACAGTGACGTTTTGTATTGTACAGTATGTACTGTGTCTCATTGTGGGATATGGGCCAGTGAGGAAAGAGCCCACCGCCGGGTAATCTGGGAGTCACCGGTTCGAGCCCTAGAGCCCCCATCAAAGTGTTGAAGTGTCCCAGACCAATACACTTAACCCCAAACAGCTCCCAACAGAGCACTGGGTTGAACAACGTCCTACTGGATATCACACTCTGCAGCACACTGCAGCCCACAGTGGACTAAATGAGGACTATGATTCACCCGTTTTCTCTCACGCTTCCCAAACACACAAGGAGTCAAGTAGCTGGACTGAGATTGTCTTCCTGTTCAAAATGATTGCTCATGTCTACTAACACTATTAATAGTACTTGTGGGTTTTTGCTTCCTCAGTGAAGATGGCTTTACTGGCCTCTGATCAGATTGTCATCCCGAATGTTGTTTTTGTAAACTTGTTTGTCATGTGATGAGTTTTTGAATGCCGGTGTTGTAAAAATAAAAATAAGCGCTGTGGAGCTGAGCCGTGTGCGGAGGACGTCTCTCTTTTGCTCGTCTGAGCTGTGTGAAACTTTGAATGCAGAAAAGTCATTTTCCATACCAAGGCCTGTCACCATTATTACATAAACTAATCATAAACAATCATTCCCAAAAATTATACATTTTCAAAGATAATAAATAAATAAATAGCAGTTGATCCAAGAGATTGTAGATCAATGATTTATGTCAAAAAATGTAAACATTTATGAAATATCAGTGATGCATTTGTATATTGAAGTTATTTGTCATAAGCCTAAATGGCAAACAGAAGTACAATTTGCAACATTCAAATGTCCAAAAATAATAACAACATTTGTAATGGTGACAGTTCTATACCAGTAAGTCCGGGACCATCCAATGACATGGAATACAGCCGTCTGTGAAGTTACAACATATTCAGTAGTACTGAGTGCATTAACTGGCAGGGAAAGCACCATACAGTAAATACAGTGAGTAAGATGCTATAAAGTTTGGAGTTTCGGGGGGGGGGGGGGGGGGCACTTTTTTGCATGCACATAAGAGCGTGCATGTGTGTTAATGTATTTCTGATGGGGAGGCCGCGGGAGGTGCTGTGCCTGGTATATCCCTGCCTCCGTCTGTGTTTCTATCTCATAGCAGGGTATTAGTCAGAGTCTCCTCCCAGAGGCGGTGACTACACAGGCTCTGCTGAAACCAACGCTCCTTCTCCTCCTCATCATCAACGCAACCAAAACCAGCGTTCAAAGGCTGGCGAAGGCTTTAGCCCCGGCACCGCCATTCAAAGCAATCAGCCCAGTCAGGGTCTGCCCATCCGACCCAAATCCCTTCATGGCTATCAGGAGGAAAGCGTTGAGCTTTGGCAGGGCGTGCTGGGGGGCGAGCTTTGACTCGCACGGCGCACAGGGCGGGTAGAGAGGAGAGGAGAGAGAGAGAGGGTCTCACTCATAAGGGATTGTGAAAGGCCGTGACACAAGCTTATCACACCCCAGTAACCTCTGACAAAAATATAAATATATATACTTATATAAATAATAATAAAAAAAGTGATTGGAGTAAAGCGATAGAAGGCCCCGCTAAGGATCACACACACACACTCACACACACACACACACACACACAACCACACACACACAACACACACACACACACACACACACACACACACACACCACACACACACACACACACACACACACACACAACAGCTATCCACCGTGGTGGATGACTCAACTTCCTGCATTATTCAGATGCCATGGGACATTGCTTTGGTGGGGTGTGCATGTGTACTGTGTGTGCATGTGTATTGTGTGTGTTTGTGTGCGTGTGTGTGTGTGTGTGTGTGTGTGTGTGTGTGTGTGTGTGTGTGTGTGTGTGTGTGTGTGTGTGTGTGTGTGTGTGTGTTTGTGTGCGTGTGTGTGTGTGCGTGTGTGTATTGGGGCTGGGGGGTGGGGGGGTCTTTTCTTGGCTGATGGGGATGTGACTGGATTGAAGTTCGAACTCTAACCGCAACTCCAAAACAACTGATGGTTTTTAGCTTACTGACAGCAAACCTGGCATGCGCACCGCCAGGCAAATCTGTAAACAAAAGGCTTTTCCCGTTTCGCAGATGCAGTTTTCTTTTTTTTTTGCTCGCCTTTTGTTTATCCAGCCAAAGTTGGCTGAGCTCTAAGTGTTCTCCTCCTGCAGACTCCTCACAGTCGCATACACACTCTCACACGACCGCAAGCTTCTGTGGTTTGACCAACGAGCAGCTCCGGATGGCTGCCTTGCTCAGCGGCACTACGTAATAGCTGCTGAGAGGGAGGAGAGAGGAAACGGTTCTGTTTTTTCCCCCCAATTTGAGGATTAGAACCTGTGACATTTTGTCACAATAACCACCTTTTCAAACGGCGTATAAGACGCCTCTAACAGAGTTTATTTTCCACTTCCAGAGGGTTTGTGGGAACGACGGTTATGATAGACTGTGGTCTCCAGACTATTATCTGATGCCTTCCTAATATGTTTTAATACAAGACAGCCGTCTGGCTGTCTATGGTCTGGCCAAGAGCTCATCAATCACACTGGAGACGCATGCATGCCCTGGGAGATAATGAAAAGCAAACAGCATTAAAGTTATGAAAACACCCATTATAGTTTTTATTTTGGTTTATTTATTTATATTTATTTATATATATATTTATTCCCAGCGGTTTACTGTCGAGCTGTTGTCTCTGGTGTTGTAAATGAACTCACTGAATGAGGTTCAGCCCCGGCTGTGATCGTCTACACATAAGCATTTGATGTGTGTGTGAAAAACAAAGACGGATATAAAATTCAGAGCCGACAGAACTGATGCTATACTACGTACTCTACAAGTCCTACTCCCAACCTCTGTGTGCATCAGGGCCGGATCAAGGCATGAGTATGGGAGGGCACTTCCCCCTTAGTGCCCAGACTGCTCCACCAAACATGGCATGCAAAGCAACCCACATTTCAAACATTTGCAAATTAAAGTGCTTATATTTAAAAAAAAATATATTTGAAACACTACTCTACAAACTACAATTGTTGCCCTGCTAAACCAACACTATTTCATCATTCAAAAATCTCTGACTCAAACCTTTAGTTCATGGATTCTGCGTGCCTTGAACAACTAATGTTATTATTGATGCTTACTTGCCTAACATAAGTCCTGTAACTGAAAATCGTCCCCATATCATTTTTGTCTGCCCCCCAACTGGGAAATGTTACATCCAGGCCTGGTGTACACGTGTGTGTGTGTGTGTGTGTGTGCACACACGTGTGTGTGTGTGTGTGCACACGTGTGTGTGTGTGTGTGTGTGCACACGTGTGTGTGTGTGTGTGTGCACACGTGTGTGTGTGTGTGTGTGTGTGTGTGTGTGTGTGTGTGTGTGTGTGTGTGTGTGTGTGTGTGTGTGTGTGTGTGTGTGCAAAACGTGAAATGTCTCTTTAAAGGTAGGGTAAGTGATTTCACTTTTGTCAGATATCACCCCCAAAATGATAAGGTACGCAGACCATATATGGAGTTTACCCCCCATGTGTGCACACACGTGTGCACACGTGTGTGTGTGTGTGTGTGTGTGCGCACACGTGTGTGTGTGTGTGTGTGTGTGTGTGTGTGTGTGTGTGTGTGTGTGTGTGTGTGTGTGTGTGCAAAACGTGAAATGTCTCTTTAAAGGTAGGGTAAGTGATTTCACTTTTGTCAGATATCACCCCCAAAATGATAAGGTACGCAGACCATATATGGAGTTTACCCCCCATGTTAGCAGAGGAGCTAATAAAAGTATGAATTTCCTCCAATCAGGATCGAGCAGCAGGTTCACATAGTGTAGCTACTCTTGGGCGCACCAGACTGGTACTACACGATGAATTTCAAATCACTTACCAATGCTTTAAGTGATAATAAAAGTAAACTGAACAGTGTTTCTTTGGGATGGTTTGGTAGGGAGGATGGGGGCGTCCACAAGGAATATAAGACTGGGTAGAAGTAAAGCAGAAGGGGCACAGAGAGCCAGGAGCGCTCCGCCAATTCCTCTCTTTTTTATTCCCTCCTATCTGTATCTCAATCCAGCGCGTTTTTTCTGGCGGATGGCTCTGAAAATACACAGAAAAAAGACCTTTCCCCAGGAAATCTCATAGCAATCAAAGCAGCGAGCGAAATACAGTCAATATTATGAGTCAGTTATATGAAATTGTGGAGTTTTTTTGTTCCTTCTCCCCTTCTGGCTCAAACAGACTCATTTACTTTCCAAACTGTTATGTTTACGACAATTTCCCCCGTTCCAAACAAAGAGAGAAAGGGTGGAAAATAAAACACGCCGCAAATAACAATGGCTGGGGTTTTGCTGGCTCTCAGATCGCGACACAGTTCAGATCTCAAACACAAACATACAAGCCGTCTTCAACAGACAGCGCTAAGCTTTAGCTAAACAAAAGACGTACTCCGTGGGGTTAAAGCCATGTCTTTAATAGAGCAGAGGGTTATAAGATAAGTGATTTAACAGAGACAGACCTCTACTGTAATTCCCTTAAAACCCACTGTAAACATGCATGGCATCAACATTTCACAACACAACACGTTGTGAGTTGACTATTATTGCAACCTCTATGTTGCTTTTACTATAGAACATGCATTTCAGGTCAGTCAGTCAGTCAGTCACCCATATACAGCACATGGCCATGCCTTGTGTCATCATCATAAAGTATATGGAGATCCCAGATATTGTCCAGCAACTTTACATCTGACCTCTAACCTCAAACCCTTAGATCTGAAAAAATATGAAATATGACTTTTTGATGAAAAGCGCTGGCACTGGCTACCTCCAAAAATATGAAAAAGGGCTGGCACTGAGAGAGTTAAGCTGCAGAAAGACCCCCACCTCAGACATCAGCAACATTATGAAAAGTGCAAAAATATAATCTTACGGGTGAACATCACCCATGTTCAGTGTTCCAGGAATATAATGTAAAACTTGCTCTATGACTAAAAGTCTACTCACTCCAGTTGTAAGTGATAATACGGTGGTGACCACTGAAAACTCCAACATGACGTCAGACCTCTGTGGTCAACACTCACACCTCCTTTTTTTTACTAACTAACCACCGTTTCTGTGGTCACCTATGAATACTATTTGCCTTAAGCATACGAGAGTTGAATAAGTGGTTAAATAAGCCATGACCGGGGGAGTCTACAGAGACTATAGATTGTTCAGAAGTGGTGTCCAGGGTATATGGAGAGGAGGAGGAGATGGAGGAGGAGGAGGCAGCCGGGGCAGGTGGTGGCCGTCCCGCTGGGCGCTCACTCCCTGCCGCTACAGCAGCAGCAGCAGCAGTAGCAGCAGTAGCAGCTTTTCCCTGGGTGAGCTCCACCATCCATCGCCCTCACATCCAATCCCATTCAGTCTCCCACATGCATCTGGCAGTCCACACAGCTCCCAGCCCTAATTATCCCAGCAACAACACTCCTCCTCTGGGTCCACGGCTAATCTGCAGAGGCCACGGCCCTGCCGTGGACCACCCCCCCTCCCCTCCTCCTGCTCTGCCTGGCAGTGTTGCCAACTTGGAGCATTTATCACTAAAT
>CM076966.1:37309675-37322175 GCA_039105355.1 Benthosema pterotum
CTTTTTGCAAACACCTTGGTCTGACTTTAGCCAGGCTAGTGATAGGATAGGAGAGGGTAAATACTTTTACATGCAGTTAAACACAGAGATGCATTTTATACTGTAGGAATGTAGGGCATATGTGTACAGTGTATAATGTCTTACTGCTCTGGCTATCCTTTGATTATATGTAAATGTGAATTTTATATTATACAGATTGTGGATCCCATTCACCCATTCACACACCAATGGCAGCGGAAACCATGCAAGGTACCGACCAGCACGTCCAGAGAAACTAGGGGTTAAATGTCTTGCTCAGGGACATATTAGCACAAAAAAAACAAATATCATACTTTGCTACATATCAGTGGTGCTCAAAATACTTAAAGGGAAATTCCACCCATTTTCATTTTTTTTCTGAGAGTGTACAAATGGAACCAAATGAACCTGTTAGGGTTCATTTGGTCTAAAGAAGCGTCTAAAGAAATCCATTAACATGGTGAAAATACATCTTGATGATGTCATCGAGATGTTTCACCATGTTAGTGGTTTTCTTCAGACCTCCATTTCTTGGGAACACAGAATGGGGGAACTTTTTTATCATGTCCACCCAGCACCTCTAGGGTATAGTACTGACATATTAGAATGTCTAAGATGAGACGGACAGTCTCCTGGTTTGGGTTAAATAACATCATAAACAGATCTATAAGTCATTTCCATTCAGCAGTGAGAGGGAAGAGAAGTCTCGGCGTATTAAGCCTCTCCGACGACGATGGGCTGCATGTGTTCCATTTGCATATGGGAAAACGTTTTCTAAAGCCTTGTCTATAATGCATAAGAACCTTTTAGGCCCGTGTTTATCCGCCACACTCTTTTTGCCTCCCACTGACGATCCGATGTGCAGGTTTGCTTCATTTTGTGAGACATGCACCGTCCTGAATTATTCAGCCGCTCATCTCAGCCACGGCACCTCATTTAACACACACACACGCGCGCGCACGCGCACGCACACGCACACGCACACGCACACACACATATACATATGCACACACATACAGACACACGCGCACAAGCAAACGGCTACTTTCAAATGACCAAAATGTCAAAGTCCGATTTGGTTAGTGTAGAAATAAAAAAAGTTACAACCACCAGTGGTCCTTGAGAGGGTTCCAGGTGGTCCCCAGCTAAGTTGGTTAAATAGATGTAACTCTTGAGAGTGTAAAAATGAAACCAAATGGACCCTTGCGGGTCCATTTGGTTTCATTCTCATTTTCATTGAATTAGCCAAAGTCTACACAACTGGAAGATTAATGGTCATTTTGATCTGTATGTTTGACTGCTTGTTTCCCAAATCCAGCCTGGAATTGTGGACAAAAGCAAAAATAAATCTTTATTTTTTGGGTCTGTGGGTCCGTGGCTCAAATTCTCAATAAATGGTGGGCCCTGGTATGAAAAAGGTTGAAAACCACTGCTTTATACCACTGTCTGTTGGTGCAGGTGGGACACAGTCCATTTAGGTGGCTTTTGTGTTCTTGTATACTTTAATGGGCCCCTGGTGGCCCCGGAGCATCTTCAGCACAAACCTCCACCCCCCAAAAAAGAGAACACGTTTAGATTTCCCCACAGTGTGCATCGGAAAACAAGCACCTCCACTACTGCAACCTCCCCACCGACATGCATAATTCACAGCCAGCGATGTGTGTTTTAAACGCCGCTGAAATATACATGCCGGCATATGCTAATTTGGCAAAGAGCACGAGCTTGCACATGCTGTACTTACAGCGAGCTAGACAACATAGAAGGATGGCATGCCATGTCCTGGACATGAAACACTGTGTAGAATGGATGGCGTAAGGGTGTGTGAGTGTGTGTGTGTGTGTGTGTGTGTGTGTGTGTGTGTGTGTGTGTGTGTGTGTGTGTGTGTGTTGTGAGCTGAAACCACACACATTATAACTTGGTGTTAAATGGTGAAGAAGGTAGATTGGACGTGTCCACCAGCTTGAGGCTTTGGTGTTATGATTTGCAGTGCACCACGTCTCTGTGTGCACGCCTATATTCAGTTATATATTTATTCAGTTAAGTTGAGAACCATTCGCCACCCACCGACTTGAGACACATCACATGTCCACACTACCACACATCGGTGTCGAGCCCGGTTGTCCATAACCGGTACAAAAGCCTCTAGCCATGCTCTAGAACTCCTCCACATGGACTGTTTTGACATCACGCGATTCACAACCTTGACCTTTATTATTAGCCAATTGATCAGAACTGATCACCCCCCGCAATGGGAACTGTTCTAATTCTTTATAAATGCTCGGTGGTGGAAAGACGCAGCGCATTTCAAGTCCCAATCCCTGACAGCCTTTGCTGCTTGTCCCTCCCCATATGCGGCCTCATAGCCTGTGATGGTAGCCTAGGCCAACGATGCAAACGATTACAATGACAAAATGAAGTATTTTCATTACTGATTGATTGACTGACTACATTATTGGTAGATAATCAGTACAGTGTACAGTAAAACAGAAATGTAGTCAGTACAGGGTATAGTCAAACATGCTTGTATCTCCAAAGGGGATCTCTGAAAAAAAAGCTCCTTGCGTTTTTTGTTTCCCTTCAGTTAGTGGCCATTCAATCGTAATCATGACATGAAACACAACTACACAATTCTAATCATCATAAAGGAACTGTCACGGTACATATGGTGTTCCAAAGCTCCTTGTATGTACGCTCCTTGTCTTCTGAACCCCTGCGATGTCTGCAAGTCCACTGTAATCACTCACACTAAAGTCGCATGCATGTGCGTTCAATGTGTGCAAACACGTCTGCGTACGTGTGTGTGTGTGTGTGGGTGCATGCATGAGCGTGTGCATGTACTGTATGTGCGTGGGGCTGTTGTTGTGTAGGCAGGGGGTGGTGGACAGACTGGTGGTGTCAGAATTTATAAATGGGGGAGGAAAACATCTTTATCCCTAGGTTTGGAAAGCCTCACACATGTTGTGTGTGTGTGTCCATGTCCATGTGTGTGTGTGTGTGTGTGTGTGTGTGTGTGTGTGTGTGTGTGTGTGTGTGTGTGTGTGTGTGTGTGTGTGTGTGTGTGTGTGTGTGTGCATGAGTGCATTCAGGCCTCAGTGGTCCAGGCCCGTATTCCCAGCCGTGTGTCTGTAACCAGGCCTTCCTGCCAGGCTGTCAGCACCCACCCACCCACCCAAACCCATCTAAACCCACCCAGCACCCCCTCCGCTGATGGGGCGACAACCCAGCTGACACCCCAATGTAGTGCCAAGAACCCTCACCCCCCACACCCACCCACCCCACATACCTCGACCCCACAATCTGCTCCCCGCCGCCTCCCTCCCTCACACACAAAGACCACGGAGACAACCATGGAAGCAAAGCATGTACAGGGAAAAAAGAACGGAAGAAGGACACCAAAAAGGGACCTTAAACAAACAAACAACGGCGATAAGATGGATCGATGGGGTGGGTGGGTACGGCGGCTCCCGGTGGGCGGTATATACAGCCGCACCATTAGCGCGGTGAGTGTGTGAGCCCTGCGTGTGCGCCACGGCCGGCCCGGTACTAATTACAGGGGAACGGTGTGTGTGCCCGTCCCCGTCTGAGCCTCCAAATGGCACCATATGTTTTCCCAGACTAACCGGCTGAATAAATGTCATTTACACATTCATGATGCTGCACCGCTACTGGCCTGTGTCTGGGAATCACTCACTGGATGGATGGATGGATGGATGGATGGATGGATGGATGGATGGATGGATGGATGGATGGATGAATGAATGGATGGATGGATGGATGGATAGATGGATGGATGAATGAATGAATGAATGACAAACAGACCGCCCTCCACCCCCCAGAAGCTGACATGCACACGTTTGCATTACTATATTTCAACACTTTATGACAGCATTGGAAATTGCATGGATTAATAATCAATCTGTTGTGAGCTTATATGGGTCTACTGTTTTCCAGCTGCTACCTTAGTTCTACAGAGAGGTACACAAAAGTCAAAAAAAAAAAAAAAAAAAAAAAAAAAAAAACCTAACCTCTAAATTCCTAATCCTAATCTCAATGTGTTCGCTAAATGAAAGCATAACCATACAACAATCACTTCTTTTCTGAGGATCGGAATGTTGCTCCTCTTCAGAATGTCTACTATACTTCTGGCCTTCGTAAGTACAAATCTATACAGTAGCAATACAAATGCACGCACACACGAATGTGCCCTGAACCTTATAAAAGTCAGCTGTCTGTGATTTACTCAGCTCACCCCACAATGCATCCTCACGTCGCATCCTGTTCAGCTTAAACATTTACAATCTCTCTCTCTCTCAACCACACATGCACACGCACACACACTTGCACACAGACAGAGGTGGCTGTTAACTGTGCTGTAAGTGGTTTAGTGAACAGAACAGTTTGGGTTAATCAGAAACAGGTTTTGGGACAAGATGGCAGAATGGCCATCCATACCTATAGGTGACATATACTGTATGCATCCATAGGTGATATATACTGTACTATACTGTATGATCCGGAAAGTTCATTCAACTCCGACGTTGCACAAGGGTAACCCCAGGCACTGATATGTCCCAATCCAACCCTTGATGCTGGGTGCCAAGCAGGGAGGTGTCGGGCACAATTGTTTTTTTCTTCTGGTATGACCACGGCCACAAGGGAACTGAATCTCTCTCATCTCACGAGTGGACACTAATCAGGAACCATACAGCCACTGAATTGGACCTTACAGTATAAACAATAATACCGTGAACACTCACCCCTTACCACTTGAATAACGGTGTTCCCTGCCAGTGCCAACTGGCAAGGCACAGAAACACATTATTTGTCTTTCACTGCTGCTAAACTCTCCATCTGCCTGCATGGTGACCTCATTTGGGGAGGGGGAGGGAGGGGATCGCCGGGTATCTTCACTGAGATACTCCATCACACAACATCAGTCTGGTAATGAGACCTGCACACACAGATGGATATCAGGGGCAGGAAAACAAAAACAGAGAATGCAAGAAAATATGGCTTCTAATTACTATGACAAGGTTGTAAGTACCGATAACACACTGCACTGCCACAGCCAGAAGGGCTATAGTCTCTCTCGTACACACATGCACACACACACACACACACGTGCGTGAGCGCACACACACAGCTCCCAGTGCGATGTTGTGTAGGCGTTGGGAGTGTTGTAGATTTGCTAGTTTAGGTGTGTGACAGGGCATGGAACCAAGACAAAACTAATCAGTCAGGAGTGTATAGCCGTTGACCCAAATTGACCTGTTCCTGTACAACAGTGGTCCTTGAGAGGGTTCCAGGTGGTCCCCAGTTAAGTTGGTTAACCAGATGAAAAGGTGGTTAACCAGATGTAACTCTTTGAGAGCGTAAATGTGAAAAGTTAAAATATTCATCAACTGAATTAGCCCAAGTCTACACAACTAGAAGATTATTGTGAAAAATCAATTCTGGAATAGTGGACAAAATTTAATTGTAGGCAAAACCAAAAGAAATCTTTAGTTTTGCGGTCTGTGAGGCCAAAATATCCTCAAATGGTGATCCGTGACTCAAATGCTAAATAAATAGTGGGCCCTGGTATCAAAAAGGTTGAAAACCACTGCTGTACAGCTAGGATCACTATGCCAGCCCAAGCTCACCCCCCACCCCCTCCCCACACACACACCAAGCATACAAACACACGCACGCACACAAAGATACACACACAACCTACGCCGGCATATACACGCTGCACACAGTGCAAATCAAATGTTTAATCAGCTTGCTGCATGCAGCTCATAATGAGAATGCACTAAGCCCCAGCTATCAGTTGCCATCGGCCACTTAATGCAGCCATCAAAGAGCTGATATCCAGCCTGGCAAAAAAAAAACCTCCTCTCAACACAAATAACCATCCCAGAGTGAGCACGGAGAGAAAAAAAATGCTTGTGATGTCCCAGCCAGGCAAGTGATGTGTATGTAGGCAGTAAAACAAGCCACCAATTATGTCTAAGTGGACTCAACGAGTCAGCCTATAGAGAAATGTGTACGGTGCTCTGCCTCCCATTTGTCACAGCAGTGATTCATTACTGGGGAATACAAGGAAAGAGATGTCTCGCAGAAGGTTTATTTCTCTTCTCTCTTTTTTTTCGGTCAAAGAGCAGCATGCCAGCGCAAGCAAGATGTGCCACGCAATATGTCATAAATCTGACGGTGTGTGTACGAGGCGATGACCTCTTGCATAGCTGGAATAGCGCGCCTCCACGCTCGTACGCATGCACGCGGTATCGGATTCACCCTCGGCTGCTCGAAACGCCTTCGCAATGTGGCAGGCAGGCAAGCCGCTGCTGCACCTGGCCTCACCTGTTTCTAAGCACATGGCAGTCACATGAATCAGTCAGCTCACTTACAGCCAGGTGAGTGTTTACTGAGCTGCAGGTATGTATGCATGCTGGCCTGCTCTTACTCAACAGTCCAGGTGTGTGCATGTATATGTTTGTGTGTATGTATGTGTGTCGGTCGAGGTTGCCTGAATGTCAAAAGGGTCTTTCAGGGTTCTCTCGCAAGGTCATGACTTATAAATTATGGGCCTATGGGGGAAAAAAAGGATGAATCTAAGAGCTAATGTGTGCCTTCTCGCACAACATCATTTATCTCATTAATTTATTTTCAATGAGAGACACGTCAGAAGGCGCAAGCTGCCCATAGGCGTAGTGACATGCTGGGGCAATCCCAGAAAAAGACTCATTCAAATGTCCACCCACTGGCAAGAGTAGAAATGTCTTGAAATGTTTTCTACATAAAATTATACTATTCAAGTGACCAAGCAAGCGAGTACATGGGCATAGTGCCATTTCTTTGGCCAAGAAAAGCAGGGACCGACTCAGATAGGCGGTTGCTCTGAATGGATCTCACCGATCGATCTGTCAGTCAAGCCCGGACCCTCCTCTTCTAGGCCTCCACTTTGGCCAATCATTTAGTCCAGGCTTTCACTTTGTGCACAGCGTAGACGAAAATTCAATATTGCCTGAGAAATGCCATCGCTACTCCTTGGCACCTAATGACAAAGTGCTCATGAGCAAGGAAACCGCTTTGCTCAACAGTATACTGTAACTCTATTTTGTGAATGCAGACTACCAAATGGACTCTTACAGGACCATTGGTACATTCTCAGCCTTAAATGGACACAGACACAGAGTATTTTATAGACTAGATCAAACAGGGGTCAAGTTGGCGCAACACGTACAAAGCTTGAATCCATGAAATGATGAAGAAAGAATCAAAGCAAGGCAATTCTGATTTATCCTTCACCCCCACACACACACACACACACACACACACGTTGCACATGTACCCCGCACGTACCCACCCTTGTATCAAAAGGTGTTGCACATGCAACAGCGAGTTATTACCACTGTCCAGGGCAGCTGTGTTCATGTAAAAGCACATGCACACTCAGGTCAACTTTCCCCGCTAAAAGGAAGGTTAAACTACAAACTGATGGGGCGACCATGCACGTACAGGTGGGCCTCCTGTTCAGAGTGTTGACCTCTGACCCCTGAGAGGAGGAGGACCCTTCCCCCAGCCTGGCAGTCCAGCTGGAGGAGGTGTGACCCCACGCAGAACCACAGGCCACGACAGAGACCTGTCCTTGTCCCCAAACTGTCTACCTTCTACAATGTCTCACATACATACAGTACGTGTGTGTGTGTGTGTGTGCGTGTGTGCGTGTGTGTGTGTGTGTGTGTGTGCGCGTGCGTGCGTGCGTGTGTGTGTGTGCGCGCGTGTGGCGGTGCAGTGCCCTCTCAGAGAAGGCCTGTGTTCGGAACCAAGAGAAATCCTAGGGAGGAAATTGAGTTGGAAAGTTGAGTCTTCAATTTAGTCTGTTATTTTTAAACTAAACTTGATTCATTCTTCATTTAGCACACTGAATATAGCCAATGAACAGGAAAAAAACATGGGCCATAGGCTCTAGCTTGTGGATTATCATGAACAAAACATAACATAATATGTTTAATAACTCATCCCATCAGAAACAGAGGGTGCTGGGAATACAGGGATTAAAAGCCAAGGTTTCCTCAGAGCTAAAATAATAATAATAATAAGAGCATGACATGCTGACTTCTATGGAATCCAAATAGAATGAAAGCAGTGCTGGCGATTGTAAACTTCAATCCGAGGGGACAGGGTCTTGAGGTAGAGCTGTCCTATGTGAAAGTCTGGTCTCTGAGGTCTCTTGTCCACCAGGGTTGAACCAGTTCACTTCTATCTGGTTCTTAGTCCATAAAACAGACCTTATGACCAACAATGGAATATTAATTAGTCTGTAAAAGTATAGGCTATGTACATTAAACTTCCCGGGTTGATTACTTACACAAAGAAAATTATTAATTGTATTAGAAATCTTATCTCATAAAAAATGTCAAATACGAAAAAGCTACTACAGGAAGCTACAAGGAAAGGGTTATCATATACATATATTTACATATAATGACCATATAAACAATTTTATATTGGTATTTCTTTGCACACTCAGTTCATAACTTTCCTATTTTGGAGGTCTGGATTAAAACAGGTTCTGAACTGAACTGGTTCCCAGCCAGTGGAAAGCGGGGTCTGAGAGTGCAGGGAATGTCAACGCCGACCCTGAGTCTAGCCCGCGATCCTGCGTACAAACAGCCCCAAAACGCAGCCTACTGTAAAATAAATGACGTTGTTTCAGCTACAGTTTCGCAGGTGAGAAGTGCCGCCGCTACAATTATTCTAATGCCAGCATGCCAGGATGCCAGTGGTACCAAATGCTGCTGTCAGCCCAGGGGTTTAATTAGCTTGGCACGCGTGCCACTTATAATCACCTGCCATTACCGGTCCTGGCTGCATCTGCTTACACGTCTGTCAGTGCCGGGGTGCATGGTCTCTGTGTGAGCACGCATGTGTGTGTGTGTGTGTGTGTGTGTGTGTGTGTGTGTGTGTGTGTGTGTGTGTGTGTGTGTGTGTGCATAGGCTGGTGGGATGGTGGGAGAGTGTGTGTGTGTGTGTTTGTGTATGTTGACGACAGCCCACAATCAACCTGGGACCCAGACACAAAGGGCCAATATATTGTACAGTACATGTGTGCATATATGCACGCACAGCATGCGCACACGCACACGCACGCACGCACGCACGCACGCACGCACGCACGCACGCACGCACGCACGCACGCACGCACGCACGCACGCACGCACGCACGCACGCACGCACGCACGCACGCACGCACGCACACACACACACACACACACACACACACACACACACACACACACACACACACACACACACACACACACACACACACACACAGTCATGGTGAGTGTTTTCCCTCATTTCACAGACTGTCGTCAACTTTCTATCATCATTTTTGCAGTGCATACTGATTAGCCAGAATAAAGTGACACATTACTGCTTACAGTAGGTTCTTCTTGCATGGGAGGAGGCTGGTCTGTTTACATATTATTAGTCCCCCAAAAAATGCATTTTTCGAGAAATCAAATTAAATGTGAATATGAATAATATTATTTTTCCAAACGTTCCTTCTCTGTAAAAAAGAAATGCTTTTTTTTGCCTGCCAAGCATTTCATTGTATACCCGTTTAGAGAAGTACTGCACCATCATGTCATTATGTGCCATCAATCACTGGGTTAGGCAACGTGTCATATTCAAACGCATTCAATTACATGTGTCATAGATGATTATGGGATTTCCACTACTTATGTTGTTGTTATTATTATACTAGTGGAAAAGTAATTGAGCTAAACTCCAGTTGGTTAAGTCAGCTGTTTTTGAGGGGCACTAACCCCTCCAACATTCAGCTTTTAGATACTGTCCACAAACTTTGTTGACATAAAACAAACATTAAATTCCCATTGACAATGAATGAGGAATTTCACTTCATAGGGTCTGAGCAAATATGCATATGATGATGATGATGATATACAGGTAAGAGAACGGATGGAGCAGGCTAAGCAAACAACAGAGACGGACATTTTTGCCTGGCTTACATACAGTAGTTACCAACTAGCCACACTGTCCGGGTGAGCATAAATTATTACGCTTTTAAATTGACTGTACACAGATAACAGTATATTTAATAGTACTTTTAACAATAAAACAGTAAATTGCCTTGCATTACTTAGATAAGTACAGCAGTCATAATAAGTGGCCATAATAAGAGATACTGACACAGAAATAGTCTCCCATCTTTTAACAAAACAGCAGAAATGCTTGATAAGAACACAGCTCAATGGCCCTGATTGCCAATGACATTTTCCTGAGAGTGTACAAATATGAACTGAGAGTGTACAAATGTGAACCAAATGGACCCTAGCGGGTCCCAGGAAAAAAATTACCAAAAAGGTCATAAAAGAAAAATCAGGAACAGAACTTGATGATGGCGTCAAGCTGTGTTTCACCAGATTAATGTTTTTTTTTTTTTTTTCAGACCTCCATTTCTAGAAAACACAGAATGGGGGGAACTTGATAAAAATGAAGAAAAAAAAAAGATTAACATGGTGAAACACAACTTGACATACCTTAGACATGTCCATATAACATGTCTAAGGTATATTAATGACATAGTAACATGTTGAAAATGGGAGGAATTCCCCTTTAAGTCGTTGTTCTGTGCACGGTTAGCCAAAGTGGCCACACTGTCTGCCCTCTGCTTTCAAATGAGATCCATTCTTATTTTCCAGAGAGGAGCCATCCATGCAGCCCTGTGTCTGTGTCTGTGCCTCTGCCCTGCGTTCCACAGGGTTGTCACAGAACACAGAGCAGAGCAGAGCAGGGCTCTGCGGTGTCAAACTGCATTGTGAGTATAGTAGGGGCTACACCTGGAGCTGAATACATCACATTGTGATTTCATGAGGCAAGGAGAAAACTTTCAGAGACACAGAGAGAGAGAGAGAGAATGGAGGGGAAGGAGGAGAAGGAAGGGAGGGCTGTAGTGGATCTTGGGGCGCAGAAATGGAAGTTGAAAGTGAAAGGAGTGGGCTTCCTCTGGCACAGCGGTAGCTACTGTACCTCCAGGGCTACGGTAGGAGGGAGGGGTGGCCTCTGGCTGTCAACCAGTCACATGACCAATGAGCTGACTTAAGCTTGATTTGTAGTTACAGCGTTTTTTCGCCTTACGCGTATATGGTTGTGCTCAACAGAACTATACAAGTACAACTCAGGCATTACAGGAGGAAGCGCTTCTGTGTTTCGGGACATTGTGCAGCCACAGGCGCCTGGGTGTATTGTGTGTATGTTCATGAGAATGTGTGTGTGTGTGTGTGTGTGTGTGCAGGTGTGCAAAAACTAGTTCCTGACCTTGCAGCACAAAAAGATAAAATAAAAAAGCTTGCAACATATGCACTTCCTATTGCAATCGGAACCACAGACTCACTCCCTATCTTCTGCCGCAGTCTGAAAACACACCTCTTCAGACTCCATCTCACACCAATGCACTTCACACAGGGGGGGACGCGTTCCCACCGACGACGGAATATATCCCACTTCCGACAACAATGGCCCTAACTATTTCCATTCTTTCCGGAAAGTTCCCATTTAGGGGGCTTAAAAAGCGTCTCGCTGACATTGTGTGCCGCCGTGAAAAACATCTGTTGGGGACTTGTGTGGGCACGCTAATTACAAAATATCTGCCGTTAATCCGCTTGTCGATAAGAGAGTCATTACCGCCGCGCACATTTATCACTGTGGGATTGATGACCCATTTCAGTCACAGCCTTGTGTGTGTGTGTGTGTGTGTGTGTGTGTGTGTGTGTGTGTGTGTGTGTGTGTGTGTGTGTGTGTGTGTGTGTGAGCGTGTGTGCCTGCATGCGTACGTGCGTGTGTGAGGGGTACTGATTCCTCCTTATCCCCACATCACCGCAGACGCCTTCCATTTGTCAGGAAGCAGGTTCGGACGATGGTTTGGAATTGTAATTAACAGCGAAAAGGACTTTGGCCGTAATAGAATTTTTGCAGGGAAGCTGCAGATGGAACGGGGGACGGGGACGGACAGAGAGAGATACAGAGACAGAGACAGAGAGATACAGAGACAGAGAGAAAGAAAGAGAGAGTCTGATGCTATTTTTCTTCTTGCTAATTGCCAGGCTGTGTGTCTGTCTGTGGCGTAGGAGCAGTGCTCCGCTCTGCGCTCCGTCGAGAAAGTGCCACAACAGCACTCCTGCTTTTCAAACACAGAGAGAAGAGGCTGGGCAACATGTGTATGTACGGTATGCACACTCATCCGTGGGTATTCACACACACAACCTCTCCCTCCCTCCCTCCCTCTCTCTCTCTCTCTCTCTCTCTCTTAAGGAGAGATAACAGGCAAAATGTCTGTCAAATGACAATTCTTCTACATTTTGTAAATGTGTACATTCTTGAAAAATAATACAGATGTTTAAATATAGTTTAACTCTTGAGAGCGTAAATTGGTATCATTTTACATTCTCAAGAGTTACAGATCTATAAAG
>CM076966.1:37324675-37367175 GCA_039105355.1 Benthosema pterotum
AGTTATCTCCAAGGTGTGGCCATGTCATCGATGTTAGGGAAAAAATATATACAATATTAATCATATTCGGTTATTTGGTATTCGGCTGTTTCCTATATTCGGTTTCGGCCAAGAATCTCCCTGTCAATGCATCCCCAATATAAAATGCACTTTCTACAACTTTATACAACTTATACTCTTTCCCATAATGACATAGTCAAAACAGGGACATCACTTTGATATTGTCATCGACATACCCTGCACTCCCACAAATTTAACTCCCACATTTTAATCGCGTCACTATATGAGAGATCCTCACACACACACACACGCACACGCACACACACACACACACACACACACACACACACACAGATACTTTTTATAATTCCTTATAAACTGCCACGACAGTGTGTGTTAAAGGAGAATTCCACGCCAGAAGGCTTTCTTGCAGTTGATTTGTTTCCAAAAAAAGTGGCCCAGTTATTATTTTGTGGAAAATTGGCTGTTTCCCCAATACCCTCGAGCTACGGGATGCTGTTTAAATTCACCTACAGTATTTCCATCACTCCAAAATGCATATTCTTTGCTATATATTCTCTCTCCACCATGTCAATATTGTGTTGACACACAGTTTCATTTTCGGTTCAGCAGTGGTTCAGCTCTCTCAAAAGGTTGGGAGCGTGGCACACAGTTGATGGTCAAACCAGTGATGAGCCAAAAGTGAAATTAAAAGAGATGTCAACACACCATGTCAACACACTATTGACATGGTGAATAGAGAATATATAGCAAAAAAATGTATTTTGGAGCAATGGAAATATAGGTAGATTTTTAACAACTTCCCAGAGCCCCATTATAAGCTTTTGTTCGTGCATCGGAGAAACACAAAATAATAACTGCTCCACTTTTTTGGAAAATGAATCAACTGCAAATAAATGTAAAAAAGGCCCTCTGGGGAGGAACTCTCTCTTAAACCGGATTATGTCAAACGCTACGGCCTTCTCTTCACGCTGTAACTCGGCAGGGACAAATTTAAATCAGCTGCACTTTATTTTTTAACAAATGTGGAAGCTCCGTCTCGTCTGTAGCGCTCAGGCGGTAATGACAGTGTTCTCCGGGCGAGGAGCACGCCCTCACTCCACCCATAATTCCATGTTCTCCTTGTTTGCTTCACACCCTCTGCCTCGACATCCTCGTCCCATCATCATGCTCCATCGGCTCGCTTTCGGCGACCAGAAAGAATGTCCTTTGGTTTTCCCTCAGCCGGCGGTTAAAACAGGCCTCGACGCATACCAAACCGCCACCACCCACCCCCTGCATGGAGCTTTGTCTCAGCCCCCGTTGCAAAATGTTGTTTCCATATTAAAAAAAGAAAAACGGCAGCGTTTAATAGGCGACCGTCTCTTTCGACAAGTGGGCCTAAATGTCTGTGGGACTTTTAATGACATTCTCTACCCTCCACCTCCCTCGCTAACTCTCTCTCTCTCTGTGTCTCTGTACCACATTGCATCGTCAAGCTCTGACTGTGTAAAGTGCAATTATGAAATTACTGTTTCCATTAAAGAAGACAGGAGGGGAAAAAATGTATAAACCTGCAAGCAATTTAACAGTTGTGACTCAGTCAAGGGCGAAATGGGGGGTGGGGGGTTTCGGGTGAGGGTGAGGGTGGGGGTGCAGAGCCGAGCGGTGCCAGTTTGCCAAGCGAACATTTCGACACCTCACCACAAAATGCAACAAAGCATGTATCGCCTGGTCTAATTGCCGACTCGTTAGGAGAGGCAGACCAGATACGGTTGATGTTAAGTACACACACACACACACGCACGCACACGCACACACACACACACACACACGCACACGCACACACACACGTGCGCACGCGAGTTGTATGTGTGTGTGTGTGTGTGTGTCTATGTGTGTGTCTTATCTCCAAAGATTAAAAAAAGGAAAAAGAAGTAGCATCCGTCATCTCAATCAAAGCACATTCCTGAAAGAATAAGACATGCTTTCATGTACTTTCCAGCCCTGCGAGCAAAATGCCGGGCCTCAGCTTTCTGAGGTCAGGTCGTGTCACGCATAACTGACTGATTGCTAACCAGGGGCATGAGAGAGAGCAATTCATAATTTACAAACACACATACACGTGTGCGTGCGCACACACACGCCACACACACACGTTTAAAAAAAAACACCCAGGCCGCCCGCAGGGGGGATTGTCTCGTGCGCGCTGCACCCTGCAGCCTCGTCTCAGGGACCACACAGACATGTTGGAGATAAAGACAGACAAATTAGACAGCTTCTAAGGCTAACCATGGCGTTTGCACTAATTACAGACTGGCTGGCAATGAGAGAGACAGATGATATGTCCTTATTTGTTTTCTCCTCCAGCAAACCCTGAACCGAGTAAACACACACAGCCCGACGGTGAGCTGGATGTTAAGACAAGGTGGCAGGAGGGGTGGGGTGGGGGGAGGGGGGATCACAAAAACTGAGAAGACGGGAGGAAAAATAAGTTAGAGCAAGCCGAGGCACAAAAGTGAACATGGGAAGAGAGAAATAAAAGAAAGTAGTAGGTAACCCAAATCTGTTCATATTCTACTTAAAGGTAGGGGAAGTGATTTCACTTTTGTCAGATATCACCCAAATTTTTTTTTTTTTTCTGTTAAAATGTTCTATTATAAGGTGTGGAAACCACATATGGAGTTTCCCCCTCCCCCACGTTAGCAGAGGAGCTAATAAAAGTTCCCCAGGTCACCACAATTCTCCTCCAATCAGGAGAGAGCAGCAGGTTCACATAGTGTAGCTATTTTGGGGGGCCCCTAGTGCACCAGGCTGGTACTACACCATGAATTTCAAATCACTTCCCCTACCTTTAAGTCCCCACCATTGAAATCTGTACCCTGAGCCTGTTCATATATTTCTGTTGTGTGACAGAGGCTGGACACATTTGGATTTTCTAAATATTTACTATTCTCTCCATAACCACAGTGTAATGCTTGTTACACACCAGCGAAAAAGCGAAACGACTCGAAAAAGCTAACAAAAAAAAGCGAAATATTCGCTGGTGTGTAACAAGCATAACTCTTTATATGACTTGGGGTGAGATTGTGTTGGAGAGAGAGAAAGGGCCCTATTTTGAGGCAAAGCCGAGGAGCAAGTCTGTGTGTGTGTGTGGGGGGGGGGGGGGGGGGGGGGGGGGGGGTGTAGAGCGATTAACCTGTCCCCTCGGGTGACAACTTACATCTAACAGACCTGGTCACAAGGCGCCCCCAAACCCACACCGGCTGGGCAACCTCAAGTGACCCTGTACCGCCACTCTATAAACACCACCTCTATCCATAACGCTAAGTACATAAACACCAGTCCTTGTAGGTGCTGTACGTGTTGATGCCAACTGCTTTGAAACCGACACTATGAGGGACAGACAGCGAAGAAGATGCTTCCTTCGTGCCTCGTTGCGCGATGGCGCCACCCACTCGAAATGGCCGATCTATAAGCTCGCGATTTGTCGCATCCGCAACCCACTGTGAGCCTCTTTAGCCGTATATAAACTGGGCTAAAAAGGCTGTCTGGAGATATTCAGAGCCAAGTCGATCCAACTGAGGTATAGACATGGATTCAGAAACAGGGGACAGGGGATCTGTTATATCAGTGGTTTTCAAACAGTGGTCTGGGGACCATCACTGGTCCTTGAGAGGGTTCCAGGTCGTCCCCCAGCTAAATTGGTTAACCAGATGAAAAGTTGGTCAACCAGATGTAACTCTTGAGAGCGTAAAAATGAAACCAAATGGCCCCTTGCTGGTCCATTTTGGTTTCGTGTTTACACTCTCAAGAGTTAAAATATTCATCATCTGAATTAGCCTAAGTCAACACAACTAGAACACTACAACATGGAGTCCCCCAGCATTCACCCCAGCATTCACCCCTCCATCAACCAGGGAGGGGGACAGACAGGGAACTTGTACAGTTGATTGGTCGGTTGGCTGGGCGTGTGTGTGACGATGTGGAGGTTGTTGACACCTCCCCTCGGTATGGCGTCTCCATATCGGAGGCATCATCAGAAGCTTTTCGTCAAGCCGCCTCCTGTCAATGGGGCCAGGCTGGACACGGCTGCGGTGTGTCCGTCGCCATTGTGGACGGGGACAGGGACAATCTTTTAAACTCCCATCTGGGACCTAGGGGTTCCCCCCATTGTTGGCCCCTATACTATAACTCTCGGTTTTCACACAACCAAACATGTGAGGGGAAGGGGGCGGGGTCCGTCAGGGGGACAGCACAAAAGACATGTCAACGTGGCAAAGGAAGAGGTGGGTCTCTCTCTCTCTGTCTCTTTTTTCTCTCTGTCCGTCTCACTCACTCGCTCTGCCTCTCCACATGGGGTGCAACTGGTAGCTGACAACAGTAGTGGGGTCATCCCTATAGCGGGACAGGACTTCAAGCCCCACCATTCCGGCCTCTGGTGACCCCTGGACGCGATGACTGACTCTGGGGGTCTTTGTGGTGGGGGAGCGGGGCAGGGGCGGATGTAACATGTCCCATTTGGAGGGGCAAGAGAACATGTTGGAGGGGCAAGAGAAAATGGTATGGGTGCGACTTCATCGCCCGTGCCGCTTCACGCCATGGGCGATGAAGTCGCGCCCATACCATTTTCAGTTACAGGAATTTTATTACGCGACTAAGCATCGAAAATAACATCAGTTGTTGTTGATGTTGCAACAGACACGCAGCATGCATAAAGCTAAAGGTCTGACCCAGAGAGTTTTCTGTTTTCAATGATGAAATGCTGTTGGTTTAGTGGTGACACAGCTGTAGTTAGTTAGTAGCAGTAGTAGTGTTTCAAATCATTTTACATATAAGCACTTTAATTTCTTGGGTATCTTGGGTTGTTTTGGATGCCATCATGTTTGGTGGGGCAGTCAGGGCATTTAGGGGGGCATTGCCCCCCATGCCCATGCCTAGATCCGCCCCTGGAGCGGGGGCCCTATACCCAGGTGAGGGCAGAGGGGTGGGGGGTAAAACGGGGGGGACAATAGCAGGAAACAAAGGGGTGTTGGAGGCCAGGAGTTGGCCCTTGCGGGGTGACGGGGTCAGGCTGGACAGCTGAGTGATGAGTGCAGCTGCGGCCAGAGAGGCCCGTTCTGGAGGAACCTCATGACTCTGTCACCAGCGCTCCGCTCGGGGTCTTGTCAGCTGATGTTGCCTTTTGTGCGGGGATAAAGACCTCGCCGGCCCTCAACAAGTCGCAGAGTGGTAATAAACACCGCAACAGATGTACTGTGCCACGCATTCCCGGTGTCAGCCTATTAAAGTGACACGTCGACCTGCAGGACAGCCGGGGGTCAGTCAGTCGCCTCTCTCTTCTCTTTATGGAGGAGGAGGAGGAGGAAGGAGATCTGACAGTATGCCGCACTAGAGTTTAGCACGATTTATATGAAACAAATATTGCAAACTAGATGGCGATTTAGAAGAATTTGACCAAGAATTGCACTGGTTGTTGGCTGTCCAATTCATGTTTATGTTGTCATGGTAAAAAGACAGTGGTTTTCAGTGTTTATTCCAACAGTAGTCCTTGAGAGTGTTCCAGGTGGTCCCCAGGCAGGTAAAATGATGAAGAGTTGGTAGCCCAATGGACCCTAGATCTTTAACTCTAACCAAATGGATCCATCCGGATCCATTTTGGTTTCATCTTTTACACTCTCAAGAGATAGATTATTGTTGAAAATCTGAATTACATCATTTACAACAGACTAATCTACAACATACAATGTAGACTATGTGTTATTTTGTACAACTTTTGCCTGTTATCCCTACGAAATACAGCATGGAATTGTGTATTTTTTGTTCTGAGAGGCTTAACGTCATCAAATGGTGGTCCATAGCTCAAATGCTGAATATATAGTGGGCCCTGGTATCAAAATGGTTGAAAACCACTGTCATAAGAGAGTTTTAAGAAAAGATTTAATTCAAGGACTTTGATGTTTGTTCAAAGTCACAGAATGTGGCGTAATACAGATGCAACATTTTTAATGGAGTAATACAGATTATAAACAATAGCCATCACTGGTACACACAGTACAGTATATATGTATATAATATATTGTACGTCTGAGATAGACTCAGCTGACGCAATGAGTCATTTAAACAACATCAGCAAACAGCTCTGAGGTCATCCTGTAGATGACAGGACAGTGAGTCTCTTTATAATCAGGAAGTGAAGCCTGGTGAGGTCATTGGCTTTCCCACCATGATGATGACAACCGTCCTCTTTGCCATGACAAGGGATTGTTTTTTGCGATTGTTCCCCGAGGACCCCTGAATGAATCAGACAAATAGGGCTTGCGTGTGCGCGGCAACACGCCCTCCTTCACTTACACTGATGATCACAAACCATCTGTAAAAACTATTTAAAGCTAAGAGGGATAATCTGGTAGTTTAATGCGATTACATCAAACGCTCGTGTGGCTCTAACTGCTGCTGTTGCTGCACATAATAATAACACAGGCAATTACACCTATTGTAGTGCAGTGGTTATCAACAATTTTGATACCAGGGCTCACTATTTATTCAGTATTTGAACCACAGAGTACCATTTGCGGACATTTTAGCCACACAGACCTCAATACTAAAGATTTGTTTTGCCTGTTTTGGAAAGAAAATTGGCAAACATACAGATCAAGATGACCATTTGTCTACATTCTCTAGTTGTGTAGACCTGGGCTGATTCAGATAATGAATATTTTAACTCTTGAGAGTGTAAACATGATGACACCAAGTGGATCCGCAAGTTACAGGTGCATTTGGTTTCATTTTTACACTCTCAAAGATTTACATCTGGTTACCCAACTTTCGATCATTTAGCCTGGGGACACCTGGAACTCTCTCAACTTCCAGTGGTGGTTCCCGGACCACTGGTTAAAAACCACTGTTGTGGCGTGACCCCCCCAACCTCTTTCTTTCTTTTTCTATATTCTCCTCCTTCCTTGTAAAAAAAAAAAGATAGCAGCACACAACAACACGTTCACACTAGATCTGCAATGGTCGGCTATTGGTGACATATTGTGGTTATATAAAAGTTAAAAATAAGCTCCCTCCCCATCCCACCCCCAAGCCACTGCCTGCCGCTCCTTGATTTACACACATCCAGCGCTCCAACTGTTTCCTAAGTCAAAGGTCAACGGCTGCCTACTCCCCGCCCACACCGAGGGGCAGAGAGAGAGAGGTGGACATGGAGGGACACACGGCCCTGTTTAAACCATAAACATCCTCCTCCTGTACCACCACCACCACCACCCCACCCCTAACCCAGCACTCCTCCTCCTTTCAGAGGTGAAGTCGGGGTGTTGCACTCTGTTAATCTTTCACTGGGCTTTTAACACGGACAGACTCCGCCTGGAGGAGAAGAACAAGAGGGAAGGAGGGAGGGAGAAACAGGGCCGGATCTAGAGGGGGGCAGGGGTGGGCAGAGCCCACCCGAATGTGCCTATTGCTCACCCAATGAAAGGTAATATCAGTGGTTGAGAGAGGTCCAGAGAGAGGTCCCCAGCTAAATGGTGGAAAGTTAGTTAGCAAGATGTCACTCAGTGAGAGCGTAAAAATGAAACCAAATGGACCCTTGCAGTCCATTTGGTTTGATGTTTACACTCTCAAGAGTTAAAATATTAATTAAAGCTGCAAGCAGCGATTAACGGGCCCTCGATCGTGCAAGTTTCGGGCAAATATCGGCCAATCAGAAAAGAGGACGCGGCTGAGTCACAAGGAGCCAAAGCATAGTCCAATGACACCACCCATATGTCTCTATGACATAGCATTGAGGAGTTATGGCAGGAAATAGTATCGACCAATCAGAAGAGAGGGGCGGGGCTAAGTTACACCAATCAACGTCATGGACGCGTCAGGGACTCATTACCGAGTCCAATGATGTCACCCATATGTCTCTATGACATAGCATTGAGGAGTTATGGCAGGAAATAGTATCGTCCAATCAGGTGCAAGTACCACTTCCTGTTTGGCGGTTCCCGCTCCGACGAGTTCGCCAAAATGCGACATGTGGAAATGGCCTAAATTGCACCAAAACGCAGCCTTTATTTTGAAATAACCGACTTCCTGTTCGGTTTCGGACGCGGCACCAAGAGACTTTTTTTTAAGTTGCGACATGATACAGGTGCGTGCCGATTTTCGTGGATGTACGTCAAATCGTATGGTGGGGCTTGAGGCACGAAATTTTCTAGGGGGCGCTGTTGCACAATTAGGCCACGCCCCTTTTTGAGAATCTTATATATGAAACTTCGCACGGCCAATGACGTGCGTGCCAATTTTCGCAACTTTTCGAGCACGTTATGCGGCCGAAAAACGCGATTTCGCCGGAATAATAAGAAAGAATAATAATCCTTACGGTTTCAATAGGGCTTCGCACATGCGTTGCAGTGCTCGGGCCCTAATAATCATGTGAATTAGCCCAAGTCTACACAACTAGAGAATATATAAAATTAATGGTCATTTTGATCTACATATGACTATGTTTGACTGTTTTGTTTCAGCCTGGAATTGTGGACAAAAGCAAAATAAATCTTTAGTTTTGGGGTCAGTGGAGCTAAAATGTCACCAAAGGTTTGTCTGCTGAATAAAAAGTGGGCCCTGATGTAAAAAAGATTGAAAACTAGTGCTTCATATGAAAAACATTGGAGTTGCCCACCCTACCATTCTTCCAGCCCACCCTAGTCTAAATCCGGCCCTGGGGAGCGATAGAGAGAGAGAGAGAGGAGGGAGCAGTTAAAAGGAAAAGGTATAGTCGAAGGAAAAGAGGAGTGAAAAAGCCACAGAGAACGGGGCCAGATGGGCACCTTCACAGTCCATTTATCAAACCCGATGTGGTTCCCCCCTCCCCTCCCCTCCCCTCCCCTCCTGCCCCCCCACCCCCCAACCCCACCACCCCCTCACCCCCCCCCCCTCCCCTCCACCACCACCGCCTGCACTCGTGTCCTAAACCCCCGTGTAATTCTGTAATGATTTTCATTATCATATAATGACCTTACAAAGCCTACAGCAGTTTGCATGGTCAGTACAAAACTCGCAGCTGTTCCCCTCTCTCTCCTCTCCTCTCCTCTCCTCTCCTCTCCTCTCCTCTCCTCTCCTCTCCTCTCCCCGGGTCTGCTGCTGCTCCACGCCGGCGGTGACAAACCAGGCCCTTTAGGTTTGTGTGGCGTGTGTGTGTGTGTGTGTGTGTGTGTGTGTGTGTGTGTGTGTGTGTGTGTGTGTGTGTGTGTGTGTGTGTGTGTGTGTGTCTTTTTATTGGCTATCGCTGCAGCAGTAGCAGCAGCGTTGACCTCTAAGGCTGTAGAAGGTCAATGTGAGGTCAGCATGGCTGCCTGGGGAGGGTCTGAGGTGTCATGTCATCAGAGGAACATCCCAAATACCTGCAGCCCCCCCCCCCCCCCTCTCTCTCTCCATGTGGACGTTTAGCCTCCCCTGACTCAAAATCAATGTAATGCTCCTCCTTCACTGTCATGTTGCCGTGTCGCGACTAAGATGGAAGCATTGCTTTTTCCTTTATGTTGTGGCTATGTATGTAGGAGATTAGCGGTCTGTGAGGAGGTTTCTGCGTGTGTGTGGACAAATGGATCCAAATGGACCCACTAGGGTCCATTTGGTTCACGATCCGGGCACCTCAAAATGTACATAACAGTACCAAAAGTTAAAGTTCTTGTTACTGTATGCAGAATGTCCTACATGCCCCAATATATAAATGCATAAAAATATCACTATATGCTGTATCTACAGGGCTTATGAGCATGTAGATCGACCATTTTCAATTTGCTGATATGTACTGTATATGCATATGGCTGAATTGGTTAATGTATGTTTTGTTATAATAATAATCAAACTCTACACGTAGGCGCACTAAAGCTGTCAGATAAGTGTTGTTCTGAAGGAAAAGTGTATTTGCCTCTCAGATCAGAAGTGGTGGAGTAGAAGTTAAATTTTAATCGATCGATCACAGATGTCCTCGGCATGATCTAAAAATACATGCAGAGAGACCACCCATCTGTCTACAGTCAGATGGGAGGTCCGCCGACACTTTCCTTTATAATTTACTTTGACTGAAGTCAGCAGAGTCATAAACTACAGGCCAGAGAGATGAAAGGACATGCAGGCTACAACCAGCATGGAACCATCAACACACTGCCCTGTCAGCTGCCGCTCATCCCATTAGCTTTACTTATTGTCTTTGTTTTAATTGTCTTACAATGTACTTTACGGTTTCTTATTGTGTTCTATTGTTGATGGATTGTTGAGAGACACTTTCTTTCAACGAGAGTTGTTTTTAAATGTGCTATATAAGTAAAAATGACTTGATTCGATTGAAGCATAAAGTATGAAAGTGTTGGTATCAAAATGTAGCACTAAAAATACTGATTATCTGCTGAATGTTCAATTTCACAGGTTTACAAAATAATTACAAAATAATTGCTTGTTACAAAATAAGCTTGATGTGTTTGCGATGGTCACTTCAAGAGGTCAGATGCGGTCAACAGAGATGGACTAAACTATTAGCATGTGAAGTCCTCACACTCAAAGAAAGCTATGCAACAATTCCAACCCATTAGTTTGTACATTTTTAATCCCAGCAGCTCCCGCACCAGGAAGCCAAACCGCTGGGCAACGGATAAAATGTTCCCCCTACTGTTCAATCTGTCCTTCCCTCCGTCTATACGGCATATTCATCCACCACCGCGCTGCGGCGCGGCGCGGGCGGTCGGTCGGTCACTCTCCCCACATAATAATCTCCCCATTTCCAATGGTGCTCATGGGACATTTACCACGGAGAGACGTGGAGGTCAGCATCTATCAAAAGGATTTCGCAGCGTATGCGGCGGGGGCAAAACCGAGTTACCCAGAAAAGCTCATAAGAATAAAGAAAGGCCCTCATAACTTCATTGGCTCTGAGTGAATGGATGGTAGTGGCGGGTCGCGGCTATAGCTGCCTGCCTGCCTGCCTGCCTGGCTTGCTGCCTGGCTGGGTTTGGATGGTTGGATGGTGTTTGGGGTGGAGGGGCATGAAGCCCAGACATCCGTCACTCTGAGTACCCATAAGTCACTGGTGAAGACCCAGCGGTCAGGAGGTCTCATTTCTCTTCCTCCTCTCCGTCTTGCTAGCGCAAAAAAAAAAAAGAAATACCCCCGGAGGGGGAGAGAGAGCTAGTGGGCTCAATGTTCCGGAGCGGCCGTTGCTTCAAACTGATGTTTTAAGAAACAAAAAGTCAGAGAGAAACTTAATCAATCAGTGCCGGTTGTTTATGTTTATGTGCCCCCAAGCAAGAGTCATCAATCATTCTTTTTCCCTCTCTCTCTCTCTCTCTCGCTCTCTCTCTCAGTCCTTTTTTTATTCTTTAGCTTGTATTATAGACTGAATGGATTCCATGGAAACAAAAGCCAGTATAATGATAAAAGCCAGCCTGTTGCATATTGTGCTGAAACCTAATTAGGACGCTGAATATATAAAAAAAGAAAGAGAGGGAGGGGGAAAAAAATGAATCAGCAAATTAATTTAAAAGAAAAGAAAAAAGTCCCATTTCAGTGAGTGCTTTTATGGAAATAAATGAATGTTTGAATGCATTAGAGTAAAATGAACCAAATCCCGTCTACATCTAATTCTCTCTGTCTCTCTCTCTTTCTCTCGCATCTAATAAATGCACTCAGGCTTTGATTGCAATAAACGATGACGTTACTTCTCCACAATATTCTGCAAACTAACTAAACTTCTTTTTTCGTCTTTCTTTCTTTATTTGTCATTGTGTGCGCACCAAAGGAAGGGCCAGTCTTTATCTCCCCTGTATCTCTAATCACTATCAGCACGTCTCACTTAACATTGCACATGGCCATGTGTTTAGTTTCGTGTAAACGCCGTCTGTTGACAGCCACTTGACAGACGACCCCTGGATCTTTTTCGGCGGTGGGGAGGGGAGAAGAGAGGCATTTTGTGTGCATGCATGTGTGTGTGTGTGTCTGTGTGTGTGTGTGTGTATAAAGAAGAGAAGAGATATTGGGAGCAGTCGGAGTTCAAACGCATTACTGCCCTGTGTGTGTGTGTGGGACACTTGACCCTTCCCCGTCCCAATCTAATCATTCCTCCCCTGATAAAGTAAACTCAGCGCTGATGAAGACAGAGGATTTTACATCATCATTTCATCAATTGATGTTTCTATAATGGCAGAAACGGTTCCTTGACACACTTAGGATGAAGACGAATAAATGACAATAGATAGCATAGAAGCAAATATGGGTGTACAATACAATACATACGCCTGTAGTGTGTCAACGTCACAACCGAGTGTTAACCAAAACAAGTCAGTCAACACCAGCAATCTTCAAATACAAACGAAAAGACACTGCAGTGCATCAAACCAATCTACGGACAGTGGGCGTTACAATCCTGTCGATTATTTTCTTTTCTTTAATTCTAAACCCACTGTAATGTGATGCCAACATGGCCCTACAGCCATGCTGGTTCCCAAGACCTCAGGGTGGGCTGAGGTCAGACCTGCTTAGTAGGGCAGTTCTTGGTAAAATACTACTCACACATACTCGTACTTAAGTAAAAGTAAGAATACTGCAATCTAGAAACACTTAAGTCCGGAACGCACATACTAATGCCAACAGTATTGGCATTAGCATGTAAACTGTAGTTAAAGCAGCAAAAGTAGACACACTCATTGACAGCATTTCAAGTTGCAATCTACAGAATCAAATTGCCTCTGCAGTAGTTTCCAATGAATATTGATTGATATTCGTTGCAAATGCTCAAGCAAAGCATTAGGCTCTACAAAGTTGTACTGAAGAAAGAGTTCAGGACATTACTTTCTAGCAGTGTTTTCAACCAGTGGTCCGGGGACCACCAGTGGTACTTGAGTGTTCCAGTTGGTCCCCAGCTAAGTTGGTTAACGAGATGAAAAGTTGGTAAACCAGGTGTAACTCTCGACTGTGTAAAAATGAAACCAAATGGACCCTTACGGGTACATTTGGTTCCATGTTTACACCCTCAAGAGTTAATATATTCAAAATCTGAATTAGCCCACTTAATTAAGAAGTCTACACAATGTAAAATAATGGTCATTTTGATTACTGTATGTTTGAGGGTTGTGTTTCCTAAGTCCAGCCTGGAATTTTGAAGAAAAGCAAAATAAATCTTTAGTTTTGAATCTGTGGGGTGAAAATGTCATCAAATGGTGGTCCGTTGAATACAGAGTGGTCCCTGGTATCAAAAAGGCTGAAAACCACTGTTCTAGCACAGTTAATAGGTGGCAGCCTTGCATGGCAGAGGAGTGGGAGCAGGCAGGACCGTGGTAACAGCTAGGGGGTGGTGTGGGGGTGGTGGAGGAGGAGCCGATGGTTTCTAGCTTTCAGCACCTGCGGTGGGAATGCATTCTAAGCAGTGCGTACATCAGAGTTTGTTGGACGGCAGGCGTCAGCGCGGCACGGACGAGGTGTGTGGAAACGCTCTGTTTACAAGGCTCATCTGGACGCAGGGCGGGGCGCGGCCCCCCGACCCGACCGAGGGGGTCAACTCGAGGGGACACTTCAAAACGCAGAGGCGGGGTGCAAGCAACGGTGGTGAAGGGCTGTCACGGCCGCAGGAAGTTAGCTCAATCTATATACCTTTCCAAAGAAACCCGCCGCTTGTAGGAATTTGTAAGTCTGTGAATTCGGGGCCCCGAGGCGCTTGGGGCTTTCTACGGGGGCCTGGGTCTTGTCTGAGTGTGTGTGTGGTGGAGGGGGGGATCAAGAATGGATCATTTTTTTTAAAATGAGGGGGCCACACCAGCTCGTGGGAAGTGGGTGGGGAGAGCTTATTGGCTCTATAAGCTATTGCCTCGGAGGTCAAAGCCATTGATGTAGACACATCACATGAAAACGTATGTACAGCCAGAGAGCTGGGGCTACATCTGTCTGTGTAAATGGGCAATGTGCTGGAGGGGGGCAGCAAGAGGCTGAAAAGAAGGAACAGCTAAAATAACATTGCCCAGTGTGTGTGTGTGAGGGCCCTTTTTTTCGTTATCTGAACGAATGGCCAGTGTTCTAAGCTCTGCACTCTCTCCCCGTCTCTCCTTATCTGGGAGGAAGGAAGTGAAAGGGCTTATCCCAGACACACGTGTCGCTGTGATAGCGGTGATAGCTGCCAGGCCCTGTGTGTGGAACAACAGCAAACAAAACTCACAGGCTGCATGGTGCCCCTATCTGTGGAATCCACCAAGTCAGCGCTTTCATGATAAATCACGCCGTTGCGAGTCAAAGTAATAGATATATATATATATTTTTTTCGAACGCAGGCTACACGAGTGTGGGAGCAAGTCCCGAGTACACAATTTCCTATAGCTTTATGAGAGTAAGATTTCACAAAAGTATGACACTTCTAAAAACAAATACTTGACATGATCATAGACGGGTCGAGAAATTATGGGCCCCTAGGCCTGTGCCATCCAAAGGGCCCCCACTACACTGGAGCACATCAATTATGACATATAGGCCTGTGGTATTCACCTGCATTTCAGCAGGATTTACAGCAAGGGATTGCTTTATAAACAGCCCAAAGAACCTAAACCAAATAACTGCAAACTGTTACCCTATTACCCCTATTATTAAGGGTCCCTGAGCTTGAGCCACTTAGCGATTATGCAGACACACAAGCTCAAGGCCCCCCCTAGCTCAGGAGCCCCTGGGCCTGGGCCCACATGGCCATTGGATAATCGTCCCCTGGACATGATAGGCTAATGGAAGAGGGGAAACTCATTGTGGATTATAATGTACTGTAGCTTTTAGCAAGCTTTTGCTTACTTTTTGTTTTCCGCTACCGGAAGTGAACTATACCCAGGAGGAGCCAGTGATATGTATGAACATGTCACCACCTGTGTGGGTGAGCCGGTGGTACATGGTACATACAGGTGGGAGCATGCTGGGTCCACAGCGGGCACTTGTCTTACCCGTGTCACGCTGTCTGTCACTGAGACCGTGTCAGTGTAACCCGTTTGATAGTCTTTAACATGAGCGACAGGCCGGGGAGGTAAATTGCTCTTACCTGTCTCTCCAGGTCTGCCGGTGCTGCTGCCTGTCGGCGAGGGCACTGAGGAGGGTCTCTGCCATCTCCCTCCTGCCCTCCCACGCCCGGCCCTCCTCCTCCACCGCAGACAGGAACAGCATGGTCTGAAAACACCAAGCAAAACAGCATGCCAGGTCAAACGGCGACGTCGATACCGAGTTTCTTTTCTTTTTGTTCGTTCTGTTGTACTGTACATTGGGGGGGGGGGGGCTGTCTAGTAACATTTACAATTAAAATTTACAATTTAGGCATTTAGCAGACGCTCTTAATCCAGAGTGACTTGCATTAAGTAAAAACATTGTAATACGTCATATGCATACAGATTAGTTGAAATTATAGTTTACAATTTAAGCAAGATTTACAATCTACAGTACTAAAACATGGTAATACATTATCCAATATAAGTCACTGCTATCTAAGTCTAATGAGGTGCTATCTAAACTACCAAGGAGGGTATTGCAAGAACTATGGGTTGGTATGTAATACAAGTGCTATGGGCGGAGATGGAGTCTGAAGAGGTTAGTTTTCAGCCATGCGGTGGAAGATAGGTAGTGAGTTTGATTGCACTGGGAAGTGCATTCCATAGTTTTGGAGCCAGGAGGGAGAAGAGCTTGGGGCAAGTGGAGCATTGGCCAGGCGTTTTAGTGGGGGGTACTGCCAGCTTCCCTGTGTCGGCTGATCGGAGTGCACGGAAGGGCATGGGCAAGAAGTTACACCACACAGCGCATGTTACACCACTGTTATGACACAGTGTCTGTATTTGGGCCTTTCCTATTTTGAGAGGTGCTAGACCCTCCAATGCATGGCTTTTGAGGATTGCAGATCGTGGCAGCCAAGACTATGGGATTTAATGACTGTTTAGGGCACTAAATGACAATGTAAGACGTCACATATTTGATAAATACAGTGGGCATCCATACGAGTGAGATTATTTTCCTTCTACACCAAAAAACCGACTGTTTTTCACCTATTATGACATGGATTACGGACACAAGGGTTATTTTTTTCAAGAATGACACGGCACCATATTGAAAGTGTCAAGATTTTCAAAATTGCAGCAGAACGACCACAAAATTCACCGTTTTTCCCCACAATTCCCTTAGCGCCTAACCTCCGCTCAGACGCCGAGCTCCTGTGAGCCGGTACTCCTGTTTTTGAACATCCGTGGGCTGACTACATCCAATAATTCTAGCATAAAGTCAGTTTCACATCAGAGGACGAGCAAATTACACCCGATATTAAGAGTGTGAGTCAATTAATCATGTCCCGGTACAGCGCGGCGTAATGTGCGAGTATCCCCCTGTTGAACATGAATTACAGGCCGACTTAGGAGTGGGGACGCGGGCGCATCAGCGCTAATCTGAGACATCCCGGCAAAAACCCTTCGCCTCCGAGTCCTCGGAAGAACCTCTAAGCCGGTTTGAGAGGGAGTCAAATGAAAAGGAATCTGGCAGCCCAAATTAAATGCAGCGCTGTCAACCGCACTCAAATCCCTCTTTCAGCCTCCTTCGCCATCGCTCTCTCTCTCTCTCTCCGCAGACATGACTCTCTCCTCTCTCTGAATAAACCTTAAATGTCTCTCGCCCGCCACCCCGCTTCCGATTCCTCCCTCCCTCTCTCTCTCTGCCTCTTGAAGAGTGATGGATCTGTAACTCTGACTGACTCTGACGCCTTGTTAAGAGCAGTCTCTATCCCGTCACATCCAGCCGTCAGACGCTTTCATTTCTCCCCATTAACAGGCGCTCGCCTCCTCCAGTCAACTCAGCCAAGGCCCCCGCTTTTCAGAAAGAGAGGAGAAGAAAAAAGAAGGAAAAACCCACAATGTACGGAGTCCTTGTTTCTTCTCCCCTCCCTCTCTCTCCATCTTTCCTTAATCCCTCCCCGACAATCCACCTGTCTGTCTTAATTCGCGTGAGGAGGACAGCATTTGATTGTCTGCGTGCCTATGTGTGTGCGCACGGGCGTGATGTGTGCATGTGCACGTCTGAGTGCATGTGTGTGCTGCCTCTCTGTTTGTAAAAAAAAGAAGGGAGAGAGGAGTGTGTGATTCTCTCAGACAGAGTATCATGCTCGCTCGCTCCACACTGCGCGGGACATGTGTCAAAACGTGTGGCGGCACCTGACAGATTGCAGGCAACGCGGAGGAGACACGGGTGATTGCAGTGACCAGGGAGGGAGCGTCGGGGGCCAGGCTGTACGCCCCTGTGTGTGTGGAAACTGTACCTTCCGCTTCGGATCAAGACCCCCGTCGTTTCCCCAGGGAATGATTGACAGGGATAAGAAACTTCCTGGGAAAATGCCATCACCCAATCACAGCCGCAATATCTCATATCTCCCTGTACAGTACCTGCTGCATGCATTTTTATTTTATTGTGTTTTTTTTCCTCTTTGTCAGCATTTTGACTGCAAGGCAAGGGGAGGAGAATAAGAATAAGAAGCTGCTGCTTCGGAATGTGTTTTAGATCTTCCCGGGGCTGGCCCCGGAACATGAACTATGAAGTAGTGCAGTGACAGAATGTGAGCCAAATGTCATCAAATGTGGCAAGACAAGGAAAGTCTATCTGTATAGCACAGGCCCAGGGTACCCACACTTTTTGACCAGAGAACTGCTTTGAAATATGACCATGAACTCTGAAAATGATGATATAATTGCCACATTTCATCAACAAGCCTATATTCACTGTCATTGACAGGAAGGAAACACCCTTGTTCACTTTCCTCATAGACTTCTCGAAAATGATTTATATAAGAAACGATTACACCACGCACAACACCAAGTTGGCTTGCGACTACACTCGATGACAACACACACAATGTTTTGGGTCAAATAATTTGTAAGAAGAAAAACAAAACAAAACATCTCTTATCCCGTTGTTTGTCTTCTTCTTGCTAATTAGATATTGTATGGTAATATTGTGTTTGTTGTCATGCTTTGTCGCAACCTGTGTTGGCTTTGTCCACGGCGCAATCGTGTTTATATAAATCATTTTTGAAAAGTCTATGAGGAAAATGAATGGTATATCCGTTTCTGGAACCAGGGGAGACGTCATGAGAGTTGTAGGACTGCTCAGCACTATACTGTATCCTTCTTATTGGCCATGTTGTTGTTGCAAAATCAGTGAACATTCAACTAACAGCCAACATACAAGCTACAATCAGTTGGGCAATATAATCACTTCCAAGTGACCTCAAATGAGGAACGTGCGGCCTATGATTGTCTCGAGAGCCAAATTGAACCATAAAATTATCCTATAGCGTGAAACCGGCTTTACACAGGATGTCTGTCTGTCACTCCCTTCTCTAAAACACCCTGAACATCGCTCCGGGTATCCTAGTATGTCCTAGGATATTTCTGTCTGAATTTCATGCATTCCTTTGAGACTCTTCCCTGCCTTGGAATTTGGGTCCATGTACTGTAGTTCTCTCTTATGGTAAGTCACTCTGGATAAAAAAGTGTCTGCTAAACGCCTAGATTAGAAATTGTAACTGATGAGCGTTGTTCAAAAAAGGCACTGACCCCGGGATGCCACGTGTGCACAGAGCTGGGGAGAAAACTAAGTCATTAGTGATCCCTGTAGCAATTAAGTCCAGAACATGGAGGACATGGTGGTGGTCACACATCAGACTACCTGGGGGTCCCACAAATGATGATTAACACCGAATTATCGAGACACGCTGAATGGTGTTCCGCGGGCGTCAACGTACAAACTTGCTCATAACAGATGTGTCGTAAAAATCAAGGCGAGTCAATGTGGCTTGAAGGAGATTCTCCTCTGCAAGGTGCGACAGGCAGGGAGGGGAAAAAAGTACTTGCATTTCTTACTTAAATGAAAAGTATCAATGCTGCATTGTCAGACATACTCTGTTACAAGTAAAGTGTACTCGGGTAAACAAAATGTACCAACACTAGGGTGTATTGATTGCAGGATGTCATAATCAAGCTTAAAAAAATGGCATATATCTGCATGTAGAATACATTTATTGTAGGTGTATTACATACTACATGAGCAAAAGTGTGTAGTGTGTGTGTATGTGCGCGTGTGTGTGCGCGCGCACATGCGTGTGTGTGATACCGATGGTGTTTTTATTTTAGTTATACAGGGCAAGTATAATGTTTTAAGCCCTAATTGTCTTATTAGCCAGGGATCTGTTTAAATAATACATGTGCACTATGCACTGTGCTCCTTTATATGGGTCCATCATGTACAGGTATATGTCCATGCCTGAGTATGCAAGAGTGCTCATGTATGCCTGCGTGTGTGTGTGTGTGTGTGTGTATGTGTGTGTGTGTGTGTGTGTGTGTGTGTGTGTGTGTGTGTGCGTGCGTGCGTGCGTGCGTGCGTGCGTGTGTGTGTGTTGTGTGTAAGTGTCCAGGCCCGGTGCAGAGTGAGGCCTTGGGTTTTAGCCCCAGGCTGATCCCGGGGCTCCATGGATGGACTCCCTGCCGCTTTGTTTACTGTCCAGGACCCCCGGGGGACCCCCTCCCAGCAGCCTGGACGTCCACCATGGGGGCTGTACAGCCTCTTCATCTCCGTTAGCCTCTGTTAGCGCTGGGCCGTGTTTACCCCTGGTTGACAGTAGCTGTCCTCAGCCCTTCCCCTGTTATGTGTGATCCTGACCAGCGATGTCCCCCTGACCCCACAGGGTGAGACAGAGGACAGGGAGGGGAGAGGAGAGACATCCACCGCATTGCTGCATCCATGCAGTACTCGTTGTGAGCTTTGTGGACTATTTTCAAATGGTCGAAATTCATCAGTCCATTCATGCCAGTAACCCCCCTTTGGTGTTTTTGATAGCTGTTGAAATTTTTTGAAAATGTGATGCAAATCTTTGCTCTTTCAGAGCAAAGGTCTTTGCTTCTGGGGGGTCCCTAGAACATCATATTTTTGAGATTACCCCTAGTAACAAAATAATTTATAGAAATTCCTCTTTTGTGAATTTGTGCAAATTAATGAGATACAAAGACTGCTTAAGGTGTCTACTTTAAGGGGGAAAATAAAATGAGTCGATGAAGTGATTCAGTTTTTTTTTTTAAATACATTTGAGAAAACAGCCTGTATTTTCACATTTCACTGTTTTCAGGGCCCATTCAGAGATACATGCTTTTAATGTTATACCATTTACAGCAACATTTATCAATTATAGTTGTAACGTGTGTGAGGTGTTTTCTGGCTTTTGTAGTACAATCACCACGTAAAAGACTTAGCCTAAAACGACTTTTGGAGTGACAACAGACAACAGAATAATCAATCACTCCAAAAGTCGTGGTAAATCTGTTAAGGAGTTAACTGCAGTACTCAACTAATCCTTCCCTCACACACACACCACCCTAGACCCTTCCAGTATATTTATTTATTCTGTGAGGAAAAGCTCTAAACATTTCCGGCAGTGTCAGAGGTAGAGCAGGTAAACAAATAAGGCGGTGGTGTGTGTGAGGGACATGGTGTTGACAGGGTCCCCTGTGATGGTCTGGCTGGAGGCACAGCCCCAGGCCTCTCACTAACACCTCCAAACACCAACACACATCTGTCACCTTCAGCACCACACCATACACGTAAATACACCAACACACATCTGTCACCTTCAGCACCATACCATACCATACACGCAAATATACCAACACACATCTGTCACCTTCAGCACCATACCATACCATACACGCAAATATACCAACACACATCTGTCACCTTCAGCACCATACCATACACGCACAATATACCAACACACATCTGTCACCTTCAGCACCATACCATACACGCACAATATACCAACACACATCTGTCACCTTCAGCACCATACCATACACGCACAATATACCAACACACATCTGTCACCTTCACCACCATACCATACACGCAAATATACCAACACACATCTGTCACCTTCAGCACCATACCATACCATACACGCAAATACTGTATACCAACACGCATCTGTCACCTTCACCACTATACCATACACGCAATACCAACACACATCTGTCACCTTCACCACCATACCATACACGCAAATACACCAACACACATCTGTCACCTTCACCACCATACCATACACGCAATACCAACACACATCTGTCACCTTCAGCACCATACCATACCATACACGCAAATATACCAACACGCATCTGTCACCTTCACCACCATACCATAATGCACAATATACACTACACCGTAGACTATACTATACTTGTGAGGGTCAAATGAAGGAGACAGTGGACAGTTGTCCTGGCACTCACAAGGCAAACGGTTGTTTTGGGGTTATTAGTATTACTCATTTAGTTCAGGGTTAAGAGTATGATGCAGGCTTATACTGTAGAGCAGTTGGTTTTCAACCTTTTTGATACCAGGGCCCACTATTTATTCAGCATTTGAGCCTTGGACAACCATTTGAGGACATTTTAACCCCACAGACCCAAAACTATTGTCCACAATTCCAGGCTGGATTTGGGACACAAAACAGTCAAACATATAGATCCAAATGACATGCAATCTCCTACATTCTCTAGTTGTGTAGACTTGGGCTAATTCAGATGATGAAATTTTTAACTCTTGAGAGTGTAAACATGAAACCAACTTTCCATGATTTAGCCTCGGGACCACCAGGAACCCTCTCAAGGACTAATGGTGGTCCCTGGACCACTGGTTAAATTATTTATTTAGATCAATGTTGGCAACATTCCACTGATTTATACTAGAGCAAAAAAAAAATCAATGTATAGCTCCTAGAGCAGTCATATACACTTCCGGTTTCACATTTGAGTGGAAAAACACTGGGAAGTCTTGAATATATGTCTATCTTGGCTCTGTGCAGTATCCCATAGGACCAACACAGTATGCAGTATCTCATAGGACCTGTTGGCACTGCTATTTTATCTTCTTGTTCCATCGGGACATAATTGGGACATTGTCATCACCATCACCATCATGCAATCAATGCTATAGACCAGTGGTTTTCAACCAGTGGTCCTTCCAGGTGGTCCCCAGGCTAAATTATGGAAAAGTGGGTTAACCAGATGTAACTCTTTGAGAGCGTAAAACCTTGCGGGTGCATTTGGTTTCATGTTTCCACTGTCAAGAGTTAAAATATTCATCATCTGAATTAGCCCAAGTATAGACTATGTAGAATACATTATTAAATTAAAAAGACTAATGGTACCCTTGATCTGTATGTTTGAGTGTTTTGTTTTTATGAAATCCAGCCTGGTATTGTGGACAAAACCAAAAGCAATCTGATCTTTGGGGTCTGTGGGAGTGAAAATGTCATCAAATGGTGGCCTGTGGCTCAAATGCTGAATAAATAGTGGGCCCTGGTATCAAAAAGGCTGAAAACCCCTGCTATAGACCATGTAAGGCAATGTGTACCTATATTCAACAGTACTATACAGTGTAACCCCAGGTAGGTTAATGAACATGTTTTGAAAGTTTTAGGAAAAGTTTAAACAAAGAGGGAATAATATGTTCTGCCCCGGCAAGGTTGTCACTCCATAAACTTGAGCTAGTATAGCTGACCGCCAGAGTGTCTCATATAGAGACTGTTAACAGCCCATTTAACGCCTTCCTTCGCTGACTTCACACCAAGAATTTCAGGAGACCCAGAGCACTCTTTAGCTCGTTGGCGCCTTCTGTCCTTGGCCCACCTGCTACCAGGGGTAGGAAATGTACTTCTGCTGCTTATCTTTATCTTGAGTAAGCTGGATCTGATAAGCCTGATAAGTTCCCCCGTAATTTAGCCTAATGTGTGTAAGCTGGAACATGCTGTGTGGTTAGGTGTGTAAGTACAGTATGCCTGTGGGTAGAATAGTATAAATATTATGCACACAGAATAACTCTTCCTACTTCCGGGCCGATTCCCTACTACCTTCAAAGGTGTTACTGAGTATACTAATGAAGGCTCTGTTTCGTTTAGTGCGCTGTGTTTCACAAACATTTTAATTTGAAGAGGACCCCCATAAGTCTGAGAGAGTACAACTGGAACCTGTCCAGTTGGTTTCATTTGTACACTCTCGAAGTTGCACAACCATACCGGGGCCATTTGGAACCCAGTCAAGGACAATTTGAGACCAAATGCAGTGTTTCCAGTGAGTCAACATGTAGAATACTAGCACCCTGACTCTGTAACCACAATGGAACACAGCTTAATTAGTATCATCTGTAACACCCGGGAAGTTCAAGCCCAAGTTCTTTTCAAAATGCATTTATGCATATAGAGCCCATTAGAACCATATCTCCTGGTCAATAAGCGGTGAAGCATGATCATCATGAATGTGTATATGTGTACAATTAGAAGCATGTCCTGTGGTCAACAAAGATGAATCGCTAACTGCTCTGCAAAAAAAGGCAGATCTATAAGGTACACAATGTGCGACACGTCGCAAGTTTGTAGATTAGCTCATATTTGGTGTAAAGGGACAAAAGAGAAGGGTATTTGGGTATAAATAAACTGTATTATTTACAGTCTCAGATTCTATTATTATATCTGAATGTTTTTAAAAAATAATGTATATAAAAAACACCAAGTTCTACGCATTGTGAGCTTGTAGATGGGCTATTTGAACCATCTAAAAATGTTTGTCAAAACATTTCCATGCTGATGAGGTTGGTAGGGAAGAGAAGCCAAAACTCTGAGCCACAGCAGAGAAGGATTCCCAAACATTTATCCATGGTGGTGGGAATTCATTTGTCATCCCCACGGAAAACAAAAACCAAAAACCTGAGTATTAATTTAACTCTTGACTTTCATAGTTAACAACTTTTAGCTTGGTGTAGTGGCATGGGAGTTTTTTTGCCCCCTTTTTCTCCCTCTTTCTCATAATATTGACTGCTAAGATGGTCTTTATAGATTTCATACAAAATGTAGAAAAACATCTCAGTTATTTTCAAAAGGCCTAAATATAAAGGTGGTCGCAGTGTCTTTTTGTAATAACAATAAACATCCTTCTTAAAGGGAAATTACACCCATTTTCATTTATTTTTCTGAGAGCGTACAAATGCAACCAAATGAACCCGTCAGGGTTCATTTGGTTGCATTTGTACGCTCTCAGAAAAAAAGAAAAAAATCCATTAACATGGTGAAAATACATCTTGATGATGTCATCGAGATGTTTCACCATGTTAGTGGTTTTCTTCAGACCTCCATTTCTTGGGAACACAGAATGGGGGAACTTTTTCATCATGTCCACCCAGCACCTCTAGGCTATACTAATGACATATTAAAATGTTGAAAATGGGTGGACTTCCCCTTTAAGAACAATAGTGGGGCAGAAGTAAAAGTATTGCAAATTGTAAATACTGACTACAGACTACAGTACAGTAGTTGAGCACATGTACTCAGTGACTTAACACCACTGGCATAAAGATCCTTCCATTGGCAGCATCCACTAACCCTGTTAGGCCTGGCATGGCCCAGCACCACCACAGCACCAGTACATGCGTGTGTGCCAAGCAGCCTGTGTGTCCATATGGAGGCAGACCGTGTGCTCTGAGCACATATCCATCCTGTTTTACAAGTGTTGGGACACCGCTGGCTCCCTCAACTACTTCCAAACTGGCCCAAACAACATCATCCCCCATTCTGTGGGCATGCCATTGGAGACAAACATCCTCAACTGTTAAAAAGAAATAATGATTTAAAACAACCCACCTACAAGTTCACACAACTATAAATTTGGTCTGACAGTGGCAGTAGATGAAACGGGCCATAGTGTCGTGAAATTAATACATAAAAATAATTCAACAAAACTGTATTGAGGTCAAAATTCATTATACCAAGCACAATGTACATGTTGTTTATTGTTTGCGTGATTGATCAAATACTTTATTAGCCAGAAATGTCCATTGTGGTCCTAGCATACAACGTGTGTGTGTGTGTGTGTGTGTGTGTGTGTGTGTGTGTGTGTGTGTGTGTGTGTGTGTGTGTGTGTGTGTGTGTGTGTGTGTGTGTGTGTGTGTGTGTGTGTGTGTGTGTGTGTGTGTGTGTGTGTGTGTGTGTGTGTGTGTGTGTGTGTGTGTGCGCGCGTATGTGTGTGCTGTCTAACTGTTGGGTCCACTGCCATAGATGTGGTGACCATTGATCAGGTTTCCTCTATGGAATCCAACCGGGATTCCCAGCCATGCTTTGCAGTGCGATAGGGCTCTAAATTACATGTTTATGTGCATTGACAAAGATGACACGTTCTCTACGATTTGTTACCCAGATTGTGGCCAGATCAAGGCAATCCATGAGTAGTCAAATCTGGCCCAGAATATCACCTGATTTCAACCAAAACAACTCCTGTCCACTGTAAATGGACATTCCTACATGGATCAGAGAGAGTCAGACTGAGGCCAGACTAACTTCAATCAATCATACTGGTAACTAGTGAGATCTGGCCCAGAATAGCTTAGCTAAAGCTTTATTATTTCAACTGGTGAGGACGTCCCGGAAACGTAACGATCATCCCCATATGGGCTGTGATCTGACCTAGTCTATGATTGATTTAAGTTGGTCTGGTCTCAATCTGACTCTCTGATTCATCCAGGGACATCCGTCTTTAACCCTTAGCGTAATGAACGCGTTTTGGTGTCCTAAGCATTATGTTTTAACTATTGAAAAATAGCAGATCTACAAGCTCATAGCGCGCCACCGAGTGGCGCGCTATGAAACTATAAATCTAAATGAAACTAGAAATCTAGACAGGACACAATGGGTTAAAGGTAGGGTAAGTGATTTGAAATTCATCATGTAGTACCAGCCTGGTGCACTAGGGGCGTCCAACAGTAGCTACACTATGTGAACCTGCTGCTCGATCCTGATTGGTGAGAATTAGCTCCTCTGCTAACATGGAGGGGGAAACTCCATATATGGTTTCCACACCTTATGATAGAGCATTTTAACAGAAAAAAAATTGGGGTGATATCTGACAAAAGTGAAATCACTTCCCCTACATTTAAAGGACAGTATTTGTGTTGAAATCAAGTGATATTCTGGACCAGATCTGACTAGTCTTGGATTGCCTTAATCTGGTCACAATCAAGACGTCACTAATTGGTCCTGGTCCTGACCATGCTTGCTGCTAGTTTTGTCTATGTAACTCGGTAGTGTACTTTCCTTTGACAGATTCATAGCATGGAGCACAACGTGGGTAACTAAGATGTACAGCATGTACAGTAAATTCTATGTGCAGATCGTACATTTGCAGTTGCCCTCCACCTCTTGCAATCCATTTTCCAGTGTAGCGCATTGAAAACGGGATACACTCCCCTGACACTGATACCAACAATAAGCCATTCTAGCTATATGGAGATATTTTACCGGGTGCCAAGACATCTTATTTCATAAGCTCAGGGCTTGGCGGACACAAACATTTTGCTTCTCTCTCTCTCTCACTCTGTCCAACACAGTAAAACACTTTGTGTCCATTTAACCTGGCCTAACTCTGAGGGCACAACAAACAGAATGGACCTGCAGCATAGACTCCTCGGAGCTTAATTACTTTAACTGTCCCACTAGTCCCTGCAAGCAAACAAACCCAAGGAAGTGAGATCCACTTCCACTGCTGATGGAAAAGGCACCAGGCACCTTGCTCCCTGTAATGGATCGCTTCTACTCAAACTCCATATGAACAACCAGGGAGCTGTGATCCTGTCAGGAGGTCTGGTTTCAGCTTAGAACCAAGGGGAGTTATTTAGTGTGTGTGTGTGTGTGTGTGTGTGTGTGTGTGTGTGTGTGTGTGTGTGTGTGTGTGTGTGTGTGTGTGTGTGTGTGTGTGTGTGTGTGTGTGTGTGTGTGTGTGTGTGTGTGTGTCTGTGTGTCTGTGTGTCTGTGCGTGTGTCTGCGTGCATGCGTACATGTGTTTGCTAAACGGAACCACCGGTTACTCATATTTGGGTGGAGCGGGGTGGGAAGGTCTCTCTCTCTCTCTCTCCACCATGGAAAACATTATTATATTAGCAGCCAGGTAAAGGAATCAGACCCTCACATGTCACATGTTCCATTTCCAGTGACATCACACTCGCAGTCATAAAGAGTGTGTGTTTCCTGCTATCTGGTGTTTAAAGATGGCCTGAAGTTGAGAGGTGAAATAAGATTCGTCCTGTTCTAGCGATTTCAGCAGATCATGCGTTGAGTTTGTGGGTCTGTGTGTGTGCGTGCCTGCATACATTGTAACTATCGTTGACATGGGCTGCTCACTTGAGCATATGGACACTTGTTTTACATCCAAACGTATGAAATGTCAGCCTTTGGTGGCACGTACTGTATTATGGTACTCATATATAACTGTCGCTTTATTGTCCTTATTGACCTTTTTGATACCAGGGCCCATTATTTATTCAGCATTTGTGTCACAGACCACCATTTGGCGGCATTTTCACTCCACAGACCCGAAAACTAAAGATTTGTTTTGTTTTTGTCCACAATTTTTGCAAAAATACAGTAAATCAAAATGACCACATGCTAATTTAGATGATAACTTAGCTGGGGGACCACCTGGAACCCTCTGAAGGACCACTGGTGGTCCCTGGACCACTGGTTGAAAACCACTGCTATAGAGTCATCATTGTGTGTGTGTGTGTGTGTGTGTTGTGTGTGTGTGTGTGTGTGTGTGTGTGTGTGTGTGTGTGTGTGTGTGTGTGTGTGTGTGTGTGTGTGTGTTGTGCGTGTGCACGCATGCCGGCATGCGGGTAAGCACCAGCAATGTGCGGTAGTGATTGAACGGCTGGACCTTTCTGCCAGATTGACCCTCTCGGGGTCGTGGGCGCCATCAATTACGTCAGGCACCCCAAAGTGTTCTTTCTCGCCTCGGCACACACACAGCGGATTATATGGAGTGTAAAACATTGGGAAGAAATGTGTTCCCGAAAACGTTGGCGGCAGCATGTTTGAAGTGGCAGAGAATGGAGACGCTGGCGGAGAGGGAAGAGCACCCTGACAAGTGGTTTTGTTTGAAGGCATTGTGACGCCCATGGGAGGGGTCAGCAACGCTTTATGTGTCCCCCTCGACTACAGTCCATCTTGGTGAGGAGGACGACGACAGGGCAGAAATGCATACCCCCCCTAACCAGTGTTGCCAACTTGGTGCATTTGTCGCTATATTTATCAGGTGCCAGAGATAAAACACTCATTTTTTCACCATTTTCCCTCGTGTGACAGTGGTTTTCAACCAGATGGTCCCCAGGCCAAATGATGGACAGTTGGTTAACCAGATGTAACTCTTTGAGTAACTCAAGAGTTAAAACATTCATCATGTGAATTGGCCCATTTTGGAAGTGCCACTAGTGCATTTTGGATTTTGGCAGTTGGCAACACTGGGACGACGACAGAGCAGAAATGCATACACCCCCTACCTCACACACACACTCACACACGGCAGCTAAATGAAGCAGAACTCACAAGGACCTTCTGTGGTCCTGCTCTCTTGGCACAGAGAGAGAGAGAGAGAGAGAGAGAATCTGTTTTTGGATAGCGGGTGCAATAGGACCACAAGTATCGCACACAATGACGTGGTTTCCGGACACAGAAACAACATGCATGCACGCACGCCTTCACGCACGCACGCCTGCATGCACGGACACACTTTCACATGGGTCTCAACTTTGTTTCGCAGTCGCAGCGCGGGGACCCAGTGGGATTTAATGGCCAAACCACACAGTATGAATGAGCCATGCAGATGTCTGCAGCAGGCCTCCATGGTAGACCAACACACACACACACACACACACACACACACACACACACACACACACACACACACACACACACACACACACACACACACGCACACACGCACACACACACGCACACACACACTTCATTACTATGATTGTACCACTTAAACCGTATATGCTTCATTGTATATAAAGTGGTGAAAATAGCTGATCTTACAGGCTGTGAGTAGAGCTTGGCTATTTCTGCAAATGTATGTTTGCCTATTCTGTTGCCAAATGTCCGTCTGTCCCCCCAGTCTGCCAAGAATAGGGACATTCATGTGGCTAACATTGTGTACACAAAAACTACTACCACCTCTACTACTACTACTACTACTGTTAGTACTACTCTGTTACAGGAATTAGTACAGAATGTACTTAGTAGAAAATTATGATATTGGCATCAAAAAGTATTTAAATTACATTATTCAATATGCAACATTACACACATGTTCAAATGTCTTGTGAGAAAAAGCTGACATGTACAATATATATAGGGCTGAAGGCGTTACTGTATATTTAAATCTAGTGAAGTAAAAAAAGTAAAATTGTTCGCAATTGGTCGCAAGTACAAGCAACTCACAATTATAAATACTCCAGTAAATGTACAAACACCTCAAAGTTGTGCTGAAGTACAGACAGTACTTGAGTAAATGAACGCACACTTAACCACCACACACACGCACACGCACACACACACACACACACACACACACACACACACACACACACACACACACACACACACACACACATAGACCATAGACTCCCAGGCTGGCTGAAATCCATCAGCGTCAGTCACAACAAAGCTTTAAGGCACTCGGACTAATTTAGAACAATGAGGACGGAGCTGGACAGAGATGTTAGGAGAGGAGCGTGACACATGCTCACAAGTACCTTCTGCTCCTCGGAAAAAAACACCCCTTCTCTCTGTCTCTCTCTGTCTCTCTCTCTCTCTCTCTGTCTCTCTCTCTCTCTCTGTCTCTCTCTCTCTCTCTCTGTCTCTCAATATGTGAAAAGCAGCTTCTAGATTCCAGCTTAGATAGCAGATTGCGATCAGCACCTTGCTCTCCTGCCAGTAAAAAGCTTTTTGCTGACTGGGGCCCGAGCCAGCCCTTCTCCTTAAACTCCACAGTTACAGTGTTACACACACACACACACACACACACACACACACACACACACACACACACACACACACACACACACACACACACACACACACACACACACACACACACACACACACACACACACACACACACACACACACACACACGCACACGCACACGCACACACGGCACCATACCTCATGTCTTCAGAAATGCTAAACCAATAAAAGAAGAGGAGAGGGTTTTCCATCCATCTGGGTCTCTCTCTCACTCTCAGTGCACAGTGAGTGAATTTTGTTTTAGTGGGAGAATATGCCTTGCGGGGGTTGAAATGCACCACTAACAAAGTTTTGATTGACTACAAGATGTCTAAAGTGCAGCCTTTTTTTCCCCTTTTATATTCTACTTTTTTCCCCTACTTTTTTTTTTCATTCATTTCCAGCGGCTAGGTCAGAAACCACGTGTTGCTCAGAGCCATCTAGTCACACCGGACAAAGAGTATTTGATCTCTGTCCATACATAAATTATAGTACATTTAGGCTAGTCTTTTGATAAACAACCAAATGTCTTACGTTATAATTTTTAAAATGGACATGTCACAAAAAAAAATATCAACAATAAATTAATAACTTTGGAATAAATAGCCAAATCTACAAGATCGCTAAAACAACAGACAGTGATCTCGCATTGCAACATATTGGCATGACACAAGACAGGGACACCGGGTTGAAAGGCTTTATAAATATTAAACTACTAGTAACAGTAACTATGCTGGATATATAGGAATCCCACCCGTTTTTTCTGAAAAGCTGACCACAAAATTACACCAGAGCATTATGCTCATTCCTGTTCGCACCAGCACCATTAATAGGCACTTAAGATGGCGCATTTTCAGAACGGCACCCCTTACCAGAAGTACGGCCGATATGACGCAATCGCCGTAGCTGTTACCATGGTGACGCGTGTATCAAACGGGCGTTATGGACACTAGTAGTAGGAACGGCGGCTACAGCAGGTTTATCAATCGATCACGGATCAAGTTCCTGTTGCCGTAGTGGAGACATCGCCGTCATATGGCTTAAAGTCCCTAATATCTAGAGAGAACTGTGTAGGATCAGTCAAAAGTTAGCACCGTAACTCCCTGGCACTGCTGTGAGTAACTCCAGCTATTTTACAAGCCAATTCCACTGCTAATGAACAACTGAAATACACTGTTTAATTTGGGTCTCTGAGTGCACCAGAATTACTTGGACACACAGATTCAAATTTTGTCCCAGCCTCCCCTTTCCCTGCCAGGTTTGTGTGCATGTATGCACGCGTGTGTGCATGCGTGCATGTGTGTGCGTGTGTGAGGCTGCTCCCCACCCAGGGTGGCATGATGAGAGCAGCTAAAGAGTGTTTATGAGACAGGAGAGGATGCGGCCCTGCGCGACTCTCTCTCTCTCGCCCAAATAAAAAGAGCCATTTATTACATCCAACATGACCCTCTCATTACGCACAAATAGGAATTAATGAGCGCTATATCGGGACGCTCCCGGCGGAACGCACAGAGCCGCCCGCTAAAGGACCGGCGTTAATTACACTGTCCTACATCTCACCCATTTAACACCGCCCACCGCATCGCTCTATCTGCTGCGGGGCGCCGTGCCGGGCCTGCAGGCTGGCCACGCACCACCTGGAGGGTTGTGATATCACCACACACGCACGCATGCACACATGCACACACGCACACACACACACACACACACACACACACACACACACACACACACACACACACACAACCTCCACCAGCCGATGCATCGTCCCTGTCCCCCAGTCCCTGTCACCAACGTGTCCTTGAGCAAGACAACCCCCACCTCCCTTACAGCCACCGCCTATGTACTCTGAACACTCTGACTGCACTGCTCTAGACATGGATTTCGTTGCTGTTCGGATGGAAGCCTTCCAAATACAAAATCATCCATATAGGCCAGTGGTTTTCAACCTTTTTGACACCAGGGCCCACTATTTTTTCAGAATTTGTGCTGCGGACCACCATTTGGTGACACTTTAGCCCCGCAGATCCAAATTCCAAAGATTTCTTCTATTTTTATCTACAATTCCAGGATAGATTTCGGAAACATAACCTATATCTGTAAATTTGGGATAGTTCACATGATGAATATTTTAACTCTTGAGAGTGTAAAAATGAAACCAAATGGACCCGCAAGGGTCCATTTGGTTTCATTTTTACGTTCTCAAGAGTTACATCTGGTTAACCAACTTAGCTAGGGACCACCTGGAACCCTCTCAAGGACCACCGGTTGAAAACCACTGATATTGGCAACTTTAGTGTGTACAAACACTAACTCCACCTCACCTCCACTCTATTGGTTCACTATGAATCTGCCAGAGACTGCTGTGCTGGGATTGGATAAAACGCTGCCTCACCCCACACAACCCCCTCCCTCTCACACATTAGCACTGCCTTCCCTGAGCCGAACGAATGTTTTGTTTTCATGATTTGTTGACAGCAACAAAGTTCTGGACCGTCTGCAAGTGTCTTTCTGCAGGGAAACAGCTTCAGCATCAAAGTAGAAGCAACGAAGAGTGGGAAAAAAGTCCAAAAATATAGCTATATATGTATTTTGATTTTTGGCTAAAAAGGTTGCCTCTTTTACCTTTAAGGAGTTGGAGATAATATAGCCAATCTAGAGACTTACATTTAACGGTGAACTTGTAGATAGGAAGTTCTAGTCAGAAATATGACGTTAAGGTTCAATCTTTTAAAACTATTATCTTTGGTCCCTTCATCTCATCCAACTCTACACCCCCCCCTCTCTGTCTTATGCCCCCTTACCCCCCGCCCCTGTCACACGAAAAAGAAACTGCAAAATTATCACCAACATCTTCTGCCATAATTCTCCTCTTTTCTTTGCGATTCTTCAAGCGAATCAGACAATTTTACAGCGTCTTCCCATCAGAATCCTCCCATTCTCTCCCCTCATTGTTCTCTAGTGAGGCTTTAGGCGCTTAAGACCCGAACACTATGCCAGCTCTGATGACTTTGGAAAATTAGAACAGTGTGTGTGTGTGTGTGTGTGTGTGTGTGTGTGTGTGTGTGTGTGTGTGTGTGTGTGCATGAGTGTGTGCATGAGTGTGTGTGTGTGTGCGCCCAAGTGTGAGTGTGAGGGGTGTGCATGTGCGTGGATTTGAGGAGAGTGTGGGTGTGTATTGTAAGCTTCTGTGTACTGTATGTCTATGTGAAAGCAGGTGTAAACGTATAGTAAGCATGTCTGTGTGTACGTGCATACTGCGTGTATTCTATGAATGTAATGCATCTATGTACAATGTGCATGTAAATAGCGGTATGCACGCATGTATGCGCAGTTTCCAATACGTACACTACATGCATAAATCTTTATGCTTTGGTGTGTGCGTACGCGCGCGTGTGTGTGTGTGCGTGTGCGTGCGTGTGTGTGTGTGTTCCTTCACTTCCCATCTCTCTAGACTAGGATGAACAGCATTTTAGTTGTTTACTGACTTTTTATTTGAAACTTTGGAATATTTCTTTCTGTGTGGGTCTCCTATGCTGGTGCGAAAACGTGTGTGTGTGAACTAATCTCCAGCACCGTTGGCTTAGATTAGCTGTTTGCAGAGTACAGAGATGCACCGACAAACAGACAGGGTGCAAAATAGGGCAGGGCAAAAAAATCTTAATGCTATGATATCCATATCGAAGCTCCAAGTTCAAAATCAATTTTTTGGATATTTATGTAGGTCTATTCATTAATTTGTTTAGAAAGACTGACATTAAAGGCCTGAAAACTGACGTTATCAGGCTGCAAGTTGTGTTTGTTTTGTGTTTGTTAATGAATTTTCTTTTAGGACCTTTTTCCTGAGGGTGTACAAATGGAACCAAATGGACCCATCAGGGTCCATTTGGTTCCATTTGTACGCCCTCAGAAAAAATATTGAAAATTGGTGGAATTCCCCTTTAAAATTTTCTAGTATAATAAAAGCACAGTTGTTTGTGGGAAAAATGTGGTATATCGATACATCAAATTGAATCGACCTCGCCCGCGGGCGCCCGGTTTCAAAAGCGGGCGCCCGCTTTCACAAAAACGGGCGCCCGGTTTCACAAAAACGGGCGCCCGTTTTTGTGAAACGGGCGCCCGTTTTTGTGAAAGCGGGCGCCCGTTTTCAAAAGCAGGCGCCCGTTTTCACAAACTAGGCTATGCCTAAACCTAACTCTAACCCTAAACTTAACCTCAGTAAACCTATGCCTAAACCTAACCTAACCCTAACCATAACCTTTTGAAAAGGGCGCCCGTTTGTGAAAACGGGCGCCCGCTTTTGAAAACGGGCGCCCGGTTTCAAAAGCGGGCGCCCGGTTTCACAAAACGGGCGCCCGTTTTTGTGAAAGCGGGCGCCCGCTTTTGAAACCGGGCGCCCGCGGGCGAGGTCGCTTTTGGATTTCGCCCCTGCTGCTCTGACACGTAATATCTTGAGAGCGTAAACATGAAACCAAACGGACCCACAAGGGTCCATTTGGTTTCATTTTCCGGCTAACCAAGTTTTCCGGCTAACCAAGTTTTCATCTTAGCTGGGGACCACTGGTTGAAAACCGTTGCCATATACTATACCATATACTGTATGCAGACACAGTGTGCAGGTGAAATACAACATTGCACAAATAAAACGAGGTAGAGGCGGAAAGAAAAAAAAAACTTGCATTATTAGAAACCAAACAAACATGTATTTTTGTCAGTGATAATTCTCCTCCACGCATGCAGAGCTCTGACGTGTTGCAGCTAGGAGCGTAAACAATTACACCTGGATCAAAGCCTAGGAATAATTCCATGTCAAGCCGCTGGTTCATGCTAACGTCTCTAGTCAACGATGAGAGGGTGGGCCGATACTGGTGGGAGATGTTCAGAAATCTCTCTTTCATCTTTTTTTTTTTACTCGCTTTGACTCCCTCCGCATCAACAAGCGTTTTTCAGCGTTGTGCACCCGGAGGCAAGCGCACACAAACGCGCACGCCAGAGTGAGAAGTGCGTGTGCACACGTTAAACGCCGTGCAGGAGGATCATGCACAAGCACATTTTCCTGTCTACACAAGCACTGTTATAAAAACAAACCTCCATCCAAGAAGGCACAAACACCCATCATGCCACACAGTCTGCGCTCATGCTCTTTAGATACTTGTAGATAGACCTTTTATTGATCCCCAGGGAAATGCTAGTTGTCATAGCAGCGGCACGGCGCTAAGCATGAAGCACGTAGAACAAGTACAGAATAGTGTGTGGTAGAGTAACACTAATTAGAATGGGATAACGGCATAAAAAGACAGCATAAAGACAACATCCGACCTAACACCCCTGCTGAAAATAGAAACTCCACAAGCTGGTTGACTTGACAGCACATTTTAAATCATAGCCTTTGAGTAAAATTGTATTTTCTCTTACATACATGTTAGTCACGTGAACTGTTTTAGCGTTGGTCTAATTTCTGTCCACTTGTGAAGAGTGCCTTCTGGCAAGCCTTGATGCCGTCGTAGTGGCAAGTCTTACACACAAAAAATAGTCATTCTACAAGATCGACACGGCAACATGTTGTGAGCTTGAACATCATGCTATTATTAACACAAACATATACAGTATGTTAACTCAAGGCCCGAAGGCCCAAATAAGGCCTGTGAATGAATTATCTGTGGCCTGTGAGATGATATATACAGTACAGTAACTACTTTACTTTTAGAACTGGCCCTCTGTTAAATTGCACAATGCAAATAACTGTTTTACTCAACTCCATTGATTTACTTTAACTTACTATGAAAGCAGTGCTTGGAGAGGATCATAGAACAGGAATCTGACCTTTTACAGCAATTTTCAGTCTTTAATGCATGCAGTTGCATCACATTAATCCATTCATGAGGGGCATTCATTTTTGAAGCAAATTGGTGCATATGTGTTGAAAAATAATACTTGTACGATTCTTTTTTTCTATTTCAGCCCTGTGTTTATTTGAGTTTTACATCCCTGTTCCACTGGATCTATTCTCCACTAGTATTAGTTTCAACCATCATAGCGCTGTGGGTGTATTTCGTTGTGTTGCAGTCCAAAAAAAATCAGGACTCTAAGAGCTTATAGATCAGTGATCTATCAACACGGGACACTATTGTACTGTACATTGAAGTCAAGGTCTCTCTCTCTCTCTCTCTCTCTCTCTATGGCACACACACACCCACAACCACACACACACACACTGGAAATCCAAGAAGAGGCATGGCCCTGCAGCAAGTCCTTGCTGTCCGCGCTGAATGCGATTATAGACTAAGCAGTGATTAATCTGAACTGCCCCGTAAGCCCTCCTTACCACCCTAATGGATGTTATCTCCCCTCCTCTGAAGGCTTATCGCTACTGATCGAGGAGGAGGAGGACCAGGGAAGAAGATGGGGATCAGATGGAGAGAGAGAGAGAGGGAGAGAGAGAGAGAGAGAGAGAGAGACAGAGAGAGAGAGAGAGAGAGAGAGAGAGAGAGAGAGAGAGGAGCTAGGAGAGGAGAAGTAAATAAATAAAGGAGGTTGCAGTGGTCAAGTACATGGGTGTGGGGGGTGTATGTCTGTGAAGAGTAAAAGTTCGATCAGTCGCTGTAAAGTGCTCTGCATCCCACCAGATTAGTCTGAGACCAGGCTATAACCAACCAAGTATATGCGAATGTGTCGAAACCAATCTAATACTCAGAGGGACTACGCAGTGATATTAATAACTTATCACTACAACAAGGCAAATGTAACAACCCATCACAGTAAGCGAGGGGTGTTCAACCAGTGGTCCGGGGACCACCATTGGTCCTTGAGAGAGTTCAAGGTGGCCCCCAGGCTAAATGATGGACAGTTGGTTAACCAGAATTAGCCCAAGTCTACACAACTAGAGAATGTAGAAGATTAATGGTCATTTTGATATGTAAGTTTGGCCTGGAATTGTGGACAAAAGCAAAAGAGATTTTTAGTTTTGGGGTCTGTGGGGCTAAAATGTCATCAAATGGTGGTCCGTGGCTCAAATTCTGAATAAATAGTGGGCCCTGGTATCAAAAAGGTTGAAAACCACTGCAGTGATCGTGCAAGTGATCGTGGAATGTGCAGTGACTAAGTCAATCCCTTAAAAAAACATACTAGACTAAAATAAGGACAAAACTGCAAGTTGTCTTATTCAAAATACTACCTGTAAATGAGAATTTTGTTGTCAAAATTGATAGTAGCAGTTGCAGATGAGAAGGGGTTGCGTCTCTGCGTTGGGCTGCAAGGTCTAACAGCAGCCCTGCTTCATCGGTATTAGCCATGCTGTCAGGAGTGCATGCATGGCGGCCATGTTGCTATGGTGCTTTGCATATGAATGACTCCACAGTAGCTCATGTCCCCAACCATCACCCACCTCCTCACCTCACATCTCAACACATTTATAGCCCCCAATCCTGCTTCAGAATCATCAGAATCCCAAAGGAAGTGGCTGAATGGTGATTATGAGGATTCATTAAGCAACATATGGTATACACACACACAGCCTATCATGACTTCTTGGGACATTAGGTCAAATCCGTCCCAAGCTAGGATCCCCATTTTGGGGTCACAGACCAATTCTTATGGGCCACAACTTGAGTTAAACTAAACTGTTCTGTTTTCTTGTCCTACAATTTGATTTATAAATATTTTTTAAAACAAACAAAAGAAATAAATTCCATGAATAATTAAAAAAAAAAAGTAGTTGTGATTCACATGGTGCCTACAGTACGTGCCTAGAATTTCTCATTGAAAAAAGCAGGGCGGCAATTTGCAGTGCACTGCACATAGCCCTGGAAATGTTGTAAAGTTTAGAGCTTTGTCTTCAAATTTTGCAGACATGACTCATTTGACAAAACAAAAGAAAAAAGAGACAGTGATTGAAACTAAATAACTAACAAACTACATTAGGTAACGGTCAGTATCAGTCAGGGATGGTATTGCACAGGCCGTATTGGTCTGAATATAAGACAGAAACATAAGATAGAAATATCCTAAAAAAATGAAGTCATCTTATATTTGGGGACTACATTGTTTGACATTCAATGTTCTTTTTTACACAGATGATTCTTGAAAAATGGGGGTCGTCTTATAGCCAGGGTCATCTTACATTTGGGACAATACGGTTGAGTAGAGAAGCATGGGGTCAGTCCGTTACTCTCCCCAGGTCGCCAGATAGAATGTAGCACCCAGGATTACATTAGACAATTGACACTGGATGAAATAAATACCAATGGTGTCTTGAAACAAAAATAGCATCTACTGTATATCTACAACATATGAGCTGAATATGCAGCATGTTGAGTGAGCTCTGAGCCTGAATTCAACCGTGTGCATGTATAGAAATATACAGTACGCATACCTAGATTTCCGCGTGTGGTTGAGTGTGCATGCATGCAGGTGTGTGTGCACACTGTGGGTCTCTGACTTAAAGGGGAATTCCACCCATTTTCAAAATTTTCCTGAGAGGACACAAATGTGAACCAAATGGACCCTAGCGGGTCCATTTGGTTCCATTTGTACCCTCTCAGGAAAAAGCGGTCTAAAAGAAAAATCATTAACATGGTGAAATACATCTTGATGATGTCATCAGATGTATTTCACCATGTTAATGTTTTTTTCAGACCTCCATTTTTAGGAAATACAGAATTGGGGGAACTTTTTTTCATCATGTCCACACAACATCTCTAAGGTATATTAATGACATATTAAAATGTTAAAAATGGGTGGTGTTCCCCTTTACTGCAGTCGAATGCCAGTGCCCTGTGTGTGTGTGTGTGTGTGTGTGTGTGTGTGTGTGTGTGTGTGTGTGTGTGTGTGTGCGCGCGCACGTGTGTGTTCTCGCATATATAGTGAGCAAAGAAAGCCCCCCCCATCATCTGTGCAGCGATGTAGCCGTGAGATTCTGTCACACACACCCACACAAACGCACGCGCGCACACGCACGCGCGCACACGCACGCGCGCACACGCATACACACACACACACACACACCCACACCCACACCCCCACCCCACCCCCACCCCCACCCCCCCACACACACACACACACACACACACACACACACACACACACACACACGCACACACACACACACACAAGCCTCACAGGGATTCCATTCAGTGGCTGTGTCTTTAGGTACAAAGCTGCGGGCTGCACACTGGCTTCAGGTAACATAAACGCTCGCTTGGAGCCGCCACGTATCTGCCCATGAAATTCTCTAAAGGGCTTTAAGTATTTACCCAGAACACCATCAGGCACTGCCGAAAAAAAATTCAGCTTACCCTGTTGAATAAAGGACTTCAAAGAGAATTGCAAATACCTTTGCCCGCGACTTATGCTACATTTTCCTTCCTTCTCTCTGTCTCTCTCTCGCTTTCTCTCTTTCACACTCCGTCTCGCGTCCTCCTTTGCTCCACCGTCCGCCCCCCCTCCCTCCATTTCATGTTTCCAAACACGAGCCGCTGCGGAATGTAAAATGTTTTATCAGCCCTATATTTCGTTCTTTAAATGAATAATAACAATAATCTTGGGGTAATTTCTTTTTTGACACCGCTCGGTCCTAAACAGGGCGAAGCGAGGGAGCTAATATAGAGGCGCAGGTAAACAAGGCTGTGCAATAATGAAGGTGTGGATTAGGCCTCTAGCCTATATGTCGACCGATAAGGAGACACAGGTGCTAGCAGCACACACTGACTGACAATGAATGTGCGCATGCACGCACACGCTCACACACACACCGTCAATGACGGAGAAAATGCTGTGCCACTATTCAATGCTGACACACAAGCATGTGCACACGCACACCAACACTTGCATGCCCACACACACACAAGCGCACGGCCACACACACGCACGCACGGCCACATGCACGCACGCCGCACGCACGCACGCACGGCCGCACGCGCGCACGCACGCACGCACGCACGCACGCACACGCACACACACACACACACACACACACACACACACACACACACACACACACAGTAAAATGCTCGACGTTCATTTAACTATGATAGCTTACAAATAGAAGCAAATGGAACTGCTATCACAGATATACAAAATAGACTGATTATTTTACTGTGTGCGGTACAAACACTCTGGTGCACACATTGACAGCATGCACTTTCACACTGACATATAGGTTTATAAAAATATAGATAAATAATAACGACGACAACAAAAACAAATAATAATAACAATAATAAACACAAATAATTGTTGTATAGAAAATGTTGAAAAACATGCAGAGATGGAAAAGCCGTTTGAATGCAAATAAAAGAAAGAGGAGGAAATCTTAACAGAATGAACTAGTCTAGTTCGCCTTAAATTTTAAAAATATATCTGGCATCCATGTGTGCTCATAAAAGCACTGCATAAAAACACTAATCTCACGTAAAAAAAACACCTCTAACTTAACATCCTAGTAACCAAAAACTCCAAAAACTAACGTAGACTCTCAGCATGCGCATGCAGCGTCTGTTTCCCTGTCTTAGACGGGGCCAAGCTAGATAACAATTTCAACAAAAAAGGAAAGAAAAGAAAACCTCTCCCCTGAAAAAAATAATTTACTGCCAAACGGCAACAACAGCTAAAACCATAACATTTATAATGTTTTACAAAGCCATCAAATAAGTGGGAGAGGGGATTAATTGCCCCGGCCCGACCTTAAAAATAATTATATGAGCGGGTGCAACTCTAAACTCCAATGAAATTGATACACTTTGATAATTAGATTCTTGGCACTGACCCGCTCAAGTCAATAAAGGTTATTAAGGCCAATTGCTGCCTAAACGCATTACGGGGGCTGGGGTAAACTGTCCATCCACAGCACCCCCTCCCCCCTGCCAGGGGCGGATCTAGGCATGGGCATGGGGGGGCAATGCCCCCTAAATGCCAAGTCTGCCCCACCAAACACGATGGCAAGCAAAACAATCCAAGATATTTCAAATTAAAGTGCTTATATTAAAAAAAAAAAAACACTACTACTGCTGCTACAATCTAGAATTGTGTGCCGCAACTAAACCAACAGCATTTCATCATTGAAAACAGAAAACTCTCTGAGTCAGACCTTTAGCTTTATGCATGCTGCGTGTCTGTTGCAACTTCAACAACTACAGATGTTATTATTGATGCTTTACTTGACTAATAAAAGCCCTGTAACAAGAGAAAATGGGGGCAAGAGAAAATGGTATGGGTGCGGCTTCATTGCCTGTGTCGCTTCGTGCCACGGGCGATGAAGCCGCACCCATACCATTTTATCTTGCCCCTCCAACATGTTCTCTTGCCCCCCCTAAATGGTACATGTTATATCCGACCCTGCCCACCCCGCCGCTCCACCAACGCCAATATGATAATCCATTCTCTGTTGGGGGGGGGGGGGGGGGGGGGGGGGGGGGCTGTGTCTGCACTCTGCCTTACAAAACCAGATTGGATTCGCTTAACCTTTTCCAGTGCTTTGATCAAATGAGCTCACACAGCAATAACATTTACATTGACCCCCTCCCCCCCACCTCTCTCTCTCTCTCTCTCTCTCTGTCTCTCTCTCTCCCCCTCACCCTCGAGAGAGAAGCACATCACCAGCCAACCAACCATCCAGTCACCACCACCACCCCTCCTGCTAGTAGGTCAATAACCTAATCAGCTATCAATGGTGAGCAGACAGGAGGGGGTGTGATTGTGTGGCGGCCCCAGTACAGCCTCGCAGATTGTTGCTAAAGACCCACTGTTAGAGAAAGAGGAGAGAGAGAGAAGATGAAATGGCCACAGAGAGAGAGACACACAGACACACACCTGCATGCAGGGCCGGATCTAGGCATGGGCGTTGGGAGGGAAGGGGCAATGCCCCCCTAAATGGCTTTATTATGCATGCTGCGTGACTGTTGCAACTTTAACAACAACTGATTGTTATTATTGATGCTTCACTTGCCAATAAGTCCTGTAGTCCATGTAAATCTTGTGAGTCACAGAATTAAAGAATTTAAACAAAAATGGTATGGGTGTGGCTTCATTGCCTGTGGCGCGAAGCGTCACGGACAATGACGCCGCCCTCATACCATTTTTGCCTGCCCCTGCCCCCATTGGGAAATGTTACATCCGAGCCTGCTAAAGACCCACTGTTAGAGAAAGAGGAGAGAAGATGAAATGGCCACAGAGAGGGACACACAGACACACCTGCATGCGCGCGCGCGCACACACACACACACACACACACACACACACACACACACACACACACACACACACACACACGGTTGATGCGTGCACTGTGTGTGCGTGCATCAACTCTAGTGTGTGCAGATGAATAGGAAAACCTGTCAATCACCGGCACAGTGGCACTCTGGCTGCATGTACAACACAAGAGCGCATGTACATAAATCATCAGTGTTAATTTATCCATTTAACTCTGCGATTTTACAAATGTAACCAAATGGATTACGTGTGTGTGTGTGTGTGTGTGTGTGTGTGTGTGTGTGTGTGTGTGTGTGTGTGTGTGTGTGTGTGTGTGTGTGTGTGTAGCACGTAGCCAAGCTGCTTAACAAGGAGTGCGGCGGTGTGAGTGACAGCGCCAGGGCAGGGACTA
>CM076966.1:37372175-37384675 GCA_039105355.1 Benthosema pterotum
CACATATACGCCGTAACCTGCCGCAATAAAAACAAAATGGCACGAGGGTTATGTCGAAACGGCAGCGTGACACATCCCTTACGACCGACGACCGCGTCCACCTGCGCCGCGCAGTCAGACGATACATCACGCCGTCTCGCCGTTTGCATGCCTTTCATCCTTCTGAAGAACATTTATCGAACACTGGAGCACTTGTGTAGTTTGGGTTAAGAGGTGCAAGCCGCGGCATGCTGGGATTTCTGAGAGCGTCGTAAAACCAAGCGATATAAAAGAGAGATTCAACACATCTTCATCACAGCTGACACAATGATGTTGAGTGTGAGTGTGTGTGTGTGTGTGTGTGTGTGTGTGTGTGTGTGTGTGTGTGTGTGTGTGTGTGTGTGTGTGTGTGTGTGTGTGTGCGTGCGTGCGAGAGAGAGGGGTATGCATGCTTGCGACTGTGCGTGTGCATGTGTGTGTTTTGGCTAAACATCAGTTTAAGGTACACTATGAAAGAGGCATGTAATAAAGATACAAATCTAAAAAAAAAAAAAGTACATCCTAATACTGGAAATCTAGACCTTAATTGAGGAAATATATAACAACTACACATACAATGCAAACACTTTATAAAGTACCTAGACGTTTTGTGAGGGAATAGATTTTTTTTCCCATGGCTGCAACATTAATCCCAATTCATGCTTTACCGTACTACTACCATAACTATTTCAAACAGCAGATGATCAATAGAAAAATGTGTCGGGGGAAATCCATTATTTTCTAGTGAAAGTTGAACCTGCCTTAGAACTGAAACAAATGGATCATTATGGGATTTGCTTGGTTATACCAACATTAATACATATCCTTTGTTTTTTTTTTGTCTGAGGGGCTAAAGGATAATAAATGGTGATGTGTAGCTCAATTGCAGAATCCCTCATAATAAAACAAAAAGGTTGTAAAGCAGTTCCCAAAAAGGTGTTTACCATGGTCTCCATCAGCCTCCAGTCTGTCTCCAGCTGCTCCATAGGCCTGTTCCACCAGCTGCAGAAACGAGCGTAGCGCTGGCCCTGGAACCAGTACTGCCGGAGCCACTCAAACTCCACCTGCAGGCGTGCACACGCACACACACACGCACACGCACACACACACATGCACACACTTTTATGCTGTACTCGGGGTATCCTGCACATAAATGAGAATCGCTGTTCCTAGGGTAGATACCCCCACAAAAACATGCAGTAATCCAGGGCTCTAAACTGCCTCCCCCTGGCCAGCCAAGGCACCTGATGAAGGGGACAGGGGCTGGTTGTAATAACGTGTTCTATCCACACGCTACGACCAACCAGGTAACTCCCCCCGCGGTCAGGTGAAAAGAAGGCAGCTTGGACTCCTCATACATTGAAGGAGGCATGAGGCAGGTCCGCTGCCTCCCCAGGTTGGTGGAGGGTGTGTAGAGCCCAGGATCACATTAGGAATTGGCACTGGGTGAAAAAAGGGTGACAAAATTGTGAGATAATTGAGAATCGCTGTGAAACTGAGGAAGGATTTTGCATTGTAGAAACAAAAAAGGAACATCAGGCAGAGCTCTAATGTAAAAGTAAGAGTAGGGTTGGGGGACCACCTCAGACCACTGTACTAGTTATATTACCTACTGTAACAAACCGATTGGTTTAAATAGCATTTCATTCATTGAAATAAGTTCCGCATTGGAGCTTTTTACAACTCATCTAGATTGAACTGGAGAAGATTTTGGCTACGGCGAAAGAAAACCTATTTATAAAGAGAAACGTCTGTGAGGGAAGTTTGGATTTTCTACAGGGTTTGGTCATATAAAAAGAGGAAATTGTAATAAAGCATTACTACAAGGGGCGGAGATCAGTTGAAATGCTAACTTTCAGAATCTGGGAGGGAGAGAACGTTCTCATGCATGGCTGAGAACACGTTCCTCAGTGACAGCAATGAAACATAAAAAGGCACCACAATTACTATTTAAAAATGTCAAATTGCATCAGTTGTGAAAAGAAAACATTTTTTTTTAAATACATCATTCAGAAGTAAGTTATAATCACTTCCATCAGTGCTAGATTCTTTAGCCCCAGTGAGCTATCTGTAGTCTTCTGTCAGCATTTTTCCACATTTCCTCCGTCTACTACTTTTGACACGCAACTTAGCAGGTTGTCAGAATGGAGGGATTCTACGATCTGGTGGTGGAATTTAAGAGAATTCCCCAAAATGAAAATGGTGTTTAGGATCATTTTATATTCATATATACAGTAACAACAAACTTCAATATGACTGTATGTAGTAGAAACTTGAGAGGTTAATTATTTACATTACTATTTTTGTTCTGTCTCCAAAAAAACAAACAATTTTCTAAAATAAATATAGGGCCGCTTAAGTCACTGTCATGCATCCTTACAAGATATTCTGTACTGTAGTACTGTCTGTACACTAAGTTACCCTACGTAATTTGAAAAACTCCATCATTCGGTTTAATTTTATATCCACCGTTTTTAGTCCTTCTACAACAGTGGTTTTCAACCAGTGGTCCTTGAGAAAGTTCCAGGTGGTCCTCAGGCTAAATGATGAAAAGTTGGTTAACCAGATGTAACTCTTTGAGAGCGTAAACATGCAACCAAATGGACCCTTGTGGGTCCATCCAGTTTCCTGTTTTACACTCTCAAAGAGTTAAAATATTCACCATCTGAATTCATCATCATTGAAGTCTACACAACTAGAGAATGTAGAGGATTAATGGTCATTTTGATCTGTAGGTTTGACTGTTTTGTCTGTTTGACTGTTTTCTGAAATCCAGCCTGGAATTGTGGACAAAAGCAAAAAGCAAAAAAAAAAATACAAGTTTTGAGATCTGTGAGGTTAAAATGTCATCTGATGATGGTCCATGGCTCAAATGCTGAATAAATAGTGGGCCCTGATATCAAAAGGGTTGAAAACCACTGTTCTAGAAAATAAACCTATTTATTAGTGGAAGCCCATCTACCTACTACCTACATTTTGCCTTCCAGGAATGGAAATGGAAAAGATACCATATATGTTAATATATTGTTCATGAACATAAATGACAAACAGATGACTGCTTCCCGCACTACACTTTTCAGGCGGCAGAATTCCATAGCATGGGAAGGTTGTGGAAGGGGTTTGTGTCTGTCTGTGGCTTGCTAGAGGCTACTGTTTTTCTGAAGTGGGCGTCACGGTTCTCAAGTGGTTAAACAGCTCTTTTTTTTCCTTTTGCACGGAAAGCCCTCGTTTGTTTCAACACCGCGTTGGTCCATTAGTTGCCGTTTCATAAACTGTGTCATCGTCTGTTTCTAGTGGGACTGAGTGTGAATAACCACACACTCAAACTCCACACTGACTGACAGGGCCTTGGTGTGCCAATATACTGTAACAGGCTGAAAACAAGACATGGTGATATCATGAGCTTCTAGAGCAGTGTTTTTCCAACCATTTTGATCCCAGGGCCCACTATTTATTCAGCATTTCTGCCATGGACCACCATTTGATGACATTTTCACCCCACAGACCCAAAAGTAAAGATTTATTTTGCTTTTGTCCACAATTCCAGGCTGGATTTTGCAAACAAAACAGGCAAACATACAGTAAATCAAAATGATCATTCGTGTATACATTCTGTAATTGTCTAGACTTCTTAATTAAGTGGTGCTAATTTACATGATGAAAATTTTAACTCTTGAGAGTTACACTCTCAAGAGTTACATCTTGCTAACCAACTTTTCAGCTGGTTAACCAACTTAGCTGGGGACCACCTGGAACCTTCTCAAGGACGACTGGTGGTCCGTGGACCACTATTCTAGATGGACTAATCTTAACTTTTGGCTGAGCCACCAGTGGTGACATTGGCACAACAAGTGGGAATGCCACTAGGCTAAACACACAAGCATGCTGCACAGAAAAACACAGAAACATTACTAGAACACATTGATTTCAGGGTTTTTTTTTAGGTCTGTAGTTGATTTTGAGATTTTTGATTTATGTGAAATTATGAATTTTTAATAAAGAAACACCATTTGGATTTCCAGAGTCCCATGGTGGGAGTTGTGCTCTGGTTCTGGTCAATATTAAATAGCTCCAGTCATTTTGTGGAGGTCCCTGGGGCCAGGCAGTAAAAGTAAATCAAGCCACAAAACTAACGTAATTTGTATTGTTGAACTATTTCTAAAATATAAGGATCTCCTTCGTTCATTCAAGGTCAAAAATGAACAAAGGATGTGCTAATATTTTAGAAATAGGTCAACAACATAAAGCAAGTTAGTTTTTTGATTCATTTACTTTCACTGTGTGGCCCCCAGTGACCCTGCCAAAAATGACCAGAACTACTTCATATTTCACCAAAACCAGAGCAGAACTCCCACCATGGAAATCAATTAATACAGTTGACACCACTATATTAATGGCAAGTATTTCATACAACTTAACATAACAAAATCCGGACTATCCCTTTAAGACATATGCGGGTAGACAGTGCGTACACACACATACACGCACACGCGCACACACATGCGCACACACACAGAGTACCTGAAGACTCCACCTATTACTCTCTCTCTCTCTCTCTCTCTCTCTGTCTGGGGGATGACAGACTTCTTTGGAGCCCCCCCCCCCCCCCCCCCCCCTCCCTCCAGAGGGACTGTTTTTGTTTTCTCCTCTTTTGAAGTGCTGATTTAATCCTCACTAGGATGCTTCATGTAGCCAGGTGTAGCCTATCCTCGTCTCACTATGTGTCTTCTCACGTGTGTTTGCGTCTGTGTGTTTGTCAGTCTTTGTGTGTAGTACACAATTGCCCATATGAACACACAAGTGCGTGTGTGTGTGTGTGTGTGTGTGTGTGTGTGTGTGTGTGTGTGTGTGTGTGTGTGTGTGTGTGTGTGTGTGTGTGTGTGTGTGTGTGTGTGTGTCAGAGATTGCCCCAAATGCCGCTGATATAAATGAAAGGCGCAGAGAGTTTGCCCTCCTCCCAAACACCCTACAAAGCAGCGTCGTCCCCATAAACAATGCATGCCCCGCTTCCTTTGACACACTGTACACCTGTACAACACACAGGGCGCACAAAGGAGTCGACTAGGAAAACGTCTGGCTAAGGTGAGCTATATCCAGAGCCATTGTTCCTCCTCCAAATCTCAGTTGTTGTTGTTGTTTTTGTTCTTCTAATGGCGTACGCTACGGTATGCCCTCCTCCTACCGTGCTGAAATCTACAACAATAAAACCACGAGAGCGGGAGTTTGACACCAGAGCTTAAGTTGTTATGCCCTTTAGTAGGACTTGGATCAGAAGCGGGACAAATAATGGCACTAACATTGGGTTGTTTGAACCTGCTACAATAGATCTAGATAGGCTCTAGCTTGCCAAACACATATACCTGTTCTACTGCTATAGGGAAAAGTGAATATACTGTATACTATACAGTATATACATACTATACATACATACACATACTGTATATATACAGTATACAAACACACATTCAATTATACAGTTCAATACAGCCTGATAACCCTCAGTTGAATATTGAGGCAGTAAGAATAGTGATATATTGAAATATCTATTTTTTTTGCCCACCCCTCTTTAAATTGGAAATTATTCACAACAAATATTTTTTTTTCTTTTGGTACAGTTTGTTAAATATGTTTTAAGGATGCAGGATGGATGAATACTTTTACTCAGGTAAAACATTAAGGGCTCCATTTTCATCATGCAATAATCCCCTTATGCCTAACTTCCTTTTTTACTATTTTGAAAAATCTTTTGGATTCACACATTGGGAGCTTGTAGACTGGCCATTTTAACTATTGTAAAAATGTTTTTTTATATATATTTTAAAAGTCGAAGAAGTTAAAACGAAAATCTAGGCCTGAGCGTTCTTTCTCCAGCACAGCTGCTGATGTGAGCGCTCCAGCGCTGCTGTCCAGGGGCGTCGGACTGGACCAGTGAGTAGTAGTTAGCGGTAGGTGTTTGCAGAGCGGAGCAGCAGTTGACCAACACTCAGCATCAGCGTGTTTACAAGTTCACGCCCTCCAACAGGCGGCCTGGGAGGCTGTCAGCACCGCCCGGCCGGCTCTCTACCTTTACCTGCCTGTTCCTACTCGCTGGAAATGTGTCTTGCATAAAATCCAGGTTGTTCTCATTTGTCTTGCACCCATGATGGATCGCGAGTCAGTTGCCTCTCCATATGCTATCTAAGCACGGTACCCTCCCCATGCACACACACACACACACACACACCGCCCCTCTGCCCTCTCTCACATGACAACAATGAGTGACGCTGGCTTGCGGTGTGGAGGGATCGAGGGAGAAGCAAAGAGAAAAGGGGTCCGGTCACTGGTGCAAGCAAACTATTGGCCTGCATTAGCCCTGCCAGAGGCTAATGGTTAAAATAGCACTTCACCTCTCCCCTCTTCGGCGTCCCAGGACCCCGTAACGGCTTCGCACGCTAACACTGTAGTATCCACCTCCCCCCAAACCCCCCCAACCCCAGCTGGACGCCATGACAGATGAGGCTGGCGTAAGGTTGTTTAAAGGTTGTAGCTAGCATTAATTATTCAGTAGCAACCAAACAATAGGGTTGTCTTGTGTCAGGCGCGGCGCTACGTGAGCTAGCAAACACCTGCTAGCTAGCCGCCCAGTGGCACAGGATTACCCTGCCTAGGCCCCTGCCAGGAGGGCAAAACACCTTGATTTAGGAAAACAGGCCGCTATTTATAAAAGGGCAAGTGTGCGCCTGTGTGTGTGTCTGTGTGTTTAAAAGAGGAGGGAGTTGCGGCTGGCTCTCGGGGGCTACAGCCTCTACTACCCAACGCTTGCGATGATCGATGTGGCCATTTGTCGGGAGTTGCCCAGGAGAGCAGAACACCCACTTAAATGATGTATTGTTGGCAGAGTTATTTATGATGCCGGCCCACTTTGCTGCGCTCGGCGAGGGGCCCGCCCGCCCGCACGCCGCGCGGCGGGTCGTGTTTGACACGGACGACCGAGGAGTGGAACACGGCGGAGTACGCGCGGCGACGCTGACCTGACCAGCACCCCGCGGCCGCCGCCGCAGCCTCTCTCTCTCCCGTTTTTAGAAAGCTCCGGAAAAGGAAAGGCGACGTGTAACTCCTGATGTCGCGCGTGGCGGTTGAACAGAGGAGGGGCGGAGGTTGACAGTTGTCGGTGTTGGTGAGTGGGCGGGACTTTGACAGTGATGAAGTCGAGCATCTGCCACCTGAGTTTGTACGCGTTGTTCGGGGAGAAGGAGGAGACCGCGTGTCGGAACGCAGAGCCCGAGGAGGGAGTTGAAGCAGGGGGTGATGGGAGATGGAGGAGGAGGAGGATACGGGACCCGCCGCAGAGGAAATCGGCAAAAATAAAGGAGAGGAAGTGAGTTAAAGGCAGATTGAGAGAGAGAGACACACACAGACATTCAGCCGAGGATATGTTGTTGAGAATGCCCTTTGCGGGGTTACATTTGTGTTACATTTGTGCCATGGTCCACTCGTACACAGCGGAACTTGCACAGGTTTGATTGTGTACAAGCAGTGAACAGAAGACTAATGGCACGGTAGCATCAACCTCACAGGACACCCGGGAGGCTCTTTGAAATGCTAATCCCGGAGATGCAAACGTCTCGTCTCATTCTAAAGCCACCGTGTCACTTCCCAGGTGGGTGTGTGACAGAGTGCCCTCGGGGACGCCTGCTAGTGATGCCAGCCGGGCTCCCCCCACCCCCACCCATCTCCCCCAAACACAGCCACCCACCCACCCCCACAAGTGCCACAACACGGTTGATACAAGATAGACAAGCTTGTCCCACATTTGAGGACAGAGACTACACTCAGTGCAAGTTCACGTGACGTGAGTGACCTTGTCAATGTTTTTTTCGAGGACAGTGTTTCGCTGACACTATTTTGTGTCATCTATTTAGATTGTTTTTATTTAGACAATGCGACTCTCACAATGCGATTATCTCACAAATAGCATGAGCATGCGCCACAATCTGTGGAAGAACTTTTAGTTTGAACTTTGACGAGATCAATAGTGTAAAACACTGCTTTGTTTACAGTATATAGTACTGTATTATTTCAAATATACAAATAGGTGAGATTTGGCAAGTGTAACAGATACTGTTGTGTTGTGTAGCATATTCGTAGTTTTCCCATTTTGAAATTATATGGACCATTACTGGTAGCTATCGGTGCAAAGTCTATCGGGTGTGTTATTACATCTGTGTGTATGTGTGTTTGTGCATGTGTACGTGTGTGTGTGTGCGTGCGTGTGCTGTTCATACATCTATTCCACCTTGCGTGTATGAACAGTGCGTCTCTATCTGGCGCGTGATAAGTGTGCATAGCTGCCCCTGTCGCTCACAGGGGGGGACTTATAGGAGACCAGGCTTCAGCCTCCCACTCCCCACTTGATGTGTGAGGTGGTCAGGAGAAGGTAAACACGGGATGGCAGCCCCCCCCTACACCCCCTACCCGATCGATCCCACTCTCATCAGCTCCCACCCTCGGGGAGGAGGGGGAGCCCACCACCACCACCACCACCACGGCCGGAAATTGATTGGTGCCAGCTCCGCGGGAGCACCGCGGAGAAGGGCTGGAAAAATCGCGCCTCATTAAATGAGGAGGGGTGGTAGAGGGGGCAGTAGGGGCAATGGGCTAACTTGGCTTTGACTCCGGGGGTGGACACAGTGAGCGGTGCGGGTCGACAGCGGGGGCTAATGTGTAGTTAGTGCGTCCGTCACCTGGAGAGATGACAGCCAGTGCCACAGGGGAGCCACTAGCAACTAGCCACACACACACACACACACACACACACACACACACACACACACACACACACACACACACACACACACACACACTCAGAGAAAAACTGCCCCTAACAACCACTCTCTCTTCCTCCTCCTTTTTTTTCGATCCGTCTTGCCGGATAGGACAGGCTGGCATTTAGTTCCGAAGTCCCTTCTCGTTTTACTCACAGCTGGGAAGCGGGGGTCCTCCTCCTAAATGCCACATAGTCACCCCGCACCACCCACCCGGTCACCTCGCACGGAAGGTGAGCGCTTTGTGGCCGGCCGTTGCCCGGCTCTGTGAGCCGCGGGTGGTCAGCTGACCATGTCGCTTCAAAGCACCTACCTAAAGGACAGACTGACAACCAGAGAGAACACAGAAGAAGGGACGGACGGACGGACGGACGGACAGGCCGACAGAGAGACAGAGGATGTCCAATAACTCTGCACGATGCTTTGCAGTGCTTTGTTGTGTGTTTGAGCTGTAGTGATCGAAGGGGAGAGTAGTGGAGTCACAGGCTGCTGGAGACGCCATAATGCCTGACATTTCTTTGAAGGCAGGATTGTATGGAGTGATTACCGGTGTGCAGTACAGTACGGTACAGTACCGGGGGGCCGGGGTATTCTCCTAGACATGCCCCCACAGTCCCTATGTGTGTCAGTCCCACTGTGATCAGAGCCCTGTGGGTATGAATGGTACAGTGGGATGGTGATCCCATGCTGGCACTGTTCGGACTGGCAGTCTGTCTAAATGCTACCAGGTTGAACTCTGCTCATAAACAAACCGCAATGACTGATATTGCTGTCTACACGATATTGTCACTGATTTCACCATAATCAGTGTAATCAGTACAGGGTACAGTCAAATAGCCCCGCCCACTCAGGTCTTCCACTGCTGTGCCCAAAAAATGGCAACTAAAAAAAGACGGTGAAGCAGACTTTTGTTTCGATGGGCCGATGGCGTGGAACAACCTGCCATACCTTCAACAGGCAGCCTCTGTAGACATTTTTAAAGCACAGCTCAAGACCTACTTCTATGCACTTGCTTTTAAATGACTTTTTCACTGTATTGATTTGATCATTTTAAATGTTTTATGCCATATTCTCTATTGCTATGTAAAGCACTTTGAGCTGCATTTTATGTCATGAAAGGTGCTATAAAATAAAGTTTATTATTATTATTAAATATAAATGTAATCAGTACCAGGGGGTTTCTGCACACTGGTGGGCCAGTGTGGGGCATATTCAAATATTCACGCAAAAAATGTGTGGGTATAATTGAGCTATTCCAGACCTATCTGCTGACAAGCAGCTGATTCAGTCTGGCTTTAGCCCAATCCACTAGTTAGAGATAGTTAGAGATCTGACCTCGTTGTGGATCTCCTCTTGGTGCTGCAGGGTGGAGGGCAGCAGGGACAGCAGGCTGTGAGAGCCTGTCTCTGGGTCTGTGAGCAGGTTGGACAGAGCCTCCTGGCAGCGGGCCTGGATGTAGTCCAGAGTCCCCCTGGAGCACTGGACGGACACACACGCACACGCACACACACACACACACACACACACACACACACACACACACACACACACACACACACACACACACACACACACACACACACACACACACACAAGTAAAAATACATCACTGCACACACAGTCAAATAGCAGATCTAAAAAAGAGGAGCGTGGCAATAAGCATGCTGACGCGTAGAGAGTTATCTAGTACCTCAGTAAACCACAAACCTATCATTAGTCTAAACTACTGTATATGTAAATATACATATCTAAAAAGGACCGTATGGTCGCCAAGGCTAGTTGAGTCTTCACATTACGGCGTAAACTTTGGGTCTGTGTGTGCCGTTCATGCGCCGGTATCAGAGCAGGGAGCACTATAGTGTTATCGTGTGGACTAGGCCTTAGGCAGGTCAGTCATCATGACTGCTGCTGCGTCGCTGCTCACCTCGGCCACCCGGTGTGTACAGCTGAAGCGCGCCGTGTCCCCGGCAAGAACACAATGCTGATGAGTCCTGTTCAGGTCATCTGGAGGGGAGGGGATGGAGACAAAGTGAGTGAGTAAATAACATGGTTCTAGTACAGTGGTTTTCAACCTTTTTCATACCAGGACCCACTATTTATTCACAATTTGGGGCCACGGACCACCATTTGATGACATTTTAGCCCCGCAGACAGACTCCAAAACTAAAGATTTCTTTTGCTTTTCCCCACAATTCCAGGCTGGATGTCGGAGAAAACAAGCCAGTCAAACAATACAGATCAAAATGACCATTAATCCTTTACATTGTCTAGTGTAGACTTGGGCGAATTCAGATGGTGAATATTTTAACTCTTGAGAGTGTAAACATTTTTACGCTCTCAAAGAGTTACATCTGGTTAAACAAGTTTCCATACTTTAGCCCAAGGAACACCTGGAATCCTCTCAGGGACCATTGGTGGTCCCTGGTGATCCTTGTTGAAAATCCCTGTTCTAGTACACAAAAATCTAACACCATGATTCCCATGATCCTGTCACGTATATTGTCTGACAGAAGCGTGCACCGACCGGCTCTCTTCCAATTTTAATTACCAAAAGTCAATCTGTCAAGATGGCAGCCGCATACTAACAAAACATTTGTCCGATACCACAGGGGGGACTTAGTTTTTTTCTGTTTGGTTCCATGTGTTTCTTTGTGTGCGTAGACTGTTCCACGGCTCTGTTGTTATTTGCTTCGCACCGATAATTAATTTAGTGGTGACAGAGCTGTCATTCACCGGGATGTACAGTACACACACACATGTGCAATATTCACGCTACCCGCCCTAAGCGAGAGAGAACACCCAGTTAATGCCCGTGATTTGAAAGTCAAACAGCTTCCTATGATTTGGGAAGAGGATATTATTGTTTGGTAGGAGAGGGGGGAGGATACTCCCACCTCACCCCCCCCCAAAAAAGAAACGAAAAAGACCTGCTGCCACAAACAAAACAACTTGCTGGGTTTTTTTTCCTTTTCTTTTTTCTTTTTTTCCACCTTCACCCCACTTGATGAGATTGTGAGGGATTAGGTCTCCGGGCAGAATTACTCACCATCTTTTAAAACTGTTTATATCCAATAACAAATTATCTCCATCAATCTGCTGCTTTACTTGCCACGTCTTGACGTCTCGCCGGGGACCGGCGCGAGGGCGGAGGGAGGAGAAGGCAAACTCGATAACTGTAATAAATATTTATCTTTCTCTCAACCCCTACGCCTGCTGCCACTTGTCCTTTTTTTCCAGGAAGCAGGCTTTTAAATATATTGGGTCAAGTCTTTTTCTCTAGCAACAACCCCCTCTCCACCACCACCCCCCCCCCCGCCCTGTGCATTGGGAGCTGGGCAATCTGATTACAGTACAGGCCCAGTGTCAAGACTTGCATTGTTCTTTTTTAACCGCACAAATTCCATTTGGGTGGAAATAACGCTGATTCAATTTGCCTCCAGCAGCTCCAGACATTAGCGGTTCAAAGGGCCAGCTGGTGACAAATGGCGCTGAAAAGAAATGATGGTGTACCGTGGTCAAACCGTGTCCCTTTTGTTACGTTTCCTTAAAGAAAAAACAAATAAATACCACAAGCGACTTATCTCAGCGCGTAACGTCACCAAAATACCGCAGTGCTTTTTTTTTTAAACGCCTGTGTTGCTGACAGCTGCCACGTGTCTGACGTCGAGAATGGCCAAG
>CM076966.1:37387175-37777175 GCA_039105355.1 Benthosema pterotum
CCAACATTACCCCATCCATGCACGCCACGGGGGGAGAGAACAGCCCAGCCAGAAAATAAATAGAGGAAAACACATATTCCTGCTGTGTCCCTGTCTGGAATGTAAGAATCACGTGTGGCAGCAGTGGAGATATGTTTCGACTGCAATCCTATCGGATCTTCATCCCATCAGGATGCCACGCAACAGGAAATAGTTGGATAAAAGCCCCTGATTCTCTTTAATGGGAGTGTTATTGGACTTTAGCGATTCGCTTTTCTGAAGCCATTGGCTCCATCTAATCCACCTGCCCCGTCCTCCCTCCCTCCCTCCCTGAGAAAACGAGATCTGTCCGGGGCCCTGCATGCCGACACCCTTCAGTAAAAGATCAATACTAAAGTCTTCCCGGTGCTTCTCTGCCCCACGGCTGCCTTTTCCTTTGCTGAGCACGGATAAATAGTAACTTAATTTCCAGCCCGGCGTGCTCTGAGAGCCAGCTAATGACACCACTCCCCAAGGCCTCAGGAATGGTGGAGGAGGCTCATCCTCATGGCCGGAAAACACTCAGCCTGCCGCGGATTCCGCTGGATCCAGAGGCAGCTGGAGGGAAGGAAAAAAATTAAAAACCCCTCGGAACACAGTGCAGGCCTGGGAAAGAGTAAAATAAACAAGGCGAAGGTGTCGGGACATGAAAAAGCGTGTCAAAGGAAGCAGGTGGTCGTGCTAAACATCTACCATGCGTGGTGTGTCTGGAAGAAGGTTGTCAGGAACCGCTTTATACTTTGCCGCGGCGCTGTGGTGTGCGCTGGGTAAAAAAAAAAACAGCAGACGTGCAAGCCTGTTACGCGGCCCGCCGCCTCCGCACCGCGCGCTTGTACATCTGCTATTTGCATTGCGCGACACCGGCCGCGCGGCAAAGTATAAATCAACACTTTATGTGTTACGGTCAACAGCTCAATCATGTTACGATGGAAAAGAAATTCCTCTATCCGCCCTGGGGACGACGTAAAAATCGCAGGCCCTTCTTGTAAAAAGCGCATCATTCCTCACGGTAACAATTCCATTAGCATGGCTCAGGGCCGGCCAGGGTCCGGCGGTTGGAGAGCGCGTTGGGGGAGCAGGGGCGGATCTAACATTTCCCGATTGGGGGGGCAGGAGAAAATGGTATGGGGGCGGCTTCATCGCCTGTGTCGCACCCATACCATTTTCAGTTACAGGACTTGTATAAGCATCATTAACAACATCAGTTGTTGTTGACGTTGCAACAGACACGCAGCATGCATAAAGCTAAAGGTCTGACTCAGAGAGTTTTTTGTTTTCAATGATGAAATGCTGTTGGTTTAGTGGTGACACAACTGTAGTTAGTTAGTAGCAGTAGGAGTGGTTCAAATCATTTTAAATATAAGCACTTTCATTTGAAATATCTTGGGTTGTTTTGCATGCCATCGTGTTTGGTGGGGCAGACTGGGCATTTAGGGGGGCATTGCCCCCCCATGCCCATGCATAGATCCGCCCCTGCGGGGGAGGAGGTAATGCACCATGGGGGATAAGAGCTGAGTGCAGACCTGGTCAAGGCAGGGTTTTTTTGTGTGTGATGTTTGAAGCTGTGGGGTCACTGCGGTGGTGCAGAAACAGCAGCTGCGCTCTGGGTCCACTGCGCCGGTGCTGTTGCAAAACCACACTGTTTGAAGAGCACGTTTTCGCAGGGGGGGTTAAAGGTGAAGCGGGTCAGAACAAAATCATCTAAGCAGACCCTGGGACTCAGGTGGTTCTGTTTAAGAAAACGTTTTCAAGAGAAGGAAGCCTCCTGCCACAAGGGCCTCTGGGATGTGATGATGTGATACTTGATTGTACTGCTGGATTGTTATACGCTATACTCTGTATCTGCTGCTGTGATCCGGTACTTATTTTAATTATTTTACTTTCATCAATCTGTAGAGCATGTCACCTTGACCTACTCTATCTATTCCACCATGGATGCACTTTGACCCTGGCACTGGGTAGGAATGTAGTTCTTTGAATTTCAACTATCACCAGACTGAACAATAGATGCACCGCCATGTCTTTTTTGTAGTTTGTACAGAGAGAACTAAAAGTTACTGAACATAGCTTTCATGTAATTCAGTGTTTAGATAGACCCTTATAGTACATATAGAGAGTACAGTATACACATGCATAAAGTAAGGGGCAAATCGAGTGACAGAGTGAGTTTAAAGGTATAGTAATGGATTTCACTTAATTCAAATTCAATTACTATTTCCTCCCTGTCCCCGGTGAGGCCCTGGGGTCAAAAAACCCTACGTTCAGTTTGAGCCTTGGGAGAAAAGCCTTTTATCCAATCAGGAGGAGAGAAGCCTTCCTCCAAATAGGATCACGTGGGGTAGGCCTTTGTATATGTGCTGTTGGCCAATTGCAGTCCCCCCCACTGTAGAGTGTGTGCATGTGCACATCTTGTTACTGGAAGGACGGGGGGGGTTTCCAAAATGAATGAATGCTTCTTAACATTGTTATGGCATTTGACATGCATAAAGCAAGTGGCAAATCTAGTGACAAAGTGAGTTTAACACTATTATGACAATTCAGATAGGGTTCATGAGATGTACAGTATGTTCCATCAAGGCCAGAAAGTCAGGGATTTTTTGCCACTTGGTAGGCATCTCACATAATGTATGTCTTGTTATGATGCCACGTGCATACCCTCTACTCTGACCCAGGCAGATTTATAGTGAATGCCTGACCGATTCTAATATTCTCGACAGCATAACTTTGTATTTCTAGGATGAAAAAGAAACCATTTAGTCGTTGCTCTGAGATACAGAGAGCAGCTCTCACTCACGTCACTTCAATATCAACTCAATCAGTAAACTGGCGGCTGCTATCTGCTCTTCAAAGCAGACCAACATCGCCATAATGAGGATGACAATGCACACACGCCTGCCCTGCATCCCCCCCCAATACAGTACAGCCTAGGAACACTTATCAAAGCCCACGCTCATTATAGCATATCAGATAATTGCACATTGATCATTTCTCCGAGAGATGATTTAGTGTGAGGGTGAGGTGGGGGCTTGGAGGTGGCGGTGAGGAGGGGGTGCGAGAGAGCGAGAGATAAAGCCTTGTTTGTCAAAAGGCGGCCATTGAAGTGTGTGTTCGAGAGCACAAATCCCGGTGTCTCGCCATCTCCCTCTGTCACCGCGCCGCGATAAGGACTGATGGCAGCAGAGCCGCTGCGATGACATTTGATAATGCGGCTGACACTATCGCAGCCATGGATCTGCTGCTAGGCTGCCTCACTGGAGGCCATGCTGTCTGCGGGCCGTTGGAGGGGAACCGCGCAGCACACGCAGCGCTCATCATCGGCTGTAATCTGAGATAACTAGAAGCAAAATATCACACAGAGAAACCGGCTGATTATGTTTGATTGCGGAGGGGATATTGGGGTCGATACGGAACTGTACTGTATCACCAGGAAAGATATACTGTACTGGTGTATTAGTCTGATGAAGGAGTGTTAAATTCAGGCTAACAGGCCACTGATTCATTGAGTAACCGTTAACCATTTTCAAACTGAAATTAGGCCAGTCACATTATTTTCACGTAACCATTTCCAAAAAAAAAATCGAGAAGCTTACAAGATTTCAACAGAATGCAGTTAAGGTGGCATAATAAGTGTAAGTGACGAAGAGAATGTGGAAAATGTGGAGGCAGCTGTGCAAGCACGCTCTCGACATTTTGGCGTTCGGCTGGGGGATGCGGGGTACTAGATTGCAGCTTTCCTGTGGTCGAATAATTGGCTCTATGCACAGTCAGAAGCCATTTTGGAACGAACTTGAGCCACTCCCTTACTTCCTTCACAGGTGTTACAGATGATTCTGGTCCAACAGAGTCAGGGTGCTGCTGTTGTACGAGTTGAAGGCTCAATGAAAACAATCTGCAACACCAGTAGTGTCCTTGAGAGGGTTCCAAATGGTAACTCTAACTCTTAACAAGAAATCACGATACAGTAAATGGAATTAAACCCCTTGCAAAGGGAAGTACAGGGAAGGAGGCCGGCAAGTAGAAGAGCTATTCCACATGCACTCACCCACTGAACACTGGAAATAAAATCTCACCTTTGTCGTCGCTGCTGCAGCTGTAGCTGTACACGGCCACCGGGGAGCGCTCCACCAGGTTCTCGTCGTGGTGCCACCCCACCGCCATCTTGCCCATGCCGTAGTAGGGCTCCTCTTTCAGCTGGCTCATGGCGCCCGGGTCCATGTAGTTGAGCAGCGTGACGTTGAACTGGGCGGGGCCGGCGGGCGTGCACACGGCGCCGTGCGGTGGAGAGGCCCCCCGCTGCTCCTCCTCCTCGTCCTGGATGTGGTAGTCTGACAGGCTGTGCTTCAGTTCGGCCAGGGGTTTCTCCTGAGCTGCCAGGAGGTCCCCCACGGTGCCCGCCGCCGTCGCGTCCCTCCAGCCAGAACACTTCCGCTCACCACCGCGACTCGATGTGCCTGCCGCTACCGCTGCTGCCTCCAGATCAACTTGCCTAGAGGGCATAATAGGCCGGTCACAATTATTACATTATAGTCTCGAAAAAAAAAAAAAACATTTTTTTTGCATAATCGTCAATGAATTCCGCATTGACCAAAGTCTGATTTCTTTTTTAAAAAGGTTTCAAAAATACCAGAAATAGCAGTTTTGCACACTTACAACACATCACAAAGTTTGTGGATCAAGTGTTGTTGATCCACACATATCATATATAGCAGTGGTACACTTTGTATATAGCAGTGGTTTTCCACCAGTGGTCCTTGAGAGGGTTCCAGGTGGTCCCCAGCTAAGTTGGTTAACTAGATGAAAAGTTGGTTAGCCAGATGTAACTCTCGAGAGCGTAAAAATGAAACCAAATGGACCTGTAAGGGTCCATTTGGTTCCATGGTTACACTCTCAAGGTAAAGTATTCATAATCTGAATTAGCCCACTTAATGGTCATTTTTATTACTGTATTACTATATTACTGTATGTTTTCCTGTTTTGTTTGGATTTTCTCAAAAGCATAATAAGTCTTTAATTTTGGGTCTTTAGGGTGAAAGTGTCATGAAATGGTGGTCCATGGCTCAAATTCTGAATAAATACTGGCCCCTGATATCAAAAAGGTTGAAAACCCCTGGTTTATATTATTAGTTGGTCAGTTATTTGCCTGTGAAATTTGGGATTACGATAACCATAAAGCCAAATGGAAATACAAATTGTAACGCTCCCAATGTCAATCACAATTAAGATTTGTGCGACACATAACTCATGGTCAACTTTAACGGTGCCTTAGCCCTACCTGGGCTGCATGGACGAGGAGGAGGACTCTCCCTCGTCGCTGCTGTGTCTGGACGGGGCGTCCCACTCCCCTTCCCGCTTGGCCCCGGAGCAGCCCTCCTCGCTGTCCCAGCCTCCCTCGCTGTGCTTGGACTTGACCTCTTCCTCCTCCTCCTCCAGCTCCTCCTCGTCGCTGGGCCTGGACTCAGAGTCTCCCCAGTCGCTGCCGTGCTTGGAGTCCTCGCTGTGTTTCGACTCGGCGTCGCCTTCCTCACCTGGCTTGGCCTCCTCCTTCTCCTCCTCCTGCCCAGCCTTGGTGGCACCACACTGCCCCGGCCCCTCGCCGCCCTCCTTCCTCCGCGACACGTCGGAGCAGAAGAAGCTGTTCAGCTCCCAGAGGGCCTTACAGTAGGGGTGGGCAAAAAATTGATATGCCAATATATCATAATTCTTAATGCCAAGATATCAATATTGAATCGCTTCAATCGCTCAAAATTGATTTTTTAAATATATTTATGTAGACCTATTCATTAATTTGTTCATGTCAGAAAAACTGACTGACGTTATCAGGCTGCACTGTTATTTATATTGTTTAAAATTGCTTTAAAATGTTCTTTAGTTGATTGAACTTGTCATGATTGTCCATATTGTTTAGAATTGTTTTAAAGGGGAATTGCACCCGCCTTCAACATTTTAATGACATCATCAAGTTGTGTTTGTGTTGTGTTTGTTAATGATGTTTCTTTTCAGACCTTTTTTCTGAGGGTGTACAAATGGAACGGGGCCATTTGATTCCATTTGTACACTCTCAGAAAAAAATAAAAACAAAAAGGATGGAATTCCCGTTGAAAATGTTCTAGTATAATATTTGTGACATTTGTGTAATTTGTGACAAAAAATGTGATCTATCAAATCAAATCACAGCATAATTAAGAATCACAATATAAAATGATTCAAAACCCCAAATATCAATATTGTATTCTATCGTATCGAGTTAACGGAATCCCAGCCCTACCTTGCAGGCGGCCCTCAGGTCGGCGTCGCAGCAGCTCTGTCCTTTGGCCGCCCCGTTGGTGACCTCGCCGCCCTCTGTGCCGCTGTGCCAGGGGATGGCGAACAGCCGCGTGTCCAGGTAGCGGTAGGTGTGTCCCGGGTGTCCCAGGAGGGCCCGCGACACGGCCGTGAAGACGTCCCGGTCGCGCACGCGCACCAGGTCCCGCAGCATGCAGCCTCTCTGCCGCAGCGTGAGGAGAGCCGTCTGCACGCGGCCGTGGAGATCCACCGGCAGAGAGCAGGACGGCCTCAGTACCAGCCCTGAGTAACTGGAGTCCCACTGTGGAACAACACAGAAATATCATCAGGATTATTATCACACATGAGCATGACCTCCGGAGATCTCAGAATGTGTGGAATGTCTGCGTTACCCATTGTGTCCTGTCTAGATTTCTAGTTTCTGATAATAATATAATAACATAATATTCATAATAATATTAATAATAACATAATATTCAAAGATTTGCACCAGGTTTTCACAATTTTTCAAAAATAGCAGATACAAGCTCATAGCACGCCACTCGGTGGCGCGCTATGAGCTTGTAGATCTGCTATTTTTCAAAAGTTAAAACACAATGCTTAGAACACCAAAACGCGTTCAGTGCACTAAGGGTTAAGCCTGACTGATATATCGGCTTCTTCAATATATTGGCCATTGTATTTGACTTTTTTAACAATGGCAGTATTGGCCACTATGCAGCCAATGTGTCCCACATCACAAATGATTGTAGGTTTCGCCTGCGTTTTTGTAATTATTGGCATTTTCAAAAAGTAAAAAAAAAAGTATGAGATCACAACTTTATTAGTAAAAAAAAAAATAGATGTTATAAATTAGATGTTCTCAAATAGAAACATTGACTTTTTTTTTTTTTTTTTTTCAAATTAATTTCAAGATTTTGCATTCAAGGTGCATTTTTTGTGTCCACTAAACATGACCCAAAACATCAATAATCTAGTTCACAATCTAGATCACTGGGTCCTAGAGCCAGTGATCTTAGTCTAGGACAGTGTTTTTTAACCATTGGAAGTTGGTGGTGCTCATGCAAAATTATGGAGAGTTGGTAACCAAATGGAACCTTATACTACAGTATACATAATGGACTGAGATACGAAAAGGAAAACCACTGGTGTAAATGTTGGGACCCGCATTAGACCAACATTAGTCTGGCACTACAAAAGTGCCATTGTTTGATAACAACTCACAACAACAAAAAGGCACACATTTCTAAAGAAAGCATCAGAATTACGAATGAATTGAATCCTTGTCCTCGTGGTGATCCCTGTGGTTTTGCTCAGACGCATTATATCCCGACACAGCGATGTAAATTATTTGCTGTTTACAGTTGATGCATTTTGACTCAAGCCGCAAAGCAATAGCAAAGCTATTGTAACAAGGACCGTCTGCGTGTTTACAATTATGTCACTGTGGCCACAATGGCTCAATTCACTGTCTCATTATCCACTGACAAACACAAGGCCATGTCCACAGAAACCTTGTATCTCCATGTATAAAGCAGACCTGTCAGCATCATTACATAACCACCAAATCACAATTATTATTTTTGTATAATAGTCGATTGTTCCTGCGCTGAGAAACAGATCGTCGGATCGTCACAAATGACACGTCATAAACTATCAACTAGTTCTGCTATTTTGCCATTGTTTTCGGAAGGAAAAAAATAATAAATGTGTCAGTTGTTTGTCATATCTGCCTTGTGCAATTTGTGTTTCCACAGAGATATAGTAGAAATTGTAACGTTACATTTTCAATGTTTGGTTTAACCACATGAACCCTAACATCCTATTCCCTATGCAAGGCATGTTATAATAGGTAAACATTCTGTGAGCTGATTGAATAGCTGATGATGGTATGCAACTTTGTAGATCTGTTATTTTAGGAAAAAATGACAGATTGGAGCAAATGTTTGAATACAAATGCATATAAATATGATCCTTGTGCATGTGAAAAATGTTTTAAGAACACACTGACATACTGTAGAAACAGAAGTAATTTTTGTAAACTGAATTAAGAAAACCTTCTCTTTAACAGTAAGAAAAGTTAAAGGGAAATTCCTCCTGTTTTTAAGAACTGAGAGCATACAAAGGGAACCAAATGAACCATAACAGGCCCATTTGGTTCCATATGTACACTCCAAGGAAAAAAAGAAAAATTACTAACATGGTGAAACACATGCCTTCCATTTCTAGGAAACACTGTTTTTTTTATTTTTTTAAATCATGTCCACACAAAAAAACAAAAACAAAAGAACTATTAATGACATAGTCATTAGTCATAGTCATGACATATGTTGAAAATGGGTGGATTTTCCCTTTAAAAGCATAGGAGTGTGTGATGGTAACTCACTAGCTGCTGGAAGCCACGGTCTGAGGGTCTGAGGAAGGGGATCTTCTGGTCCCCCAACTCCTGGAGTAACTTCCGCCTCTGGAGAAAAACACACAGGACAACAGACAAGTCACTATACAGATAATGCAAAATATATGTTCATTACAACAGAGTAACATGGACCTCCTTTTGTTTTTACATCTACCAATTTGAACAGCAAGTTTTAAAACCTATAATATGGAAAGTAGTCAATAGAATACTCACTAAGAAATAATCAATAGTTGCTGCAGCCATACTCAATTCCAGGGGTATAGATATGTTAAGCGCGGGGGCCAGCCTTGGCACAGTGAAGGGTGATGAGTGGCCCACTGGCACACTCAAATACTGGATGTAAATCCTCACAATTCTACCTTCTTTCTAAGTTCAAACTTATCTGGGAGTGAGGAGTGAGTCTGGGAGATTATACTTTTAATGATCATTACAATGTCCTGACATTAAAGAAAAATAGTCCATAATAACAAAGAATTGTTTATATATTTATGAACAATAGACATCTGTTGGAGTTTAAAGAGTTGCCGATGCTTGCTCTATTCAATAGAATAGAATAGAATAGAATAGAATAGAATAGAATAGAATAGAATAGAATAGAATAGAATAGAATAGAATAGAATAGAATAGAATAGAATAGTCAGTCCAATCAGGCTGACTCCTTTGTCTCAATGCTGGTCCAATTACAGTCTCCATAGAGAGAACAAAGAACAACCAATAAAAGGTCATGATTAGAACCATGCAGGTGCTTTTGGAAAGGAATTGAAAGCGGTCAAAGCTAGCGTTGGTTCCTAACCTGTGCCTAGTAGTAATGGCCCTATAGTCACTTTCACTGACGTCTCACGTTTTTATGATTTTTTGGGGGGGAAATGAAGGAGGAGGCAGCAGCGGTTGACGGAGGTGGGGTGAAGCGTGGGAGGGTAGTAGTAGGGGGTACCTCACAAGTCACAACCTTATAAAAGTTGCCCCTGCTCCGTACAGGACGGGGGTAATAAAAGAGCCAACCTGGTGGTGTAGAGATCAAAGTGCCTTTCACAGAGAAGGCATTCCACTCCGACCTGTAAATCCCCTAGCAACCGGCGTAAAAAAGGAAAAAAAAAAAACGGCGATACCCAAATAAATTTCACAAGTTCTGCCTCCACCCCACTTGCATGGCCTCTTTCCTCATGCCGTCTGCTTGTACGTTACATGCATGTGTGTGTGTTCCCTCTCTCACAGGTGCACAGATGACACAACCCTAGCAGGGTGTATGAATAGTGCGGCAGGCGAGGGGGAAGTCATGTCCCACAAAGCCAAACCTAAAAAAAATAAAAACGTAAACGATGGACCGCTATACGCTCTGATGTTTAAGGAGAACCAACCCCTGTCCCCTGTAACAGTACATATACATGTCCAAGACATTTTACTGCACGTCTCTCACATTCCAGGTGTCCCCCAATAACGGCCGAGACCCCGTCGTATACGCTATATAAAGGGGAAGCAGCAGGAGGGGGGTGGGTGGGGGCTCCCAAAATGACGTCTCGACTTTTAGAACGGAATAAAATGACTTGTTAATAACGTATGAGGGCAAGGGGATATTAGACAGGGTGTCCTAAACTCACACAGCGAGGGACCGACATCAGAGAGAGAAACGGAGCGTCTGCTAGCAGCAAGTTGCCATGTTGTGCATACAAAGGGGGGGATTTCAAACAAAGAATGCAGTCGATTCGTTCGGCACAAAATCCCACTCACGTACTTCCCCAAAAACTATGACCTTGTCTGGGAGTAACTGACTTTGTTCCTGTAATGTCCTCAGGACAGCGTGCAGGTTAGCGTGCTGCAATGATGAGAATGCATGAAAAGGGGAAAAGAGAACAAAAAAGTACTTAAAAACTATGTAAAAATAGCTGATTTACACACAACCATGAGTTATTGTCAGATGAGATACAGTATATGCAGATGGGATATGTTCACTATTTGTCATGCTATTAAGTATTAAAATGTTACTTTGTGGGCAAATAGACTTCATACAGAGTAAATACAGAGTGTAAATACAGTGTATTTACACTTTGAGGATTTCAAATCATAACTAATATTCCAACAAAAAATCTACAAGTGAGATAGTAAAGGGACTTCTGGGACAAAATACATTTGCAAATGCATTTGCATCTTGAGGTGAAATGGCTAAATACGTTGTAGTAAATATTAGGGTTATCGGAAAACCTCCTTAGCTCCTTACACAGTAAATATGTGTAAGCAGGAGAGGCACATGTACAGTGCGTGAAAGAGAGAGAGAGAGAGAAAAGGGGTGTCTGATCCGAACCCGTCGGGGCTGTGTCTTTACCTAAGGCTAAACATCAGAACACATGCTGAAAAGTCTTCTCTTTAAGGATGAGCACGCGTTAGGATAGCAGGCCTTTTTCACCGGTGCCTCTCTGTACGACGCTATAGACCCGCAAAACAAACAGCTGGAATCTACAAAACAAAACAACATGCACTATTCATGACTGGGCTCCGTTCAAAAGACTGGCAGCCACGGCGAGGAAGGAGGAGGAGGAGGAGAAGAAGAAGAAAAGCACTCTGACAAGCTGACATCTATTCATCCATGTCAGAATCCAGCTCATGGCAGAAGCTCAGGATATCAAGGCAAGGCTCTGGCTGTGTGTGTGTGTGTGTGTGTGTGTGTGTGTGTGTGTGTGTGTGTGTGTGTGTGTGTGTGTGTGTGTGTGTGTGTGTGTGTGTGTGTGTGTGTGTGTGTGTGTGTGTGTGTGTGTGTGTGTGTGCACGCATGCATTTGTAAGAAACAAAGAAAGTGCACACTTGAGTTTGCGCAGGTGTGTGTGTGTGTGTGTGTGTGTGTGTGTGTGTGTGTGTGTGTGTGTGTGCGTGTATGCGTGTGCGTATGTGCGCACTGTGTACATAAACATGTCTCGTTGCATGTGCGCGGCTCCACATAAAGCCGAGCGTCAGTCCACCGTACCGACCTTTAGCTTTTTTATTGGTGATACGCAAACTGAAACCGCGCACAGGCCAAGGCACAGGCGTGTGCATTTGTAGGTATGTGCGAGGCCCGTTGATAGGCCGCTGCCAACTTGCTGTGTTGCACACACACACGCGCACAACGCACATACACCAACAGTGCACAGTCCGATAAACAAACACGACCAGCTGGGTCGGAGGAGAGCGCCATGCCTCAGACCCGGTCGTGCACGCAAGCAGGCCTGTCACGCACATGTCAAATACATCAAGCTCCTCCGAAATTCCACAGAAAAGGGGAAGGGAAGACAAGGCGTTACCCCTCGGCCCTCTGAAGCAGATGGACCCTCGCTGTATCACACAGCCGCCATGTCTCTCTCTGTCCGTCTGTCTGTCTGACAGTCAGTCTGTCTCTCTGTCTGTCTGTCTGAGTCTACTACACAAGAAAGTAAAAGGGAAAAACACACGAGGTGCAAAAAGGTCTGTGTTTCCACTCGGAAAAACCTACACTCTTAGAAATGTTGGGTTAAAAACAACCCAATCTGGGTTGTTTCCCAACCCAACACTGGTTAACTATAGGACAGAACACATGCTGGGTTATTTTAACCCAGTGCCTTGGGTAGGTTCATATAACCCAGAAATTGGGCTGTTTATATAACCCAATTGGGTTGTTTATATAACCCATTTAAGGGATTGTATTGACCACATTGCTGGGTTATTTAAACCCAAGTTGGGTTGTTCATTTTATAATTATTATTTCTTTATGCAACCCAATTGGGTTGTTCATATAACCCATTTAAGGGATTGTATTGACCATACTGCTGGGTTATTTAAACCCAAGTTGGGTTGTTAATATATTATTGGTATATATATATATATATATATATATATATATATATATATATATATATATATATATATATATATATATATATTATATATATATATATATATATATATATATATATATATATATATATATATAAAAAATAAAAAATACCAATAATATATTATTAAATAATACATTTCTGTTCTATAATTTACATTTCATTGGCATGACTGATGATCAATTGAACTAAATTAGCAAATTCTCTTGATACACCTCAATTACATCTGTTTTCAAATCAAATTTATTCTCACAACTTCTTAACAACAACAATTTATTTAACTATTAAACATATAAAAGTATCAAAAGTCAACTCACATCAATTCAATAAGAACAACAAGTAAAATTGAACAGTCCTCAAGTAAATTCCAGGGAGGTCTAAATTGATTCTCATGTGAGAACGCGGCACGTTTAGAACCTGCAACGCGCCTGTCCCCACACTGCTGTTTGCAATGTACAATGTACATGCTAAGAGGTTGTAGAGCAGTCTGTTTTGCAGCACTGGTGTCACGGTTCTTGATATTAGGCATGACAATTAGAGATGGCCGATATTGACTTTTTTACCGATATCCGATATCCCGATATTATCCAACTTCTAATTCCCGATACCGATATCAACCGATATCAACCGATACCGATATATATAGGGCCTCCAGTGGTGAAAAAATATCAGAAACTATTTACTATACAAATATTTAATATAAATAAACATTTAGTATAAATACTAATTCATGTCATAGCCTAGAAATACTCGATACAACTATAAATTCAACATGTAGCCTACTTGAGTAAAGTACAAAAGTAATGGTATAAACATGACAGTAGAAGTGCTCATAATGCAGAATATAGAATTTTCATCAAGATTTCAAATGTACTGTACATAAATCATTTGGGGGGCACCCAGAGGTTTGGGCCGCAAAGCGGCCTGAACTTCTCCTTATGTACTGGCAGTGCAGGCTGCACTGTAGGGAATGGAGGAGAGGAGGGGGAGGAGAGGTGGAAGTTTGCATGAGACATCTTGTCATTGCAGATAAGTAGCCAACAACAAGTTTAGTTTTGATCCACAACAATTCATCTCTGCAGAAGGATCTATTGACACATAGAGAGGTTTTTTTTCTCTGATGGAGCTTATTATTGAACTGGTAGGCTGATTGCTCCTCAATTTGGAAAATTCAGAACACAGGAGTTCAAGTTTATATAATGCAAAATGCCTGATGGTAAAAAATACATAGGCCTAGTAGGCTTAGATCCTAACAGTATTAGCTTATTGGTCACACAGCTGTTTATAATTAACCGGGGAGTCACTAATTGCAGCTGGCTACGTGCAGAAGATAAAAGGTGGCATTCTCAGTCCATATTATTTCATTAAACGGCATATAATTATACACATCATATACACCAAACGAAACCATTCAATGGACAGCAAATGCCAGTTTGAATTATTAAAATCCGTTCAGAATTGAAGATGCATAGAAGGAATCAAATCTCAACTCTTTGCGATGCGACATGGTGAGTCCCCTCTGTCTCCGTCTCCGTCTCTATAGATAGTAATTCCTTTGCTTATTACACAAGCAAGGCAGAATGAAACGTAATGCAACAGAGAATTCCCAAAACCTTAATTGAAATATGTAGATTGCAGAGGTGGTCAGCTCTGGTTGTCTTTTTTTTTTTTTTGCTTTGCCAAAGATCTACTGGATCTCACTCAGAGCGCTTGGCTTGCGTGTGTGCGTGCATGCGGCATTCTCAGTCCATATTATTTAATTAAACAGCATATCAATATACACATCATATACACCCAATGAAACCATTCAATGGACACAGTAAATACCAGTTGGAATTATCAAAATCCGTTCAGAATTGAAGATGCATGGAAGGAATCAAATCTCAACTCTTTGTGTGTGTGTGTGTGTGTGTGTGTGTGTGTGAGCAAGCGAGAGATTGCGCACATGCGCACATGCGGTGGGGGGAGGGCTGCCGCAGCAGCTCACGCAGAGCGGCGCTGAGTCCACATCTCTGTAAATAGTCATAATTTCCAGTTTGTAAATACCGATACTTTCCGATATGAAATTTGAAAGCTTTTATCGGCCGATAATATCGGACATCTCTAATGACAATGTGACACTGTGCGGTACAGGTTAATCTAGCTGCATCCGATTTTTGAGAAAGTTCACTGAAGGTGTGACTGTTCCTTCAAGATCAAATACCAGCTACTGGAAAAAATCCCACGTCGGCTTGTACTGGTTTTGTGTCAGCAGTGAAGCAGGTATCCACTGCTGTGAGCGCCGTCTCAGTTCCAATAGCCTTGCCCAGGATCACAGCAAAGGCTCGTGAGCAGAGCATCCCATCACCCAGCAGCAGCACGAACGCCTTGGACTTGACTCCCTCCAAATACTCGACCATGTTTGTTCAGACCTATAATTTAAAAGGGAATAAAGACATACTTTAAGCATTTCTGCTAGTGCAGAGGTTTGTACACTCCCAGAGTTAACACATGGATTTTACTGCACAATTGTGGGTCCCAGAGATAGAAATGCCATTAAATGGTGGTCCATAGACTACAACCCCAATTCCGTTGAAGTTGGGACGTTGTGAAAAATGTCAATAAAACCAGAATGCATTGATTTGCAAATCGTTTTCAACCTATGTTCAGTTGAATACATCACAAAGACAATATATTTAATGTTCAAACTGATAAACTTTATTGTTTTTTGAAATTATACAATCTTTTGTAAATTGATCCCTGCAACATGTACCAAAAGAGTTGGGACGGGGGTAGCCTGGTCTAGCCCTCAATGATTTTGGCCTTGGGGGGCGGGGGTGTCGTGGGATACCCACGGCGGAAGTGCTGCGCTCTGATTTGATCTCACTAACGTGTCGTCATCTCCGGCCCCTCCCCCTCCCGTCCACTGCTGTTCTACGTCACATCATTTAGAGCGACGCCCACCCCGGAAGGTTGACACGCCCCTCAAGGCCACTTTCCAACGCGCGTTAGTCCAGGCTTTCCGTTTTCGCGCAAGGCGGACGAAAATGAAAGCCTGGGTGTCGAGGCTAGGACGGGGGCAACAAAAAACTGGGAAAGGTCATGAATGCACAAATAACGCCTGTTTGGAACATTCCACAGGTAAACAGGTTCATTTTAAACAGTTTAATATTGTGATTGGGTATAAAAGGACCATCCCAGTCGTTCAGAATCAAAGATGGGGCGAGGTTCACCACTTTGTGAACAATTCTGTGAGAAAATCATCAAACGGTTTAAAAACAATGTTTCTCAGCATTCAATTGCAAGGAATTTGGTGATTTCATCATCTACAGTCCATAATATAATCAAAACATTCAAAGAATCTGAAGAACTTGCTATAGTAAAGCGACAAGGCCAAAAACCAACACCGAATACTTTTGACCTTTGATCCCTCAGGTGGCTCTGCATTAAAAACTGACATCATTGTGTAAGGGATATTACTGTGTGGACTCAGGAACCCTCAGAAAACCATTGTCAGTTTACAGAATTAGTCGCTACACCTGCGATTGCAAGTTAAAACTCTACCATGCAAAGCAAAGCCATACATCAGAAAGGTTGGTTTGAAAAACAACCAGAAATGCCTTAGAAATGTGGACTCATCAGACCACAGCACACTTTTCCACTTTGTGTCTAACCATTTCAAATGATATTAGGCCCAGAGAAGGCATTTCTGGTTGTTTTTCTGGTTGTTTTTCAAACCAACCTTTCTGATGTATGGCTTTGCTTTGCATGGTAGAGTTTTAACTTGCAATCGCAGGTGTAGCGACTAATTCTGTAAACTGACAATGGTTTTCTGAGGGTTCCTGAGTCCACACAGTAATATCCCTTACACAATGATGTCAGTTTTTAATGCAGAGCCACCTAAGGGATCAAAGGTCAAAAGTATTCGGTGTTGGTTTTTGGCCTTGTCGCTTTACTATAGCAAGTTCTTCAGATTATTTGAATGTTTTGATTATATTATGGACTGTAGATGATGAAATCACCAAATTCCTTGCAATTGAATGTTGAGAAACATTGTTTTTAAACCGTTGGATGATTTTCTCACAGAATTGTTCATGAAGTGGTGAACCTCGCCCCATCTTTGATTCTGAACGACTGGGATGGTCCTTTTATACCCAATCACAATATTAAACTGTTTAAAATGAACCTGTTTACCTGTGGAATGTTCCAAACAGGCGTTATTTGTGCATTCATGACCTTTCCCAGTTTTTTGTTGCCCCCGTCCCAACTCTTTTGGTACATGTTGCAGGGATCAATTTACAAAAGATTGTATAATTTCAAAAAACAATAAAGTTTATCAGTTTGAACATTAAATATATTGTCTTTGTGGTGTATTCAACTGAATATAGGTTGAAAACGATTTGCAAATCAATGCATTCTGGTTTTATTGACATTTTTCACAACGTCCCAACTTCAACGGAATTGGGGTTGTAGAAGAAGAACAAGGAATAGCCTCGTTTTGGTCAATATTAAGTAGTTTTTTTGTGGGGTTCCGTGGGGCCACACAGTAAAAGTAAATGAATCCACAAAACTAACAATTGTTTTGCTGAATGATTTCTAAAATATTAGGACCTCCCTATCACATGGAACTACTTTTTGGGCATAGTGATATGGACACAAAATACATAGTTCCCTGTGATAGGAGTCAAATATGAGCAAAGGATGTGCTGATATTTTAGAAATATGTCAACAACATAAAGTAAGTTTCTTTTGGATTCATTTACTTTCACTGCGTGGCCCCCAGTGACCTCCCAAAAATGACTACATATTTCACCAAAACCAGAGCAGAACTCCCACCATGGAACTATAGAAATCAATTAATACAGTTGACACCACTATATTAATGGCAAGCATTCCATACAGCTTTTCGACGGTGTAGCCGACGAAACCCTGGTGATACAATTATACTGTATTAAATGGTATATCACCCAACCCTAGTCCCCATCTGTCGCTGTGCTCCAATCACGTCTATAGACCTGCGCAGTGAAGGCATAGCCCCTGTTTCAGAAATGGAATCCTCATAGACTTTTCGAAAGTGGTTAATAAAAAACACAATTCCGCCGCAGACAAAACCAACTCATGACAACAAACACAATATTATCATATAATATCTAATTAGCAAGAAGGAGACAACACTTTTTGTTTCGTTTTTCATCTTATATTATCTTATTTGATTGTCTCAAAAGATTGTGTGTGTCATCATGATTTGTCACAACCTGAGTTGGTTTTGCCTGCGGCACAATCATGTTTTTATTAACCATTTTCAAAAAGTCTGAGTACAATTCATGGGGAATCCACTTCTGGAACATGGGTGGTGCATGGCGTCACTGCGCAGGCCTCTATGTTCAGGCCTCAGCCACCCAAGTTGCTCAGTCACTCCCACTCCAGACAATACAGGACTCCAATCAACTCAACTGGCTACCAGAACACCAACGCATGAACATAAAAATCACAGCACCAAAAAGCCCCCTCATACCTGACTGATATCACTCCATCACTTGCAGCCTCCTCAAATGCCAACCTGCTCAACGACATCACCAAGCAAGTAACACGCCTTATGAGACAAAGTAACTAACCTTGTGGGATATTTTCCTCTGGAACTGGGAGCTTCTTTTCTAGTTTTGCCGGAAGGATGATCTTGTCAGCAAACAAGGAACCCAGGTTTCAAAGAGCTCGGGTGCAGCCTCTACATGAAGGATTGAAAAGTCTTGTGCGATCTAAGATATGGGGACAAATTCAGAAACAAGGTCATGTAGACAATATGACTATACAAACAAATATACCTAGTGCAGTGGTTCTCAAGCTGTCGGTCCAAAAAATTGGGGGGTCCCCAGATGATGATGAAGTGATAATTTAAGGACTTTCTAGACCCCCAAAGAAAATGACCATTACTGCATCAAAAGTAGTCAACGAACTAGGCAAAAAAAATCATCATTGGAACAGGGTTAAACCAAATTGAGGGGTCCCCAGTTCAAATATGTTTATTTTGGGGGATCACAGTCTAAAAAGGTTTGAGAACCACTGACCTAGTGCATAATAAGAATATTCCATTGCATAATTAAAAAGTGAAAATGGGCGGAATGACGGAATCCCCCTTTAACAATGCTCATAGTACATGTTGAGAGCCAGGGTTATGAATATTTATGATTCCGTCCATATCAGGGTGCAACTACAACTGCACTGACACAGCTAGCCAGCCTTTGCAAGTTGCAACGCTTGGCTTATGTCAAAATTAACAGATCTACAAGCTCGTAGCAGGGCACTCAAAACAGCTTGTGTCACAGTAAGCATGAAACCCAATGGACCCGCAAGGGTCCATTTGGTTTCATGTTTATGCTGTCAGGAGTTACATCTGGCTAACCAACATTCCACAATTTAGCTGGGGACCACCTGGAACCCTCTCAAGGCCCACTGGTGGTCCCTGGACCACTGGTTGACAACCACTGTTATAAACATCTACCTTTTAGTTTAATTGGCTTTCTGCTCTTGTTTGGTAAACGTTTTTTCTCTATTGGATACCAATGGTCCACTATTTATTCAGCATTTGAGCCACAGACCACCATTTGATGATATTTTAATTCCACAGACCCAAAGGTTTCTTTTGCCCACAATTTCAGGCTGGATTTGGGAAACCAAACAGTCCAACATTAATCTTCTACATTCTCTAGTTGTGTAGACTTGGGATAAATCACATGATGAATATTTTAACTCTTGAGATCATAAATATGAGACCAAATGGACGCTCTCAGAGAGTTACATCTGGTTAACCAACTTTCCATTTAGCTGGGGACCACCTGTCCCGTTGCCGAGATGCTTGCGCTAATCGCTAATGGCTAGCGTCGAGGAGACAAGTGCTCCATAGTCCATACAGTTCCTAGGCTAATTCCAAATAAATCCTCTGTTCTGTTTCTAAAGTTTATGGTGAGCTAGAGCAATAGGCCGAGTAGGCTACCTCTTCTCCTTGAAGTAAAAGTGCAGTGTCTGTTGACGATGCCCCTCTCTGTGTGTGTGTGTGTGTCTGTGTGTGTGTGGATGTGTGTTGGTTCACACACGCAGAGCCATTGAGTATAGACAGAGTTACGACAACAACTGTGTACACTTCATGGGGCCAGTTCAATGGCGTCTCTTCTACTTAGACTTGAATAGAGGATGGGGACAAGTCCTGGACCTGAAGTAGGCAGAAATGCATCGGACTCAGACTCAGGCAACAGCCCAGCGTTAATGATCACTTTACTTTAGATCGTGTTTTAGTAATAGTGCAACATAAACATCATTGTACAGTAAAGTTGTTACTGAACAATACCGTTTACATGTTGAACACATGCACAAATGTTGAACACAATGCTTTTCTAACTCCAGTTTGTCCCTATTGTGGCTGCATGAACAGCGCTCTATTCAAGCTGCATGAACAGCGCTCGAGTGCTCAGTTTCTGCACCCTCAATGTCGCAACAGTTCTACTAGATGGCTCTGATAGAAGGGAGACGGGGAGTCGGGGGAGAACTCACGGCCTCCGCCGGCGTTCGGAGCTGGGTTTGTGGGGACAACGGAGAGGAGAAGCCGACCCGGCTTGACACTCGACGAACAGTTAACTTGTGATTCCTGGTGTTTACGTAGGACACAACAGGGCTAGTCACCTCGCTTGTATTATTAAAGAACCGGTGTTACGTTTGTAACCTATAGTTATTTGCGAACTGACAATATCAAGCTTTATATATAATATCAAGTCAACGATATGATAAAGCAGGGGTTTTCAACAGGTGGTCTGGGGACCACATGTGGTCCCTGAGAGGGTTCCAGGTGGTCCCTGGCTAAATGATGGAAAGTTGGTTAACCAGATGTAACTCTTGAGAATGTAAAAATGAAACCAAATGGACCCTTGCGGGTCCATTTCTGGTTTTATTTTCACACTCTCAAGAGTTAAAAACTTTCATCGTCTGAATTAGCAATATTTAATTAAGAAGTCTACACTGTCTTGGCGCATTCTGAAAAAATGGTGGTCCCTGAGATGAATAAGGTTGAAACCCCCTGTGATAAAACATAATAACAAAATGTATGTTACAAACCTTGCTTCATGGAAAAAAGGCACTTCCCAATCCTCCTCCGGCTGTCGTAGCATGTGTTGAGTTTGGACATCAGTTCCACTGGAGCAAATGGCTCTGCAGTCTGCACGCGGTGAAGTTAAATTCAAGTTGAATAATCCACCCAGATAGATATTCGCTAATCTTAGGGACCGTCAACAAATTACAGGTTTCATTTTTTGCTAAATGCAATATCTCCTACAAAAGAAACACAGCAAAACCACAGTTGGCTCTGCACTGGCCTCCCTCCATAACCTGCTGGTTGGACTGCACAATGCGCATGCCCGAAGTTCAAAATTTAACCAACAAACTGGGTAAATACCCTAGTAGTTTAACTACCTTGTTGGGTAAACCAAGTCTACCCAACAAACTCCATTGCAAATTCTACCCAATACAGAATTACTACATACCAAACACAAGAACTATGAGATTTGGGTTATTAGATAACCCATTTAAAGTAAAAATAACTAAATTAAATTACCCAACTAGCCCTACCCTGGGCTGGGTAGGGCTAGTCTACCCAACATTTTTTAGAGAGTATAGACGGATTTACCAATCCCATAATAAACGTGGACGAGATACCGTTGCTGCCAAACGCCTGCGCATGGAGCGATATATCTGATGGTGTGTGTGTGTGTGTGTGTGTGTGTGTGTGTGTGTTTCTTTTTTTTAATCTCTCTCCTTGATGGGATTATTGCATCCGCCGGACTGTTTATCACAGCAAAACATATTAGGTAGAATGGAGCCCTATTGGTTTTCTTTGATCTGCGCCTACAGTATAATGATATCAAACTGTGTCTGGTGGTAGATTATATATATTTTTATATTTCTTTTTTTCCCCCATCCTGCCTGTGACACTTTAACGGCCACCATCTTCAAAGCATTCTGTGGAGAGTAGATTAATGTCCGGTCGTACTGTACTTAGCGTCAATGGCTGAAAATAGCCAAAACGTCTGGCGGTATTCATATGGCACAATCCCTTCTGCTAGGGATAAGACGCGATACAAAACATCCCTCCACATGTCTCACCGCTCCAACACACACACACACACACAAATACCGAATGGCCCCAAGATTATGTACTCGGTTACAGTTTGTTGCACCTTTGAATTTGTTACCGTGTACTTTTCTTTTCCATTGACTTCAATATGAAATGGATTTGACAGACAGAGAGGGGAGAGCAGGTGAAGTCATGCTCAGAGAACCTTCCAGAAAGATTCACCTCAACGTGTGCATTGATGTAAAAGTAATTGGCACATTTACTTAATACTGTACTTAAAGTGCAAATTTCAGGTACCTGTACTCTGCTTGAGTATTTTCCGATACTTTCATAAATCATTACTTTCATTTCTACTCCACTATACAGCTCACATCCAATACTTTTAGTCCACTGCATTTATTTGAAATTTTTAAAGGACAACTTTGTTTTTTTTGTTTTGTTTTGTTTTGTTTTTCAACAAGGTTCATGTTTTAGGTTATTAGAGAAAGTAAAATTGTTTGTGTTGTGTTTTCTTTCTTTAGGTTTAGGGATTTTAGCTATGGGAGGAGGCATTTGAACATGGTCCTAAATACACATTTGTTCACAAAATGTTAGCGATTTATTAATTATTATTATTATCTACTACAGTCCTAATAAACACCAGGAAACTATAACTGGTAACGGAAGTTCACAGGATCTACTGAATGTGAAGGAAGCAGCACACCGCACTGCACTTTACATGCTCCATTTACTGTAGGTATGCCTGACCCAGAGCTCAATATGGAAGTTCAGTAGATCATTTGTGGCCAGATGTAATTTCCTGAGGTTTAATAGGACTGTAGTCGATAATAAAAAAGAAGTAGCTTTCAATTTTTGAAACAAAAATGTATTTAAGACCATTTTGAATGCCCTAAATCTACAGAAAGCTAGGAATGTAAAACAATTAACACCCATCTTTTACTTATAATAATAACCTAAAACATGGACCTTGGTTAAAAAAAATAAATTGTACTTTTACCAAAGTCAATTTTGATTTCTGACTTTTACCTGTAACAGAGCATTTCTACACAGCAGTATTTATACTTTGTACGGAAATAAGATTTGGACTTCTTAGTTCTTAGCACTGTAGCTATTGTGAAATAATTTGTTATTGCTGCTACAACGTTGGCGAACCAAAACCGAAAAATGTTATCCCTCTGCATAATAAGATAACAATAACCATAAACTTCCTCAAGCAATAAATTATACTATAGTGTCAGAGCATCCTAGATCGACGTTACTCATGCCAGCTATGGCTGCAGCGCTCAGTGTAAATCATCAGTTCTTGGCTTCCCCTCAGGCCTATTTTGGACTGTTCCGGTGCATCTCAGGAACAGGACTGTATCTATATACAGTCCTGTATACAGTAGTGGGCTTAAAGGGATATTTCACTTTCAAAAAACCTTTGCTCATTATATCATCTACTCAGTCTCATGTGAACACCCCAGACCGCTTATCAGTTCACTCCATTCAGTATTTAGATATTTGATGTTCATTTTAGCTGCCCTGCAACCTTCTATACACACCCAGTATAACTTTATACTCCATTTTAACCACGATAGACTCATCAAAAACATCCAATCGTTTTCTCTGATGGTTGATATTGTCCTCCTAATGTGAGAAGCCAGTGAAATGGCTCCAGGCAAAATCTTTGGTAAGGGGGGGCTCCAGGCAAAATCTCAGCTAAAATGGCACTCCCAAGGGATAAAATTATGAACTATTTTTAAACTAAATAATATTTTATACTGTATGTATTTGAAATGTTCAATTCTAGTTATAGAGGATAAGTATAATGTATTTATCCATATGAGGCTCATTAGCCTGGTATCCTTTTATTTAAAGCATGTCTGGTGGTCGCCCCCTCCTCTCATGGTCGCCCCCCTCCCCTCATGGTCGCCCCCCTCCCTTCATGGCGCCCTAGGCAACCGCCTAGTCTGCCTAATGGCAAAAACGCCCCTGCGCAAATTGAATTAGTCCTCCAGGCCAAAGAGGGCAGCGTTCCAGCTGCCCATGCAGGCGTTTGGCTCCAGAGGGGCATTCAGACAGGCCAGGGTCGATGACGCGCTGCGCGGCATCGGCGGGGGGACAGACAGCAGCGGTAATAGAGCGCGCTGTTTGGACAGCAAACTATTGGTGCTTGTGTGAGAGCCATTTCAGAAGCTCTCCGCCCGCTGCAAAAGTGACAGTGAATCAACTATTTTGACAAGTCTCCTGTAAAACACGGGCCTCAAACAGAGGCGACCGGCCGGCACATCAAACGCGCTTCCTGCTCCGTTTCATTTGGCACCGGGTCGCGACATGCCGAGAGCCGGTGTGAGGTGACCTAGGACAAAATGAAAAAAAAAAAAGAAAGGTCTTAACTCCTCGGGACACTTGACGTGTGAGCCGAACACGGAGGCTGGGCTGGCTAACTCCAAGTTTTTTCATATGAAGCAGTGTTTTTCAATCTTTTTAACACCAGGGCCCACTATTTATTCATGCATTTGAGCCACGGACCACCATTTAAGGACATTTTAGCCCCACAGACCCATAAATTAAGATTTCTGTTTGTCCACAGTTCCAGGTTGGATTTGGGAAACAAAACAGGCAAACACCATTAATCTTCTACATTCTCTAGTTATGTAGACTTGAGATAATTCTGATGAATATTTTAACTCTTGAGAGTGTAAAATTAAACCAAATGCAGGGGTTGACACTAAGGTCACTTGCCCCCAAAAATATATTGTAAATTTTGCAGATGTAACTCTTGAGAACGTAAAAATGAAACCAAATGGACCCTTGCGGGTCCATTTGGTTTCATTTTTACACTCTCAAGAGTTAAAATTCATCATCTTAATTAGCCCAGGTCTACACAACTAGAGAATGTAGAAGATTAGGTCATTTTGATGTGTATGTTAATTTGCCTGTTTTGTTTCCCAAATCCAGCCTGAATTGTGGATATCTAGAAAGCAGGGAAAGACACAGAGTCAGAGTGCAATGGCCTTCAAGACAAATTTATCTTGTGTTGTGTTATAGAGCACTAAGTTGCACACTTGCCCGATCGGGCAACCAGGTAGTGGTCTTCACTTGCCCCACCATTTTTTTTACTTGCCCCGGGCAAGTGGGCAAGTGTTAGTGTCAAGCCCTGAAAATGGAACCGCAAGGGTCATTTTTACACCCTCAATGAGTTACATCTGGTGAACCAACTTGCCACCATTTAGCTGGGGACCACCTGGAGACTCTCTCAACCACTGGTGGTCCCCAGACCACTGATGAAAACCACTGATATTACCTTTCATTGGGTAGGCAGGATGCACATTTGGGTGGGCTCTGCTCTTCCGAGGAAACATTTCACTGTACACTGCACAAACAACAAAGTGAAGAATAGCAAGGGTAAAAAAAACATTGTGTCTCAGCTAATAAAGCCTACAAATTAATAAGTATACCACGGTGACGGGGCACATGTACCATCTGTGTATGTACTCTCAAGTACGTGTGCATGTGTGTAACGTACATAGCACCGAATGTTTGTGGGTGTAACTGTGAAACGGACAGGCCTCATGACACACACCTGAGCAAACATACATGCTGGTGTCAGGAGGGTCTCCCTGCTGTCTGATCTCCTCTGTTTGGCAGTGTGTATACACATCTATAGGTCTCTATGTGCACACCGGCCCTCTGCCTAGACCTGGTCCACAGGCCATGTCTCCAATAGCAGCGAGACAACATAGCACCCAGGTGCCATCGGCGTACGCACGCACACACAAACGTTCCTGCATTCCCTTACATAATATGTCGGTCTCAGATTCTTGAGCGTTGCAAACTCTTAGCACTGCAGTATAATTGCAAAGAAAATCTGCTACAGAAAGTGTCAATTTCCAAACCTCATTTTACACCGTTTTAGAGGCATTCTGTACTCTCACATGTGGTCGTAAATCATAACAGCTCAACTCTGTTACATGAAATAACGAACAAAACAATTAGTTATAAAGATTCTGTTTGTTATTCCAACAATATATCTGATTCCGTAACCTCAGGCATGCCAAGTCTTCTCGTCTTACTCAACTCAGAGTAGTGGCTATCTTTAGTACAAAAATGACAACTCCGTTATTAACTTAATTGGCTCAACTCCGTTATCAATTACCAAGATATATAAACAAATATATTGAATGCCTGAGATGGGAAAATTATGTTTTTCTTATAGCTAAATATGTCCTTAATATTGTGGACTATTCAGAAAAGCAAAACCTTTCGGTCAAAAGTTAAAAAAAAAAAAAAAGTTCTTTCCCTTTTCGACTGTACAATGCATTTTATTATTTTCATGTTTTTTCTGTTGTGGTCCTTGAAAACAAACCGTCACATAGAGCCTTGTCCTACTTTGGAGACGAAACAGTAACACTGTAATGCTATCCACCCCATCATGTCTATTATGTATAGCATTATGATCTGCTTATAGCACTGTATCATTACAGGTGTAAGCAATCATAAAAAGTACTCATAATGAAGTTATAATGAAGCTATAATGCCACATTCTAAAGCCTCTAATAATGACTCATACGGTCCCATACCCATCATAGATACTGGTCATTCACAACGTTTTGTGTTGATGAGGATCATAGTGTATTATCTAAATGGCCTGCTGGTGACATACTGTATGATGACTGTTCAATGCTGTCAGTTACTGGAAGTGGGACGTCAACAACTTAACTTACACAGAAAAGAGATTAGGAATCTCCAGGGAAGGTGTACCGGAATGCCAGGTCGACTCACCATTATTAGGAAATGTGTCCATATAATCATTCACATGTGTCTTCTTGCTCAGATTTTTCGTTGCATGGCTTCCAGAAATTTGCGTCATGTGGAAGCCAAGTGAAGTCTATGGAATTTGTTATGTTTGTGTAGAGCTGAATTATAGACAAATCAACAGACGGCAGAGGGGCATTTTCGGGCAATCGTTTGGCAGTTGCTGTTATAAGGCAATGCCAGTAAGAGTGGTAGCCCTTGGTGTCAAACAGATAAACAAAATAAACCTTGCCATGATAGAACCATCACGAAAACCAATACGGTACATTCAGAGCATGAGCAAAACATTAACCATGTGCCACTTGACTTTTGTACACCTGACATTTCGTTTATGGCTACTTGGCTGTTAATTCTGTCTGTAGCAGCCTACCGGTCAGTCTGCTGGGTCAGGACGATGGCTAACCATGCTGGACAATGAGTAGCTAGAGCGTCAGGAATGTGTGCAAGCTCAAGCCCGAGGTGCCAGAGCAGTAGTAATGTGTAAACCCGTACGACCACACACACACACACACACACACACACACACACACACACACACACACCTGGACACACACACACACACACACACACACACACACACACACACACACACACACACACACACACCCACACACACACACACACACACACACACACACACACACACACACACACCTGGAGATGCATATTCAACAGACTGACTGTGAGAACACACAGGACAATAACCTATAGTGTCTGTCTGCCAGTGCCAGGGGGAGGCCGCTTAGAGACCAGGATTACTGCATGTTTTTGTGAGGTACCTACCCTAGGGGACACAGGGAGAACATGCACACTCCACACAGAAAGGCCATTTCACCAACCCCCATGATGACACGGAGGAGGAGACACAACGCCATCACTCACAGCATTCCTGGGATCCTGGGAATCGAACCCAGGACCTTCTAGCGCAAACACTGTGCCACCGGATCCTGTTGTCAACCGTTTTGGCACTGACAAGAACGAAATAAAAACTAAGCTATGATATACTGACAATTTGGTCAACAAATAAAAACTAGATTAATTGGTAGGGAGGGACTATTAAGAAGAGATCTTGTACAACTCGCCTGGCCTAACCTGCAAGGATTTTGGCTTTGATGGGAGGGGAACGGTGCAGCCACGCGGTAAATCGGGTAGATCTGATTTGATCTCAGATATGTCTCGTCATCCCCGGCCCCACCCCCGCCCCTCCACTGCTGTGCTACGTCACATCATTTGGAGTGACACCCACCCCAAAAGGTTGACTCCCACTTGAAGGCCAGGTTGAAAAAATTAGAGGCTACTGTAGAACTGAAAGATTTTTTTATGTCCCAGGACTCCCAGCCAATGCGATGCCACCAAGGCCGAACAAAACACATTGCCGTCATCAAAATCAACAGTACATTTAAACGACTAAAATCACGACTCAAAAATATGACGGAAAATAAATGGAATTTTACAGGATACAGTCGTCCATCCCCCGTTCACATCGTGGCATCGATGAAAAATGACTGCGCTTCTCTCCGCTCCGCTAATTGTTGTTGGAGGCTGAAGGGTGCGTTGTTCATTTCACTTAGCGACAGGTGGGTGGGGAGGCGGGGTCATTAATATGGGAACGTGTCCATCCATCTACCTGAACGTCAGGACAATCACTCAGAGAGGAGGAGGCGGGTGGTAAGGCAGGGTCTGCATGGCCTGTTTACAACACACAGCTAGGCACATTAACAACACTGTGGGGAACCACAGCCAGACATTCATGACACACACACACAGACACACACACACACACACACACACACACACACACACACACACACACACACACACACACACACACACACACGCACACACACACACACGCACACACACACGCACACACTGTGGCCATGTATATATCGACACCCAGACAAGTGTTACAATCATCAAGTACCGGTACATTGCATACAGTACCGCTATAGCGCAAGATTCAAAGGGGTGTGTGTGTGTTTGTATAGTACTGTACACTTGTACACGCATGTGTGTAGTACACATATTGCTTTTACTCACAGAACATAGATAGTATAGTGCACATGCTCTTAAATCTCTCATTCTCTCCCTTGCCGGTCACTCCGAGCTTGACAGGTTTACGGACACACACACACACACACACACACACCACACAGTCTTCCAGATCAATCATGCGAAAGTATTTACAAATGCACCTGGGATGGTGAGAGGAGGCCAGATGCGGAGCGACTGGCACAGGGCCGGGCGGGCAGGGCCTGTTTGAGTGCTTTCCAATGTGTCCGCAGTGTCGACATCCATTACACACTCATCCACACCTCAAAGGAGGAGGAGGAGAGAAAAAAAAGACGTTTGCATGACCTTTACTGAGTGTCAAATCTGGGAGACGGAAGAGGGAGAGAGCAATAGTGGGGAGAGATTTTAACAGGATCTGTTGATGCAGGCCTACATAAGCACAAAGGCAGAGAGGGGTGTTACTCACTTTGTCTTTAATTGTTGGGTTGTGGACCAGGGAGGGTGTAATGTTTCCATTAGGATAGTGTCGATAGAAAAGAGGGCTTTTTAGTTTTCACCTTCAAATTACAACACACAGACACACACACACACACAACGCACCAATTTCCTGAGGTCAGCTCTTTTTTCTATGCGGAATGGGCCTGTTTTAACACACACACACACACACACAGGGCAGTCCCTTGGCATTCAGACATCGTTCAGCGTCGGGGCGAGGGTGAGAGTAAGTGAAAAGAGAGAGTGAATAGGGTGGGAGAGCGGCGAGGGAGAGAGAACGCTGATTGAAAGACCGTGATTAGCAGTTTTGAACAGGAGTTGTTCTGACAGCGATGTCTCAGCCTCCTGAGGATCAGTCAAGGAGAAGTCAGTGCTTTAGAAAGCTCTCTCTCTCCCTCTCTCTCTCTCCCCTCTCTCTCTCTCTCTCTCTCTCTCTCTCTCTCTCTCTCTCTCTCTCTCTCTCTCTCTCTCTCTCTCTCTCTCTCTCTCTCTCTCTCTCTCTCTCTCTCTCTCTCTCTCTCTCTCTCTCTCTCTCTCTCTCTCTCTCTCTCTCTCTCTCTCTCTCTCTCTCTCTCTCTCTCTCTCTCTCTCTCTCTCTCTCCCCCTCCCCCTCTCCCTCTCTCTCTGGGGCGGATCTATGCATGGGCATGGGGGGGCAATGCCCCTCTGAGTGCCCTACCAAACATGATGGCTTGCAAAACAACCCAAGATATTTCAAATTAAAGTGCTTATATTTAAAATGATTTGGAACACTACTACTGCTACTAACTAACTACAGTTGTGTCACCACTAAACCAACAGCATTTCATCATTGAAAACAGAAAACTCTCTGAGTCAGACCGTTAGCTTTATGCATGCTGCGTGTCTGTTGCAACTTCAACAACAACTGATGTTATTATTAATGCTTTACTTGCCTAATATAAGTCCTACAACTGAAAATGGTATGGGGGCAGCAGGCAGCTTCATCCGCGACACGGGCGATGAAGCCCCCATGCCATTTTCTCCTGCCCCCACAATTGGGAAATGTTACATCCACCCTTGCTCTCTCTCTCTCTATCCATCCCTCCTTGTCCCATCACACCACCCTGGCCCACACTTCCCTGCCCCTCTATACCAAAAAGAAAAAAAAATCAATATGGTTGCCGTGCAAAGTGCAGTTTGAGCCCAAGGGGGAGGGAGTTGGGGCAGGGGTGGTGGTGGTGGTAGGGGGGGGGGGGCAGTGTCCTCCAGGGTGGTCCCACGGGCAGTGTCAAGGACAGACCTGCAGGTCCTGGTGGTGGTGGGGGGGCGGTGGGGGGGACCTGGTTTGCCCTCTCCTCTGCCCACAGTGCACTTGGGGGAGGCTAACATGGGGGCCAGGGCTGAGGAGAAGGAAGGTGGATCGATATATATATATAAACAGGTGAAGCGTAGAAAATCAGCGCCTGCGGAGTCTGGGCCTCTGCAACGTCACACTCCTCCACACACAAAGAGAGAGGAGGGGTCACATCACACCTGGTCATTCTGTTCAAAATTCTGTGTAAACAATTCGATAACATTTAGCAAGACAGTGTCTGAGGAAGCGTCAGGGCGGCAAGACATCGCAGCCCAAATAATACTCAGACCAGCCAAAATGTTGCGACATTGAGGGGTCAGAAAACTGAGCTCTCAGAAGGGCTGTTGCAGGCCTAAAAGAAGGACATTTCCAAGATTTTCCTGAGAGAGAACAAATGTGAACCAAATGGACCCTTGCGGGTCCATATGGTTCCATTTGTACACTCTCTATACTCAGCGCCGAGCCTTCCTGTTACCCACACGGGTTAGACTAGTCACAACATACAGCCAGCACATACACTTTAGGTTACGTCTCTCTCTCCCTCACACACACACACACACCCACCCACCCACACCCACACCCACACGGTATGTGTGTGCTACTCTCACACAATGCCACAAGGAGATCTACATTAAAGCGGTCATCACAACAACAGCACACGAATAAACCCCAAAGTAGCCTAACGCTCGCTGTCAAGCAGTGTGGAATATAAAAATCACCCCCCATCCCACCCGCCCGCCCCAAACGCTGCCTTTGTCAACAAGCAGCCGTTCCTCATTTGCATACAGTAGGCTTGACGGGCGAGGCCCGTCGTCGTCGCTGCGTAGCACATGTGACACCGGGAGGGATTTCAGCCCCGTCGAGTGTCTGCGTGCAGTGTGACTGACTGACTGATCACAGTGGAAGTGGCTGCGTGTGTCTGTGTGTGAGTGTCTGCGTGTGTGACTGACTGATCACAGTGGAAGTGGCTTGTGTCTCTAATCCGGTACCACTGTTAAGACAGTGCAAAGACCCGGCTCTGTGTAGCCGAGCACGGGCTGATCAAACCCATCATGTGACAGGCAACCTCCTCAAATGACGGCGATTTCCCCGGCTCTCTGTCCTTCTAGGTTCCATATTAGATCATCTGGTGTGTTTGCCGGCTGCCTATCCCCACAGCGCTTCATCTGGGATAAAGATGATTTGCAATCCAAACCCAGGAAAGGTTGAGAGTCAAGGGTAAATCAGGGGCTAAAGCGGGTGGGGGGGGATAGAAGAGCACCGGATTGGCTGACAGCTGTGACAGCGTATTTTAACCCTATGCAAAACATAAGCTTCCTGTATGTCACCTCACACGCCATCCCAGGGCTATCTTTCTTTTTTTCCTCCCTCTCCCTCCATCGGTTACAATTATTCATCCTGTCCTGTTTGTTAACAGTTGGTTGTAAATAAGGTTCCATAAAAACGATCCAGGGGTCCCCGCATCGTGAACGGGGAATGTTTTTGACCTGGGCTGGGCTATTAGTAAAACATATGGTAACAGACACAGATGTGGGCTAAAGAGCTCTCCCGGACGAGTTTAATTCTATTCCGTTGTAGTCTGCAGATCAGATTATCGCGCATTACGATGTGACCTCAGATTAATATTAAATTAAAAAGGTCCTGGATATAATTTGGGGCTGTTTACACGGGGCCGGGTCCCTCCTCCTTCCTGGAACTGGGGAAGCAGATATAGGTTCACTATAATGGCATTAGGCAAATCCTAAAAACACACACACACACGCACGCACACACGCACAGCAGAAGGCACTTGTCCTGCTTGGGAATGGGAAGCCACCCTTGTGTTTTTATTTATTTATTTATTTATCCATCTTTCCTTCACTCATTGTGAACAAAGGCAAATATTCTACCAGGGAATTGAAGAGCTTAATCCTCTTTACACCCTTCCCCAGTAGCTTGAATGGTGACAGATTAACAAGCTGGAGGTTTACAAACCCAGCCATTTGAAAATGTAATTGCTGGTGGCTCACACTGCGATGCGTGTGTTTTAAAGTGTCGGGTTAATATTAACACTAGAGATGGGGAGTAAAAAAAAAAAAGAAGCATAACAAGTCAGGAGGACGCAGACACGTACTGTAGACACGATGTGGTCCAGAGCCACAATCAGGGGCGGATCTAGGCATGGGCATGGGAGGGCAATGCCCCCCTAAATGCCCAGACTGCCCTACTAAACGTGATGGCATGCACACAACTCAAGATATTTCACATTAAAGTGTTTATATTTAAAATGATTTGAAACACTACTACTGCTACTAACTACAGTCGTGTCACCACTATACCAACAGTATTTCATCATTGAAAACTTTCATCATTGAAAACTCTCTGAGTCAGACCTTTAGCTTTATGCATGCTGCGTGCCTGTTGCAACTTCAACAACAACTGATGTTATTATTGATGTATTACTTGTCTAATATAAGTTCTGTATCTGAAAATGGAATGGGTGCGGCTTCGTTGCCCATGGCGCAAAGCAGCATGCAATAGGTTACATCCGCCCCTGTCCATCCATAAGGTGAGACAATAATGCCATGAGATGGAACAGTTATGGAAATTTGCATGTCACATTAATTATTGTGGCCAAAAAGATTCATGATATTATCACGAAAATCAAAATACACCTAAAACTCCACCACATTTAAAACATTTTACATTTTTCAATGTAAAAATATCCCACCATTCCTGATGACATCATCAAGATGTGTTTCACCATGTTAATGATTTTTCTTTCAGACCAGAGAGTGTAAAAATGGATTAAATGTGTACACTCTTAGAAGGTTAAAAATGGGTGGAATTCTTTAGCCCTTGGAAGGTATGGCATGGTTGGTAGGGAACACATTTTTTGGCGAAACAATTACTTGTGTAGTGTGAAATTAACATATCACACCTCACAGGTCTGTTTTATCAAGTATATCAACTTGGGTTTATCATTAGACGCAAACTGGGCGATTAGTGAATTTGCCCCCTCCCTAATAGTGAATGAATGCTGCATCTCTATATCCCAGAATATTCTGATATGGCATATAAGTACACTATGGCATATAACTACACAAACCTATCCATTATTTGTGTTTATTTTAAATAGTGCAGATGGCAATCTGCAAGCTCACAAGTTCACAACTCATGACAGCAAATGCACCATGAGCTTTGAGATTGTGCAATCATGATATATATGATCCTGCCGATATTACACAGACCTAATAAAAGATCCATCTATCACCTCCTACTCCCACCCAGGGTAGAGAGCTCTGACATACCAGCAGGGAGCTACCAGAGGACTAACTGGCAGCCCCCCCTCCCCACCTCATCCCCAAGCTTTCTATTCTAGATGCCATGGTTACTGTTCACTTCGACTAATGATTACAGCCAATCAGACTGGGGTTAACAGGGCTGGGCGTTTAACAGCTGGCAGGAATGGAGGTGAATGCATTACACACACAATAAAAAATTAAAAAAACAGCCCCAGCATCTGAGGTGTACTTAGCACAGAAGGAGAGGAGAGAGGAGAGGGATCTGGGGAGGAGGAGGAGCTGGGGTGGGGTGTGGTGGGAGGAGAAGAGTGTGGAAAAGAGGAAGCGTCAGATAATGTGATGTCCAAGTGCCACCTAGTGACAACTCTCTGGCCTGACCGGTCGGTCCTGCAGGCTCCAGAGGACAGGACAGGGGGTCAAGATCAAGAGAGAAGAGACCCAGGGCAGGAGGCCCCTGATCTGGGGCGGATCTAGGCACGGGTATGGGGGGGGCAATGCCCCCCTAAATGCCCTGGCTGCCCCACCAAACATGATGGAAGGCAAAACAAACCAAGATATTTCAAATTAAGGTGCTTATATTTAAAATGATTTGAAACACTACTACTGCTACTAACTAACTACAGCTGTGTCACCACTAAACCAACAGCATTTCATCATTGAAAACAGAAACTCTCTGAGTCAGACCTTTAGCTTTATGCATGCTGCATGTCTGTTGCAACTTCAACAACAACTGATGTTATTATTGATGCTTACTTGCCTAATAAAAGTCCTGTAACTGAAAATGGTATGGGTGCGGCTTCATCACCCGTGGTGCAAAGCGACCCCATACCATTTTCTCCTGCCCCCCAAATTGGGAAATGTTACATCCGCCCCTGGGAAGGAAGCAAGCTCCGGCTTTGGGGAAGGAAGGAAGCCGGCTGGAGATCCATGAACCAGATAAATATTATTTTTTGTTTTGATGTTATATTTCAGTGAGCATCAAGTCTTTTTGGAAAAACATAGGTCGTAAATCTCAGTTTCAGACATAAATTAAAAAAGATAACATTGCTCAGTTTGTTTCCGACGATGCTACAGGATATCTGGATTGTGTATCCCAACCGTGGATCAAACCCAGCCGTACCCTGGGCCTATGCTAGCTCCCCTCGCTCATACCCTCAACTCCCCCCAGCCACCCCCATCCGGCCCAGGTATAAATCACAGCCTGCCAGGGCCCAGGAGGTGAGAGAGATGAGATCGGAGGTGAGCTTGAAATAATGCTTATGTCACGGCGGGTCAGCCCTCCATTATGGCCGTTTCAAAAACTATTAATCTTTGCTTGTAGTCAGTGGCCTAGAAATAATTACTTCATCTAACCCATGTAATACAGCATGACCAACGGTCGAGCCTGGTCAATTTGAGGCTGTGGGCCGGGGTGGGCGTGTGGGTAGAGGTGGGAGGAGGGGGGTAGGGGGGGGTCGCTCACAAATTACCGCCTCTGTCTTGCTGCTATTGGGTGACTGATGTCCCGGCTCACTCCGGCTATATGGGACCGTACGATCCCAACACTGATTTAGACAGATACACACACACAAATACATGTGCTTCTCGCTAAGAGGCAGCGGTTCCCAAACCTTTTAGCGCAAGATGGGTTGCAAGCTTGTAGATTTTCACTATTCTTAAACATCTGTTTCTTTTTTTTGTTTGTTTAGTTGCTTCTTAGAGTTTTTCTTTGATGTATTCATGAAATTATCATTTATACAAATCCTTCAATTGCTCTTTTTTCACATAAAGACCCCAAAAAAACGCTGTTGTGCCTTTATTGATAGTCAACTATACTAGACAGAAAAGGGGGAAGGCAGATTAAAGGTATAGTAAGTGATTTCAAATATTGTTATTTTCTTTCTTCTTTTTTGGCCAATCCTCCCTACTATACTGTGGTGACCATATAAGGAGTTCTTCTCTGTCCCCAGTGAGCCCCTGGGCCCCTGAGTTTTCCAAATCACCCAAATCACTTAGCGTGTCTGGGCATCTTTGAATTTCTCTTAGAGCAATGTAAAAGAAAAATTAGTAGGAAACAAAAAAATGAAGGGACCCAGAAATGTTTTTGTCTGTGACCCATAATTGCTTTGCAACGCGATGCTAGCTTGTAGACCTGATATCTTCACTCAAGATTGGGGTAAATGCAGGTTTCTCGACCTGAAAGGTTTGGGGGGTAACAAACTGCTCCAATAGGATATACTGTATATAGACCCTGATGTGCAATACCTGCAGGTCCTCCCATAAGGATCCTTGAGAATCCCTCCATCCATTCCTGCTCTATCCAGCCACCTATACCCATTAGTTTGTCCATCCATCCAGCCAACTTATTCATCCAGGGAGCCATCCATCCGCCCATTTCTTATCAGGCCCTTTCACTTCATCCATCCATCTCTCTGTGATGTGTCCATTCATCCATCTATCAAACCCCAGCAGCACCATCTCTGACCCCCTGGAGCTCATTTGTGACAGTGTGGAGCCATGGCCTCCTCCGCTGGGGACTATGAAATACTACCGCCATGGCAAGACAATAAAGAAAACATACATGTACACAGGCGCGCGCACACACACACACACACACACACACACACACACACACACACACACACACACACACACACACACACACACACACACACACACACACACACACAGACACACACACACACACACACACACACACACACACACACACACTTTGCTTTGTTATCTTATGGAGAGAAAGCGCGCCAGCCAGCCAGCCCTAGTAGCACTAGCATGGTCTGCCTCTATGATCGTCACACACACAGCAAAGTATGTATGGATATGACACAAATAAATACAGCCCTGCGGTGGCTGTCAGCAGCTGCGCGTCGCAGGTGCAAATTTAATTAGTCAAGGTGAAGTCTCCCTCCCTTGTCTCGTGGGGTGGGGTATGGAGGGAGGGGGAGAGGGGTGGGCTATGGAGGGGGAGGGGGGTCTTCGCCCCACACGCAACTGTAAACACACGCAATATCCTAATCAGGTGTCACCGCCGCGTTTGATCAGCTCTCGAAAACTTGTCACACGAAATCCCTGGCTGGCAGCGAGTGTGTGGGTACGAAGGGAGGGGGGGTTGGGGGGGAACAAAGGGAAGGAGCTGTCACACCAGAGGACGGGGTGGTGGACGAGGCGGGTGGGGTGGGGTAGGGTGGAGGGATAGGTGGGTGGGTGAGGAGAGTTTGCCCATTAGCGGTCTGCATCCGTCTCCCCTCTCTCTATCCACTCTCCCCTCACTTCACTTCCCTTCCTTTCCTCTTCAATCCAGTCCTCTCTCCCTCTCTCTCTCTCTCTCTCTATGTCCCGAATAGTTAAAACGCGACTCGTTTCATACCTGCGATGCAGTGCAGGCACGTCGCAGGTGTTGCCTCGGCATGAAGAAAGAAAAACAGGCGATCTGTAAGCACGCGGCACGTCTCCTGAACGCCGCGCCGCCGGCTTACATATCCACTGTTTTTCAGTTGCCGGCGTGTACCGCCGAGTACAAAGCAAACGCCTGTGTGTGTGTGTGTGTGTGTGTGTGTGTGTGTGTGTGTGTGTGTGTGTGTGTGTGTGTGTGTATACCCGTCCAGAGGAGGAGCGGGCCTCATGCGTGACAGCCGGGCTTCCAGGGATGACTGTGATATTTCAACATCGGTGCAACGCAAACGCACACACACACACACATATACACATACATACACGCTTAACAGCCACTGACATCACTGAGCTCGACAGAACTTGAAAAGTAGTAGTCGATATGGAGTTGTATTGTTTACCTTAAAGAGGAAAACACACACACGCGCACAGGCAGACATTGTGCATCTTGCACAAGAGAGAGAGAGACACCAGTGGAATCTACTACTACCCTTCTTCTTCAAGCAGGTTTCTCAACAGTTTTGGATCCTTCGGTTTGAGAGCTGCCGGTGGGAATCGCTGGAGACAGCCCTCCTCCCTCCCTCACATCGCCCGCGGGCTCAGATGGGCTCAGGCACCGGTGGCGCGCGCACGCGAGTGAGCGCGGAGGCAGCCGAACAGGAAAACAACAAACATCCGCTACATTAGACGGCTGTTTACCTTTCATTTATGTTGATATTGAATACATTAGCCGATTGAACCACCTCCGGATAGGGAAAAAAAAACACGCCGGCTGGAAATGACAAGGCCCAATCGTCTTTGCGACGACTGCGGTAGCTGAGATTACAGCCCAACAAAGGGAGAGATGGGGGGGGGAATGTTTAAAACCTGCATAGCGATACATAAATTAATTAAAGGACACGCACAAAAAAAAGACAAGCGACGAATTAAAGTTGGAAACATCTGTCAGCGACTAATGCCGCGATTTACACCCGTGTTGTTCGCCGCCGTGTCTCGCGTATCTACAAGCTCACAACGCGTCGACGCCGTGCCGCGGCGAGAGCTTGTAGATCGGATGTTTTTGGGGTGAGAGAGAGACTGGTGCGCGACTATAAGTATAAATCACCCTTTAGCTTGCCAACATAATACCAGTGTTAGAACATTTATACCCTTGAAGTTAATGATCCCCTCTTTAATTGACAGTCAAGGAAAAATGGTCGCCGCAGCATCCTGCCGAGACACAGATAAGAAAATCACCCCCACCGTCACCACCACCAACTCTCACTCTCTCTCCTCACCCCTCCTCTCCTCCCTAAAATAAAATAATATTTAAATATTTAAAAAAAAAATAGTTTAAAGAACCTTGGCACTAATCCCCATTGTCATCCGCGGCGCAGCAGAAGGACTTACAAACACAGATAACTGGTGGCGGAGCTGTCTCGTTTCTCTGGAGTTATGAGGCTGGGGGTTCGCTTGGTGCTGTTGGGGTTTGTGGTGGAGGGTAGGGAAGGAGAGAGCGAGGGAGTCAGGGTGGGGTGGGTGTGTAGGGGGTGCTTGCATCAAGTCACTCAGATTAGCTCCAATCCCTGCAGTAACAACGCTGCCACTCACCACTAGACACTAGCCTGTCAACACATTTACATGAGTCCGTCCCGGTATGTCACAATGCCCCCCCGACAAGCCCCTCACATGACAATAGCTTTGATAAGTGGAGTGTGTGTGTGGAGGGGGGGGGGGGTCTACTCACTCACACTGGATATACAGTCAGTGTGGAGCAGATGATTGTGTTGTTGGATTAGGGTTGGGTGCGTTGGGTTGCGTGTGTCGTGTCGTCTCCACTGACACTGCAATAATAAGTTTGGAAGAAGACTTTGAGGAGTCAACCAGCTTTACATGCCATGTGTTACACTACAGCACACAATGTGGGAGATATACTATAACAACATAATGTACCAATCGCAGAAATACAGCCATGAAAGTGGCACACATGCAGCATGCCTGAGCCCATTTAGACCTGTTGCAAATACATGGTTATGCCTTTCAATCCATGACGGCAACAAAAAGTGCCAAAAAGCGCTTAGCCAACTCCCAAAATAACAGTTTTCTCTGTGTCTCAGCCATGTTAATAACAAGAAGCCATGTGTGCGTACTCACAAGTGTTGAAAATAACAGTCTTGCTGAGGAAACACAGTCCTCTCGTCGGTAAGGGGGCAACACAACATCCTATGAGTAGGGCAACCAAACGGCCAGCTGCGTCCCTGCTTTCAATCCAGGAGCTACCTGTGTTTCATCAGTTGTTATACAGAATCTGACAACATAATTAGTATCTGGACTGCCATGATTTTTGTACCTTTTTCTATTTTGTGTCTATTGTTTTATTGTTTAACATTACTCTCAGTGTCCAAAAGCCCAATCCAAATGTATTACTATTAAGGCCATTTCACACGGCTTGGCATCAAACAACACAATTCATTCTCCAACTGCAATTCTTAAAAATGATAAGCTACTATAAGCCAACATAAACTGTAGCATATGCAAAGAACAAAAAGTTGGATCAGCCATCTACGTGTATATACAACACCTATTAATGATGAGTGGTAAGTGTTTGACCAAGCTAAATGGGCTGTAAGTAAATACAACAAGAAATAACACATAATCTAATTGGCAGCTGCAACAGACCAATACGACGCAGTTCCAACTGCAGTTTGTTCCCATTCAGGTTGCATTGAACGGCGCTCGAGAGCTCAGTTTCTGACCCCTCAATGAAGCAACTACAGTACTAGACGGCTCTGTCCAATCAGAAATTGTCGTAGCGTTGCCAAGACACCAGACAGCCAATCAGATAGCCGCTACAAAAAAAAACCCAAGGCTCAGAGGTCGGCTAGCGCCATAGAGTATAGACAGGGTTATCACCTCTGTTGACTATCATGGAGCGGCTCATTGAAAACAATGCATTTCCCAATTTCAGTTTGTCACCCCGCAATGTTGCGGCGACCTCTTAGGCAGTGGGCTATTTACATACCTATCGCCTGTGGGTGATTATTGGCAGCTTCGCAGCTGCCGATAATATACAGTATCCGCAGTGGTCAGAGTTGGCACAGCAGCCATATTGGTAAGAAATTGGACCTTACTTCCTTCTTAAGACTTACAAATTATTCTAATTAAGGATCTGTTCAGAGTTACACCCCTAAAAGGAACCACTTGGAAACCCAGAGCGTCCCTGTACGTCCGTTTGAGTGGCCTGCATGGCAGTGTGTTTGTTTGTTGTGAGCCTCGCGTGCCATCGCCCCGCTTGGAGCACAGTCCTGCAAACAAATGACAGTGGCTGCCCTGGACACAGGCCGGGTCAGAGCCCGCATGACACCGGGGCTGTCAGTGGAACCCTGGCGTTCCATAACCCATAACCCTCGCCATCCAACACACACACACTGATACATATTGTGTGTGTGCGTGCACTACGGCACGCACAATGTGCACACAAACGTGCTTGTGTCCACATGCACCATCGCGCGCATGCACAGCCGCAGACGCACACACAGTGTGTGTGTCAGGGCCGGATCTAGATGGGGGCAGGGGTGGGCAGAGCCCACCCAAACGTGCATCCTGGCCAGCCAATGAAAGGTAATATCAGTGGTTTTCGACCAGTGGTCCAGGGACCACTAGTGGTCCTTGAGAGGGCTCCAGGTGGTCCACAGGCTAAATGTTGAAAAGTTGGTTAACCAGATCTAACTCTTTGAGAGCGGCAAAATGAAACCAAATGGACCCGCAAGGGTCCATGAATGATGGGTCCAAACCCATGGTCTGAATTAGCCCAAGTCTACACAAGTCTAAACTAGAGAATGTAGAAGATTAATGGTCATTTTGATCTGTATGTTTGACTGTTTTGTCTCCCAAATCTAGCCTGGAATTGTGGACAAAAGCAAAAAAAAAATTTAGTTTTGGGGTCTGTAGGACTAAAATGAAATGGTGTTCCGTGGCTCAAATTCTGAATAAATAGTGGGCCCTGGTGTCAAAAAGGTTGAAACCCACTGCTTCATATGAAAAACTTTGGAGTTGCCCACACTGCCATTCTTCCAGCCCACCCTAGTAGGGCTGGCTAAATCCGGCCTGTGTGTGCGCGCACGAGCCGAGCATGTACACCGTCTTTACAAACACGCACTCTCTCCAAAAACACCAACACTGCAGCCCTGACTTTACCACTCACCAAGCCTCCCTCCCTTTCTTTCTCTCACTGTCTTGTCTCTGTCACTGGAGAGGTATGTTATTATTTATATTTGGTCCAGAGCTCCACTGGTTCGGACTTGCATTGGAGCTCTGTTGGTCTCCGTGCATTCGGCCATTACTGCACCCGACCAGCCTCTCTTCTCTACTGGATATATAAAGAACGTTTTACCTACTCACCAAAATAAACACGTCTTGTGTCATTAGAAAGCCTACTTACCTTGGTGGTCGCACTCTTAGCCCCCCACCACACGGATAAATTGGACTTTTTGGCCAGAACACGATCGTTTTTCACCGGAAAAACAACCAGGATTTGCGCCCTCTACCGATATTGCCAATAGAAAAGTTCCATAGGAAATATTTTTCCTTGAGTGAAAAACGATCGCGTTCTGGCCAAAAAGTCCAATTTATCCGTGTGGTGGGGGGCTAAGAGTGCAACCACCAAGGTAAGTAGGCTTTCTAATGACACAAGACGTGTTTATTTTGGTGAGTAGGTAAAACGTTCTTTATATATCCACTAGAGAAGAGAGGCTGGTCGGGTGCAGTAATGGCCGAATGCACGGAGACCAACAGAGCTCCAATGCAAGTCAGACTCAGAAGCAGTGGAGCTCTGGACCAGAGCTAGTTATTATTTATATTTTATTTTTATCTGGGGGGCGGTGGGGGTGGGGGGCTGACTGACCCGCTGCCCCCTAGTAGAACTCATCTGAATAAACAGAGCCGCAAGGATGAGCAAGAGAAAATCTGCCTATATTCTGATATTCTGATGGGAGAGGAGATCTGTGTGTGTGCGCGCGCGCACACACAGAGAGGGGGGGTGTTATCTACTTTTTTATGCACGTTTGATCATGTGGCTGACAGCAGCGGTGGACGGGATTACGGACTGTTGAACAAAAGGCTTGTTGGATGGTGGATGGTGAGCAGAGGCGTGCATGTGAGTTGTGCGCCGGGTGTGTGCATACATGTCCGCCAGTGTGTGCGTGCGTGCACATACGTGTGGGTGTCGGGCCTCAGCCCTAGACGGGTGGGTGTTCATGCCCTGACAGTGTTGATGCTTCGTGACAAGTCTGCCACACCACCACCACAGCACCATAGCGTGTACACAGCACCACGTGTCCTCCCCTCCCCTCCATTCGAAGTCTGTCACTCATGCAGTGTTGCCAACTGCCAAAATCCACTATTGTGGCGCTTCCAAAATGCACTAGAAATGCACTAGAGCATGCAGTGGTTTTCAGCTATTTTCATAAACCAGGGCCCAATATTTATTTTCTGCATTTTAGCCATGTTGAGTTTAGTCTCTCAGACTAATTTAAGAGAAATAACTGGCAAAATGTTGGTCAAAATGGCAATTCTTTTACACTTTCTAAATGTGTAGATTCACATGTTTAAATGAAATTTAACTCTTGAGAGCGTAAAATCAAAATGGAAAAATGGTGAAAAACGAGGGTTTTATCTCTGGCACTCGTCAACAAATTTCGCCCCCAAAACTCACCAGCAAAAAAGCACTAGATTTTCCGCCAGGAGTTTTTTCACTAATTTTGGTGCTATAGGGGGGGTCTGGGGAAAAAAATAAATGAATTTAGCGACAAATGAGCCAAGTTGGCAACAGTGGGAGGAGGTGGAGGAGGAGCGTGCACGAGGAGGAGGCCAGCAGGCCGGCAGGCAGACGTGAGGAGGAGTATAGGAGTATATAGGAGCAGGAGGATGAGGAGGAGGGAGAGGGTTGGTCATGGGGTTAAGCGTAGGGAAGACAGCGATGAAAGGCAACTGTCATGCACCAGTGCTCGCCCAGGAGAGCCTGTCTCTCTCGCGGAGAGAACATGCAAAGTGTGCTGGGCCTTCTCCTCCTGACAACACCCCAATCCCCCCCCCCCCCCCCCCCCCCCCCCACACCGCCCGCGCTCCCAGACTCACACACACACACACACACACACACACACACACACACACACACACACACACACACACACACACACACACACACACACACACACACACGTACGCACAGTCTAGCCCTCAAAAACATAGGGGATTGACTACGCAACAACGTAGAAGAGGCAGTGCCTGTCTGACAGTGTGCCACTCAAGCTGTCGACCCTCTCTCTCTCTCACTCTTCTACGCATATGCAAGGAAAAGTTGGTCTGATGAACAAAACACACACTGAAGAAGCACTGAGACATGAACAGGCTGCTACCTGAAGCAGAGAGACCAGCAGAGCACGACCCACCCACCCACCGTGGCACCCACCCACCAACTGACCAACCGACTGACCGACCGACACCATGATGCAACAGCTTTGGGTCTGATGTGATGCCCATGCATAGATTGCCCAGGGCTGTATGACTGCAGATATACCAAATAATCAAATAACGAGCGGTCTGGCTGTGATACACAAACAACTACTGTGAAACAAGCTAGATAGGGAAGCCTATCTGAGAGTTGGGCCTGAGGAGTAATGCCATTATGCCATTAACTGGTGGTTTGAAACTGAACATTACAGTGTAGCGTATTACAATGAGCATTACGTGCAGGTTGACACTTGACACTAGTATGCATCCAGCTCCCTGCATGCCCTCTAGGAGCTATAGATGCCAACAAGCCAAACTCACTGAATGGAACCAACCATCTACGCCATTTGTTGTCTCCACCGTAAGGTGGTGACTATGTTTCACCCCTTGTCCATCTGTCCGTTCGCTGTTAGGTCACACTGTGGGTGACGTAACAGAAGCAGTTGCCTGCAGGGGTGAAACATAGACACAGGGGTGCAGGGGTGACTCACCATTATGGTGAGTCGCCACCAGTGACTGTTACGTCACCCTGTGGAGGTGACTGTTGCCCTCACAGGGTGACGTGACCTGAGCTGGTATAGAGATCTGTGCCAGATCTAGTTAAACAAATGATTTGATTCAGACCCCAAAAAGTGATGAAGGGTGAACCAAAGTGGGCGTGTCACTATACAGGTTGGAAGATGCAGATGTAAACCATCATTAAATACTCACATCTTAGTTGTTGTTATACTGTACTGATCTTCTGCACAGACAGACACTTTTGCTGAAGAAGACTGGACACAAAAGCGACATCACGCTACATGCGAACAGACAGCAAGTACCCAGACAGATCCAGGAGATAATACTATCAACAATACTTATAAAGACCTCCTAAATATACCACCATTGCGTCTTCAAATATCAACGACCGTGAACCGATAACCGTTAACTTCCACCCACTCCACTCACACAAGTAACAAACAAAAAAGTGGAGTGAATCTTGTGAATGGTGGTGAGTGGGTACAGCTGGCTCTATGCTTGCTAATGCCAGCAGCCCAGCACTAAAGTTGGCTCCTGTGAAAAGGGGCACCATATAAGGGGGCACCATGTACAGTGCCCACTCCCACCCACCCTCCTCTGCCCCTGGGCAGCGAGCGAGCAACATGCTAGGCACTTCCACACACTTTCATTACACTACATTTATTGAAAAGAACTTATGATGTACAAATTAACAGTTAGTGTTTACAGAGCCTTGTGAAAGTGGACTCCCGCGGGGGGGGGGGGGGGGGGGGGGGGGGGGGGGGTTGGGGGGGCCTTGTGGACCCTCCATCGAAACCAGATGTCGAGGAACACTATAACGATGAGGTACTTTGCTTTTATTGGAAAGGTGAGCCATTATTACAAAGGAAAATAAATTCACAAATAAACAGCATCCAGAGATCCGTCCTCTCTCTCTCTCCCGTTTAAAACGGAGCAGGTGGTTCTGTGTAGTGAAAATTACTTTTACTGGAGCTAGCTAAAATTAGCAGACATGGAGGGAGGCGTGGACAAGATGTCCTTCATATGTCAATGACTGAGAACTACTATTATGTTGTTGCTGTCGCGCATGCAGAAACCTCTTATCTCCATATTTTATTCATTAATTTATTTATTTATTTCATAGCAAATGAATGCCATACCTCAGTGGTTTTCAACTTTTTTCAGACCAGGGCCCACTATTTATTCAGCATTTGAGCCACGGACCACCATTTGATGACATTATAGCCCCCACAGAACTCAAAACTAAAGATTTATTTTGCTACTTGGTCTAGTACAGATGATGAATATTTTAACTCAAACCAAAAAAAGCTTTAAACCTAATTTTTACAACTTCCCATCATTTAGCCTGGGGACCACCTGGAACCCTCTCAAGGACCAGACCACTGGTTGAAAACCACTGCCCTACCTGAGCATTCTATGGCAGGGGTGGCCAACCAGAGAGCTGTATTTTGTACTGTTACATCATACACATACACACATAAACATCAGTCCACCCCTTCCTCACACACACAACATTAATCAGAGAAATTGACTCCTAGCCCCTGCGACCCGACTACGGATAATCAAGATAATCAATGGATGGATGGATGGATGTAGTTGGCCAGTTATTTTCAACAATTAACATCGTATACGTCTCATACACAAATTCTCAGTTCAACCAAGTCCACAAAACAAAAATATAATGATTAACAATAGCGTTTTTGAAGCTTTTCACGTGAAAGCCCACTAAGAGCCGGATGAAACCAGAAAGGAAAAGGAAGCCACAGAAAAACAAAAAACATGAAATGTAGGATATCCACAAGCCCAAATATGGTGCAAAGCAAGGCTTTTTGAGCCTTTTACTGAGCTGCTCTTGTTGCAATAAATATTGTATACAAATTTAGCTTTTATGTAATCCTGAAAATTAACAGCTTTGTAAGGTTTCTATGTGACAGGGACAATACACTCCCGAGCCAAAAACTCAATGACTGGCTTGGACATAAAGCCTATTACCTCCTGTCACTTCCACATGTCCCAATATATCCGTCCACGGCATTATTGGTGTTCACTTGTCTGACTAACTTGCCGGTATCGACCATTTGCACAGCGTTCGGTGCTACAGGCTGTGTGTTCTGTTCCCCTTGGCAATAGTGACTGACTGGGGATACAAAAAGGCACACAAGCACACACGTACTAGGGACGTATGAATGGCTGCGTGTACAACGTACAACCACACACACACACAGACGTGCACACACACATACGCACATGCACACACACACACACACACACTCTGATGGGTGCCAAACAAACAGAAATGAAAATAATGACTTCCCCACAAGTAGTAGCCTTGAGTGGTTAATGAACCCCCAGGAGGCCCTGGGTCTATGTGTCTGAGGTGAGCGGGTCATTCCCATGTTTATTCAGCATCAGCCTCAAGCAGCCACCAGCACATATTGATCCAATGGATTATTCTGTGTCTCTTGTGACCAGGGGTGTGTGTGTGTGTGTGTGTGTGTGTGTGTGTGTGTGTGTGTGTGTGTGTGTGTGTGTGTGTGTGTGTGTGTGTGTGTGTGTGTGTGTGTGTGTGTGTGTGTGTGAGACAGATGAAACCCTGGCGAGGTTTGGGTCACACTCAATGTAATCTCATTGGCTCTGATAGGCGATCTGGATGGCCACTTTACATGATCCACGTTGCGGGTGGGTGGGGATGGGGGGTGGCTTGTTTGAGAATACGCTGACAGTGCTGACGATGCCAGTGGACACTAATGTGAGGTGCTAGGTAGGCCCTGTCAGACACACCGGCATGTCAAGAGCTGTTTGGAGAGACACTCCTATATAGTGACTGCTGCTTGTACACACGTACACACACACACACACACACACACACACACGCACGCGCACACGCACACGCACACGCACACGCACACACACACACACACACACACACACACACACACACACACACACACGCGCAGAAAGACAGTGATGTAGCTAGGATGGTTGTCACAATTATTACATAATCGTCTTCCTGCAAATGGATAATAAGTGCTAAATATGCATTTTTCACAATATTTCATAGAGATTTCTATTTTTTATAACTTATTATAGTCCTAATAAACCCAAGGAAAATACATCTGACCAGAAACGATGCCAAGATCAACTGAATGTGTCAACCTGATATAATGAGCCTATGGCACACGTTGTGGCTTCCTGCATTATAGATGTCCTTCACATTCAGTAGATTCTGTGATCATTTTTGGTCCAAAGTACTTTCCAGGGGGTTTATTAGGACTATAGTAGTTAATATAAAATAAAGAAATCCCCATAATATTTTGTAAAAAATATATGTATTTAGCCTGAAGTTAGAATGCCCCACCCCTTGTCTAAAACAGCTAAAATCTCTAAAACTAAAGAAAGCAGCAAATGGGGAAAAAAATAACATCAACAATTTATATTTTCTCTAACAACCTAAAACATGAACCTTGGTTGAAAAAAAAAAAAGTTTTTAAATCAATTAATTAATTAATTTGACAGATAAACCATCTAATATTGCTAAAATTAACAAACAATTTGTGGACAAGTGGGACTGATCAGTAGGACTGGTCTAAAAAGAAGAAGAAATATCTTGAAAATACAGGGAGGTACTATTGATAGCTCCGTGAACTCAAACTGAAGTTTGTATGAAGCGTAAAAGAAAATCTTCCACCAGAGTTACATTATGTCTTCGGTCTCCTGCTACGTTTAGTCTTCATCACCTTTGACAGTTTCGAATATCCACCAGAATTGAAGCCCTCCGTCCTCCTGCTTCAAGACAACACAGACGATTCACGCATGAATGGCAAATGGCCCGATGGAGGCGTATGACTCACCACGGCTCTCAGTCATGGCGAGCCTCTGCTGCCAAGCCGTAATGCCTACCATAAGGGCATCCCTGGCTTTTCCATTCTGATGTTTAGTAAGATCACAGATCCCTCTTAAACACATATGTGAGCCGCTGGCAGGCCCGCACAGCCATGTGACCCGAGACAATGCGAGCCCGGGCCATAAAAGTTGATATCCTTCCAGATGCAAACCAAATGTAGACATCATGCACCTTTAAAATGTCTGAGACAGGCCTCCATAAAAAAACACAGAGCAGGGCCTAGGAGCGGAGGTAGAGAGAGAGCGAGAGAGAGAGAGAGAGAGAGAGAGAGAGAGAGAGAGAGAGAGAGAGAGAGAGAGAGACTAGCACAGATTCTCACATTTATCAGTGGGAGGACTTGACATCTCGAGTACCAATCTATATGGACACTGACAGGTCGTCATTTACTAACAAGGAGAAAGAGAGCGAGCAGCCATCTCGCTGATATAGACAACTAAAAACTTGGGGAGTGTTATTTTATCTTCAAGGAACACTGCGTCCATGTCAGTGCTTTATGCTAGTTAAGTGTCTGGGGTCAGACTGACCACGCTGTCAAGAACGATGATGTGTCAATGGATAGACGAAGAAACCTCTCTTTTCTCTTGGTAATCTGTAACGCACAACGCTCATGGATCACTACTAGAGTGGAGCAAAGAGAGTAACTGTAGTCCAAGGAAAAACACACTCCTTCCAACGTTGACATTTATAGGCCCAAGCCTTAGGTAAAAAGAGTGTCTTGGCCAGCCAAGCCTGATCTGTAAACAACGCAGAGCAAATATACGAGCCAAAGATCAAATAGCCGACACAAGGTAAAGACAAGCGGATGGAGGGGAGGGGGGGGGGGGGGATGCTGGGGGGGTCTGAGCAGCAGACTAATCAACTCAACTCCCCCCCGCCTTGAATGAGCACATATCCGATCAATGAAAGACCTGAGGCCTTGGGCCAGCACTATATTACACAGCAAAACTTCATATTCATTCATTGATTTTACTTTTCAGAATAGTATATCACTGAACTCCAATGGGAGCGAGGGGAAGAGAGAGAGAAAAAAAAAACAGAGGCCAGGCACTGGGGTCAACCCTCGCGCGTAGCTGCGATGTTTGCAGCAATATTGATGGCATGCGCAGAAAGAAATGACTAAATATCCGGATCAATAGCTAGTTTCCCAGGCCGCGACAGGCTGCCCCCCTCCTGGAAAGGAAATATATAAATACATCTTTATGGCTAACAGGAGTAGGCCTCTTAATGAAGAGGGCTAAATGTGAAGCCTAAAGGTAAAGTCTTTGATTAGCAGAGGCCAGGAGGTGAGTGGTCCAGAGGGTCCAGAGGGCGGGGGGGTCTTGCTGATGGTACCCTGCCACGCATCCAATAGCCTGAAGGATGCTACGGCACACGCGGGAGGGTCTAAAGAGGGCCAAGGATGTGACAGGTCACAAGCCCTGAGCACAGCCCTCTGTGCTATACCTGACCCCCTCCTATCCATTTGTAATGATAATGACCCTCATGGCCGCCTGGCTCGCAATCACGTTCAAATAATGCAACGCATGTATAATTTATAAAATCGTTATGTTTTGTTACACAAAGACTTCATGCCAAGGACAGAATGTGGACTTCAGGCTACAGTAAAAAAAAACTAATAATAATATGGTGTGTTGCTAATCAGCAGTATTTAATGCATCTGTGTGTTATTTTAATGATTAAAAAAAAAGTTGTGAATAACCGATTGTCCTATGAAGTCATACTAATCTGGCAGCTGACAGGCCTCTTTAGTGAAATGTGGTATACCCTGTATAGTATTTTTTTATTGGTCCTAAATTTAAATTTGTTTTTCGATGAGTTTCTTGTAACCCTGATTCTGAACCCATTCCAAGCATTACGTTTTGCATAATAACCAATTATTTGCTAAAAATACAAAATAGCCATAGCCACTTCACCAAATGTCAAGGATCCTATTGCTGTTTTTAGCCTAAGGAATGTTTTTTTGTGCAAAACTCATGCTTAATGTACTGTATTAAGAATTAAAACCCTCTAGTTTGACAGGTTACATAGCCATAGGATGTTAATGGGACGGTCACAAGAAATCGCTATACATAAATTCCCCAATACTCACAACCGGTGAGTAACCGATGATTCTATGTTTTAGGCCAATAAACAAACACTATACCAAATTTTCCACCCGTTCGCCATGATGGCTGGACTACATTTCTCTGAAGTTCCACCTCAGACCTAAGAAAGATGTTGATGAGAGCGACTACTATAGGTGACATATTTAAGGGGTGATGTACGATGTAAAACACCATAAGCATTATGAAATCTTGAGTCTCCTCTCTCCTGAGTGTAAAATTGTCCATTTTGATTTACTTTTTTGTTACATATCTGCATTACTTATTTTACAAGAGATATACGCATTTAGAGAATGTAGAAGAATCGATCATTTGATCAACCGTTGCCTGTTATGTCTCTTATGCCAGTACCAGTACCACAATGACAAAATATAATTTCATTTCTGGTCTGCAAGACTGAATCTCACGAAATGACACTCCATGACTCAAATGCAGAATAATGTATAATACAATGATTTTTAAAAGAGTTTAACCACTGCACAGCCCTGGGTCTCTCTCCTCACTGCTTGCAGCAGACATACAGGTCTACACCCATCACAACAACAACAACAACACAGCAGCTGCCTGCAATGCTCTTATTTACCTCACAGCTCAATTAGCACTGGACAACAACAAGCCATCCCCACGGTGGCTTCTCTCTCGGACAACGTAAAAAGTGGGAGGAACCAGATCGTTGCCTTGTCCTTAATTAAATGAAAGCTGTTGGGTTCACCCCTCCCTCCCCACTCCCCCCCCGCCCCCCATAGCTTTTAGTTACAGCAAAGACACAGTGTTGTCAATGTGTCGCATTAGTTGCTATATTTAGCTTTTTCTCAGACCCCCCTAGCACCAAAATTTGCGAAAAATCTAGTGCTTTTTTGCAGGTGAGTTGGGGCGAAATTGGTTGACAGGCGCCAGAGATAAAACCTTCGTTTTTCACCATTTTCCTCCTATGAGTCCTCCTTCCTTCCTAGAAAGGACCATTGGTAACCAAATGCACCCTTATACATCTGTAACTCTTGAGATTGTAAAATGTTCAAGAGCTCAATTATATTTAAACATCTGAATGACCTAATTTTCAAGAATCTACACATAGAAAATAGACATATTTCTAGAAAATGACAAATAATTGCTATTTTGGCCAACATGTTGCCAAATTAGTCAGAGAGACTAAACTCAACATCAAATGGTGGTTCTCTGTGGCTAAAATGCAGAATAAATATGATATGAAAACGGTTGCAACCCACCGCTCTAGCACATTCTACTAGTACATTTTGGATTTTGTCAGTTGGCAACGCTGCAAAGACAGAAACAACAACACACTGAGCCCAGAGAGCACAGCCAGAGCTGCAGATGAAGACCTCCAACAGGAGGACCACGCCACCATCCTCCATGCCTCGACCCTAAATCATTGGCTGGGGTAAACGGCCCGGTGGGTCCCCACCCGGCCAGCACCTCCCTGCAGTGTGGGGGCCAGGGCATTGGGGGGGGGGGCTGTGGATCGACACCTCCTCGCCAGGCGATAAGTAATTCTGTTGAGGATTAGCGGCATGATGGTCTGATCAATACTGGGTGCTCAAGCCATTAGGAATGCAGCGAGGAAATGGCCCCCTCTGGTAATAAAGCAGGGGCGTCTGGGTTCTCCTTCATTTGCCCGGCTCCATTAGTGTAATGGTATCATTATCAGGCTGTGGGGCTGTATTTTTCCCAAAGCCCTGTTTTTTTTCCTCTCTCCAAGCGTCTCGCGGCCGGCAGGGGTCCGCTGAAGCCGCGAGGAGGTGTCCCCTCCCCTCGTTCTAAACCCAAGCCCAGGTGTAAATCTATCTCTGTTGGTGGAGCTTGTGCTGCCGCCGCCCCTGCCTTTAGGTATTCCTACCCATGTTTTATGTCAACACCCCAACACTATTTCTCCATTATTGGCTCATTAATAGAGCGAACGGCGTGTAGTGTGGGGTTAAGAGGGAGGAAAAAGATGGCCGGTGGAGCACAAAGCTGCTGAATGCGCTGAATCCGACCCCCCCTCCCTCCTTGCTAAAACACCAGGCCCGACATGACAGGACGCAGGCATTAGTCGCCATAAATCGTTACCTTTACACTAATTCTCCAGCTAACATTTTGTGTGTTGGGGTGGTGGTGGGGGGAGGTGGGGGATTGATTAACCATGTCTGGCTGTGTGGCCACATAATCAGCTTTTACCTCGCTAGTTGTTAATTTAACAGAATTGCCATGGGAAACACAAACCATTTTAATGAGTGTTCAGGAATTAAATGCCCTAAACAGCTTGCGCTGGGCTGCCACAACCATGGAGGAAACCAATGAGGCTGATCTGAGGGATGGGCCAGGCCAGGCTGAGAGTAGGACCTCCTCACAACATCTGGTGACCCTGTGTGATCATTACTCAGCCCATAGCTCACACTCACTCACTCATAAACACACACACGCGCGTGCGTGCACGCTCACACACACACGCACGCACCGATACACACTTCCTGTGTCGACAGTACACTCTATACATGTCAACGTGGGACAGCCAGCTAGCTTGCATCAAAGACAGTGTTAGAACATTTGGGTTAGGGACACAGGGGTCAGCACTGCTTTCACACTCTGTATGGCATGACAGGAAATCCATGCTGAAACAATGATGATGACGGCGATGAGTAACGAATTAGATGAAGCACAATTTGGGTAGTTGAGATGCCAGGATGGCCCCATAGGAAACTCGGAAAGCACCGGTTACACACACCACTGCAGAATGAACAAGAATAATTCCATGCTCAACGCGTTGCAATAACAATAACAGCGTGATCTTTCAAATTAAAGGTAAGACCAGAAAAGCTAAACATGAAGGAATGTCTGTTGTCTGATGGATTTTGAATCTAAAGTCATAACACAACAACCGACAACAGGTCTTGGCTCTATACTAGGGTTGGGTGTCGGATCGGAACCTGAGGTATATCTGTCCGGGTCCAACATTGAGGAAGTGGAATCGGTTCCCACACATTTTGGTAGCATTTCCACCTTCCGCTTTATCACACTGGCAGTTGTTTTCAAAAAATATGTGACCTTAACTCTGATGGTGTACAAACGGAAGTACTGACAAATTGACGTGTGGTTCTGTTTGTACACTGAGAGTTACAGACCTGAGGTGGACTTGTAACTTTGTGAAGCACTACAATATTATGTATGTAACATTCTCCCATGATTGAATTTGTGGTGTTGTTTATCAACAAAGAACTGGACTAGTTAAAATCCTGAAAGAAACCCAGCCCTATATCGATTCACTGAAAGGCAAAAAGTGACAAGAGTCTCTGCCACTTTGTATGTTTCGCCTAGAGACCGAAGCACCCAACGCTAATGCAAATCTCACAATGGCTAACTCAAAATGGCAGCAGGCCCATCACAGTCGCAGCTCATCTTTCACAGAGAATTGCAAACGTACGGCCTTTTAAAAAGGACGATGACACAACAGTCATGTCCGACGCATTCAAGTTATTACTCATATGACGATAACGGCACAGAACTGGGGGCCCGCTAACAAGAGCCTGGGATGTACAGCACGTCGCTCCTCTAATTTGGCTGTTCTGTGGTTTCCAAGACATTTTGACCATTACAATCCCTCTTGTTCTGCCTTTTATTTGTAAAAAGAGAAAAAAAGAAATCCCAAAAAGCCATTATGGGTCCATGCATGCAGCACACTCAGAGACACAGCTGGAATGAGTTCTCTCTCTGAGCTGCTCATCTGGTCACCATAGCTGCTTTCATAAACAGGAGGAACCACGTCCTACATAGTTTCACCGCTGTCTGACATGATCCAAACACATGTGGCACAGCAGACGGCAGGCCCAGAGAAAGAGAGAGAGAGACACAGACAGACAGACAGGAGGACAGACAGACAGACAGACAGACAGACAGACAGACAGACAGACAGACAGACAGAGAGAGAGACAGACAGACAGACAGACAGACAGACAGGAGGACAGACAGACAGACAGATACTCAGACAGACTATAGGAGGTATGATCGTTCCTCCTTCCTTTCCTGCTCATTCGCCACAAACGACAAACAGACGTACAGTTGCAGTACAAAGTACAGCAGTCTAGAGTAGTTTATAGTCCGCATCAGAATGCTTGACTGTACTAGTGCATTGTAAACAAACAACAACATCCACTAGGCCTAACTAATAATCACAGCGTGCACCGATCGCAAACGGTGCTCAACAGTGTTGTAGTGGGACTTTTAGAGGAGGGACGCCCCATAGGACACGAGTGCGCACCACTTACACACATTTCCGTGTGTGCAACGCAACCAGACACACTATAAAAATATACAGTTGTGAATAGCCTATTTGGAAACAGGGTTTACAATGCTTAATTCTATCCATGAAAGCAAATGACAAGTCAAAAAACATATTTTTGCCCCAAAACATTTTAGATGTGAGAGACTGCGTCTCCCCTCCACTACACCCCTCGTGCTCAACGGTGAACTTAGCCTATCTTCATTTAACACAAACTGAAGGCGAATCTACCTTGTCTGTCATCTGACAGAGAACACAGCCAGACTGTCACTATAGTCACCTTGATCATCGACATGATGCTTGATCATACCACTCCACACGCAATGTCTCAAAGAGTGACAACACAAAAAAGCATCAAAAGTACAAGATCCTCAAGCCTGCCTCAAAACATCGAGCTTGTGGACCAGTGTTGTAGTGGGACTTTTAGAAGGGGGGACGCCCAATAACATGCACGCACACATTCACGTGCATGCGGGAACGCACACACATTGTTAAAAGATACAGATGTATCTTTAACGGTGTGTAAACAGTGCGTTGTAAACAGGGTATACAGTGCTTAATTGTATCAATATAAAAAAACACACATATTTTTGGCCCCCTCACGCCCCCCATCCCCCTGTGGACCTGCTACTTTTGCTGTAATTGGATATTTTGAACACTGAAAAGTTGCCATTATTGGAACAGCAACAGCTGTCATGGAAACACTTATCGTAGTTTGGAGACACCACTGTGAAAGCACAGTGCATAATGTCATGTTGGCTAATCTGATAAAATGCACAATCTCTAAATAAATACTGAATACCAATTAAAGATGAAAACTTTGCAAACTGCATGAATAACATCATATGGTGTTTTAAGCACACAATAAACTAACCCTATAGTCTCTGACTCCAGACAGGATGTGGGCTGCTGGCACACTGCCAGTTCTGAGGCTCTCACTGTGTGTGTGTGTGTGTGTGTGTGTGTGTGTGTGTGTGTGTGTGTGTGTGTGTGTGTGTGTGTGTGTGTGTGTGTGTGTGTGTGTGTGTGTGTGTTAAGGTTAACTTTATTCTAACAATAAATAACTTAAATAACGGTCCTCCTGCTATCTAGTAGTAATATAGGTAGAAGAGCCATATATGTAATTTAAGTCCCTTACCTTAATTTGTAAGATATTAAAATACTTCCATGGTTTAGGCTCGTTGTAGGTATATATATAATACGAACTGTCATTTTTATATTTGTATAACAAGATGTAATCTGCTAAATAGCCCACCTAATGTGTATCATTTTGACGTATAAAGGGGATGGAGGGGGGTTGAGGGCCTTTTCGTTATGCAAAGCTAAAGACTTGAGCTTCAGTGTATTCTATATTATAAGAAACATTTAGCACTGAGTTCTATTTATTTCTCTTTCCCTACAGTAGAATAAAGGGGAGAATATAATAAAGCAGTGGTTTTCAACAGGTGGTCCGGGGACCACTAGTGGTCCCTGAGAGGATTCCAGGCGGTTCCCATGCAGCTAAATGATGGACAGTTGGTAACCAAATGGACCCTTATAGATCTGTAACTCTTGAGAGTGTAAAAAAGAAACCAAATGGACCCGCAAGGGTCCATTTGGTTTCAATCTACACTCTCAAGAGTTAAATTATATTTAATCTTCAGCATTACTTAATTTTCAAGAATCTACACAATTAGAAAATGTACCATAATTGTTATTTTGACCAACGTTTTGCGAGTTTATCTCTCTTAAAATTGTGGACACGAACTTGAAAATCCTTAGTTTGGGGTCAGAGAGACCGAACTCAACATCAAATGGGTGGTCCGTGGCTCAAACGCCGAATAAACAGTGGGCCCTGGTATGAAAAAAGGTTGAAAACCACTACTATAAAAGCAAAAAAAACAGGAGAGAATAACATAAGGTGAGGTTATATGCGTGGACATGGTGTGCATCTTTGCAGCCTTCAGAACGCCAACAGCGACAGCACATTGTGAACATAAGCTACTCGGCCAGCGACGCGGCTCATAATTTTGCCCAGACGTAAGGGAGAAAAAACGCCATCAATACCTTTCTTCTCTTCTCCCCCTCAGTACTGTCACCCGATCTTTTCATGTTCCTGGAGTTATGTTTACACTCGCTGCCTCGCTTGCCGCCGCAAGGGCTGTCGGTCCTTGTAGTTCGGCGAGCGGCTCGCATCAACTCCCCCGGGGCTTTTATCCGACGAGAAAATGGGGGAAAGGTGTTTTTCTGTGCCTCGTCAAACGTTTCGCTCCGGCTTTTGACGCGGATATACCCGCCGGCTTTAGATTTTCCGAAGAATTCCAAGCACGGGGGCAGGAAGGAGAACTACAACTCCCATAGAGGCTGTGTGGATGGAGGAGGAAAAGGCAGGCTCCACACTGGGCTCTGGTTAGTGCGCAGCGCAGGTGCAGATTCACAAACACGTCTGGAGTGGAGAGGGTGGAATTTATTCAGGAGAGGTTGAGCAGCTTTAAAAAAAATGTTTAAAAAAATGCGTTTTCATGGTGTATTATGTGAAACATGTAGAAAATGTTTCACATAATTCTACAATAACAGAAAATGTTAAAAGAGAGAAACAGATATTAGAATTATTATTATTATTTGACATTCAATGTTATTTTTACACAAATGAGTCTTGAAAAATGGGGTTCATCTTATAACCAGAGTCGTCTTATATATGCATATATTATATATATATATATATATATATATATATATATATATATATATATATATATATATATATATATATATATATATATATATATATATATATATATATATATATATATATATATGGAGAACTCCATATAATCAGTATTGTAGTGGTACTTTTAGAAGTGGGGGGATGCCTCTTAAAGGGGAATTCCACCCATTTTCTTTTTTTTTTCTGAGAGTGTACAAATGTGAACCAAATGGACCCTAGCGGATCCATTTGGTTCCATTTGTACACTCTCAGAAAAAAGAAAACTCATTAACATGGTGAAACACATCTTGATGATGTCATCAAAGATGTATTTCACCAAGCTAATGATTTTTTTTTTCAGACCTCCATTTCTAGGAAACGCAGTAGATGTGAGAAGTGGGGGGACGCCCCCCCCCCCCCCCCCCCCTCCACTACACCCCTGCATATAATAGGTCAGACAATATATTTGGGTGAGACATATGCAGAATCTTAGTTGCCACGATAGGTTGCATATGAGAACTGCCAGAGCCTGTCTGTCAGTCAAATCATGCTGACACACCTCCTCCGGTTGTGAGTACATGCCATGTTACATACAACGTATATGGCCATGTTACATATGGATAGCCATACATGGAGAATCCTCACCTAGATCTGCATATGCAGCCAGCCAGCCAGCCAGCAACTCTGCTGCCACTCTTAGATCTGTACATATTAACTGACCTGTTCTGACATACCATATGTTGATCTGACCTCATCAAACATTGTACTCCCAGGACACTCTCCATATGGCCACTTCCAGTACAGAATTCATTCCACATGTTGATCTGACCCAGTGCCAAGGCAAGCAGTTTGCCACCTGTAGTCGCCTGCTTCTCAGCCACATGCGTTACTGTTGAATTATTATTGTTGTTGTTGTTATTATTATTCATGTTTTGTTTTATTCAGGCACACGTTAAAATGCTCTTGAACATGGATCCTATTCCACATAGCCCAACCTCCCGTCCCGTTCCCCCCAGCAAATCAAAAGCAGTGCCCGCTTTTCATCTCGGACTACGTGTAAAAATAACAATCATGCTTTGAACGTTCTCCAGCGCCTGCAGTGAATCCTGCCAACCTCCCTTCAGCCCTCACATGAATCTCAAACCCAGGTGTTTAGCTGGCCTGTCACTACAAATTCTGACCATCAGGAGCACTATTCCACTCACTACCATCGTGAAAACTCTGGCGCGTCCATACGGTATACGATTTACTTGGAAGCATGCCAGTGTCGTGTGCCGAAAAACACCAGATCTATAAGCTCATGCCATGATCACAACGCGCCACATGTGGCAATAAATTGTGAGCTTGTAGATCTGGTATCTGCATGTGCATGGTGTGCGGCACAGCCAAGTATAAAGGCTTTTTTTTTTACAGGGTCCATGGCTTCTTCTCTTCATGTATAGCCTATGATATCACACGCAGCTACAGTGCCCTCTCCCATGGGTTCATACAGATAGCTCATAACATATTTTGAGTAGTGCTGAAATGTGCTGTGTCCATTATACGCTGTCAAAGCACATGTGAAAGACATGAGCGTATACTGTACGAATGCTGGTGGGTGGAGAGGGTGTGCAGCGGATTGGGGAGGGTGTGTGTGTGTGTGTGTGTTTTGGGGGGGGGGGGGGGGGTCTGCCTGCAACACCTGCGATGTATTACCATTACAGACTTTGATCACTGTCTTCATTAGTTCCCTTTGTAATCTCTTTTCTTTTATGGTAGAGCTGACCCAAGTGAGCCGGGCACGCTGATTTAACACATATGTTCCTTTCACCTGTCTTGTAAAAAGCTCAAAAGCTCTCCCCCTTCCACTTTTCAAAAGATGTCAGCGTCTCTGGCATCCCTTAAAGCCATAAACAGGGGAGTTCTTTTTGATTCCTATTTATAACCTACATTTCCTCTCCATCCCCTGGTCTTTTAAAGATGAGAAAAAATATGCCTGAAAAATATCCTTGGAAACATTTCGTGAAAAGTAGATCCATGTGCACATATTTGAACATGAACATGTGCAAAGAGGCGGGGGGTAGGGGGGCCAATGTATGGGGGGCTTATAGGAGGTTTTTTTTTAGAGCGATTAGGCCCAAAATTGTTACAGTGTTGTAAATAATTTTTCTTCGTTTTTTTTATCTGGTGCTGTCAAAATCTGTCTTCAGCCATCCCCATCCACGATTATTACACCGTGTTCCTTTTACACGTTCAACAAACCATCATTCACATATTGCCGCTGTCAATCACGTTTATGAAGAACATTTCAAAGAACACAAAGTCCTCTCTCCGCCAGAGTTCTCTCAGGCTTGCGAGACGAGTGCAGGTCGACTAGGCGGGGGATCTGTGAGTGATCACGGCGTGCAGGTTCTTTCACAGCGAGACAAGCCAATTACCTTCTCAAACAATGCCTGTCATTTGTCCCGGAGACAATCAGGCTCTCCCCGTAGCCACTTCTCTCCCTCTTATGTGCGACCTGTGGGGTTCACCGCCAGGCGAGGTTGGACCCCGGCGTGCATGTGCTCTCTTGATGTGGTACACTTTTTTTGAGATCCGAAAACGAAAAAAGAAATCGCTTTGAACTTGTGTTCGGCTCATCATCGTATAGAGACCCCTTGTCTCTATGGGTCTGGCCAATGTGTTTGCGCTCACGACGAGGGGTATGTTTTCTGTTAATCGAGGCATTGCATCAGCTCCGGATGACCCCTCTTGACAAGGGGGTATTTTTTTGTGTGTGATATAATGAGCGTATAAAAAAAGCTGGGCAGAAATCAAAGGTGAGGAGAGTGCGTTGCCAGAATGCAGTAAAGCACCATAAAGGAAGACAGAGACCATTGTGTAGTGTCTGTATTAAAACCAGAGCCGAGACCCTGTAGTCATCATCATCATCATCATCATCATCACCACCACCCCCATGCCCCCCCTCACCCCTCACCATGCCTCAAACTATCACAGGGCCTGAACAAATCACAAATACAGACAGAGACAGGCTCCTTGCCCGAATAATGATGCATTTCCTGTGTGGGGAGGTTTATAGGGCCACCTACACGTTATTATGGCGTTATCAAATTGGGCTGTGGTCACCGCATGAAAAGACAGGAAGAAAACTACTGGGGAAAAAAACTGAAAACAATCCGGCCTGGGCCTTGTCGTCGTGGTCGCTCCCACCCTCAACCCCAACCCCACCCCATACATGCCGCACGTGAAGCCATGCTTTATACTGTTAAGAATTGCAAACAGCGTTCTTCGCTCGCCACAAACTTCGGCCAGGCACCGCCGGCCTCTCTCTGCATGTTGTGGTGGTGCATCCCATAAAGGAGAGTGCTTTTCTTGATTTTTATTTATATTGAATGAGCATATGGAGCAAGTATGTGCCTCCTCTCCCTCCGCTGCACTAACCTTCAATACTAAAGCCCTAGGAAACTGTTATTTGTCAGTGCTATAAAGCAGATTGCTGCCCAGTGGTTTCAATTATCATCAAAGGGCTCTTCGCAGGCAGTAATAGTTATATCAGAACCTGAAATGTATTATTTAGGTTGTGTGCGCCGGAGTCCTCCAAAATGATTATGTCCCATTTTCAAAAGAGGTTTTCCTTTCTAGCTGACTTTTTACATTCAAGGGGTAGTCCGGTCTCTTTGAAGAACCCCCCACAGCAGCCACTATACAATCCCTTTGTACTGTACCACCAGGGTACCTGGATCTCACACGGTGGCCTATTATTAGTTGGCTTACAGTACAGCTGTACAACAGCATACACACACACTGCAAAATCCTCAATGTTCGTTTAACTGGGGCACCCAGTACCTGGATCCACATCGGAATACAGTACAGCTGTACAACAGCATACACACACTGCACTGCAAAATCCTCAATGTTCGTTTAACTGGGTTTTACTGTGCAGCCAGGGAATAAAGAAAGAGAAATGGCCAAACACTTTGTGACGGGAGATTAAGGTCCTATATTATAGCTTTATAGGTTGCACATGGTGCCAACAGTGCCAGGTTTAGGGGTCTCATTGAGACCAGGCATACTGTAGCCCAAGGCATTGTAAGGTGCAATGGATAAAAGGGTCTCCATGTGGTTCTCAAACATTTTTATGTCAAGGACCCCCCGGAATGATGTGCATTTGGCCACGGACCCTAAAATCAGAAAAGGTGTTGTGTACCAGCTTGCAGCGTGGCATAAAGTGACACGCTGTGAGCGTATACATCTATGTACTAAAGCAGTGCTTCTCACATGGGATAGTAGCATCAGATATTGTTATGAACACACTTTAGCCCACATTTTAAAATCGGTCTGGATTTTTTTTAATTATTATATTCCATATGTTTAATATAATCAATAATTGTCCATCATACTGTATGTCAATCACTACTGGATCACTGGCATAGTTTTTCACCTCACTGGACATGATTTTTGAATATTAAAGCCAAATAAACAAAAATGTGGACGAGAAAAAGTTTGTTGGAAAGGGGTATTGAAGAAACTTTAACACTAAGGGCTTATTATGTTTATTATTAATGATTTAATTGTTATTGCTGCTACAGGGTTGAGGAACCCAAACCAAATCATTTCATTCTTTTATAAATAAATACTTTCAATCTCAAAGCTCACAGCTTTTTATTCTCTCCATAAAGAAGTCCTATATGGGAACCTAAATGTGTTGAACCCCAACTACCTATAGGTAGTGACAGAAATGGATATTATAAAATGTATCTTGTTAATCTAAATCTAAATGTTTACCCTCCCAGTTTTCAAATCAGATGGCAGCTCCTGTTCTCATATTTTACAGACAAAATTACAGACTCCCTCTAGACACAGTCTGCAAAGAGAGAGAGAGACAGACAGACAGACAGACAGACCACACAATACTAATTCAGTTCTGTTGGATGGCGTTCAAAAATGAACTCCAGTACTAATGTAGGATAGATGTGCGATAAAGGGGGATTTAATGGAGTGTTGTCTGTAGGTTTACAATAGCAAATGAAAGGCAGGTCACCTCGTGGAGCCTCGGGCTTATCACTGCGTGACTTGTTGTACTGAGCGGGGCCATTAACAGAATGGGCACCCTGCCATCTGAGCCCAGGCAGCCCTGGGATGGGATCCGCTCAAATAATACAAACTTCTATAAGCTACTCAGGCCTACTGGGACAGAAGTGCCAGTGCGCTGACTGCACACACGCACACAGTAGCCGCATTAGTCGTTTTATGAATATTGACGAGGAAAGGCAGCGAGTGCAAAGTCCAGAGCGCTAATGTAAACTCCCCTCACTTCAATTCCCCATAAATGAAGGGTTGAGCTTAAAGCCAAGCGGCGGAGCTAGTCTGCAGGGACCGGCGGCTTTTCTTGCTCAACGCTTCGGTGGGCCCTTGGCTGGAACGGCGTTTAAAGCCCCTTGCTACCCCCGTGGCCGAGGCTTAAAGTGCACAGAGGGCCCTATAAAAATGATTCACAAAGTACATACGCCATTCAATACATGTTGATTAAGCCTCAATAAATGATCACACACGCGAACACGCGTGTGCACGCACACGCACACACACACACACACACACACACACACACACACACACACACACACACACACGCACACACACACACGCATGGACACGCATACAGGCACACGCAGAACCACAGGAAAAGAGCCCCCTTTGGTTAGTTGAGTGGAGTGAGCGTGCGGCCCTAAGTCTAAGATGTGGTACACCTCCTTACGCCGGGATCGCTTCCAGATACCAGAGAAGAGGAAACACTTCGCCATTGCTGTGATTTGAATACCATGATCACTGAGCAGTTTTATAGGGAACCTATTAAAAGTGAGGTCTGACATACAAAAGAGCCCCTGTTTAAATCTCACGCACAATGTCAGGCTGAAAGACATTATAAAAAAACCTATATACAGAAGCATAGCTCTACATTCTCTCTGTGTTTGTGTGTGCATGTGTGTGTGTGTGTCCTCGTGTGTGTTGGTCCTTGCTTTGTGCGCCATCTTGAGGGAAAACTGCTTTGTGGAGCCAGAGATGACCCCTCCTCAGAGGATGACTGCAGTCTATCACTCAGCGCCGTGCTGGAGATTAATCCCACATTTGGTTCAGCACGATACAATCGCCAAGATTGGACTTAACTTTCGACAAAGGCGTCTGTGCATAATTTCGCAAGTGCACTATGTGAAAATAGGGGCTTGAGGAATGGATAATAGACCACTTTCAGCACTGCACAGTAAAACCCTTAGTGGTCAATTATCCATTTGTAACTCTGACAGTATTACAATTTTTTTGTTTAAACTTTTAGTATAAAATTCTTAGTGGCAGTCAAATGTTATTTTGACCATCTATAGTCACCTAATATAGTTATTGTGGTTCTAGCTGCTCACTGTTGTAAGTGCATGTACTGAAGTACTGTTGTTGTGAACTATGTCTAGTTTTCAATATTTTTATTCACAGTGGAAATATTGTACTTTTACTGCCCTAAAAATATTTGAAAACTTAGTTGCTTGTACATTGAATATTTTGATCATGATTACTAAACAACCGATAACATTTGGTCATTTGACTTGAAAACAGACGATCTACAAGCTTATAAATCTGACATTTATATATATATATATATATATATATATATATATATATATATATATATATATATATATATATATATATATATATATATATATATATATATATAAATTTCACGCATGAAAACATGGAACCTTCTGCATAATGTGTACTTGGCACATTAAAGGGGAATTCCACCCATTTTCAGCATTTTTTCCAAATGAACCCCTAACGGGCTCATTTGGTACGCTCTCCATTTGTACGCTCTCAGAAAAAGAAGCGTCTAAAGAAATCCATTAACATGGTGAAAATACATCTTGATGATATCATCAAGATTTTTCACCATGTTAGTGGCTTTCTTCAGAGCTCCATTTCTTGGGAACACAGAATGGGGGAACTTTTTTTTAATCACGTCCACACAGCACCTCTAGGGTATACTAATGACATATTAAAATGTTGAAAATGGGTGGACTTCCCCTTTAATTAAGTACTGTCTGATACCAACACTTTTGTATTTTTATTCAGGTAAACTTTGAATACTGGACTTTTACTTTTAGAAAAGGTTGAGTACTTAAACTATCACGGTCAAACACAAATCATGCTCCTCCAACCGTTCTGTAGTATCTCAGCAGTGGACAGAGTCGTGTGCATGAGGGACCGTGGGTTCGAATCCCAGGTACAGTGTTCAAGTTGAAGTTACGCATCGCAACTTTCTAACTATACATACCACTGTGGATTTGAGAAGTGTGCCATCTGAGGTGGACACGATGGCCCAGAATGACCCCAGAGCCCCACCTGTTCCTGACAGTGTTTATAAAGTGCCAACTCGTCTCATTAGCGCCCCTGTTCCCCCAGAGTTATAGCAGGCCTGCAGATCAAAGGCAGCCTCAGTGAACAATGACTGAAGTGGCATTAATATGATATGTAAAGAGCCCAGCAAGAATATTCAGAGAGATCCCTTTGATGGCGACTGTTTTATATTACAGGCCTTTTTTTTATTAGGGCTTTTCTGCTCTTTAATGTGCACGTTTTCCCCGTTGAGTCAGCGCTGCCAGGTTTTGGCCTTTTTTTGTTGGTTCATGGGCTCTATTTTAGGCTACAGTACACACTGTTGACAGGCCGGTCCGTGGATTCAGCATAAAACAGGATGCACATACGGTGCTCATATAATGCCATGATCTTCAGCACGGAGCACATTAGGTCATCGCCTTCAGTTAAAACTCCGGCTATACTGACTGAGCCTATCACTTTTATTTCATCCTTTATTATTTATTGTTTGGAATATTAATGCTTTGTTTCAGATCAGAGCGCAAAGAGTCAAAGGAAATGAAGGAGAGAGAGAGAGGAAGTGAGAGAGGGAGAGAGAGAGGACGAAAAGATAGAGAGAGATGCAAGGTATTGTGCAGTGTCCGTTTGGTCATTAGCGCCAGCCAGGCACTCCTGATGGAGGGGAAATGAACTGGGCAGAATAACAATAATAATAAATGTTCCTTCCATGCGCTACATCCAAACAGGGAAACTCACCCTTTTAGGTGAAAAGAAGGCAGCTTGGACTCCTCATGCATTTTAGGAAGCATGAGGCCAGTCCGCTGCCTCCCCAGGTTGTATAGCTCAGGATCACATTAGATCAGTGGTTTTCAACCTTTTTGATACTAGGGCCCTCTATTTATTCAGCATTTGAGCCACGGACCAACATTTTAGCCCCACAGACCCCAAAACTAAGAATTGATTCTGTTTTTGTCCACAATTCCAGGCTGGATTTGGGAAGCAACACAGTCAAACATACAGATCAAAATGACTATTAATCTTCTACATTCTCTAGTTGTGTAGACTTAGGCTAATCCACATGATGGATATTTTAACTCTTGAGAGTGCAAAATGAAACCAAATGTACCCGCAAGGGTCCATTTTGGTTTCATTTACGCTCTTAAAGAGTTACATCTGGTTAACCAACCCGGGGACCACCTGGAACTCTCTCAAGGACCATTGTTGGTCCTTGAGAGACAAAATATTCATAGTTGTATGAATATTTTAAAAAGCTGCAGTAGGTTGTAAAGCATTGTTGGACTAATGGAAAAGTATACAACGATGATAACAAAACCACGTCAACGTTGGCACGTTGCCAAGAATCAATCACCGGCGGACCCTGTGTCCACCGGCAGTAAAGGTGTTTATTTATTTGTGCACATTCCTCATTCCCCCAATTAGCTGACATTATGGTGGAGCGTGTTGACGGTGACAAGGGTACTGAAAGGCATTTCATTCTCATACTGTAGCTTCCACACAAAGCTTCCACTTTCCTGCTGACCTCTCCTTCACTTCTCATTACTGTAAAGTGTAACGGATGGAAGGAAGGGCCAGTTTATTGTAGTCATTGTGGTGTTCAACAATTCCAAGTCATAAAGGTTGAATTGGGTTTTCGTTGCGAGGTGAAGGGTGAGGAGAACTGTGTGTTTTTCTATGGCCCCAGCAGGATTGGTTCAGTTCTCCTTATTTATTCTTTGCGACTTCTGTTTCTGGTAGACATACTTTGGCACACACATTGTGAGCTTGTTTAATGCTATTTTCACTAGTATTGAGCTGCTATGAAAATATTTGAACATTTCAGGTTTTATTTTATTTGGTATGTTTCTGTTTCACCTGCCCAAAAAAGTGATACCAGTGTGAATGTGTTTAATCCTAAGACAGGACCCGTAAGGGTCCATTTGGTTTCATTTTACACTCTCAAGAGTTACAGATCTATAAGGGCCAATTTGGTTACTAACTGCACATTTAGCTCTGGAACACCTGGAATCCTCTCAAGGACCACGGTTGAAAACCACTGCCCTAAGAGACAAGCAGAGGAGCTCAGGTCAAACACCAGAGAAAGTCTGAGCTGTTGCCCAAAAGGCTTAGGAAAAAAGCAACAAAGTAGCAGCCAACACTTTTCAAAGGTGAAAGCCAGTCTTTATACGCAACTGTCATCAAAAAACACGTGCGATACACAATGAGGAAAGCATTTCCAACAGCTTATTAAGCGTTCTGTTTTTAGTGAGCGCTGACTATCCAACCCGTCACTGTAAGCAATAGCAAAGTTGTGAGGAATTGGATTAGCAACAATGTTATCCTAATTCTTTGTACATTATCGAAAACTAAACCCACACAAACCCCACATGTGTTTGTATGTCTGTTTGGTTTGGCCAAAGACTGACAGCAGCTTCTACTTACCCAGGCCCCATTAATAGCTTTGATCCCGAATAAGGCCTTGTTTTCATTTGCAGAATGTGGTGTGCTCCTTATTTGTGCTGTTGTAGATGGATCGGAGCGCTGTGATTTGTTGTGACTGTGACTCGTTAGCTGATTTTAACAGACACGCATGATTCTGATTAGCAGTATCGTTGTTGTCGGCCTTATTTTCAACATTGTCAGCATCATCATCATTGCTTTCACTCACATTTACAAATGCATTAACACGCAGTGAGCAAAGGCTCCATCGAGATCGGGCGTGTGCAGAGATTGCAAAAGTACTGATGGTGCAAGTGAAACAAAAAATGACAACTACTCAACTAGTCATCATCATCATCATCATCATCATCATCACCACACCCTTTTCATGATAAACTGTAGGGCTGATTGGTGGCATGGGGACTATTATTCCCACGTTTAAATGGACCCATCGGAAGAAGAGTTGCAGCAGAGCTAGTTATTGTGTACGGCAAACTAGTGAGTGTCATCGGAGGCGTGTTTCAGTGATGTCACCCCGTCAGACCACCATTCTGACCTCTGGGAAAATGTGCGCTGCATCCATCAGCGGTCCATACCACACACCTAGCAAGCTAATACTTTCCATACACCCCTGTTTTTATTGACACCAAAGTCATCTCCAGCCATTGTCTGAAGCCCCATCAAGTGGTTTTGCAAATTATGTTGTTTTGCGGCGCATACGGGGCTGAGCCAGATTAATGAAGAATGTGTGACCGCCCTCCCCTCCAACTCGCAGGGCTGCAGACAAGTGCCCTGACTGAGGCTGCTGTCTCACAAACCGCCATGGCTTTTTAACACATGTAGATCATGGATGTCAAGGAGCCAAGTCCCCGTTTCAACATTGTGTCAAAGGCGGCTGTTGGACGCGATCCCAAGCTCTTTGCTTATTTGTCTTTTGTGAAAAAGGACAACTCGTCAGGCAGTGCCAAAGCACCCCGGGCCCTTTGATATGTGAAAGCCCCAACAGTGGGACTGCTCCCTGCTCAGCTGGTACACAGATGTGTAGTGTAGTGTGTGTGTGTGTGTGTGTGTGTGAGTGTGTGTGCTTGCGCGCACACGCCTACGTGCACGCGAAGGGAGACGGCCGCTGTCTGAACCGAGCACAGATTAGTGACTCTTTTTTTTAATTCCTAATAAATAAACCCCAGTGCATGCTGGGGTATGTGAGAGAGGAAAATAACATGCCGCTAGCCAATCAGAAGCAGGTGGTGGGGCTTTTGGTGGCTGTATGTACTGCCGCTCTTATCATAAAATAACTGCACTTTTAACTTTAATTGTGGCTTTTTCGGTTTGGGCTCGAAGTGTTTTCATATATTATGTCGGAGTGAAATCAAAGCAAGAAAAATATAATTATGTTAAAAGGCAGGCAACAATTTTGTTATAATGGATGCCGACCAAGTTTCAAGCTGATGTCATTTGACGAGGCTGTTGCCACAAAAGAAAAAAAACTTACAAAAAATGAAGTATAAAACATAATCATCAGTGTCCAGCGGAAACCTTGTATGTACAAATCCTTATTTTTCGGGACATGGGGAAAAAGGTGGAGGCAATAATATAGTTTTGACATGGTTAAATATTTATGCAAACCGCGGACACACTTTCACTCTTAACTTGGCATCTCTATTTTGGGTATGGTATAAAGCAGGGGTTTTCAACAGGTGGTCCGGGGACCACCAGTGGTCCCTGAGAGAGTTCCAGGTTGGTTAACCAGATGTAACCCTTTGAATTGAGAGTTAAAATATTCATCATCAGAATTAGTTTTGAGTCTGTGGGGCTAAAATCTCATTAAACTGTGGTCCGTGGCTCAAATTCTGAATAAATAGTGGGCCCTGGTATAAAAAAAGTTTCAAAACCACAGGTATAAAAGCTGAAAGATTATATAATTTTCTAAAGAACAACATTGTGGAAAAAGAAATCACCGCTTGTATTACTTGCTCACTCACTGTCATTAATTTCTTTTAATGAAAAGAAATAGAGAAGATACAAGGTTTCTCTCTGACAAATCCCCCCCAACCCAAAAAAGGGAAAAAAGTGGACATACGTCTGGCCTATTGGCAGTATACATAAGACGTTTGGCGCTGATTGGTCCAGTGGCCTGTGAGGTTACCTCCGAACACACACACACGCCCACATGCACGCACGTGCGCACAACACACACGCACACGCACATGCACACACACACACACACACCAGTTTATAGATAGCTACAGTGGTCTCCCGCAGAGCTGCAGCATAAAAATGCCTCCTCTTGTGTTCTTGTGTTGTAGTGAACATGTCGAGTTTACTGTATACATGCCTAAGTCATCCTCGTCATACGGCAATTTTCAGCATCATTTAAAATTCAGCCAACAACATTTAACGACTCTAGTGTGGGGGAAATTCCAAAATATCACAACAATTATAAACTATGGTCCCCTAAAATAAAAGAAATAAATAAAACGAGAAAAGAGATAAAACTGTCAGATCCATTTTTAATGATGTTCAACCATTGAACTGGATGAAAAGAAGTTAAAACGCGGAGGGGGTTTTGGCCGGTAGTTACAGTTACATGTATCATTCACAGATGTTTCCTGATTGTATTTACCGCTGGAATGACCAGTAACACAACCAGCATGACAGCGGGAGGAACGACACAAACACATATCGACAAAATAACACTACACATTTGCATGTGTGTGTGTGTGTGTGTCACACACCCACACACTAGTGAGAATATGCAAACAGCTGGACCTGCAGCTGGCAGCCATGTAAGAAGCGTGCGCGCGCACACACACACACACACACACACACACACACACACACACACACACACACACACACACACACACACACACACACACACACACACACACACACACCACACACACACACACACACACACACACACACACACGTACATACAAACACTATTATTTTCTTTAATTATCATTCCCATTACTGTCTTATTATAATTCAGTGGTTTTCAACCTTTTTGATACCACGGCCCACTATTTATTCAGCATTTGAGCCACGGCCCATCATTTGATGACATTTTAGACACACAGAACCCAAACCTAAAGATTTATTTTGCTTTTATCCACAATCAATTCCATCCTGGATTTTGGAAACAAAACAGCCAAACATACAGACCAAAATGACTATTTTGTCTACTTTCTTTAGTTGTGTGAACTTGGGCTAATTCAGATGATGAATATTTTAACTCTTGAGAGTGCAAGTGTAAATATGAGATTTCATATTTACACTCTCAAAGAGTATCTGGTTAACCAATGGTCCATCATTTTCCTGGAACCCTCTCAAGGACCACTGGTTGAAAACCCCTGTTATAATTGAATGTGTTTGATCGTGGACATGACCTTACCACCATGAGTAGCAGATCAGAATCGATGGGGAGCATAGTTTTTGGGAGCCAGCAGTGTTCATGCCATTACGCTGAGCCACAAGCTGATAAGTCGGGGTGTGGCCATTCCAGTGAGCGAGGAGAACCTGAGATGAACTTGTTCTGTGAGTGAGAGGGACGACAAGACCAGACCACTGTCCAGGGAACACTGCGTGTCCAGTTGACAACCCTGCCATGTTTGTGAGTATATTGTTCTAAGCAATTTTACTGTCCCCACCTTTCTGCATAGGTTGTCCTGGATGTACTGTATAACTCCCATGCAGATCCAGGCATGTGTGATCATTACAGATCCATGAAGTTAAGATACAAAATTCTTGTAACTTACTGTAGGCATGGATTGATATGGTGCCCTCCACTACCTGCAGCCAGTATCAGGAGTGTTTGCTTACAAACCTTGGAGTTAGCTAGTCTAGAAAAGATCACTAATAACTAAGTGAACCAGCATGGGCAAGTAATAATAGTGCTTCTATAAACATGCCGCTTTTTTCACGTTGTTGTTCTTATACTTTTTCCTGCTCTCTCTCTCTCTCTTGATAAGAATAATATTTAAAGCAATGCAGCCTAAAAGAAAAGGTGAGGTCCTAGTGCACAAAGCTCCTGAAGCTTCACAGTTCCACAGAAAGTGGTCTATGTGCTGGATCCAGTCTGGATGCAGCCGTGATGCAGTGAAATCTCATGCTAATTCATCCGTCTGTACATTTGAGATGGTTCTGCACAATGTGGCTCTCATATAGTTGCTATATATTTGTACCCTCTCAGAGTTAAAAGGGAATTCCACCCATTTTCAACCTTTTTTCTGAGAGCGTACAAATGCAACCAAATGAACCCTAACGGGTTCATTTGGTTCCATTTGTACGCTCTCAGAAAAAAGAATTGTCCAAAGAAATCCATTAACATGGTGAAAATACATGTTTCACCATGTTATTGGTTTTCTTCAGACCTCCATTTCTTGGGAACACAGAATGGGGGAAATTTTATCATGTCTACCCAGCACCTCTAGGGTATACTAATGACATATTAGAATGTTGAAAATGGGTGGACTTCCCTTTTAAAGGCTATGTCTGCAACAACAACAACAACAACAACAACAACAACAACAACAACAGGCTGATGATAGTGAAGTAGGTCACAGGCTTGTGTGATGGTCGCCTCTCTGGCTGCGACAGGCCAGTGGGCCGCAATGAGCTTTTCTCTCGGAGCCCCAACACAGTGTGTGTGCGTGTGTGTGTGTGTGTGTGTGTGTGTGTGTGTGTGTGTGTGTGTGTGTGTGTGTGTGTGTGTGTGTGTGTGTGTGTGTGTGTGTGTGTGTGTGTGTGTGTGCGTACGTGCGTGTACAGGGGGGGGGGGGGGGGGGGGGGATTATGATGAAAGGAACAGAGAATGAGATGACACACCCTGTCTCCATAATTCACCGCTTCATCTTCAACAGAGGCGTTAGCCATTGCGTTTCGCCCCCTCCTCATAACTCTCCTCTCTGGGGAATGGTACATGTCACACTGCACAATGCCTTCATATGAGTCAGTCAACTCAGGTGTTTCGCACTCATATCAGCGGAGAGACTTTGGCCCGCGTAGTCGAATTACCTCATCCGCTGCAGTTGAGTTCACACAGACGAAAAAAATATATAAAGGAAAAGGGGAGCGTGATTGATAGTGCCAATGAAGTTTAGATGGAGGCTCGGGAAGAGAAATGTTATGCCGAAATAAATAAATAATATAAGACTATAGTGGGCTATGCACACTTGTTCCGGTGCATATGGGCTCCCTGCTATCCAAGCCACAGATTTTGAGATTGTCAGCGAACCAAATCTAAAACATCCATGTTCCACTTTTGTCAGCCTGTCGTATTGTCAGCTGCGTCAGCGTTCGCATACCTGACTGTCTCCACCGTCAGCAGAGAGTGATATGGGAAGAATTAACTCACAGACCCACAGACCGTCTGGTGCTGTTGCCAGTGATTTGGGGTCATCAATGTTACAGTTAATTAATGCTTTGTTAGGGAGCTTTGTCCTCATCCTGTTAAGAGTGGCGGGCTGTGACAAACTCCAGCCAGGAGGGCAAAATCAGTTTGGTCGCGACCACTATAAAACGGTCACCATCGCTGGGCCCAAGGGTTGCCAGTGATTTATGTTATTTTCTAATTGTCGTGACCATTGGGGATTAAAGATAGGTTTAGGCCTGCATTCTACTGAGGTTATGTTTAGAGCTAGCGATTAGGGTTATAGGTTTAGTAGCAACCAGTGAAAACCGGTCAGTACAACGGCCAACTGATTTATTGTGGTCACGGCAACAGTCGCGGCAATGGTCTAGATGGCTGTTTTATATAGCAGTCACGAAATGATTTTGCTATCTCTCACCCCAGGCTATAAGCGCCTTGCTCAAGGGCAGTAGTTCATAAAATGCTTGTCTTTTTGGTGTTGCAGTTAGCTGGAGCAACCCGCGTGCAAAGTCGCCAGAACACAAGGAAAACCCGCAAACTCACATTGTGTCGCACTGGTTTACTGTGCAGTAGTTCACCGTATAGCTAACTCACTCTACAAGAACACACATTGCCCCCGATGCCTCTGATATGCTCCTTTCACACACACACATACTTTACACCACAACTTTTTTCATTCCGCGTAAAACTTTTTTTTTACATCGTATATCTAAAGTGACAGCTGACTGACATCGGCAGGGAATGTAATATAATGAACATCTTGACTCAACAACACGGTGCCTATGGTGCCTATAGCTTAACTTAGACTCACAACGTCAAGTTCACATCCATGAGGTATTGAGGTTTTGATCTGCTGTGATTCCAAAAAAGAAAGACACACGCGCATGCACGTGCCACGCACGCACACATGCACACACACACACACACACACACACACACACACCAAGTTGAACTCGTCGCGACCCGTCTCACTTCTGACCCCGGTTTCACACGCCGTAAATCTAGAGTCAATATAAAGTGCAAGAAAAGCAGTAATCCCGAATGCTGAACCGCAAAAGCATAAGAGAGCCATTCTGGGGCCCTTCCCAGGGCCCTCAGTCTTGGTAATTAGTCAGTGATGGGAGATAAAAACATGTGATTGGGAGTGAAAACAACGCGGGGGAATTGCAGACTGTGGTTTGGAAGGGCAAATTCCACCGGGAGACACAAGTCTGTCACAGAAGGAAACGCTTGATTTAAAGGCGTTTGCGTCGGTAAATTATGTGTGCTCCCTCCGAGAGTGAGTGAGAGAGTGAGAGAGGCAGAGAGAGAGCAGGAGTTTTTAATTGCAAACACAAAATTACAGAGAGAAAAAAAAAACAGAAAGGGAAAAACGTGTGGTGTGTATTTAGCTCGAGATGGAGGTGGGTTTGTAATTTTGGTTCTGATACAGTAAGTGTCAGCGACGTCCACTGTGTCTGCCTGTGCAATTTCTTTTGTTTTTTGGGGGTGGAGGTGGTGGTGGTTGTGGGGTGGGGGTGTAATGTGGTTTGTATTATCTGCATGTGTAATCGTAACCTGTAGGTGAACTGCTGGAGTTTGAAAATTCCATTTACGTAAACGGTAAATGACAATGACCTCAGCTAATAGCTTTGTCTCGCGCACATCTAACAGTAGGGAAAGGTTAAGTAATAGACGCAATCGATGAGTGCCATTAAATATGCTGCTTATAACAATAATGACTTTGTTGCGTTAACTTATATCTACACGATAAAACTCCCTGTTTTGCCACGGGAGTGTACAAACACATTGATAAACTGCCAGGGTTAAACTAATGCTGTAGTCATGGTTTTCACAGTGTAATTGCTAAACGAGTAAAACGCGGACGCAGAAGCCGCCCGCTATGCTTTTTCCAGCTGGAATCGTCGGAGCCATCTTTTAAGCGTAATGCTTTATTTCTGTGATTCATTGAAAGCCCTGTAATTGGGGGACAATTTTGACTCTCAAAAACGTCTCCAACACGCATGCAAGTTGTGATATCCGCTCCGCCAAAATGACGAGCTAGTTGTTTTTCGTTGTTATTGTGGTTGTGTTAATCTTCCAATGGCAAACAAACACTTTCTGTGTCTCTATTTGTGGCTTGGCGGTGGATTCTGGGCCCGTGTTGATCGCTACACGCACAGCATGGACGGATGTGTGAGTGTGTGTGTGTGTGTGTGTGTGTGTGTGTGTGTGTGTGTGTGTGTGTGTGTGTGTGTGTGTGTGTGTGCACATGCATGGGTCCGTGTGTTTGCACGTACCGGTACATGTGTGTGCGCACACGTGTGCGTACGTGCACGTGTGTGAGAAAAGTACTTTTACTTCTACACGGCCACCACATTTCAGAGAGAAATAACTACTCCACTATAATTATTTGAAATCTTTAGTTTCTACAGTAGTCACTTAGATCTAATACAAGCTTACTGTTAGGTTACAATGCATTGCAAGCTAACAATAAGTTTGTAGATCTACTATTTTCCAATTTTAGTTAGACTATTTATTTATATTGTATATATATATTGTATATCCTCTGCATTGATGAGTACTTTTACAAAGTACTCAGTACTCATTTTGATGCCAATACTTACTTTCTTTCAGGTAAACTTATGAATTCAGGACCTATGATAAAAACTGTTACAAAAGTAACAGAACTAAAAGCCTAAAACGCAGGCTTCCTAATATACACTTTGCATTTTGGGGGGTTGTATATCTGCCACTTGTTATGCTTTTATGTGATGTTGTATACTGTATGATAGGGTGACGGCATTGCCTTGTAACAGAGTACTTTCTACATTGCGGTGTTGGTACTCAAGTGCAAAGACTGCGTACACTCCATCCACCGCTGCCACTGTGTATTCTAAATAAGTGTGTGTATGTGTGTGTGTGTGTGTGCGTGTGTGTGTGTGTGTGTGTGTGTGTGTGTGTGTGTGTGTGTGTGTTGTTGTCACCAACGACAACAACAACAACAACAGCAGCAGCAGCAGCAGGCGTTGTGCTGCCTCCTTGCTGCCACTGTAGCCTCAGCGACATAGTAATTAAGAGCAGGCTGAAAAACGCCAGACCAACAGTGTCTTTAACCGTAACCAAACATTTCTCGGAGGCAGAGGATTACAGGCAGAAATTGAATGCGGTCTGCATTCCCCTCTGCCCGCCACATGTTCCTCTCCTCTCCTCTCCTCTCCTCTCCTCTCCTCTCCTCTCCTCTCCTCTCCTCTCCTCTCCTCTCCTCTCCTCTCCCCCAGCACTACCACTGGACGCTGGTCCTTGGCCCTGTGGGCCCTATACATCCTCCTCATCCTCAGCCAAAGGGCTATGTGGGTCTGTGCCCCAGATGTGTCGCACTGTCACCCTCTTCACCGCCAAAACCGACTCACCATGTTGCATGGGTGTGTGTGTGTGTGTGTGTGTTTGTCTGTCTGTGTGGGTGGATGGATAGATAAGGGTGTGTTTGTGCGTGTGCATGCGTGTTTGTTGTGTGCTCCTGTGTGTGTGTGCCTATCATCCTCCAGTCTACAGTGCCTCCAGCTGGTTGGGTGTGATACTGCCACTGTGACCTGGAAGCCTTTAATTCAACAAGTGCAACTGGAACTGTTGTCCTGCCTTCAGTGAGACTCACTGGAACTGTTGCCTCGCCTGACTCAATGGACCTGCTGTTCCTGTCTACAGTAGTTCAGTGGTTTTCAACCTTTTTGATACCAGGGCCCACTATTTATTTAGCATTTGAGCCACAGACCAAAGTTTGATAACATTTTAGCCCACCAGACCCCAAAACTAAAGATTTCTATTACTTTTGTCCACAATTCCACACTGGATTCCGGAAACAAAACAGGCAAACATACAGATCAAAATGACCATTAATCTACATTCTTTAGTGGTGTAGACTTGGTTGAAAACTACTGCTCTAGTTGGACTGCTGCTGTGTACCTTCTGAAATAAAGACACTTATGAACTGTACACTACAGAGTGTGGATATTTCCTTTTGATCATTTTTCACTGTCTTCAATGAGACCTGCTGTCCTGTCTTAAGGCATACTCCAGGGCCAGGTGAAGTGATGAGGTTTCACTGTTTGTAGTTTTCTAAGCCCTAAAAGGTTATCACCCTTTGTAGCTTCCCACCCCTTAAAAATACAAACGCCGAAAACCTTATCACGTCACCCTGGAGTTCACCTTTAGTCAGTGGATCTTATATCTTATATCTTATATTGCATTAACATATACATCATTATTAAACAAAAACACATACTGAGGCTTTCATTTTTTTTTTTGAAAAAAAAAAAAAATGTTTCAATACAAAATGAAAACTTTTGTTTTTAATCAAATAAGGGCTATGTACTTGTGAAACACAGCCTTGCTGTTAGCTTGTACACCTGCTATTGTCGAAATGTTTGGATGTTTTTCATTCATTTTGTATTGTTATCTTTTCTGGGAGTCCCTGGCATGCCCAAAACCTTTTCAAATACAGATATTTCTGAGGGTCCGCCATAGACTGTCCATGACCTACAGTACATGAACACTGACATCCACAGTGGAACCACACTGTTCGCAAGAATACAGCCAGGTGAAAAGTAACTACTGTAAGTAGTTACTTTTAGTATTTACTATTTCCAATACTTTTACTTCTAATACATGTCTTATACATGTCTGATCCAAGCATTGTTATTACTTTACTCCCATTGACTCTATAGTCCTTCCATGTGATAACTTCCCAGTCCCAGCAGATTAGTGTCTACATTTTAAAGGAGAATTCCACATCAAAACACATTCGGCCTCAATCTACCTTGATCCCTGTGCTGTCATACGTAATGTCTTGATTTTTGTCAGATGCCCCGTTTTCTACATTTCACCCTTGAGGTCCCCCTCCCACAGTTTGCATTGCCTCAGGTTGTCTTTATAATAATGTGGGTATTCTAGTAGCTCTAAACTTATTTTGTGCACACATCAAACCAAACACTACAGGATAATCGGGCCAAGTTATTTCATCCAGCACACACTACATGCCTTAAAAAAAAAACCCTGGCAGCACCACCACTTCTCTTGTGGAGTTGCTCTGGAGGAGGAGGTTTGACTTGAGTGATAGGAGAGGAGAGTGGCAGAAGGGAGGGGAGGAGAGGAGGCGGAATAGATTACCTCTGGGATTACAAGTAAAGTCTGCACCAGAGTGACGTAAAATGCATACATGAGTATCAGTATGCTATTAAAATATGATGTGTGAAAAAAAAAGTTACTACTAAAATACCCGCATTAGAATAAAGACAACATGCAGCAAAGCAAAATGCCCTATGTACTGTATGTTGGGGACCCCCCAACACAAATAGGGCATGAGCACATGCAGCTGCCATGTTTGGAGATTTAGAATGGCTGTGGATGGGAAATAAAAATGGCTGTTGCAGCAAAGTGCTGCAAAGACCTGCGTCCAGAGGATGCGCGGCCTTGCGGCAAAAAGACGCTGCGCACAACCTGCGTCACCCGGCAGTGACCGAGCGCACGAGCTGCTGTTCACACAGCCTGAATAGGGACAAAGTGGAGTTGGAAATACATTGTTTTCAACAAGGGCGGCACAAATAAGAGCCATTCTAGGCACGTGTGCAACATGTCAACTGACGCAGTTCACTCTCTAGTGTGCCCAGACTGACACTCTGGCTGTAAGCACATTATAACTTCCAAAAGACACAGATGCAGTCGCCAAGTTTGGAGCTTCAGAATGGCTGTGGATGGGAAATAAAAATGGCCGTTGCAGCACTTCTTACAGAGGACGCATGGCCTTGTGGCAAAAAGATGTTGCGTCCAACGTCTCTTTCCATCCAGCGCCTGTACAAAACTCAAGAAGCTGTGCCTTTTGTACACAGTGCAAAGTGGAGTGTGCATGCAACCACACACACGCGCGCACGCACGCACACACACACACACACACACACGCACGCACGCACGCACGCACGCACGCACGCACGCACGCACGCACGCACGCACGCACGCACGCACGCACGCACGCACGCACGCACGCACGCACACACACACACACACACACACACACACACACACACACACACACACACACACACACACACACACACACACACACACACACACACACACACACACACACACACACACACACACACACACACAGCCAACCAGGCAATGCCACAACAGTTTGAAATAACCAAACAATTTCCTCACCTTCACACAACACGAATGAACGCAGACATAAAATAATTAAGAGTGCTAAGAAACTAAACCACAGACTGTCACATAATACCCCCTGTCTCTTACATGAATACAACATTCTCGCTGGACGACTGACAGGAGTAAACATGCAGTCACGCAGGGACGGCACGCACCACAAACACAAACACCCACAAACACACAGCCAGTTAGCCACCGTCTACTGTAGTTTAATCCCTCCCAAACAACAACTACAACAACAACAACTACAACAGCAACAAGATAGAGGCTAAAGTGCAGTACAGGCCTTGCAGGCCCTGACTATGCCAAAGCGTAACTTAGTAATCGCTATTATTTGTATAGCGTTGTACAGATAATGAAATGTTTAATTTCCTATAGGGTTAACCTTATTCTACACCTTTGGAAACCCCCACTCAAGTAGCACCCCCTACCAGTAGTTTAAAACAAACTTATTGTAGAGTGACGAGGATATTATTTATATGAATGACTTTTTCGCTGCATTCCTGGGGTTGTGGAGATCCCGTCTCACCCCTTTATAGAAAAAAAAGAAAGGAGAAATGTGACAAACACCCACAGTGAATGAGTTGCAGGCTCTCTGAGCCTCTATACCACCAGCGCTCTGGTAATGGGGAGCACATCTGAGAGAACGTGTAAACAGTCAACCATAATCATATGTACCCTAAATGGAGACACGACTAATCTAATTCTCCCCCTTGCAGAAAACACTGAGAGAATGTTTCTGTTTTGGAAAGTGATCAAGATGTGTGTTTTCTTTTTCTTTTTTTTTTTTGCCACTATGGATTTTTCGCTGTGAAATGACGGATGCAAAGAGGAGGGTGAATAAAAGACGAAGAAATGAAACACGGGGGCTTCATCCAATTTGCTGAGTTGCTCGAGTTACAGCGAAACCACGGTCCGTTGAACCAGGCACAGATTCAGCTTCGGGGATTATTGTGACCTGTTAATTGTCGTCCCCCCCCTCCCCAACACCACCACCACCACCACCACCAACTCCAGCCCATTCTCTGTTTCCCAGAGGGCACATCTTAGAATGACCCCTGTGTAACATCTCAATGATACATATCAAATTCAACAGTTTAATTGGCTGCAATAAAACAACACAATGCTCGCTTTGTTTTCCAAACACCCCGGCCAAAATAATGAGAGGGAAGGGGGGTGGGAGTACCATTGGGGTCTGTCTGTGGCGACGGGCATTAAGGTGGGGGTGAAAAAAGTACTTGCATGTTGGTGTAAAAGTACCAATATTGCAATGTAGACCTACTTTGGTCAACATACAGTATATTGTAATCATAATGAATCTACAGAGTACATTTTTCTATATGAATAAAATGGGGCTAAACGACGAAGATATTTGGATCCGAGATTTAGTGGACCAGAAGTAAAAGCAGTGGAAATCGGAAATACTCAAGTAGACTACAAGTACCTCAAAATTGTACATAAGTAAATGTACTTAAGCTAGACGGTGGAGGTGTAAGCTGGAGCCAGGAGCACCTCAGGTCTCCTCCACCTCTTGGTGGGAGGTACTATTATACATCAGGTATTAATCGGCCTCCATCATCATCGGTGATGATGGTGATGCCAAAGAGGAACAATGCTTTGTTTGTGGTCCTTTTAACGCTGTCACATGGCCTGAAAATAGCTGACGTAATAACGCGCCACAGCCACGACACATTGCAGGCTTGCCTTGTTACGCGTGAGCCATTTTCGTCGCGCGACTCTTCCGCACGAGACGGAGATATCGGTTATTGAGTAGATTGACTAGGTTTTCGTAAGATCGCCATCGAAATGCCGCAGTATACGTCGGGGCTTGAGAGAGGAGAGGAGGGGAGGAGATAAGGGGGTTTGTTCGGGAAAAGGGGGAGGGGGGAGTTGTATGCGGACAGAATGGTTTTGTCAGCAGCCTGTTGCTTGGGTTTGTTTGGAGCTGCGGTCCTCGCTGGAATATGTAACCAAATTCCTTCCCCTGTCCCACAATCCAAAGTGCGCTGCCAGATTCCCTGGCAATGAGGCCCCTGAATTAGGGCCAGTCCTGCTGCTCATCCCACAAAGCCTTTCATGTTCCCAAACCGCAGCCTGAGCGAGGCGCCTCGGTTTCAACAGCAGCAGACCAGCATATGTTTGCCTAATTCCTGAGACATGATGACAGTGGTCTCCCGGCCACGAAAAGACGGCTTCACGTTTTTTTTCTCTCTCTCTCTCTGTGTTGCCCCCCCCCCACTCCCCATCCCACACGCCCCTCCCTTTCATTCTACACTTTAATTATTATTTTCTGCTGTTGATGACTTCCAATAGTTACACACCACATGTTTTCTCATTACATGTGTTTTTATATGAGCTACTCCCCTCCCCAGCCAACACTGCCACCCCCAAAGCCACCCGCCACCCCCCCCCCCCTTTTCCCACAATTCTTTGCTTGTGCATGACCCTAACAGAGTGGAAAAACCAAGAGAGAGCAGCGGGGGAGGATTTTCATTGCCTGACGCGGGGAGACGCGGGGAAGTTGTGGTGTTTAGTAGGGGTTCGGTGCTGTCACACAGCTGCTTGGGGCGTTGCAGACACGGACGCCGTGGTCCTCACGTTGGGCCTCTGGACCGGGGTGGTGGTGGTGGTGTCGGACACGGCACCACCTTAGCCGCAGGTCACGGCCGATTAGCCACGGGAGCAGGCGTGATCCAATAAAGGAGAGGGCGTCAGACAGCAAACGCCCAAAAGGTCCACGCCACAGTGATGCCCTCTTGAACCCTGTGTGTGCTCTTCACATACACAAGGCTGACGCCCGTCTGTCCTGACGATTTTGACTACGCCTCTGGTCCAACAACACCGTCCAAGCATTTGTCTAATATTGTTTGATTTAAGAGCTTAGTTTAGGTTTTCTTTGTGTGCCGTTTATCACGCAGCATGCAGGCTTATATTTTGTCCCAACATTTTGACAGCGATGGACACATTGTTAGCTATTAAGGGAGACTAACCTTTGTGGTTCCTTTTTTGGGGGAGGGTGTCGTCTCTAAGCAGCTGTCTGTTCCGAAGCCAAAGAAAGGACATTACCCACACTTTAACCTCTCTGGTCTCAGAGAAACCACACGTGAGATACAACTGTACTTGTAAGTCGGTACAACCACTTTCTTCCATCTACAGTACATCAAATGTCCTCATCAACAAATAGCCAACTTACGAGATCACGACGCACCTTGTTGCAAGTGCGACAAGGACGTGAGCTCGTTGATCGGATATTTTTGGTCCTCTCCCAGAATAGGCATTCATGCTGCTGAGATTCAGTTGGTTAAGTGCATTAAGAATGCCTTGCCACGTGCCGTGATGTTCGCTTAAGCATACAATTTCTGATCGTAATGATCGTATCAGTCCTGCATTAGTATGGCAAGTATTGCTTAATATAAAAAGGCCCAATCAGTGATTCACACCCACCAGCAAAAAACATACAGTAGCACTGTGAGCAACTCATGTGGGCAGCACTCATAAGTCATGGCAACCTCAGCCTGATATTGCCATGAAATTTGCTATACACCGTCATTGTCCAGAGTATTTGAAGTCACCTCACCATAGCCTTTCACTTTAGCGCCACCCTTAGGCCAAAAAATGGCCACATACCGTACAAGATACCTCAAAATCTACTGATCAGATTAACAAGCCATTTGATGGCCGGTGGGGGGCGAACTGATTTTGATGACAATATATATCCTTTCCTCCACAAGCCAAATAAATACACGTTTTGCTTTTATGTACCTGTACAGAAGATGTAACAATAAAATAAATGGTGCTTTCTGGGTAAATGGTGCATTTATATAGCACCTTTATCCATATACATAGATTGCGCATCATATTCACCCATTCATACACTGATGGCAGTGGAAACCATGCAAGGCAAAACCAGCACATCAGGAGCAATTTGTTCTTGTTCAGGGACACATCAACACACTGGGGGAGCCCGGGTTCGAACCAGAAACTTTGCAGTTACCATCCAGTGACTCTACCCCTGAGCCACCGCCAATCTTGAACCTTGAACCCGTACTCCAAAATGCACCCTTTGCATTCATGATATTTGCAATCACGTCCTTGTGACAAGTGCATCATGTCACAATGACTTGGTTCACTGTTTCGCTTTTTTGTCTTTTTCTATTGATAGCACAATGGCCACAAAACCCAGGAGACGTTTTGTCTGGCTAGCATTGTTCTATAAATCTACGGTCCAGATCTCCACGCTCCAGGCACAGCGCGCACAGGAATCTACTCGCTGGGTTAGACGAAACCTACAGCCGCTAATCTGTTACAGGGGCCAAGCGGCGTTCCATTCAAGCCAAGAGAAATAAGCGGGGAAATTCACTGAAAATAATCAGAATTTAGAGGCACATAATGGTTTGCTTTGAAGGGGAAGGTATTCATATTTTTCTTCCCCTTTATTCCACTTATCAGTAGCCCTGCGTTCCTTCCCCTCGGGCCTGTCTTTTGGGAGCTAAGACTCCTTGGCTCGCGCCGACTGCCTGTGGCTGTCGTTGCATGTGTTCAGTTTCACCACCAGTTTCCTATGGCTTACTGCGGGCCCTGCTATCCTCTGAGATGGCGTGTGACACACACTTATCCCCGGCAAATCTGCGCGGCCAGCCCTGCCAAGTCAAACAGCCCCTCTTTATATTGCTGACGTCTAACCCAATATCTTTGGACTTTTTAAAAAGGCCTGTGTGCATGTGTGTGTGTCTTGCGCGCGTGTTTAGGGTGTGCTTTTTCTCTCCCTCTCTGCTTCTCCATGTACAAATCTGACCGTAGTTTCAAATACTCAATCATTAAATTCTCAGCGCTTTTTGCTTTTGCAGAAACATTCAGAGTTTATTTTATTCCAGCGTGTACAGACGGCCGCAGATACATTTTTAGCAGCCGTGGCAGGAGCTGTGTGTATTTTAACGTGCTGGCCATATGCGGCACACTGACCTCTTCCATAAACAGAGATGTCTGCTGCGCAATATGGGTCTGTTTGGGTCTGTTGCACTAGTTTGGGAAGGGAAGAGAAAAGAGCGCTGGGGTTGAAGTCGGGTGGGGGGTGCTTTGGGAGGGGTGGTGCTGGGACGCTTTGTGTGGAAGTCATGCTGGAGCCTGTTTCCCTTTGTGGAGAGAGATGGGCAGCACTTGAAACTCCAACGCTTTGACTGACGTCCAGCTCAGTCTTGTATCGGCCGAGCCAAAAGATTTCATCCTTCTGTTCACCATAAGGTTGACAGAATTAACTTGAAAAGGCTTTTCCTGTCCTTAAACTGTCGAGGCATCCAAGTCCAAATAATATTCCACTATTTCACGTCCAGGGCCCCATCCTTTCTTGTCCTCTATAGTGCAGCTCTTGGAGATACCACAGTGGGCGGACGTATGAACAATTAGGTTTGCATGAATAAACAGCTCCTTTCCCTCCAAAACAGCCGATTGGTCTTCGTGTTACGGGGGTCTTTTGATTGATGTGGGTGGCCAGAACTGAATCCTCAGTCGCTCCATAAGAGGACCCTTGGGTCCGATGGGTGGAATGTCCCCTCTACCTGTGGGTATCAGGTGTTGTGAGAGCCGGGGAGGAGGGGGGGGATGCTGCAGGGTGCGGTGGGGTGGTGGGGGGGTGGGGGGTCTGACTGGGCAGGGCCCGGGGTAATTACACATGCATATGAAGACGAGGCCCCCCGAGGGGGTAATGAGGTTTGAAGGATGCCGCCATCTCGGCGGGTGGTCCCCTAGCCTCCACGCCGACACTGATCCCATTGCTGCACTGTCTGCGCCTGCTCACGCGAGACCGCCCGCCCAAAACCCCCACGGACCCTCCTTCCCTCCCTCCCTCTCCTCTCTCCTGGACAATCGGATGGGCTCGAGCGAGGGGGGGTGGGGTGATGGTGTTGGTGGTGGTGGTTGGGGGGGGCGCGAGAAGAAGTGGCGCCCGCCCCAGTCGCTCCGGCCAAGCGGGGCTCTCGGGGGCCCGCTTCCAGGCATTTCATCACATTACATCAGATCAAAAGCAATAAGCTAATTACAAACGACTGTGGGCATGCAAGCAGTAAATACAGAATCAACATAATTGATTTAATCCTCTCAATGCTAAGTGAAAAACTTGTCAATGCCAAGGCCAAAATTACAGCCCTGTGTTTTTTTTTTTCTCTCTCTCTCTCTCCGGGTGCAAGAGCGACAATTGGGTGAATTATAAGATCACATGGAGTTCATTCAACCAAAGTCAAGTCTTCTGACGCCAGTACACGGTTCACACACAGCGAGACGCTCGGCTAAATGGAAGGAGGACACATTGGACACATTTAGACCTACTTGGTTTATTTGTTAGTCTGTTTTCTTTCTTTTTTCTTTTTGCTGTTCAGGGGTTTTCTTCAATCATTCATCGCGGCTGCAAAGAGAGAGAGAGAGAGGGGGGGGGGGAGAATATGTTTTATGCATGGCTCAATATGCATCTTAAAAGCAAAATGCATTAGGAAAAGATAGTGAAAATGCAAAAGGCTTTTTTTTTTCATCAACATTTACTTATTCATGACGCTGAGAGAAAAGCAGCGTGTTTTAGAGCAAAGCTGTGTTATCATTGGGAGAAGCACTTCCCCGCAGACGTCATTTTTCCACCTGAGGACATGCACTTTAATGACAGTTTGAGGTGCTATACCGCCGGAACAGGGGGGTACACAGTACACACACACACTCACACAGTACACAGACACACTACACACACACACACACACACACACACTGCGTGTTCACAACACATGCAATATCAAAGTGGAGGGGAGGAGGGGACTACTTCTTACAGTATGTAAAAGTTATGCTGCATAATGAGCCACAATGTTTACCAGACTCCGTCTCATCCTGTTCTCCTGTACACACCACCACGGCGGTGGCGGTCTCACCGTGGGCTGCACCGACGGCCTCCACATCTCGCCCAACGCTGCTTCACCGCTCTGCCTCATGCACGCCTCGCACTACAGGGACAATAAATTTCATTTCCGTGTTACCTCTTTATACGACACGCAACACGCGGTTAGAGACTCCGGAACGCGTCCTGCTCAGCCCCATATCTTAACATAAAACTAATATCACGTCGTGTTTATTTTTTTACATGTCCCGGCAGGTGCAACGGCAGGAAGCCATTTCCACAACAAAAGAAAACACACACACACACACACACACAATAATGCCAAAAGAATAGGCTCCGTTTTTGCATGGATTATCAGCGCACATCCCGAAGAGCACATTGGGATTACAGTACCTGCAGTGCTGTTGCGGTGGTTATGTGAGCATGTGTTGCACATGTAGTATACGGTACTATAGTGTCGTATATATACTGGGTTCGATTTGCTGGGCGGAAAGGGGAAACCATATGCCTGGGCTTTTGATGTGCTTTCAGGTATCTGGTTAGTCGTGTTTTATCGGCGGCGGGGATATGTTTCATCCCCTGCTTCTTGTCAGGCTGAATAATAATTTCTTTCGTTTTGGGAAGTGTCCCATATTATGGGCGTCTATCTGCTTTGAGCATGTTGTATTTTCATCATTCGAACAACAACAACAGCAGCAGCAACAGATCTAAATGCTCATAGGATAAGCATGATGTCTCTATTTGTGGACACCTCCTATGTCCAAACTGTTATAGTTCAGGATTGAAATTCAAATATAGCAAAAGTAGCAGGTCTACCAACTCAACATTCATGCTGCACTTCAATTGTGCTAGTTTTATTAATCTTTGTGATCCACTGCATGTAGTACATATGATCAAGCAGGGCATTCATTAATTTAGAAAAAAAACACAAAGGTGAAATATTTTATTTAATCATTTTTAAATGCTTCTGTCCTGACAATACAATCTGTTTAGCAACGACTTGTTGTGTATGTCATGTGTGCAGAATGCTGCGGTGGATTAGGATCTAACAAACTACTGCACATCTCTGTTGTTATCTGTTGTTCGCTTGTAAATCTGTTCTATCTATTTTTTTCCTATTTCACATCATGCAACAACAAGCTCATTTGTAGTAAGTCATGAGGACTGTTTTGGCAGAGTAACATATTACATATTACTCAGGGCCGTTGCTAGCCATTTGGGTGCCCTAAGCACAAATGCTTTCTGGTGCCCCCCCCCCCCCCACATAAGCAGTGCTGGTCCATTAGCCATCCTGTTGTTTTCAGAACGATCCAACACCTCCAGTCTCCAGAACCAGTTAAACAGGTTTTGACTCATTTGATAACAAAAGGCTGAATTAATGAAGTGTAACACCTTGGAACAACCTTCCTAATGCCATTGTAATGTATAGTTCCCCGAATCCCCCACCACTACTCATTGTTTCTCAGTTGCAAGGGCGATTTTTCTCATGGGTTGACACCAACACTTGCCTGCTTGCCCGGGGAAAGTAAAAAAAAAAATGGTCGGGCAAGTGAAGACTGCTACCTGGTTGCCCGATCGGGCAAGTGTGCAACTTAGTGCACTATAACACAACACAAGATAAATTTGTCTTTGAGGCAGTCATTGCACTCTGCCTCTATGTCTTTCCCTGCTTTCTAGCTATAGGCCTACACAATTCCAGGCTGGGTTTGGGAAACAAAACAGGCAAATTAACATACAGATCAAAATGACCATTAATCTTCTACATTCTCTAGTTGTGTAGACCTGGGCTAATTAAGATGATGAATTTTAACTCTTGAGAGTGTAAAATGAAACCAAATGGACCTGCAAGGGTCCATTTGGTTTCATTTTTACGTTCTGATGGCAAGTGCCTCCGAGACCTTAGTGTCAACCCCTGTTTTTCCTTCCCTGAATTCCTGGCCCAAGCTATAGCCTGGACCAGCAAATTAACCACAGCCCCTGTGAAATCCTACTGAAATCCTCATGTGGGCTGCACCCTTGCAGCCTACACAGAGAGGTGGGGGCGTGTGTAGGGTGAGGTGGTGGTGGGGGGCATCCCTGACCAGTTATGCTTAGGGCCTCCAAAACCTAGTAGTGGCGCTGCGGCCCTGAATAAGCCCGCAGCCTGGCTGAGTATTTTAGCTCGTACTTTCAAACTTACAGCTCGGTCAATTCTCGATCATTTCTTACCATTCAACATGTTATGTTGAAAAAACATGTTCCATGTTTTTTGCTGTATGTGGCGAGCATTTATCCCAAGTCTGCAAAACGTTATTAAATTAAACGTTTAAATTGCAAAAAAAAGTCGCGAAATTCGCGGCAAAACAGACATCTTTTTGATCATTCATATCTCCTTCAATTCTGGACCATTTTGTACATTTCAAAATGCAGCGTGACCGGCAAAAATCACTCTATCAGATGCTGTATAGGATATGCAGGTAGGTCTTCTCTACGAAGCGGAATCAAGAAAAATGTAACCGTCGGGATTTCAGTGGAAACGTGAAAGCAGCAGCATTGCCACAAGTTAATTAATGTATTTAATTATATTATATACTGTACATTACCTAAACACAAGCAAGTGACCGACAGCAGGCAGCTGTCTAGAACTGTTTATAGGACAATCCATAGCCTAAATAAGGAGATGAATTGAACTGGCGCTTCTGTGGACATCTCCAATGCTGGCACAGTCTGTGCCCGCACGTGGCTTTGAAATCCCGTTATCTACTTCCCAAATCTATTTGACGAAATTAGCTTAAGGGACTGCGTGACAAACAGGGGGGCACCATGTCTCTGGAGAGGGGCACAAAGCAGATTCAACAGTTTTCTCGGGAAAATGCATATTTATAGATTTTTTATTTTATTTTTAATGGTGCCCTGCCGGTCACGTGGTGCCCAACGCATTGCGCGTTATGCGCGTTGCCCTCCCTACGCCACTGCATATTACTCATTTTGGCAGAGTAATACTGTTACTCTACTTTTGTTGGAAAATGTAATAACATTACAGTAATAGGTAATATGTAATCTGTTACCCCAACCCTGGTCTCAAGTGGTGAAGAAATATTCATATGGTTTGTCACACACGCACATATGTGCATGCACATGCACACACTCATGCACACGCACACACGCACACACACACACACACACACACACACACACACACACACGCACGCACACACGCACACACGCACACACGCACACACGCACACACGCACACACACACACACACACACACACACACACACACACACACACACACACACACACACACACAGAGAGCAGGGTGCAGTACAGTAGTTTAAGGTTGCAGTGTGTTTCTACAGAGTGATGTGTAACGTGTTGGCCAGGCCTCCTCCTCCTAGTGTTGGCTGTGCATGGCTCTGCGGTGGCAGCCCCCTCCCTGACCCCTCATATGTCACACAGCATTGTTTCCCTGGAACATGGACACCATGGCCTGATCATGAACCACATATACTGTACTGTATGCCACTGCAGAGAGAGAGAGAGAGAGAGAGAGAGAGAGAGAGAGAGAGAGAGAGAGAGAGAGAGAGAGAGAGAGAGAGAGAGAGAGAGAGAGAGAGAGAGAGAGAGAGAGAGAGAGAGAGAGAGAGAGAGAGAGAGAGAGAGAGAGAGAGAGAGAGGAACTGCAGTTTGTAGTACAAGTAAGCCATCTAATGGACACGGATGGAAACGTATTTCATGTATTGTTTCTTCTCTTTCTTCTTCTTTTTTTTTTTTTTAGATCTTTGGTTCCCAAACACTGGGTCGGGACCCATGTATGGTTAGCAGACACATAGCTATGGATCCCTTTATTTTTTGTTTCCTACATTTAGTTTTTAATTACTTTTTAAATTATTTTTAATTAATTGTATGTAATTATTGTGTTGTTACGGACTTTTTTTTATACTTTTTATTATGATGATATTAAATCTTGTTAATGTTATATGAACTGAAAACTGAATCAGGAACGCAAAGACTATTTTTGGTGCTTTTGGTGTAGTGTTAGACTGTACTGTGTTCTGTAGCTGTTATTCCACTCTGTCTAATAAACTACGGTAGTAAATTCTACTAAATACTACCGCTAAAAACTACAGGTATGCATTCTATAGTGTATATGGGCTACTTATAGTATGATCAACAGATGTCAGGTACTTAACTAGTATGTATTGTGTTGTTCTGTATATTGTTGCTCAGTATTTGCTCTCTAGATTGTCTGTGAAATGCATGCCTGAACTGTAAATTGTCAGGCCTACATACAATTGATGATGTTTAATATAAAGTAAAGCTTGTCAGTATGTAATGCATTTTGTTGATTAAAATTGACTGCAAAGAATCAACCATGTGTCTGTCTATCAGTATGTCTAGCTACCTTCTGCATCATGTCAACATTATGCTTTCTTGTGGTGGACATTTTAAATTAAATATTTGCCATATACTGTGAGCAGGAGATAATTTACAGTCACTGCTGGTCTGTAACTCTGAGAATGTTCAAATGGGACCAAATGGACCTATATGTTAATTTGGTTCTATTTGTATAGTATACTCTCAGGGTTATGTCCTCCAAAAATGACACATGGAAGAAACATATATGGTGCATGTATGTTTGTGATATAGGGCCGCATACTAAAAATTGGCACCTTTCCTATATGTATATGTGCATATATGTACCATATATGTGCATATATGTACCATATATGGTACATATATGCACATATACATATAGGAAAGGTGCCAATTTTTAGTATGCGAACATATATGTGTATGTAGCATATATGTACATATATGACCTATATGTACCTATATCTACATACATGCAATGAAAATACCTATACATTAATAAAATCCAATAGAAGCCCAAATGTAGAACTTAAACACTTTATTAACAAGTTAGCTGATAATACGCAAAGATGAAACATTTTAAAGTCCATGAAAAGTGGCTTTAAAGTGGCAAATAGAAACAAAACAAATCTAATACATTTAATTAAAAAATCTTACATATTTTTAAACAAGTTAGCCTATAATATGAAAAAAATGAAACATTTCAAATTGCACAAAATATTATGGCTTTAAAGTGGCAAACAGAAACAAAACAAATCTAATACATTGTAAAACCCAATGTGTTGTTTCATTTCATTGTTAGTATTAGTTGATACAACTTGCTACAGTAGTTGTTACAACTCGATATCCTAGTTGATACGATTTGTTTTCATCTATAAAATGAGAAAGACTATCAAGGGCACTGTTTAGTGTATTGTTGCAGATAATCCTAGTGCACACAACATTGCAGGCTTTGTGGAGAACTTCATATATATGTAGTGGAGGGTCGACATGGGGGGGGGGCTTATAACATCTAAAATATTTTGGGGGCATGTGTCATTTACTTTTATAGATACAATTGTAAACCATTTTTCTCAATATGTTATACTTGTCTGTATGTTTTTTCTAGTCCTACTGCAACACTGTGTGCAGATATTGTACAGTAACACAGAAAGGAGTTCAGACTACACAAGTTTAATTAGGAATATTCACTCGGAGAGAGGAAATTCATGCAGCACATCTAGAGGCTATCAGGCCAATAACGTGGATAGTCGTCATTATGGTGTAAAATGTGCATGTGTTAATATCGGATAAGCTGTCTCACTTCAACATATATTCACACAAAAGGCTTTAAAAAGTTCAGCTTGGTCAGTGGTACATCGAGTGTGACTCCTCGTCAAATGAGTCTTAAGGGAATTCCAGGTACTATAAGCAAGGGCAGGTTGAATACATGTGTGGGTATACTGCCACACCCAAACAGTATATGATCAAGTATGTAGTGTTTGAGAAGTGCCAACCTTCTTATTTGCTAACCCCAGTATTTGCATTTCAACATTCCACACTTACTTTGCACCAAGTGGTAAATCAGTTTAAGATCCCTCCGGCACCCTCCGGTAAATGATCGGTGCTCGATATATAAGCCTCACGGCGGTCAGAGCCTTTCCTCCGACGGCAGAATGCAGCTCTTGGCATCTTGTTAGCAACGTGGGCAAGGGGTGCACTGTAGAGGAGCGTCTCCATGGAAACCAAAGACGCCAGTGTAAGAGGTGGACCCCGTCGGCATCGCCTGTTTTCTTAACTATGCCGGTCTTCTGTGGCGACTGCGACGGAGCACGCCCACATCCTCGTTGAGTGTCGAAGTTGTAGAGACGGCGTTCTTAAAGTCCTTAATGACTTGCAGGTGGAGGGGATCTGGTGGAATGGGCTGACTGCAGAGCGTCGACACAGCATGGCAGCCTACAGAGAAAGAGGCGGAAGTTGTGGGCTTGTAGATTTGCTAATTTCTCAATATAAGCAGGTTTAAATCAGTTGCTCTGCTGTTTGATTTCACTGACACATTAAAGAATCTGCTGCAAAGATTCAAGTATGGCAATCAGAGTTGCAACTAATGATTGTTTTCATAATCAAATCATTGGCCGATTAGTTAAAAGATGAATAGGATTACAACACTTCTCTAACCATCACCTTAAAATATATGTTAGACAGTTCTAACCAACAAAAAAATGTGTGATTAACTGCTGATTAGGCTAATAAACACAGTTATATTAAAGCAACTCATAGTGTATTTAGGCTTATTCTGACTGCATAGATTTGACTAAGGAATAGCTACACATCTCAATCTAAAAAGGTACAGTACTCTTCTGAACTCAAATAGGACCTTTATAAATAAATATTCAAGCTTCATGTTTGGCTCTCAATATAATCAATGTTACAGTATGTGTCAAATGTTCCTTTGCAGTTGCTTCTGTCCATGTGCAGCTATATTCAGGTTGTAAAGGACAATTAATGCTGAAAAACTAAGTGGGAAACACCCATTAATAATCAATCACTAAATTAGTTGAGAAATAAATTATGAATTCTATTACGATTAATCGCCGCAGCCCTAATGGCAATGTACTGTAATGTTTTTTTTGTTTTGTTTTGTTTTGTTTTGTAAAACCTGCCTTATGCAAGGTAGATGACAGTAGAATGAGTCGTAGAAGTGAACAGGGTTCTGCAGTCCAGAACCTACCGACAAAGAGAAACAGCATAATGTGAGTGTGTAGATCAGCTAATACATGCCCACAATCAAAACAAGTGAGACACCTTAAAGAGGGGTGCCGTGATTTTTGTATTTTTTCCAATTTTATACATGTTTAAGAAGTGACAGTATGTAAATAGACCTGTTTTCTTAACTATGCCGGTCTTCTGTGGCGACTGCGACGGAGCACGCCCACATCCTCGTTGAGTGTCGAAGTCGTAGAGACGCCGTTCTTAAAGTCCCTAATGACTTGCAGGTGGAGGGGATCTGGTGGAATGGGATGACTGCAGAGCGTCGACACAGCATGGCAGCCTACAGAGAAAGAGGCGGAAGTTGTGGGCTTGTAGATTTGCTAATTTCTTATTATAAGCAGGTTTAAATCAGTTGCTCTGCTCTGCAGTTTGATTTCACTGACACATTAAAGAATCTGCTGCAAAGATTCAAGTATGGCAATCAGAGTTGCAACTAATGATTGTTTTCATAATGAAATCATTGGCCGATTAGTTAAAAGATGAATAGGATTACAACACTTCTCTAACCATCACCTTAAAATATATTTTAGACAGTTTTAACCAACAAAAAAATGTGTGATTAACTGCTCATTAGGCCAATAACAAACACGGTTATATTAAAGCAACTCATGGTGTCTTTAGGCTTATTCTGACGGCATACATTGATTACGGAATATCTACACACCTCAGTCTAAAAAGGTACAGTACTCTTCTGAACTCAAATAGGTCCTTTATAAATAAATATTCAAGATTTATGTTTGGCCCTTAATATAATCAATGTTACAGTACAGTGCCACAGTGTCAATTTTTGCCTTGCAGTTGCTTCTGTCCATGTGCAGCTATAATCAGGTTGTAAGGGACAATTAATGCTGAAAAACTAAGTAGGAAACACCCATTAATAATCAATCACTAAATTAGTTGAGAAATAAATTATTAATTCTATTACAATTAATCGTCACAGCTCTAATAGCAATGTACTGTAATGTTGTTTTGTAAAACCTGCCTTATGCAAGGTAGATGAGTAGTAGAATAAGTAGTAGGACGAGTAGATGGAGGGTGAACAGTGGTCCTCCAGTCTAGGACAGCTTCAGAGCCTGCCGACAAAGAGACCGCATAATGTGAGTGTAGATCAGCTACTACATCATACAACCACAACCACACACTGCTGGCCACCCCGCTCCAAACCATGCACAGATGTTGACTCAAGCTCTGGACTAGTAGCTCAAAATCAGATATCAGACTGGGTTCTGATATCTGATTTTGAGATATCTGATTTTGAGATATCCAGTCTACACCAAAGTGTAGAACAGAAAATGACCACTCTGTTGTGTTGTACTTCTCATGAGACCTCATTATCATTTATCTTTTCAATTATGGTATAACAAAATAAAATGGATAAAGTACTGTATATACTGTATGTATAGTACATGTATAAGGGGTATACATTAGAAATAAAAATACATCAATTTAAGGAAAGAATGGCAGCCACAGTATCCTATATCGTTGCATTGTAACATTCAATTGACTTGAACCATTTAAAGGGGAACTCCACCCATTTTCAACATTCTAATATGTCATTAGCAGGGGTTGACACTAAGGTCTCCGAGGCACTTGCCCATCGGGCAAGTGCAAGTCAGGTTCTACTTGCCCTCAGGTCATGGTCACTTGCCCCCCAAAAATATATTGTAAATTTTGCATTTAAGTTTACTTCCTACTTGGGTGCTTTAAACCAGGGGTTTTCAACACGTGGTCTCTGAGAGGGTTCCAGGTGCTCCCCAGCTAAGTTGGTTAACCATATGTAACTCTTGAGAACGTAAAAATGAAGCCAAATGGACCCTTGCGGGTCCATTTGGTTTCATTTTTACACTCTCAAGAGTTAAAATTCATCATCTTAATTAGCCCAAGTTGCAATGACCACCTTCAAGACAAATTTATCTTGTGTTGTGTTATAATGCACTATGTTGCACGCTTGCCCGATCGGGCAACCAGGTAGCAGTCTTCACTTGCCCCACCATTTTTTTTACTTGCCCCGGGCAAGCGGGCAAGTGTTAGTGTCAAGCCCTGATTAGTATACCCTAGAGGTGCTGGGTGGACATGATAAAAAGTTCCCCCATTCTGTGTTCCCAAGAAATGGGGGTCTGAAGAAAACCATTAACATGCTGAAACATCTTGCAGGGCTTGACACTAACACTTGCCCACTTGCTCGGGGCAAGTAAAAAAAATGGTGGGGCAAGCGAAGACTGCTACGTGGTTGCCCGATCGGGCAAGACCTCTGTGTCTTTCCCTGCTTTCTAGCTATCCACAATTCCAGGCTGGATTTGGGAAACGAAACAGGCAAATTAACATACACATCAAAATTACCTAATCTTCTACATTCTCTAGTTGTGTAGACCTGGGCTAATTAAGATAATGAATTGTAACTCTTGAGTGTAAAAATAAAACCAAATGGACCCGCAAGGGTCCATTTGGTTTCATTTTTACGTTCTCAAGAGTTACATCTGGTTAACCAACGTAACTGGGGACCACCTGGAACCCTCTCAGGGACCACTGGTGGTCCCCGGACCACCTGTTGAAAACCCCTGGTTTTCCAAGTAGGAAGTAAACTTAAATGCAAAATTTACAATATATTTTTGGGGGGCAAGTGACCATGACCTGAGGGCAAGTAGAACCTAACTTGCACTTGCCCGATGGGCAAGTGCCTCGGATACCTTAGTGTCAACCCCTGTCTTGATGACATCATCAATATGTACAGTATTTCAACACCATCAAGATGTACAGTATTCACCATGTTAATGGATTTCTTTAGACATTTTTTTCTGAGAGCGTACAAATGGAACCAAATGAACCCGTATGCGTACAAATGGAACCAAATGGACCCGTTAGGGTTCATTTGGTAGCATTTGTATGCGCTCAGAAAAATGTTAAATGGGTGGAATTCCCCTTTAAACACAATGGCTTTAGTGCAAACATCATATACAACACTCTTTTCAACCTTTTTGATCCCACGGACCACCATTCATTCAGAATTTGAGCCACGGACCACCACATCTTCTAGTTGTGTAGACTTGGGGCTAATTCAGATGGTGAATATTTTAACTCTTGAGAGCGTAAAAATGAAACCAAATGGACCCGCAAGGGTCCATTTGGTTTCATTTTTACGCTCTCAAGAGTTACATCTGGTTAACCAGCTTAGCTGGGGACCACCTGGATCCCTCTCAGGGACCACTGGTGAATTAAGCCAGGGGTTTTCGACCTTTTTGAAATGAAAACCAAATGGACCTGCAAGGGTCCATTTGGTTTCATTTTTTAAATGAAAACCAAATGGACCTGCAAGGGTCCATTTGGTTTCATTTTTACACTCTCAAGAGTTATCTGGTACATAAGCTTTCCATCATTTAGCCTGGGGACCACCTGGAACCCTCTCAAGACCCCTGTGTTAGCATATATGCTAGTCGCGATTAGCATCATTCTTTCATTTTACACCATAGAGCAGCAGCACCAACAGCAGCAGCCTGAAGCCTAGTTGGTTTAACTCACGAGGTGTTTCAACACATTATACTCTCTGAACTCTTTATCCTTCAAGACCCAGTTGTCATTCTAAGGAAGGAAAAACACAAGATATAAATATGAAGTAATAAACAAACATACCTTCGTCTCTTAATCCGTTTCGTTGCCGTTCACAGTCACTTCACAACAACAGCAGTTGTGAAGAACCGCTTGCTGTGGTGGTTTGAAATGTCCCCGCCCCCCTCGGGCAGTAGAGTGGCCAATGAGAGTGCAGTACAAGGGGGCGTGCTGAGAGAATCCAATGAGTGTAGGTTAGTGGTTGCTAGGGAGACCATTAGAGCCAATGGTAGGCGCTTGCTTTTTAGGCATTGGGAATGGAATGAAAAACAAAACAAAAAAAACCTTTAAAGGGGAATTCCGCAGATTTTCAACATTTTACATCATTAATATACTTTATAGGTGTTGTACAATTAAAAAGCTCCCCCATTCTGTGTTTTCCTGGAAATTAAGGCCTTCAATTCATTAACTTTAAAGGGCTATTCCACTTAAAAAAAAAAAAAAAACCCTTGAGGGTGTAAAAATGAAACCAAATGGACCCGCAAGGGTCCATTTCAGGGGCGGATCTAGGCATGGGCATGGGGGGGCAATGCCCCCCTAAATACCCAGTCCGCCCCCCCAAACACGATGCCATGCAAAACAACCCAAGATATTTCAAATTAAAGTGCTTACATTTCAAATTTGAAACAGTACTGACTGCTACCAACTAACTACAGCTGTGTCACCACTAAACCAACAGCATTTCATCATTGAAAACAGAAAACTCTCTGAGTCAGACCTTTAGCTTTATGTTGCAACTTCAACAACAACTGATGTTATTATTGATGCTTTACTTGACTAATAAAAGTCCTGTAACTGAAAATGGTATGGGTGGGGCTTCATCGCCCGTGGCGCAAAGCGACACGGGCGATGAAGCCGCACCCATACCATTTTCTCTTGCCCCTCCAACATGTGCCCCTCCAACATGAAAAAAAAAAAATTGGTCATTTTATGGTCTACTCAGTCTCATGTGAACAACCCAGACATTTTATAAATACTCTTTTCAGTATTTAGGGCTGTAGAGATTTTATTTTATTTTTTTGAATGGCTGGAAATGCAAATGGAAAGTTGGATGCCAACGATGAACCTCTGCTCCAAAGTCTACAGAAGGGCCTATTATAGCGCCACCAGGAGGCAGATTCTTGCAATTATTTGGCAAAAATGTGTGTGTGTGTGTGTGTGTGTGTGTGTGTGTGTGTGTGTGTGTGTGTGTGTGAGTGTGTGTGTGTGTGTGTGTGTGTGTGTGTGTGTGTGTGTGTGTGTGTGTGTGTGTGTGTGTGTGTGTTACCAGCTAATCTCCCAAACCATTAACCTGATCAATGCCACAATTTGCAGACACACTTGGATGCCAACCATGAACCTCTGTCCCAAATTTTCCACAACGGCCTGTTATAGCGCCACCAGGCTGTTTTTGCCTTTTTATTTGTAAAAATCTGTGTGTGTGTCTGTTACCAGCTAATTTCCCAAACCATTAACCCGATCGATGCCACAATTTGCACAAATATTTTCTCGTTACTAACAATGAACCTTTACCCCAAATCTTCCACAAAAGCCTGTTATAGCGCCACCAGGAGGCTTTTTCTGGCCATTTTTTGCCAAAAATCTATTTGTGTGTCTGTCTGTTACCAGCTAATCTCCCAAACCGTTAACCGGATCTAAGCCACAATTTGCACACACACACTCCCTGGATGCCAACCATGAATCTCTGTCCCTAACGGACTGTTAGAGCGCCACCAGGAGGACGATTTTATAAAGATTTTGAACACAGCAGGCAATTTACATAAAATCTTTAACGCACTAGCCTGAGAGAAATATTCCACTCTTTTCAAAATGGCTTGTTATATCGCCACCAACAGGTGGACATTTGCAAAACACATTTTTTGCACAAAATGCCTCAAATCATCAAAATGCTAAATACAACAATAAATGGCACCCTTTTAACATTGGCTTTTTATAGCACCACCAGGAGGCCACAATCTGACCTGGCCTGGTGGAGACCTGCGCCCAGAAAGGCACTTTTTGTGCTTGTTGTGCTGAAAGCGGGAGGTTGATGGCGATGCACCGATGTGATATTAATATCCCCGCGACGCCAACGGTAATAATTATTATTATGACAGCTGGTACAATGCAGTGCAAGCATTGCCAATGCAATGCTTTGGCAATGCAGTACCAATTCCTAATGTGATCCTGGGCTCTACACACCCTCTGCCAACCTGGCAGCAGACTGGGCTATGCTTCCTTCAAGGAATGAGGAGTCGCGCCGCCTTCTTTTTAGCTGGGGGAGTTTCCCTGTTTGGACATAGCGCATGGAAGGAACACGTTATTCCAACCAATTCCTGTCCCCTAGGGCTTTAACCAAAAAACCGATACATCGATGCATCGATTTGCATAACACGTGTCGACTCCAAAAAGCCTGAGTCGATAAGTTGTTTTTCCCCTTCCTCCGAGCGAAGGAGTAAGGAGGAGGAATTAAACATTTACCTTTGTCTTCCCCTTTTTTTCTTTTTCTATATGTGCGACGCGTGTGTATATAATTCAACTGTAATATTGGTTACTGTCACTCACGGACAGAAGTCTCCTTTGAAGTTTCCTTTGCAACTCTATCGGAGTTCAGCCTTAATTTAGGCTTACCAATCTTACTGCAGCAGCATGCGCAGCACGCTTTTGCGCTCTGGGCGCTCGGCGTTCCACTGATCATTACGTACACGGATCAGCAAACAGTGTAAGAGTGCAGAACTTCATCAACCAACACCTCCCCGTGCTATAGTGACCGTCTTGTTCCTCGTTTCGCATTAGGCTACGCATGCTTCTGTCCGCGTCGTTCTCATTAATTTACTGAATGGATCAGAAAAGAAAGCGGCGTGGTATGGTGGTGTTGGAGGAGGAGGAGGAGGCTACATGTAAATGGATAGTATTCTGACAATGTGTCTTCTGTTGCGTTCTAACGTGTGGTTAGAACGTTGTGTGTTTTTATGGCTGGCCATAGTGGACGTTGTGCTGCGCTGTGTGCCAATATTGTTTTCATATTAAGCTTGCCACATGCGTCATGCGTAGCCTCACGATGTGTTTTGTATAAGCACTGCGCCGGCGTCATAGCGGCACCATTTGATCCCCGATCCCCCCCCCCCCCCGCGCGCCATAAAACGATAAATCGATACAACTTCGACTTGACTGTCTGACAAGTCGACTAGAAAAAATCTCAAGTCATTAATGCCCTAGGTTCTACACACCTTCTGCCAACCTGGTAGCAGACTGGGCTATGCTTCCTTCAAGGCATGAGGAGTCGCGCCACCTTTTTAGCTGGGGGGAGTTTCCCTGGTTGGACATAGCGCATGGAAGCAACACGTTATTCCAACCAGTTCCTGTCCCCTCCATCAGGCTGGCCAGGGGAGGCAGTTTAGAGCCCAGGATTACTGGATGTTTTTGTGAGGGTATCTACCCTAGGGGACACAGGGAGGACAAAGAGCGCAAAACTCCAAAGAGCAAACTCCACACAGAAAGGCCCTTTCACCAACCCCGCCTCGGGTATTGGTACTGATGACGTGGAGGAGACAGATCCGCCAGCACCCACAGCAGCGCCCTAGCAGGAATCGAGCCCAGGACCTTCTAGCTGTGAGGCAACAGCACTAACCACTGTGCCAACATATGATATGTACTTCCGTAGTGGTCCGGTGTATGGGAATAATAATAATAATAATGAATAATAATATTTTTATAATAATATCAGCACTACACATTTAAACCATGTCAAATCATCAGATGGAAATTCAACATTGAAAATAGATTACTGTATCTATACCACGTTAAAACAACGTAGGGAAAGTCAATATTGAGAATACAACATACTGTAGGCCTATATACCTGCATGTCAAGTCAGTGTAGGCAAATTCAACAATGAGCATCTATACTAAATAGATTCAACAACAGTTTTTCAATTGTTGAAATAGTAACTGTAATTAAATATTGAATCAGCTTTTACAACCTCAACCAGAAATAACCAGTCTGACCATAATCCAACATTGAATCAATGCATTTTGCTATCTGGGATATGTCAGGGCCTATACATGGATATGGGTGCCTTATATGTACATACATGACCTATACGAGGGTATAAAGAAGCTATATAGGATCCCATATAGGACCTATATGGCCTTTATATGCACATATATGCACCTGATTTTGACCTATATGTGAGATGTATGCAGCCATATAAGTTGAACCTATATGGCATATATGTGGCATGTATGCGCATATATGTACCTGATGTTGACCTATATGTGAGATGTATGCACCCTATAAGGAGCATATATGTGGAGCCTATATGGCATATATGTGGCATATATGCACATATATGATCCTTATATGGAGAATATAGGTTTGGTATAGGTACCTATATCCTGCATATATGTTTCTTCCATGTGGGATGAAACATTTGACAATCACTAGGACTACGACTCAAAAAGTGTCATAGTAAGTCACTGTAGACATGGCAATCAGCAATTAGGTTTTAAAAAATGAATGAATGATAACATTATAAGTGCGTATAAAAAGAGGCCTATATTGTACCTATGGTTATAGCAGGGCACAAAGTTTCTCTCTCTCTCTCTCTCTCTGTTTTTCTCCATTTATTTCATCCGTCTAGTAGCCACAGTATAACTGTCCTCCAACATGACACATAAACTCTATACATTGTAGAGCAGTTAGGGCTGTGCATTCAGTGGAAAGCAGTGGCGTGTATATACAGTATACGTATATATATAAATGCAGTATATCCAACTCTGCATGCACGAGGCCCCCGTGGCTACAACAGCACAGCCTCCCCTTCTGCATCGCTTATGGTGTCTGGGACTCGTTATAGCTTTCTTATTTATCCTGCGCAAATAACCTCAAATTATCCATAAAAATGCAATGGCATACAATTCCCCTCCCTCTTCATCTGTGTCTGATTAATGTATTTTACGGCGCAGAATTAAATGTGCTGGAGGAGGAGGAAGAAAACCCACGGCCCCTGCATGTATAGGCCCCCCGAGGAAGAGAGAGAGAGAGAGAGAGAGAGAGAGAGAGAGAGAGAGAGAGAGAGAGAGAGAGAGAGAGAGAGCTGCATGCAGGGGACTCTCTCTCTCTCTCTCCCCCCCTTTGTTCTTTGGGGACACATCGTCGCTAACCGCTTCCATGTGGCTCCAGTCAGTATATGGGTGTGTGGAGTAGTGGGGTGGCAACAGATAATAACACAAATTAAACCTGCAGCCGTTAAAAGCAAGAAAAAAGAGAAAGAAAAAACACCAGCTGGGGCTGTTTGAACATCCACAGTCACCACTCAGTCAGTATGTAGGCGGCCGCGGGAGGGTGTGTGTGTGTGTGTGCGTGTGTGTGTGTGTGTGTGTGGGGGGGGGGGGGGGGGGGGGGGGGTTTGTGGTGTTAACGCAACTCTCTCAGTCATACGGGGGGCTCTTGAGTGACGAGCGCAGCCTCCTGCTCTGTGCCGTGTATAGTTTTGCTGTATTTACATCTGAACTACAGGGCCGGATCTAGGCATGGGCAAGGGCGGGCAATGCTTCACGCCTTCACCCCCTAAATGCCCTGACTGCCCCACCAAACATGAAGGCATGCGAAACAACCCGAATTTCAAAGATATTACAAATTAAAGTGCTTGCTTTTTTTAAAATGATAATGAAAATAAAACTGCATGTTATTATTGATGCTTATTTGCCTAATATAAGTCATGTACAAGATATAAACCTTCTGGGTCACAGAACAAAAGAATATATATAAAATAGAATATAGTTTTTGTGTTGTATGTAGCCTATAACCATGCCAAACATAGTTATCTATTCAATGTTTGGTTTGGGGATGAATTTAAATGAAAATGCTTTGGGGGCGGCCCCCCCAATTGGGAAAGTTTACATCCGGGCCTGCTGAACTATACTTCTTCCTGTGTATAGATCTGCACCGCAGCAGAGTGCATGAATCAGGCTTTAGATCCTCCTCCTCCCCCCGCACCGCTTGCCAACGCCACAGTGGCAGGTGTCTAATGTGAGCCATTTTGGTTATTCAACACATGAGTCCATTATGGCCACTGAGCCATGAGAAGAAGAGGAAGATGGGGGGAGGGTGGGTGGGGGGGTAGGTTGCTCCTTAAAATGGAATCTTTAATTTCACAGGCCTCTTGATATCCCGCTGCACCCGCGATTGTGTAACAGAAAATGGGGGTGTGTGGGGGAGTGGGTGGCGGAGGAGGCCTTTGAAAGCACATTAAGCAGAAAGCAATTAACCAACACACAGTAGTTAATTTTTGTATTAATACTTCAACAGCTGGTGCAGATTGCTTCCTCGTTTTTATCTCTGCTCCAGCTGTTCTCCCACTGACAAGAACATTAAAGAGGATTTGTCCGTAATAAAGTAGCTCCACATATAGATACCTCGCCGGCAGCGGAAGCCGATAGGGGTGGGAGTGGTTCATTTTGGGGGAGGCGGTGGTTGTGGTCAGGGGCGTTTTTGCCATTAGGCAGACTAGGCAGTTGCCAAATTGCTTAGAAACGCCACTGGTTGTGGTATATGTAAATCATGGATTTACAGAAAAGAAAAAATAAACAGGGAGAAATGGACATCTTTCTGAATAACCTCTATAGTACTGTTGGACTCTGTGAACATTTCAAAGTCCTTTATTAACATCCTCTACAGGTGTTTGCGATGTGGACTACTAGGCCTCTGGAACATGTTGATTAAAACACATTCATTATAGATATCTGTTCTTAAAAAAAGAAAAAAGTAAAAATCCAGCAAGGAGGGAGAAAAAGTAATTAAATAATGTTGCTATTGTTGTTCCTTTTCCTTTAAGCATTTTCTCTGGGCAACAGCTTTCCATATTTGAAGGGTAATGTGGCTTTCTATTTCTGTCTCCATAAAACCAAATGTCTTTTTTTTTCTCTCTACAGGGCCGGGGCCTGCCCACGAGGGTCTTAGCCGACTGTCAAAACAAACATACCAGGAACAAGTTGAGAGACACTGCCACCGGTGCCACATCCGTCCCGTCTTGAAACCATGAAGCTTAAACCGCAAGACATGTATTTATGCACCCAGGCAGTTGCCACACCATGCCACATGCCTGCTTGATTAAGTGAGTGTTGGGTACGGGTGAGTGACAAGCCCCAGGCTGGATGGGCGCATAAGGGGGAGGTTGGGGAGGACGGGGGGGGACTCTCTTCCTCTCCCCAGCTCTCTTCTTGCCACCGCCGCCTTCCCCTTTCCTCCCTCCTCTCTCTCTCTCTCTCTCTCTTCTCTCTCTCTCTCTCTCTCTCTCTCTGTCTGTTCTTACGGCTCTCCTTGCCAGTACACTGGTCTTTTCTTCTCTTGTCTTCCTTGCACTCCTCTCCTCTCCTCTGCTCCCTGCACTTTTCTCCTCTCTGTCTGCAGCTCTTTCATTGCTTGCTTTGCTCAGATATCCATATCACCCCACCACCCTCCCCCTCTCTCTCTTTCTCTCCTTACCGATCAGCCCAGTGTTATTCGGTGAGCTCACTCCATAGGTTACTCATCTAGACCATGCAGTGGAGACGTTGTTGACCCTATAAATCTAACCACAGTTTTTACCAGCCATGTAAACATAAAGCAAAGTTGGTGTATTTTTTTCCCCCTCCGATGACTTTTTAACTCATTTTGTAACCCAGTGGCAATTACCTAATGTGATCCTGGGCTCTACACACCCTCCACCATCAACCTGGGGAGGCAGTGGATTGGTCTTGTGCTGCCTTCAATGCACGAGGAGTAGTCTAACCAGGGAAAATCCCCCCCCTGTCAGGTGAAAAGAATGTAGCTTGGACCTTCTTTTTACCTGACAGGGGGGAGTTTCCCCGATTAGACGTAGTGCATGGAAGGAACACATTATTCCAACCAGTTCCTGTCCCCTCCATCAGGTGCCCCGGCTGGCCAGGTGGAGGCAGTCTAGAGACCAGGATTACTACATCCTTTTTTGTGAGGGTATCTAGCCTAGGTGGACACAGGGAGAACATGCAAACTCCACACAGAAAGACCCTTTCACCAAACCCGCCTCAGGTGTGGGCACTGAATGACGTGGAGGAGGAGACGCCGCCAGCATCCACAGCGTCCCTAGTGGGAATCGAACCCAGCCCCTTCTAGCTGTGAGGCAACAGCTAGAAGCTCCTGGGCCCCGTGCACCCGTATAGCGCAGTTTCACAATGTTTGGTGGAAATGTTTGGTATTCACATTCACAGCCATTGCATGGTCTTGATGACTAACCTACTGGTGAGCATGGGTTGGTAGTAGGGATGGACAGATATATTGGCCATCCCAATATTATTGGCCTATATAAAGGCTTTAAAAATTAATATAGGAAAATATCGGTATTGCAGGGAAAATCGGCAAAACACCCTTACAGGCCTTGGCACACATGCTGTTGGTATATTGGGGGGGATTCCAAATCACCCAAATAAATTCTCCATTAATTTTATTTTTTTCCACCACAAAAGGCCTGCATATATCAGTATTGCTTGATATCAGAATGGATATCGGTAAAAAAAGTAATGCAATGTCAGGCTCAGGACGAACTTGCTTGGACAAAAGGAAGTCATTGTGCTCTGGTCATGAGGGATTCCTTTTTGTCGCCATACCCCGACAAAAACGTTCCTGTGACGGTCGCAGCCGTCTTGAATCGGATCGAATGTCATGTTGTGACACAAACAGAATTAGTCATAGTAGATGCTGAGAGGATTTATATCGCTCTTTGTAATTGAACATAATTAAGAACTTGCTAAGCCCTTGATAGGGATTTATGATGCCACTTAGTTTAAGAAAAGTTTCCCTTTCGGTTGTTGTTTTTCGTCAGTGAGATGAGTGTTTTCGGCTGCTTGCGAATAAAGATTCACAGCTTTAATTAGGGGATCAGATGGAACATCTGTATCTTTTATACGGGTTTAAAAAATCACTGCATCATTTAATCCCATTAGAGCCAATGTTTTACGCCGGAAAAACTAATACTTTACTGTGAGGTCCTTTGCCCTATTTGTTTTGTTGCCTGGATACTTGTTGTTAATAAGAAAAGATGCGGAGCAAAATGAAAGAACCCGGTCATGTCATTTCATTGACAGTGCAGGGGAAAAAAGAGAGAGAAAGAGTGGCAAACATTATGAGAGTGAAAACCATTAAAGTAAGAAATAAGTCTTAATTTATGGCCCTGGTCTGTTTGTCATTTGGCTTGGCTACTGCTTTGTTGCATAAGCCCTGAGTGGAATAATTATGGACGCAGCCAAATTGGTTTTATAGTGGAGGATGGGGAGGGTGGGGGGAGTGGAGCCCTGGCCATCGCAGGGACACAACCCCTGGAGGCTGAGCCACTATGCACTGCATGACACCAGGCTACAGTACAGTACATCAACTAAATCAGTGTTTTTTAACCTTTTTTCATAGCAGGGCCCGCTATTTATTTTGCATTTTATCCACGGACCACCATTTGATGTTTAGTTTAATAGTCTTTTGGACGCAAAACTAAGGAATTTCAAGTTTGTGTCCACAATTTAGAGATAACTGTCAAATTGTTGTTCAAAATAATAATTCTTCTACATTTTGTAGATTTGTAGAATTTTGTAGAATTGTATAGATTCTTGAAAATGATTTTAGATTTTTAAATATAATTTAACACTTGAGAGCATAAAATGAAACCAAATGGACCCAGGAGGGTCAACTTGAAATGGAGAACATGACGAGTAAAACATAACATTAACATGCACGCAGGGACATGAGTATTGTCCAAACATATGCATGCGCAGACACCTGCGCATGCACAATACTGTATGTCTATGACAAGCGTCCAGCTCCGGAAATATTGCCTGAAGCTAATAAGGAAGTGCAAGTTCATAAACTATCAAAACTATTTGCTCTATGCACCAAGTCTCTGTAGCATCTGTGTGTACGTCTGTATTGCACATAACTTGAGAACCACTTAAGAACCGTGTGAGCCTTAAAGGGGAATTCCAACCATTTTCAAAATTTTCCCGAGAGATTACAAAATGTGAACCAAATGGACACAAGCGGGTCCATTTGGTTCCATTTGTACCCTCTCAGGAAAAAGGGGTCTGAAAAAAAAAAAAATCATTAACATGGTGAAATACATCTTGATGATGTCATCAGATGTATTTCACCATGTTAATGATTTTTTCAGACCTCCATTTTTAGGAAATACAGAATTGGGGAACTTTTTATCATGTCCAGACAACATCTCTAAGGTGTATTAATGACATATTAAAATGTTGAAAATGGGTGGAGTTCCCCTTTAATTCTCGCCGGGGTTGAATTCTGGTTTATAAGATCACAGATATCCATATCTATACCTAGAGTAGATATTGTAAGTGAGTTTCGAGAAATACACACCCTCGCTATGGTCCCAACCAATAGCATTCAGCTCCTGCGTTGGACCGGATATAAACATTTAGCTTCATTTACAGTACTTCCAGGAGAGTCTATTGCCATGACAATCTCCATTTATATCTATGGTCTATGCACAGTAATGCGCCCACACGCATGCACGTGCGCCTACATTCATGCGCATACACGTGCAAGTGTTACTCACACATGCACACCCCTGCGCGATCACACATCGCGTGTCACGATCACATCAGCGTACATGTGTATGTGTGTGCACATGCGCACGTGTGTGTGAGTGTGTTTCTGAGAACGTTTTGGCTGGACTTCTCTTCCTTGTAGCTGATGGTTTTCCTGAAAAACAGCTAAAGGTATATATAGAGGGACTGTTTGTCTGTGCAGCACATGCTGAGCACTGGCCAGGACGCTTTGTGAAGATTTACTGTTGACATGTTACCTGGTTTCACCCCACTGCTTCAAACAGACAAACACACACGCATACGCACACATACACGCACACCAGGGGCGGATGTAACATTTCCCAATTGGGGAGGGGGGCAGGAGAAAATGGCATGGGGCGGCTTCATCGATGAATCCGCCCCCATGCCATTTTCGGTTACAGGATTTTTATTAGGCAAGTAAAACATCAATAATAACATCAGTTGTTGTTGAAGTTGCAACAGACACGCAGCATGCATAAAGCTAAAGGCCTGACTCAGAGAGTTTTCTGTTTTCAATGATGAAATGCTGTTGGTTTAGTAGTGCCACAATAGTTAGTTAGTAGCAGTAGTAGTGTTTCAAATCCTTTTTAAATGAGCACTTTAATTTGAAATATCTTGGGTTGCTTTGCATGCTATCATGTTTGGTGGGGCAGTCAGGGCATTTAGGGGGGGGGGGGGGGCATTGCCCCCCATGCCTATTCCTAGATCCGCCCCTGACGCACACACACACTTCCCCTGCTGTTCACCTGTGTGCCTGGGTATCATCTGTGGCCTTCAGCGTCGGCGCCTCTTGCCTCCATCGCTACGCCTCCTCCCTGGGCCCTGGCCGTCTCTCTCTCTCTCTCTCTCTCGCTGCCCACCCGTCCAGCCTTTACAGAACCCCGGGGAGCCAGGTGTTACTTCCTACGGCCGCCTTTCTTCTTCTCCTCCTCCTCCTCCTCCTCTCTCCCCTGCGGCGGCGGAAGTGGATGGAAGACATTAAGGCACACGCACGCACGCACGCCGCAGCCGCTCTGAAACCCGAGCGATTCGCCCAGCTGCTGGACATGAGAGCCACGGCAAGACTCAGGAAACTGGAAAGTATATCAAAAGAATAGCAGCACTTTTATTAGCCTATTTCCTCTGCACCCCCCTGCCCCCCCCCCCTTTAAAAAAAGGAAAAAGAAAATAGCCACGTCTTCAGTTTAAACCGAAATAGCCATGTTGAGAACATAAAAGCGTTGTTTGTGCCGATGTCAGGGTATACAGTAAGCGAGGGCAAGAAAACACATTCAGGCAAAAAAAAAGTAGAAGAAAAAAAAAGTATAGATGGCTCTCTCCCATTTGTGACACCTTCAAGGCCTTTTTTTTTCTTTCCTGGCACTTTTAGTCGGGTCGTATTGTTTTATAAATGGGTTTATTGGGCCTCTCCAGTGCCAGCCAGGCTTCTCACATGCTAGTTCTGCTTGGTAGTAATAATAAAAAATCGCATAAGGGTACTCTCGCCTCTGGGAAACTGGTTACAAGGCCTGCCACCGCAACATGCCCCAGTATATTGGCCATCGACAGTCCCACGACTGTATCCTGCAGCGTTTTGGCTCCAAGGGCCATGCCGGATAAATAAAACATCTCATGCCCTGTTGTCCATGTGTGGTGCGAGTGCCACCCACCCGCACACGCATGCACATACACACACACAGTCCCCACCTTGTGGACAACAGAAGGGACATATCGGTATAACTTTGTACCCCACTGTTCCGTTTTTTGGTGTGCCAAACTCCCGAGTGTAACATAAAAGCTTTATAGGGCTATATATTCATATTGTCGTTTGTCGGGTGGAAACCTTGTATCTCCAAATTTCATTATTGCATCTTTCTTTTTAATACCTGCACGCTCAAATTCAGTGCAGTGTTGCATTAATTGCATCGACATCTGCATTGGTGCATTCAAAACTGTGTGTTTCATTGTGACATACTGGTGTAATAATAATACGTAGCAGATCTATAAGTTTGTAGATCTGCTATTTATTTTTTAATTGTAATTTGGTAAACAAATATATATGTTAATGACATTTAGATGATTTAGAACATTTTCCTTGTAGCAGTGTTGCCCAGTGTCTTTGATGTCATAGACACTACAATTCCCACAAATCTTTGGTGTACTGCACCTCCTCGTGGATAGGGGGAGGGGCTGTCGTTACTGAGACAACATGTAGTCCAGTAAGTAGTGTCAGTGACATCAGAGACACTGGGTTCAATACTAAAATGTAAAAGACCTAAAACCACATATTACACACATATAGTAAAGACTACCAGGTAATTGTTCTAAATCAGTGGTTTTCAACCAGTGGTCCCTGAGAAGATTCCAGGTGGTCCCCAGCTAAATGATGGACTGTTGGTAAACAAATGGACCCTTTTAGATCTGTAACTCTTTGAGATTGTAAAATGAAACCAATTGGACCCTTATGGGTCCTTGTGGTTTTATTTTACGTTCTCAAGAGTTAAATCATATTTAAACATGAGAATTACTTATTTTTAAAGAACATACACTTGTGAAATTGTAAATTGTAGAAGAATTATTATTTTGACCCATGTTTTGCCAGTTAATTGTGGACATAAACTTGAAAACCGTTATTGTTGGGTCCGAGAGACTAAACTCAACATCAAATCGTGGTATGTGGCTAAAATGCAAAATAAATAGTGTGCCCTGGTATGAAAAAGGTTGAAAACCACTGTTCTAAATCTTCCAAATGCCATTAACATATGCATTAACACATTTTGCAAAAAAAAAAAAGTGAATTGTCCGTTGGAGTCTGTCTGTGCTAGGATCGTATAAATAGGAAGTTAGGAACCCTTACCTAATACGTACAAAGAGCTTGTTGTGACAGAATCGGATCCACGTAGCCTACAGGCTTCTTGTTTCCGTTTCCTGGAGAAAAAGGAAAAAGAGAAAGAGAGCAGGAAAAAAAAATGCTAAGCGTTTTGGTGCACATACATGGTTTCCGGCCAGCAGGGAGCTATAGCGGAGGGGACATAATATGTGAATGCGAGGCGTACATGGTGAAACATTCTGCCCTCTTTGTACAGGCTGTCAGCGGCTCGGCCCTGTGCCTCCATGGCGGCTGGTTCTCCTCAGCGAGGACGCTCCCTGACCCCGCTCTGATCGTCTGCAGTGCACTAATCGAGGCGCGGGACGGGGAGGCCCTTTGATGGGGCGGGAAATCGACAGCTGAAATGATGATTACACACCCACCCCATCCACCCTCCCCACAAAAAAGCTCCGGAACACGAAGGAGCCAGCGAGAAACAAAGGAGGCAAGAAAGTTCACATTTTGTTCTAAAAGGCTTTCCTTTGATTCCCCCATTTCAAAGTCTGGTATCATACAAATACGCTAGGCAGAGATTACACCCCCCCCCCCCCCCCCCCCACACACACACACACACCTCCCACGCCCTGTCTCTTTTTTATACATGCTGCTATCATCAATGAGAATAAGACTATATCCATAATAACTTGCACATGTCTCACTTTTGTCTTTGTGGTTTTAATTGAAGGTAGAGACACTTTTCTTTTTCTTTTTTCCCCCTCCTCTTCTCCTCTTTTCGGGTGACGTGTAAGACAGGTTTAAATGGGAGTAATTTGGCTTTGAAGCAACCGTGTGACTCATTAAATGGTGCCCGTTTGCGTGTACACACTGACGGCGGTTTTCTGGAACGGCAAACAGGGCCCTCTCAGAGTCACCGCGCGTTGCTTCAGGTCCACGCCGCGTGAGCACGGGTGCGCACACACACACATACTGTACATACACGCACACAACATACACACACACACGCAGACATCTGGCGCCTATTTTGGTGTGGAAGGAGGCGTGCGCCAACACCAGCGCATTAGGGCGATTGTCGGACCAGATGCCCCCCCTCTCCACCTCCACACACACACACACACACACACACACACACACACACACACACACACACACACACACACACACACACACACACACACAACACACACACACACACACACACACACACACACACACACACACACACACACACACACTCCAAAATACAGTAGGTCTATTACTGTAAACATTTGTTTTCTAATTTATGGCATTTCTTTGATTCCACTTCATGCAATTACTGGAAAAAAGTAATTGTGTTTGCTTTGAATTCATATTTCAAATGTGTACAAGAAAAGACAAAAAGGTGTGAATCTAAAAAAACACATAAAAAACAAACAAGCAAACAAAAAAGCAATCAAATCTATAATTTTGTAGAGTTACGATTGGTGTGACTTCTGTCTCAAAATATTGGAAGTGCGGGTACATTTGGTTTCATATTTACACTCTCAAGAGATAAAATATTCATCATGTGAATTAGAAGTTTACACAACTTTATGTTTGGCAGTTTTGTTTCCGAAATCCAGGATGGAATTGTGGACAAAAGCAAAAGAAATCTTTAGTATTGAGGTCTGTGGGGCAAAAATAATGGTGTTCCGTTGCTCAAATTCTGAATAAGTAGTGGCCCCTGGTATAAAAAAAACACACACACATGGCAGTATTGCATACTGGCCGATGATCTGTTTGCTGTTTCTGATTCTGAAAAGATTTGAGGTTCCCACCCAACAGAAACGATATGTATTTTTGTACCAACAGCTCTTGTTTTCCAAGAAAACTATAGTCGAATAATTATCTCAAATTCCCAAAGGCACGGTTCATTTCCCCGTACCTTGCAAAAGTTATAATTCATTATTAACATTTCCAAGAGGCTCTTGGGGGAAGCAACACTCTCTGTATTAATTACCTTCCATCCCACAGTGAGCCTGTAGGCTAGTCAGGCCTTTCCAAGAGCTGTTTTGTGGTCTCAGATATTGCTGTGCATGGGGACATTGTTTATATAAAAATATCATTACAGCCCATAAAATCTGGCTCCACACTTTTCTGGCCCTTCGACGGTTTTCCATCAATTTATGATTTTTCAAAAACGGCTGATTAAGATTCTGCAGCAAGTTAAGTGTAACTTCAGCAACACAATATTAAGGCAGCAGTGGTTTTCAAAGTGGGCGCTGTGTGGGGCTGGCCTCTATAAGGCAGTGCTTCTCAAAAAATACAATTATAAATTAAATCATAATAAAAAATGTCAAGGACACACACCCACTCTTTACAAAAAGGTTTTGTGCAGGACCAGGGCGCCCTAAAAGTGAAGATTTGAATTCGCAAAACATTTGTGGCACAAAATAGTACTGCTATGTGCTTTCCCTGGGAAATCCCTAGTTACAGTTAAGTAAAAGCCCTGAATTAAAAACTTACTTGAGTAAGTATTGCTATCAAAATGCCATTAAGGTACAAAACATTGAAGGTACTCATCGTGCAGAGTGTCTTATTTAACTTGTTCAAATGGCTGAAATGCATAGAGTGCTGTAGTTTTGTAATAATAATAATCAAAATGTATGGTTGTACAACATAACTAATAAATACACTTATCAAATAATATTAGTGCAGTAAAAGTGCAATATACCTGCTATCCCTGGTTGGTGGACTTCAAAATACAGTTGTAGAATTTCTTTCTTAAATTATTGTGATACCTGTATCGGCTATGAGACAGAAATGTTGGCATCGAGATCGCATCAGAAATGTAAAAAGAACATCCATAATTTCCACCCTCTTTCATTCCAAGGACCCCCAGTTTGACATGCATTAGGCCACAGACCTCCAGGGCAGACGCCAATCATGATTGGCTGGAATGTGATGATGTATGATGATATAATATCATACTCACTCTCTGTGACTCCAATCTATCCATTTGGACCGCTGGTGGTCCCCGGACCTGGACCTGCCGTAGAGGATGTTGAGGAGGAGGGAGGGGAGGGGCTCATAGGGTGGTCAACCAATAGGAAGTGCCGGTTTCCGGCACTAGTTGTTCTGGAAAACCTGATATTTATAAAACAAAACAAAACAGAACAACAAACTGTAGTACTATACTGTATGTTTGGAAAACTGAGGGCAGTGAGGATACGTGACTTGGAGTTGACCTTCTGTCAATGTAGTGAATAACTTTTATTTGGAGATTTATTACATTTAAAAAAGTTAATAGGAGTTAAAAAGTGCAATCTGGGTTTGTTTTAACCATATAAATTAGGGCTATATTTCCACTTTTGTGCTGCATACACTCTTAAAATCTAAATAAAGGTTGGTTTTACTCCAATGTTGCCAGACATTACCAACAAAAACAAAGCTACAGTAGAGCCCGAAAAATACATTGCAGAAACAATTTAAACAGATACTGTATATTGGATATGTTTAGAGACTTCGGGGTGGTTTGTATCACTGCCTTTAACCACATGAACTTTATTGCTACATACAGAGATCCCATGTATAGCACTTACACAATATGTACTTACTTATCTATACTTCTGTACATTTGCATATATTTTGAAAAGTTCTCGGTCATAAAAAGTGTTAGGAAAAAGTAAGCATCAACACGGCAATATAGGAATATGTGTGTGTACTTAAATGTACTTAAAAGTCCCAAAAGTAAAACTAGTCATTATGCAGAATTTCAAGTGTTTCAAATGTACAAATATCTTAACGCATTGTGAGATTGTAGATTTGTGCAATTTCCAATGAAAGCTTTACCGAAAATACCAGAAAGCAGAAAACACCCTATCACAGAACCCTGAGGCTCACTCATATGGGCTTTAAGTGCTTAAGGAGAAATGGCAATAGGTCACCAGTCGGGTAATAACTACTCATCTAAGCGTTTCATTCATCAATCAAAAAAGCAGAGTTTTATTTAATTATCAAACCTGCCAGAACAACTTGAGTCCTCCTGAGCACGATAACAGCAGCAGTAGTACAGTTTGGCTGTATATTTATACTGTATATTTGAACTTACGTAAATACTAAACTTTTTTTTGTCCTTTTTCTTGAGCAGGAATTTTAACAGTTGTCATAAAAGCGCTAAACTGAGAATGCTGCATCTGGCGGTCACACTCCTGCAGGCCTGACGCAGGGTAACATCACAGTGCTGCTCTCTAAAGTGCCGACGGGTTGCATGGTGGTGACTCACACTCCTGATAAACATCTGTGTCATAAAAGCCAGGCCCTCGCTCGCCCCTCCGTAATGCTACAGTGAATATCAGTAATGCGAGCAGGGCCATTTCTTCTTTCCACGCCCTCTCAGAATTATTGAGATTATCAAAAGCATGCAGCTGCTGCCTCTCTGATACAGAATATTGGGCGCAGATTGAGTGAGATCAGTCAAGGTTTCCATGTTTTACACTCACTGATTAGCAGCTAATTACGGACGGAAAATAGCGAATGTCACAGTTGCTGTCATAATAAGTGTGATATTACGACGACAATTGGCTCCAACGTTACAGTGCTGAACGACGGGGGTTCAGGTCCTCTTCTGAACGGTTTTGGAAACAGCAACATGCATTGTTTTAATGCATTGTAACTGAGAGCCTATTTAACCCCTCTGTAATTCCTTACTGCTGGCTGAGTCATTGTTTTCATGGACTATATATGATCTGATGTTATAGCCGCTTCATTGGCAGCATCACTACTGGCACAGAACGTGGTTTATAAGTCATTATTTTTTTTTTTGGTGTTGTTTTTTGTGCGACTGACCTGTGACCGTTTCACAGTTAAATTACACCTGTAATTTAACCCAATAAAAGAACAGGTTCTGCTGTTAAACATGGGGGAGGGGATTTGATCCCATACATGTATTTATATGCATGTTTATAAAAGTTTGATTGACTGATTGAAAATGTTATTCACACAATGTAAAATGGTCAAATAGTCAATACACATAGGACATGTAGGACATCACGGTCCTACATTTTCAATTCAAGAGATTCACCAACACAACTATTAAGACAAATACACCCATCTATGAAAAACAAGAAGTCATGCATACTAGCATGCCTGAGAGATCATGTTTTTGGGTCATTTTAGAGGTGATTCCCCATAAAGCCTTCAGAAGGTCCTCATTCCATGACCATCATGATCCACTAGAATGCTGTGGGCGAACAATCAGAACCCACTATTCAAAGTGAGACATTTGTTTGCTGTGAATTTGGATTCTATTTGTAACTACTCCTTGGAAATAAAAAACTTCCAGACTAATATTTACATGGTGATACTAGTGTGGCCATGCCAGGCTGGATGTGACTTTTAAAGGGGCCAGTTTTGAATTGAAGCCAACCATAGGTGTTCTTTCGGAGATTCACATTTCCTTATGGCTGGTTGGTAGGGCATTACACATTTCAGTGGCATAGGAGTAAAATGAATTTAATCCATTGCAAATCCAAATTTGCATGTGTATGTGGTTTAATTATTGAAGTCCCTCTGGTGTTGTGATTGTGTTTTTTGTTGGCATTAAGGAAGTATTTACACACGTACATGGACATCTGTGTAGCGAAACTCGCAGAACCTTTGCAAGTTGCTGTTGTTGCCGGTAAGCCAATCCATATCAAGAATGTCCAAAACATTATTACTAGCTAGATAAATGCATTAATAAAAATGTATCTATTGGCACGTAAAAAACAATATATTCATAAAATTGTCCTGAATTTGTGATTAATGGGACCAAAGACAGTTTTGCATACGCTGTAATCTTTCCATATGTGGTACACACATTTCTGAAGACTCTGCTAGTAGCCACATGGTAATCAGTCTCGGCTTTGTTTGTTTGTTTAATTAGACAGCTATACTTTCAGACTGTTTATCTGTAGCTCAGCTACACACTGCTGTGCTGCAGGCCTTTATCCAGACAGCATACTGTACTGTACTGTACCATACGTATGCATCCCACAATGTCTGTGTGACTGAGTGCTTTGTGTCACTCAACCATCCCAGAGGAATTCTCTAATAGCAGTTCCAACAACACGGAGCCTCAAACATGCATAGCTTGACAGAAAACAACTATCCTTTTCAGCCCGGCACTATGAAGACTCGCCCGGGGTACCAGCCAAAACCGTTGTTTTATGACAATCGTGTCTCACTGGGTTTTGGTTTTGGACCCTGCCGCAATCCCCCAAGCTCTCTCCTGGCGTTTTTCCCCCTTCTCCTCGTTGCGGTTTTCCACAGTTAAGCCCGAACACAAACAAACAAATAAACAAGAAACTCAAACAAAACCCAACAATGTGCAAGGAACCCCACGGATGGAGGGGCAACGAGGGTGAAAGTTTCCAACAGTGTCACCCAGGAGAATTCCAGAAACACGATAATACACATAAATGGAGGATTAGTGGTCGACCTTGGAAACACATGTGCTATACAGAGGGGCTGAAGGAGCGGGAGGCAGCGAGGGAAGTTTGGCACGTGCAACAGCTGTGCGGTTGTAGGCACTGCACGGCTCTTTGATCTTCTGTACTCAGGTGTGACAAGGCTTTGGCAAGCCTGGTGGGGTCTGGCGGTGCAGAGCTGCGCCCACCAACCCATGTGCTCTCAATGAGAGCGTGAGAAAGGAAGGGCACCTGCCACAGACCAAAGAACAACCAAAGAACAAAGAAGTAAGCATTCATGCTCAGGTATTATAGTGGTTTTTGTTGAGCGCTAAACACTTTTGTCTTAAAGAGTATTAAAGCCCTGACGTCACTCATTCATCCGCTGGGTTGTGGAGATTTTTCTCTATAGAGAATAGCATGGGGGCATCTTAAAATCATCTCATATAAGCATTGTGGTCCAAAAACAAACAACCTGTCTTTGCAACATTGTCTTGGAGATGGTTCTGTACCGTTTATGATAGTCACTCACATTTGAAGACTGTCTGTTTCTTGCAAAATTTTGACAATTCATCTGCGTTACCATTAGCACCTTCTCACTGCCAATTTTTTGCATCCATATAAGTGAAAGTATCAGTATAATTTGTTCATTTTATACAACATCACAGCACAGCAACTTAGGGGCTCCATTTTCGTCACATGCTAAACCCCTTATCGCTCTTTTACTATTTTGATAAACTTTTTGGAATAGTTCAACCTGACAATTTACTGACATGTTGTGAGCTTATAGACTGGCTTTAACTATTGAAAAATGTTTTTAAATTAGTTCCAAAAGGCAAAGAAGTTAAGGGATAAGGGGTTTAGCGTTGACGAAAATCTAGGCCTATATGTGTGGATTTCTGGTCAAATAGACTTTTCTCATCTAACCTTGGATGACCATACATGGAGATCACCTATACTGTAGATCTGACCTCAAACCCTTACATCTACACAGTATGAAGATCTGCTGTCTGCATGCAGTCACCCAGGCGGATGCATGCACCGCTTGTATACTGTACAGCTCTGACTGCATCATCATGACAATAACATTTTAGAGAAGTTGCCACAAAAAGAAAAATAAGAAAAAACAAAATTTATAAGAAATGGTTGTTGAAAAAAAAAAAGATGCCGTGAAAGATTATATCAAAACTAACTTTGGTTTAATTGAAAACGTTACACAGTGTGACTTTAATTATCGCTGTTGCTGTGGCCTGATGGAGGCCTGTTAAGTGCTTTATGACGAACCGGTACCACAATGAGGGATAGAGAGATGATTACGGTCTATAATGGTTTCAATGCTGATTGCAGTTCATATGATAACCGTCACAGCATTGACCCTTTCAGCGCCAGCTCTCAGCCGAGCATCAAAGCCGCCCAGCGGGACTGCGGTCCTACGAAAACACAAACGCCACCGTCAACTCAGCAGATTCACAGATCGTTTGGTAAACCCTCTTATGGTCTGTCGGTACTGCAAGCCGGTCCAGAGAAAAAGGATTTATGAAAATGACTGACTGAACCCGGAGGTCAAATGTGGTTTAATATGATACTTGGCGGAAAATCTGAGCCATTTTTTTCTGTAATTGCAATTTAATGTGCCTTTACAGTTGTAGGATAATACCACAAGAATACTTGCTTACATATCTGCATACATAAAAGGAAACGAAATATATTTTTTATGTGCCATGTCTGGCGGGACACACCTAGCTTTAATAAAACTGTACATTTTGATTTTGCCTAATAAACCTTGTCTGCAAAATAGGAAATTAGCCTGCTGCCCCCATGCTTAATGAGTTGCATTTTTTTTTTTCAAGGAATCCAACTGAACCGTTGTTGCCATTTTGTCATGATTTGGCGGCCCTGCGTTTGAGCTCTGCGTTCTATTATTCCTTATGGGCTAATTAAGACATTATCCATTACAGAAATTCCTCCGACACTCTGAGGAGCGAAACACTCTGGTTCTTTCGACTTGTTCCAAGTCCCTGAGTGCCACACGATGTTCTCTCTCCTCCTCCTCCTCCTCCTCGCTGTAGCCTCTCTGCAGTGGAAAAGGACAGGCGACCTCAGTGACCCCGCTGCCCCCGTCAGCTCCATCCATCCTCCTCTGGGACCAGTCCGGGAGTCAAACAGAGTCTACCTGACACACGTACCGGTCTCCTCACCGCCAGAAGATGTCGGCTTCTCTCTGAGAATCCTGAGCAGCCCCCTGCCCCTCCCCTCCCTTTCCTCATTCGCCTCTTCTCGCTGCTTATTGGACTGCTTTGCGACTGGAGTTTGTTAACTCTGTCATTTCGCTGGGAGACTTCACAAAGGTCACTGTCTGTGTATTTTTCATTAACATCGCAGCGCCGCTCGCTTCCCCAGGCTGGATAATGAGAACCATCGCCTCTGCAGATCTGGAGAAACATTTTTGGTGTCAGCAAAATGTCGCAGCTTGATGGCACATAAATGTAATTTATCAGCGTGTTTATGTTGCCGGTTTAGTAGGACATTTTTATGCCCCACTAGAGCAGGGATGCTGTGTCAGTGCATAATGACAATGTCACTTCTAATAACACACAGATTTGGCATTTGTGGTGTCATCTCATAAAGACACACTGCAGAACTGGTGAACTGTGACAACTTTATGATTGTATTTTACTTTTATCGTTTTTTCGAGAAAAACAAATGACTCACAGGAGTCCCAATAGGACCCAACTTTGGACATGAACCTGTATTATAGTCTAAATTTATAGTGTGAAGTGCATATGCAATGAATGTTTTCTTTACAAAAAATAAGTATTAAATGAGGAAAATAAGTAATAATGTGCCAGCACAGTATTCATACAAGACAAACAACAAACACTATCAACTCTACTCTTTTAGCAGCACAAAACACATAATAATAAAGACATGCATGTACAGTTGGACTTGGGGAGGAAATCTGCCTCAGCTTGCATTATTCTGGCTGTTGTAGTCTGGTGTTGTGAGATTGTTGCCTCTCGTAATTTTCATATGCTTCTATACTGTACAGCGGAGGCTGTGATCATGAGTAAGCGATAAAGTAAAGTCTCCTCCATTTATCTTATTGTAATCTAAATCAATGACACAATTTCTGGCCTGCCAAAGAAAACAACTAACAGATTCCAACTGGTTAGCTAGAGTGTTAACTAAAACTAAGACGAGAGAACATATTACTCCAGCTTTAGGATGCGTTTCTGAACGCCCTTAACGCCCTGGTGTCCTCGGTGGTCGTTTGTTTATGCCTGGCTTATTGGGGACATTTGGTGCGCCTCGCTTGATTATTCAAAGCGCGGCGCACCGTGTGTGTGAGACAATCAGATGACAGTGTGTGTGCACCAAGCACACACACTGTCATCTGATTGGCTGGGCCATAAACCAGCCCTCCTCTTATTGGTGGGGGCCCTAAACTGCAGAACTGAACAGAAGTTCAACATGTAGACAGCAGGAGCTTGGATTTGAACTGCCGACCCATGGATCTCATGAGCCACAGCCACCCGACAAGCCAAGCATTGTTGTTGAAGTTCAAAGTGCATTTCCCTTTTTGAGAGAAGTACATTGGTCACACTGATGCAACCTAGTTGCATAGTTAAACTATATGATTTCAAACTGCAATAAATATACTGTATAAAATATACTCTATATCCCTTATGAACCACACCAGCGTCATAAATTAGCACAAATATTTGTTTCTACATTCTGAACTTTGAACTCTTCAATGCTGTAGCATGTAAACCTGCACATTGTTCCACCTTTGTTGTTGAGTTTACAGATGCCAAGATGTTAAAGCTGCTCCACTTTCAAAGACTATGGGGGATTGAGAAACCTTTCTTGAAAAGAACAGGGAAACTTTTATGGTAACACTAAAACAAGTTGGCCGATCTGTGCCTGATCCTCCTAGAGAGTTAGAAAAGAAAAGACAAAAGTGTAATGCTTTAATGAGTTCAATGCCTTTTTGTTTTTTTGTTCTTGGGATTAACAGTACCATTCATCTCTCGGCAACTGTCAACGTTATGTTGCCATTTAACCCTGAGGCTCAACACAGCAGATTGGCAGGACTGGGTGAGGACAGGATGTTTTGTACGGATGTCCATGGCAGAGCAGGCCAAAGCATCCATGCCCATGCCAGTTATAAAAAGAGACAAGCTAGAAGATCTTTGCCTCATAATGACTCGTAAACAACATGGTAAACGCCAAGCAGGAGTCTGATCCTGAGCTAGACTGATCACATTGCCGTTGGCTATTGCTGATCTAAGTGCTTGTGCTATTGGATAAGACTATTGGATCTTGCAGTCCGGCTTTGTAGGAGGAACATGATAACAGAGCTCTTTTGAGAATGTGCCCGTCTTTCTGCAGAGATGTTGCATGCCAACTTGTGCATGATGTGTGTTACTAGGTGTACATTCCTCATCACGGCTGTCACTGCTGATGAGGTACATTTCTTACGGATGATAAACACGCTATCAGAACCAGATTGTTCTCACAATCATCACTTGCCTTCCGCCAACAACTCTAAGGCACCCAAAGGACCAACAAAACCCTGGGAATGAAAGCTACATCTGTCCTGAACTAAACAACAAAAAAACAACACACCAAAGAAAAACAACACACTTTTAAACAACACTAAAAACATGAACTGGGAAAGCTCACAAAGAGGTCAATGTCAAATCCCTGCAGAACCTCCGAGTGAGGCATTACTCATTAGCTTGTCGTCAGATTTGATTGATTAATTCTTTTTTGGTTTTTAACTTCTAAAGAATAGGCACACAAACAGATTGCCGTACTGACATGACAAAAAAAGGAGGAGGGTGAAACAAGATTTCTCTTTGTTTTCAGCCTTGTTAACCACATAGCACTTGTATGTTTTCCAGTAATGACAATGTCGGGGAGACTGCGTCAGTAGAGGTTTCTGGGGCCCCCATGCAGTGCTGAAGGCCAGATGCAGATGTCCGCACAATAGGGGCCCAACTTGCTAGCTAGGCCCCTTGAAGCCCAGACTTCTCCCATGAAGGGGACAGCATGACGTCAAGTGGATGACATATTTGTGATGGGCGACACTGACAGAGAAACAATGTTTCCATACAAGGGTGTAACTACTTTTTTACGAGCCACAAATACACTGCGACTACAGTTCATCGATCTCTGAGGCCATGTTGAGATGGGATTCATGGGCACTGATGGTGAAGCACACAATGCATGTTTGCCGCTGTTGTTGAACTTCTTTGCATTTTTGAAATTGCAATTTTACAAACATAGCAAACTGGACACAAAAATACAGTAAGTAGTTGTCAGTAATAAAGGCAGATGATTTCATCGTTAAGAGTGGGTGACAAATTATGAAATCAAAAAAGGTGAGCACAGGAAAACCCCCTCTACCCCCAACGCGATGGGCTGGACATTATCTCAGAGCCTGTGCAGACATCTGACTATAAATCTCCTGATTTGTCTGCAGACTCCCCTAGATCACCATCACCCCCTATAGTTCGTTCATCATGCGCAGGCCACATCCTCATCCTCACCACAATGCATTAGCCTGACTCACACTCATCTTTCTTTGCAGAGATGTCGACATTTGGCCTCTGACTGTGATCAAATACTGAATCAATCGGTCCTCAACTGTTCTGCACCCAAGTCCCCTTCCACCTACCCCCACCCACCACACAGAAACCCTGCATGTTCCCATCAACAGACCTCGTAACCGTCGCAAGTGTCATCAGTGACTTTCTTTGGCTGCCATAGTTTGTTGACTGCCTGTGAAGTTTTTTGGGGGGTTTGACAAGGGACAGGGAGCCAGAGGAAGGAAAATAGAAGCCAACACACAGCACTTGCTTTGTTTCTTCTGTGGAGAGCAGAGTCAAAATCCCCCAAAGATCCAGTTCCATAAAAAAAGAACCCAATTCCCTCACACACTTTATCACCTCTGCATTGAATTATTTCAAAAGACAATAGTTCGGTCACGAGGACATTTCTTGTGCGTAGGTGATACGTTTAAGCTGGGGTTTATGGAGCAAGAGGGAGATGCAACAGGGAATTTTCCCCTCGTCCTTATCAGTAGATCTTACAGTTGCAAATTGGAAAATGAAATGGAAAATACCATAACGGCTAACAATAAGACAAACTATTATAGTTGTACCGCAAACAAGTAGCTGTGTATTGTTTCTCCCTCAAAGTAACTCTCACCCCTCAGCAAGGGTAGAGATATCTGCTGTATTGGGATCCACTGGAAGACACAATCTCTCTCTTGTCACCAAGTTGCAACAAGCACCATTTAATCTGCCCCGGATCTATACACATACACGAGTTGTCAGGCCCAACTGCAACGCACCAAACAGTGTGTCTTCAGCAGTGTACTGTCAGCAGCAAGAGGTAATGGATAAGGTAATAAAGAAACGGCTCACAAACAGACAGCCAAGTTCCTGCATGCATCGACGATCACTGATACAGCATTATATACTGTAAAAGAGTCTCGGAGAATTGATGGCTGTGTGGGCTTGTAAAACACACCGCCGTATACCTCTGTTCCTCCTCTCCTGACAGACAGGATGTAGGCCTCGTCTTTCTCACACAGCAATGATGGAGATTGTTATGGCTTTTAGCGCTGCCAATCAACTCCTGACTGTTTAATGGTGAGGGCGATCCAGTATCCCGCAGGTACCGCTGTACGGACGGCTCTCTCAACACGCCTCACAACTTACTACTTGTGCAAAACGTGTCAGGACAGTAAGTAAGAACACAAACACCAGCCAGTAGCAAGTTTACAGAAGCGCATGCATGCATGCACACACGCACAAAAATAGTGTCTGGCTGAAAAACGGGGATAACAGATAGGTAGGTTAAAAAAGATGCAGCTGACACAGGGAAGCTGGTAGTAGAATAAAGTTAATATAAAGATCCATAGTATTTTGGCAGCTGCAGGCTGCCTAATAAACTGCACAGGGACTTTGGAGATGGAAGGGTTGCCGACAGACGAGATAGCCAATCAGAAGTCGCGGCGTTGCCGAGAGACCAGATAGCCAATCAGCCGGTACAAAAACCAACCCAAGGCTCAGAGGTCAGAGAACAATTCTGCAGAAATAACATTACAGCAGCTGCCAATTAATTGACGATGCATCAATTCTTGTTTCGCAAAGTGGCTTGTATGAAAGGTGACACTCAAGAGTTTGCATGTATGACATTTACATACAATTTTCCATATGGGTAGTAGTAATACTAGTAGTAGTAGTAGAAGTAGTAGCAGCAGCAGCAGCAGCAGCAGTAGTAGTAGGCTATGGCTGCTCTCATGCAAATGCAATGTGATGTGGATGGCACATGGACGTGGAACTCAGTGTTACAAACCTGTTAGTACTACACAGTCAGTAAATTAACATTACCTGATGCAATGACAGCTGTCAAACTGTTCCCCCCCAAGCCCCCCCACAGAGACACGCACACAGACTTTTCCTCTGAGACTGAAGGCACACACATACACACACTGTGCGTATATACACACATACAGTAGCTTGGCCCACTGCAAAATCATCAGACGAACATGTTCTGCATAAACAGTGTACATGTGAAGCTGTGATAATACACTCAGCCTCCTGTGTTAGTGGCCATTCTTTACAAAGAGCCTCACATCGTCCCAGGAGAACCCCCCCCCCCTCCACAATGAGAGAGGTAATGCAGAGGACAAACTCATACACAGAACGGGACGATTCTAATGGATATTTTTAGCACTTTAGTAAAAGTACAGCACAAGGCATATCCACACATTATATGTACTGTATATAAAAAGGAAATGTTCACCTTTTAAGTAGTATGCTCATAATTATGCTCCCTTTTGTTTCTTATTGATGGCAGCGGATCTTTAAAATGTATTTCTTGTGGATGTATAATAGCGTATCAAAGGTAAGCCTGTTCCGACATGTTTTTTTTTGCACTCTATTCTCCTTTTTGTCAGCGTGATGCGTGTGTTAGTTTCATGTCTTCAGTGGCAAGAAGCGCTTTGTGTTCTCATACAGGCTGTGTAAGAGAAACAGATGAAATCCTTTAAGGCATGAAGTGGAAGCGAAAACAGAGGAAACCTATAAGACATGAAGTGCAATCCAGTCATGTCTCGTCTATTTCTCGTTTGCCTAAATGGCAGGCATTGGATGTGGGCTTTGCAGGTGAGTTCACCGGAAGGTTATCTATTCATGCCTGACTTCCATCATTACACTTCAGGCTGTGTGGCAGTGTGTTACGGCTATTAATTCTTAAAATCCTGAGATACTGTACGTTCCCAGTTTATGCACTAATTGGTAGAGCTGCCCGTCTAGCTGCTCTGCCTCAGTAGTGGAATATCAAATCAAACCAAAGATTTTGCACTCAGTGTTGCCAACATTTTGGCGCATTTGTCACTATATTTAGCTTTTTTCCAGTTCCCCTAGCGCCAAAATTAGTGAAAAACTCCTGGCGGAAAATCTAGTGCTTTTTTGGTGGCAAAATTGGGTGACAGGCGCAGTAGATACAGTAAAACCCTCATTTTTCACCATTTTTCCTCCTATGATAGAGCCGTCCTTCCTTCCTATAAAGGACCATTGATAACCAAATAGACCCTTATAGATCTGTAACTCTTGAGATCGTAAAATGAAACCAAATGGATCTGTAAGGGTCCATTTGGTTTCATTTTACTCAAGAGTTAAATTATATTTAAACATCTGAATTATCTAATTTTCAAGAATCTACACATTTAGAAAATGCTATTTAGATCCACATTTTGCCAGTTATTTCTCCTAAATTAGTCCAACTGAGAAACTAAACTCAACATCAAATGGTGGTCCGTGGCTACAATGCAGAATAAATAGTGGGCCCTGGTATGAAAATGGATGAAAACCTCTCTAACCTCTAGCGGTCTCTAACCTCTCTACGCTCTAGTGTGTTCTAGTCCATTTTTGAAGTGCCACTAATGCATTTTGGATTTTGGCAGTTGGCAACACTGCCATGGGGGAGGCACATAGCCTCGTACTTCATTAGACGGACACTGAGACGGATAAAGAAAGCAAACGAAGTGGGGGTTGAGGAAATGGCCAGGCATTCAAAACATGCCACTGTACAAAAAGACATCTGCTGTGGAGTCAATTGACCTCTTGACAGTTGATCAGATGAACTCTTTCCTCCTGTAAGGCACCGCCATGCTCTCCTGGACCCACACCCGCCAATCATCTATAACAATAAACAGGCGTGCGGAATCCTGATTTACACTTTGGCGGGCGCGTGACAATGTCACCGGCACCGAGAATAGCCGATCTATAAGCCCACATCGCGCCGCAGTTGAGTTTTTGTGACGTGCTGTGGATCGGCTATTTCCAGCGCACTCGCTGCACAACACGCCGTTGTGTGATAGAAATTGGGCATAAGGGCGTGACGATTGCGGAGGAGGGGGTGCTACTCATTGGACTAATTAACCAAACAGACAAGACCCTGGCGCCACAACCCAAGACAATTCCAATCTGAGGAGCGGTAATTGAAGTGACAAGTTAATTACAGACTGATATTATCACGCGTTCCTTGTAACAGCCAACCCCCCCCCCAACCCACAACCAGTTTGACCCTCCCTTCTCTCTTTCCCTTCTTTTTCACGCTCAAACTTACTCCCTTTCTCTTCTCCCCTCGCCTCACTGGGATGTGTTAATTACGAACCCCGGGACCAACAGGTTTCTTAACTTACGCACGCGCCCCCCCCTCGCGTGCCCCTCGCCTTTTCACCCGTACAGGATGTATAATTGAAACGAGGAAGGGAAAAAAACTCACTTTTGTCTCATTTTTCGTTCACGACATTTATGAGATGCACTTCTGTTAAGGGCAAAACTCACACCGGCAAGTTGCCCCCGCGGTGCTTGCTTTTCACGTCAGCCAGTCAGCTTGCGCGATCCCACCCAGCACCTCTCCCCCCCTCTCCGCACCTCTGTAATTAGCGTTAGCATCTTCCTTAAACAAGCTACATAAAGTTTAGCAGCAGGATTAAATCAGATCATTACTGTAATGTGGCTGTGCGATTTGCCCCCTATCTCCCTGCCTTTTACGCCACATCAAAGCCTGGCGGAGAGCCGGTGTAATTGGGCCATGCCGCCTTGTCAAGATGATTCTGCCTGATGGCTGCTCCTCTCCTCTCCCCCTGAAAAAGGAAAAGGAAAAAAAAGAAAGAAAACCCTCCTGGGCATGATAATTAATGAAGAATAAAGTCAAGAAGAAGAAGGAGCTAGGAAAGAGATGGGAGTCAGAAAAAGAAAACTTTGGACAGCCCCTGCATGAATATTTCACACCTTTGACTTATTCAGAAATTAACATTATCGGTGTGATGTATAATGGATATTAGCTTTGTCAAGGCTGTTTCCTTTTCATCGGGATGTGTGTTTCCGTGCTCCTCCTCATTGTATATGGCCTTATGAGTTGCTTTCTAATGATGTAACTGAAGTGAAATCAAAGTTTGTTTGGCTCATTGTTTCCCCCGTCAGATCTGCGTTGTCAGGTCCTGATGAGAGAAGGAGCCTGTGAGAGGACAGCTGCCATTCAGTCAGTTCACAATACAAGAGGATTTGGGGGGCTGATTTCCCTTTGGAATTAAAGTAACAAACAGTGCGCTGTGTATACCTACAATAATCTGCTTTTCTAATGGTCTCAGGGGGGACTGTAGAACAGGCTCGGCTTGTGATGCAGAATCAGTCTACTTTGATAATTTACATCATTATGTCACCTTGTAAAGGGGGGGAAATGCAAATGACTGGGCCTGCTGCGCCTCTCTCTGACAATGTGTGCCAGTACGCAGTTTGGTAATGAATAAGGCAAGGCTTCAAACGCAGACAGGTGCCGGGTGTCTGAGGCCCAGCGTCTCAACCATGAATACAGCAAGCGAGAGAGAGCCGGCCCGGGTCACCGTTGATTTGTTGCAAATTAGCACCATATGTTTCATCTCGGCGTTTACATATGAATGACTCCCAATGACGAGGTGGGATGAATATCGAACGAAGGGCTCTGTATGCCGGTAGCAGGAGGGACAGGAAGCCCCAGAGTGGGTGGGTGGGTGTACGGAGGGGGACAGAATGGGGACCTGCCACTCAGACGTCCAGCGTCTGTTCATCTCACGTCGGAGCAGGGACAATACCGGGTGACAGTTGGATAGTATACTATAGTGACAGAAAAGACAGCTGGTCTGCCCAATAGCCTCATCCGTGTGTGATACTCCGTGGGGGTGGTGGTGGCACCTCATGAAAAAAAAAAGAAAACAGAAATAGAAATAAAGAAAGAAAGAGAAAAGGAAATAGAAGGACGGGTGAACAGCGACAACACCCTTGACTAATCCGAGTGACCGAACGTGGCCAGGACAGGCGGGCCCCTCGCCGGCCTGCCCCAGGAGGGGTACCAACCGCGTGGGCCATTTCGAGGATTCCCTGAACTGCACCAAGAGACAATACCTCCTCTGTCACCCCGTTTATACCCACCTACTCACCACCTTCCTCCTCCTGCTGAAGCTCAGGCCTGCCAGTGCAGGCAGGGGCACTGGGGGTTGTCAGCAAAACCAAGTAACCTTTATGCTCTTTTATTTCTTTTCTTTTCTCTCTCTCCCTCGCAGACATTTGAATATGAAAAGGCCCGCTCTCTCTCTCTCAAAACCCAGTCAAAGAGCGTCATCTTAATGACATTTGGCAGTCATTTCATTTATTAGGTTCTCGATGGGAGGGGGAGAGAAATCCACTAAATATTTCATATGCCACGCTAATCCTTGTAATATTGCCAGCTGAAGCCGTGTACCTGCGCACGGCTGTGGGGAAAGCGAGAGGCGCGCGGATTTTCCTAGCCTGTCGGCTGGCTTGGAAATGCCTGTGAGTCTGCTGAATAATAAACTAAGGCATATTGAAATATTTAGACTTTGATTCCCATTAAAAGAATCTTTAAAACATGAGGTTTACGTTTCGGGGAAGAAAAAGAATGGAGATGGCGGAGACAGCAATCACAACACACTCGCGAACATCACCCCACCCGACCTCCCCCCGCCCAGCCCCTCACCTCACCCCGATTCCGTTCTAAATAATGGTGTCTTTCTTCTGCACCGCTTCTGAAGAAGAGAATTTGGAGGGAAGAAAAACATTCAATCAATTCGTCAAATTCACTCCGTTCAATTCGCTTAAGCTTAAAAAGTACTCAACCTCTCCACCAGGACAAAATGCCTTGCAAGAAGCAGTTTTGCGCGATTGTTGATGTGTTTTCCTATAACACCTGACTTGTACTCGGTGGCGTGGCGCATAGCGAAAATGGCGGATCTAGAAGCTCACACCGTGCCTCAGTACAATGTGTCGTGCTCTTGTAGATCTTCTATTACCGGTGCACCGGCGCCCATCTAAGTACTTGAGGTGAAAAGCACGAGCCGAGAAGAAAGAGAGAGAGGGAGACAGAGATAGAGAGAGACGGGGCACGGCATGCACGCGTCACCGTGCTCCAAAAACGCAGAGAGTGACAGTGGTGGCTTCAAGAACCGGGAATGAAAGGAAACGATGGTGTCAGCAGTTTTATCCTGCTGTCAACGCCGCTCTCATCTTCAGCCGTGTTTGACATTTTCGGCGGCCGCATGGAGCGCCGGGTGTCACACGCTGCACCGCCTCCGCCTTTGTTTCCTCCAGGATGACTTTGTGTCTGTTCCTTTCTGTTCCGCACAGGCAGAGGAGAGGAGACAGAGAGAGAGAGAGAGAGAGAGAGAGAGAGAGAGAGAGAGAGAGAGAGAGAGAGAGCGACGGGTACATAAACAGAAGCATGTGGTTGTCTATCCAGGTCCCCTGGACCTCGGGGGCCTATAGAAGCGTCAGCCCCGATTATGCGAGGGGCGCATTGGTCACCATATGCCTTGCATCCTCCCTTTCTTGGTAAAACCCTCTCTTCCCTCCCTTCAAATCGACTTATATATATCCACCGCTACCCTTCTTTCATAATACGTCCCCCGAGGTCGACCCCGCTGTGACCTTACCCCCTCCAGGCGGCGTGGCACTGCAGAAAGATACGATGAAAGCGTTCCAGCGACACGCAGGCCACCGTGACTGCGCACGGCGAAACAACGGGGCGCAGCAGCGCTTTGAAACGCCTCTGCTCTGGCTTTTCGCTTTGTTTTCTTTTCCACCGCAGTCGCAGAGAGCAGGGGGGGGGTTGGAGGGTTGGTCGGTAGGAGGGCAGAGCAGCGGCGCATGGTAATGTGTGGCCTGCGGGTTAGGGTTAGGGTTAAGGCGGCGACTGAGTAATGCTCCCCCCGTTTCGGTCGCGCTCTTGACGAGAGAGACGCACCACAATGTGTCCGCAGACTGAAATAACGCGCAACCGTGCAACCGGCGACGTCGGCAACCGGTTCTAACGATTCCAACATCTTCTTAAAGGGGAATTCCACCCATTTTCAATTTTTTTTCTGAGAGCGTACAAATGCAAATGGTTCCATTTGTACGCTCTCAGAAAAAAGAAGCGTCTAAAGAAATCCATTAACATGGTGAAAATACATCTTGATGATGTCATCAAGATGTTTCACCATGTTAGTGTTTTTTTCAGACCTCCATCTCTTGGGAACACAGAATGGGGGAACTTTTTTATCAAGTCCACACAACGCCTTGAAGGTACATCAATGACATAGTAAAATATTGAAAATGGGTGGAGTTCCCCTTTAACCAGCTGAAAAACCCCAGCGTTGCATCTTCCGTTCTGTGCCCACATCACTGCGTCGCTGCTGCTGCTACTGCTACTGCTGCTACGGGCTATTTACGGTACGCAATACCCCAAGAGGGTTTGCGGCAGCGGCGTAACGTGAAACCGTGTGTTTGACTCCCTGGAGAAAGGCTCTGATCTTTTTCCTTGCGTCCCCGGCAGTAGTTTCCGGTATGCATCGGGAGCGTGGCGCGAGTCACGGCAGAGACGTTGTCACAATATTGTTCATAAAGATTATCACAAATCCACACCCACACAGTACACACACCTTTGCCTCCGCCGTATATTATCATCATCAAGCGATGATACAGCGAGCCTGGGATGTGTGGCGCTTGTAAAAGTGTGTGCGTGTTGTGGTACACACCTGGGTCATCCCTGGAGACGGGAGCTTTGTTTAACAGGAGTGTAAGCGCTGATCGACTTCCCAGCCTATCACAGAAGATAATGAAGGCCCCCAGGAAGCTTAATGGAGGAGATGAGAACCCAGCGGAAATGCCGCCGGTTGTCTGTCTGCAGACATCCGCGCGGTGAAGGGGATCCTGGGTAATGAGGCAGGTACTGATGAGGAAGCAGCAGCTGCGTGCTCCAGTTTTATGCTTGCGTGCGCGTGTGAGAGGGAGAGATTATGTGTGTGGGTGCTTATTTTATGTCTCTGTACTTTTCTTTCTTTTACAGACATATTTGTGCATGTGTATGAACTTTGTGCGAATAGGAGATGAATGTTTGTGTCTTATGTTGTGCACGTGTGAGCGTAGTTTATACAGTGTGTGTGTGTGTGTGTGTGTGTGTGTGTGCACACTCACAGCCTGCACGGTTGCGTGGGCGAGTGTCTGACTAAAAGTCTGGCTGTACTTTTACTTATACGACAAGGCAAGTGTGTCTACATTTTAGTTTTGTTTACCGGTGTTTTTCGAGTGCATTCGTCTGCCTGTGTTTGACTGAGCTGTAGCAGTACTGCGTGTGGCATGTGTGCATGCGAGTGTGCAAGGTGCCAATGCAAGTGACGGGGGATGATCAGAGGGGTCCATGGGAGTGTAATTGGACATAACAGGTTGAGCAGGGTGGGCGGAAAGAGGCACAGCCTCCTTGAAGGCCTTCCTTCGGCTGGCTAATTTGCACACAGTGAAATCCCCCGCGCTGACAAGTGGGAAGCAAATAAATGAGCGGCGCAGGGGAAAGCAGCAGCCAGCCCAGCCAGTCACCAGTGCGATGTGCCACCGTTGGTGCACCCCAATGCCTTGATTTGCCACCAGGGCTTTCGGCACCCAGGTAGCACAATTACTGCCCGGTCCTCCTCCTCCTCCTCCTCCTCCTCGCTCCCTCGCCTAAATTGTGAAGCGGAAGAGAAGTGACACCCATAAGGCGTGCCGTCACTGTAATCGAATCTAAATGAAGGCTGTGCATATACCAGAGCTCCCCACCTGAGACACCGGTAGAGATGTGACCGCGGCAGCCTGTCAACACGGTGTCAACACGGCCCGTTCGCAGGCTCCGTCCGCATGCATAATCGCACAGATCATTACACTGTCAATGATGATCATGTAAATACCAGGTATGGCGCGCCAGGCAGGAAGGAAGAGGAGGAACGATGGTGGGAAGGAAGGAAAGAAGGAAGGAAGGGGAGGTTATATGGCGGGTTTCAGTCGGTACCCAGGGAAATGGAAACGGCATGCGTGGAGCGAGGAAAATAAGATTGTGATGAGGCCCGATCATTTGCAGCTTATTTTTGATTGGATACAAGAGTAAAATAACTTGCAGACATTGTCTCACACGTCGGAGGCTTCCACGCGACACCGAGTAGAGTTTTTTGTGTTGGACTTAAATCTTTAACAAGAACTTTTGTGCTCCTTTTCCGCCCGCGATGAAATGCAGATGATTGCCAGCCTGGGGTTTATATAGCGTATTAGTAGACGACATGAGGACAGCCTGTACTCAGCCCTGTGGAAATGTAACCCACTTAATCGGGTTAATCAGATTCCCTATTCTCGCCCTGTTTGCGAAATTCAGTCAAAACATACAGTATACTGTAGGGATATCACAACCACAATCAGTATATTCCAGTGGTTTTCAACCAGTGGTCTGGGGACCACCTGTGGTCCCTGAGAGGATTCCAGGTGTTCCCCAGCTAAATTGATGGACAGTTGGTAACCAAATGGACCCTTATAGATCTGTAACTCTTGAGCTCGTGAAATGACACCAATTGGACCCTTATGGGTCCATTTGGTATAATTTTACGCTCTCAAGAGCTAATTTATATTTAAACATCTGAATTACTTAATTTTCAAGAATCGACACCTTTAGAAAATGTATGAGTCAAATCAGAGATTTCGTTAAAAATCAATATCCTTCCTACCCTGCGAAACCGGAGAATAAAACATGGGACAACCTTCTAATACTGCATCCTGGACAGAGAGGACATATCTCAGTAACTTATAACTCTCTAACGAGACTAAATACGCAACCTATGATCAAAAACCGAACTGATTGGGAGGCTGAGCTGGACGAAACGTTCTCCGACGAGTGGTGGGATGGGGCTATTGATCGGGTTAACACATCAACATCGTGTGCTAGATTGGGCCTCATTCAGTTCAAAGTGTTTCATAGACTTCATTACTGTAAATCTAAACTAGCCAAAAGCTATCCGGAAGTAGAGGATAAATGCGATAGGTGTACTCTATCACCAGCTAATCATATTCATATGTTCTGGTCTTGCCCCAGGTTGGTAGTTTATTGGACTAAAGTTTTTCAGATTTTATCGGAAGTACTTGAAGTTCGTCTAGAACCGTCACCCCAAATAGCTATCACAAAAAGAAGCATTAGAAAGAGAAAGCTGACCTTGCAGCCAATAGCAGCATATTGTATGAGATGGCCTTTCAAGAAACATCTACCCTAAAAATGTTGTTCCGCACACACACTCACATACACACACACTCACACTCTTCATGTCAACAAATCCTTGTGCAAGGCACCGGAATCATTGCAGTTACAGACATTATAAAGACATGCTGGGCGGTCGAGCACCGGTGCTTTGGCTTGAGGTACCAAATCATCATATGCAATGAAGTGTACAGTGTACAGTGAGTGTACAGTGTTTGATGAGGTCATGGAATGCCACACAGACGGGTGGACGGGTAGGATCAACATATGGAACGTCAGAGCAGGTGTCACAAGCCGAGACCATAATATATGGAGGCATTATGTGACACATGCAGGCAGTAAATGCAGGCTTTCACATAGTACAGTGGTTTTCAACCAGTGGTCCTTGAGAGGGTTCCAGGTGGTCCCCAGGTTAAATAATGGTTAACCAAATGTGACTCTTTCAGAGTGTAAAAATGAAACCAAATGGACCCCGCAATGTTTACACTCTCAATAGTTAAAATATTCATCATGTGAATTGTCTACAATTCTACATAACTAGAGAATGTAGAAGATTAATGGTCACTTTGATCTGTATGTTCTGTATGACCTGTTTTGTTTCCCAAATCCAGCCTGGAGTTGTGGACAAAAGCAAAAGAAATCTTTAGTTTTGGGGTCTGTGGGGCTAAAATGACGTCAAATGGTGGTCCGTGGCTCAAATGCTGAATAAAACAGTGTGCCCAGGTGTCGAAAAGGTTGAAAACCACTGATACAGTTATATGCGGCCTATGGTTGCAATTAGAAAACATTTGAACACAAACTAATCTATTAACACTTTGTATCACATTTGTCTAAGAATTGCGTTACCACTTTAACTTTATCGGGGTCACTGCCATGTGATCTATGCAATGCACATTTTAATAGCACCCCTGAGAGGGGCAGCAGGCAGCAGGGTGTTATGGAAAACGCTGAAAAGAGAGAGAGCACAGCTATTGCTAAAAGCAGGAGTGTGTGTGTGTGTGTGTGTGTGTGTGTGTGTGTGCGTGTGTGTGTGTGTGTGTGTGTGTGTGTGTGTGTGTGTGTGCGCGTGCGGATCAGCTCTGCTGAAGGCAGGATACAGGGGGGCCCATACTTGGATAAAAGGATCCTACTATATAAGTGTGCTAGAGAGATAGTACGTGTGTATGTGTCTGTGAGTCCCTAGGCCAATTCTATGTGTGTGTGTGTGAGAAAGAAAACCAAGAATATATATACTGTACGTACATGCATGTGAATGTGGGCGCGTGCGTGTGTGCGGCTGTGCGTGCGTGCGTAAGTGTGTGTTTGTCTGAAAGGTACAGATTGTGTGTGAGCACACTCTCGGCTCAGCCCAAGCAGGAGTTAAATCATCGCCCGCTGTCAGAAGGGACATGCTCTGTGCCACACGCCATCATTATCAGCACTTCCTGGTGCCAAAAAGACGGTGGAGGGAAGGAAGGCGTTCAGTTCTTCCACCGGTACAGCCGGGCGATTGAGACCGCGGCTCTGTCATTAACCTGACGTGACGTTATAGCGCGGGGTAGCCGCGCCGCCCTGCACATACAGCCCTGTTAGCCTCCATCCCCACTGACAGCAACACACCGCTTTACTCGCAATGGCAACCCGAAATGTCCATCCGTATAAATGGCTGGGTCTGAAAACTGTCCTGTTTCTGTCACTTGCAGCCGACATTAACTTTGTACTCTGTATATTCCTCTCCTGCTGTAACGTTAACGCCATGCAGGCAGTCCTTGAAGGGCTCAGTAAGGACAGGGAACTTTACTTGGGAGAGTGTTTACCACTTAATGCGCTCTGTTGACCGGAGTCCCCCCGGAGTCCCACCGGAGTCCCCCAGAGCTCAATACTAGTCCCCCCCTCCTCTTTTCTCTCGACACTATAATCTCTTTGTCGAACACTGCCACTGCCAGCTCACAAAATGCGCCATACGGTGCGCTTTGTGGGCTTGTAGATAAATTTGACTATGAATATTCGCCCCCAGAATACTATCCACAACTTTCCTATAACCTATAAGTCTTTGCGTTTGTTTGTGTGTGCATACGTTCCTGTTATCCCGTGATTTGTTGCCAGATTTGCACAAGAAACAATTGACCAGGTGTAAGAAATCAAGCACAAATGAAAATAGTTTATGTACAAGCCCACAGAGACAGTATTTCAATATTTGGAATACTTTTTAAACATTTGAATAAAGAAGGCACAAAACATTTTCAGATGGATGAGTGTGGACAATTACTGATAAGAAAAAATGTGGGATACACTGGTTTTAACAACATTAATTAGCAAGCTCAAATAAGTTCTACATGTACACTTCAGAAACAAGCCCAAAAATCATCAACCAGCAAATATTTGCAAGTGACTTTACAGAATAAAACGAGTCAAATGTTGCATATAACAAGTAGACATGGCAACACTGCCCGTATGGAAGGTAGGTAAGCACACACAGCCCCAGTGCCTTGGCAGGGAAAATCGTGGATAGCCATCATGCAGTTTACAGAGTTTCTGATGCCACATTTTGGCTAAAAGAGACAACTGATGAGGAAAGTCACAGCTCTGCTGATCTCAGCTCAGATTTAACGCCATTCAGTGGTGGGAGCAAGTATCAATTATGTTAATAAATATGGAGAGTATTTTCCAAGCGGTGACATCTTCCATTTGACAAATTTGACACTAATGGATAATATTTGTTGGCAATAGAGGAATTACTGAGATATTCCATATGGAGATCTAAGGATTTCCCTAGGCTTATGACCAACAAAGGGGATTGAACTAAAAATGGCATGCTGTGGACCCTGTGCTAAATGTGCTGTTCAGTAAGTTGTTGTGTTGACTCAATGATTCCTGTGCTTTGGTCCCTGAGTCTGTGAGTAAGGAATCGCTCTTACCATCCCACTAAAACCTGCAAAAACTAAATCAGCACTTCTCACACTTTTACAAAGATCCCCTCCTAAAGGATATGCGCCAGGGACCCCCTAGAAGAGATGTGGTAAAACACACACACACACACACACACACACACACACACACACACACACACACACACACACACACACACACACACACACACACACACACACACACACACACACACACACACTTTCAACTTATTTTCAAACAGAATGAAAAATGATGTACAAGCTATACATTTTGAGAACCTGTTCCAAAGTCCTTGCAAAATATATAATGTATATACTACTACAGTACTATACAGTAATATACTAATGCAATAAAGTCTAAAATGGCACAGATGCCTCCCGGTTCAACTACAGTAGGTACATACTTTCTGTATGCATGATGTGTCAGCAGGGAATATGGGTGCACATGATGTATATATTCAGTGATATCAAGCAATCAAGCTATTGTTGGTGGGGTGTATTCTTTCTACAACAGTACTCTGTGCACATGCGCAATGCCGTTCACGTCCCTATTTAAAGCCCAGAAAGAACAGCTATTTTCTCCTAGAGAGATCTCTGTGGTTTTGATCAAATGCACATACTTGGGTCCTCATTTCTGACCGCAACAAGCCCCTCGTTTGCAATATCAACGCTTCTAGAGAGACTTTGAAGTCTGAACATAACAAAAAAACAGAACATTATGCAATCCGGAGTTTGTCCAGACAGAGGAGAACAAGGGTGGACATATCTGCATGGCACAACTAGCTTCTATTTTGTTAGAAATCCCGGCACTGATTGTGTTAAGGAAAAAAAACAAAAAAAGAGAAAAGAAGAAGAAAGGATTGACAGCATGTTCTGACCAAGTGCAGATGGCGGCGCCCTGTTTAACAAAGGCACATACTTTGTACTGTAAGCGAAACACGTGATTTCCAGCACAGCAGATTTATTTTAAGGGATTCGACATCCCGTCTCAGGGCCCTGGCGGAGTGGCAGTGCCGGGGATAGAGGAAGTGGGCCAGTCTCTCCGGAGGCTTTGACCAGACATATTTTTCCCTCTCTCTGTCTCTGTAGCCCACAATTAGAAGCGATATTCTCCTGCTCCTGTGATGGCTCCCTTCTCCTCGGCAGAGATATATTTATCTGAGGATAATTGGCCATTAAATCCTCACTTGACAACTGTGAAAATGCCACCCCAAGAGTAATCTGGCTGCCAGAAAATGACAACGGCTGGCAGAGCTGTCGACTGCTGGGAGCCACATCAGGAGTGGATGGATCTATTACACGCACGTACACACACACACACACACACACACACACACACACACACACACACACACACACGCATGCACACTCACTCGCACGCACACAAACAATTTCACATGTACAGCACGCATATGGGCACGTACAGCAAATTGGACAGAGTTGGTTATCCTAATTACATCCCGACCTGTCCCCAGGCTTGTGATTTTTTTGGAGAGGCGTCTCCCATACTGTGATCCCAGTAATGCCTAATCTATGCTCCGTCGTACGACCGCGTCACGCCACCCATAGCCGATATACAAGCTCACAATGTGTTGCCTCTAAGACACGTCACCAGATTGTATATTGAATGTTGTCGACAATGTTGTACAACGAAAGCTTACCAAAAAAAGAGAGAGGTCCCGGTGCTAGAATTTAATAGCATCCCCTCAAACCCCTTTCTGTCGTTAAAGAAGAAATACATCTTTTCAGCTTTATTTATTTTCATTAACTCTACAAGCCGGGCGCTTTGATCATTTTTTATCAGGGTGCTCTTTATTCAATTACGGGTGTCAAGAGTTCCTTTTGAGCGCACGGTTATGTAAAATTGGATTCTGCTTAGTCTAGCGTCTGAATTACTTGAGCTGATCCTTATCGTGAGGTTCAAAGTAGCCTGAGCTTACCAGCTTTTCGAGGGGCTGTCAAAACCGTGGCCAAGGCAAATCAAAAGACAAACGTTTCACTATAAATGTCTGTCTTCTGGTCCGTTCACGTACCTTGGCTATTGTTCAAGCTCCTAATGCAAATCAGACCGCGCAGAGCAGACACTGTATCTGTGATTATATTCAAACAGATGGGAAGGAAAACTACTTTGATTGTGCTTCAAATATCATCCATTGTTTCCCCCGCGGGCAAGAATCTTCCTTTATCCATGTTTTCACTTTGCTCAAATGTATACCACATTGTTGGTATTTTAGACGTTTTTGGCATATATATATATATATATATATATATATATATATATATATATATATATATATATATATATATATATATATATATATATATACACACGCTTTTCTACATCATCTCAGTTCTTCAATAAGGAGCGAGGGATTTAAAAAGGAGAAAAAGTTTCGCCATATTGGAACAGGCAGAGAAAATGTGGTTCACCGTGTAGGAATCGTGTAGGGCTGAGTTTGGTGTAAGTCGTTATTGACGTTTTGGACAGGCATGAAGCCTTTGTGTTCTTTCTTCTAGCCGTTTATTGTGCTGGCGAGAAACGGTCCGACCGTGACAGCGCGTTGGACCATCGCAATGCAGAGACGACTCATCCCTCATGGCGGTGTGCCTCGTCCCGTCATCGTCTTTATCTGGGGAACACGTGTTGAACTGGAATGCCTATCGACAGAGTTGTTTGTCAAGGCAGAGTGTGAGCTTACAGTAGAAGGAGGACGCAGGACTCTTTCTTGGGTAATTGTAGAGGCAGTCAATGTCTGGCCACCGAGTCCATTCCTGTGTCCACCACAATGAATGATTCAGCGGACTGGAGGGGAAGCCTTCATCCCAGTGTGTATTAAGTGTGTCTATCCACGTTCCTATGCATCTAGGCCAAAGGCACCTGTTTGCAGAGATGTCACGTAGGCTTTCAGACTAAAAATGCGCAGCGAGAATGGCCAAACCGTGCTATACGAGTGTAGTCCGTCTGTTCAAATGTCACTCCGTTGCATGTCCAGGGCGTCGCTCCGATCACAACATCCCTTAGCCGGAGTGGTTTAATGGAAATAGTCCACGCACCGGGTGCTGAGAGCTTTCCCTAATATTAGTAACTACAGTCTGGAGAGAGAGAGGGACAGTAAAAAGACAACAGCCAAAAGATGAAATAATAATAATACTGATAATAATGCGAGTGAGGGAGGGAAGGCGGGTGGGGGGAAGGGGGGGGTTCTACTCTAAAAGCACCTATATACCGTGTTGTTTATTAATTCACAGCAGTGTCTCTTTTTCGCAACCTGTGTTATCAAGAATTCCTACAACGTCTTTGAGTGCAATCTCATGTCGCGGAGGTAATGGGACGGTGAGTACATGAGAAGAGGTGCATGATGGGAGGTAGCATCAGCTATTCACCGGAGAAAGAGACGAGAGGTATAGCAAGAGGGAGAATTTCTCATTTCTTTTGCGATGTATTTATTTATTTATTTATTTAGTTTCACTGTAACTCTCCCCAACCAGAGACAACATCCAAACAGACACACTCTGGTGCTTTTTTTTCTTGTTTTTCTCCAACATTTTGTTGAAGGAGCTTTTGTTTGTGCCATCCTGTTTTCCGTGTCGTTTTTCTTTACACCACCCGCCCTGCCTTTTTTCTCTCACGTCAGTTCCTTTTCTCCAGAGAGGCTTGCCTTTTCTTCCCGCTCCTACAAACAACAACGGCGGCGGCGGCGGCTCTCCCAGGCGGCTCCGTTTGATGACCTACATTACATTGTCGTTGCGTGGAAGGTAACAGCCTGGCTTACACGACGACGACGCGACTAACAGTGCCACGAACCGGCGGTGTAAATGACTCAAAACAAAAAGGGAGGAGCAGGAAATGAAAGCCTTGTGTCAATGTAGGGAGACACGTTGCATCACCAGAGCTCCGTGTTGCCTAAACACTGCCACTGAGAGTTTGGTCGGTGTCATTGATGTTGGGTTTTAGTATGTGCGTGCGTCTGTCTGTGTGTGCACTTGTTTGTATTACTACACTTGTGAGGGCCAGAAATCCTCCACAAGTATAATAGAATTTGAGAAACAAAACTTACGAAGGCCACATTTGTGACCATTTTATGTTTAAAAATGTATGTGTCTGTAGGGTAATGATTTGGAAAAGATTCGGGATGGGTTTAGAGTTAGGATTTAGGCCTTTTGATTCTAGGTATAGGGCTTTGAGATATATTATTCCTGATGTATGCTTATTTGCGTGCACTGAAAGATGCCCAATCTACTGGAATTGTAGTTTTGAAGATTCCTTTTTTTTACGGATATAAATGGCATTCATAAAGCGGCTATCCTAAAATCTGGATGTCCTCATAAGTTAATCAATCCAAAATGGTGTATGTGTGTGTGCCTGTGTCCCTCTCACACATGACACACAGCTTTATAGGACCTCCCAGCACAGCAGTCACTTCCTTCCTCCTCTGTGACGAGACAATGATCCCTCACGGGACGACCCGACCGCGTGCAACCACCCAACAGCGGGCGGAGGAGGCGGAGGAGAAGGGAGAGGAGGACGCGGGGAGGGGCAGTGATCCGGTGCCGGCGCTGTTCGATACCGCTGTGGCTCTTCCAAGAGCCAATCCGCGGGCAAATTGGACCAAACGACTTTCATCTGGGTTGCGTGGCGTGCGCACAAGGGAGAGGGTTGAGCGTGCTTTGATCCCCGTTGCCGTTATAGAGCCAACATCGTCCGGGCCAGGCCTCCCTCCACCGCGCCACATCATACTAGAGTCATGTACTCACTTCTGTGTACAGTTTACAGAGCAACGCACGCAGAGGGGCCTTCTTTACCAGTGACGCAAACCGCAGATGTTTCGGCACGGGCTGTGTGGGTGAACGAACTCCGTGATGTTCCTCCAAAGACGGCCTGCTTTGATCGTTCCCAACTCCGGTCCTCACACAGACCCAGAGCGGTGCCTTTAACCACATGAGCCCCTGCTAGTGTCCCAATTCGGGGCATTAAATAATAGGCCAATATTCAGTGTGTGTGTGTGTGTGTGTGTGTGTGTGTGTGTGTGTGTGTGTGTGTGTGTGTGTGTGTGTGTGTGTGTGTTGCAATGGTGCATTGTGACCCCAGTCAATGAAGCATTCCGTGTTTGAGTGCTTAACAAAAATAAGCTGTTTTGCACATCTGAGCCACACACACACACCCAGCCGACAGTGGACAGCGGTACATCGGCAAAAGCTGTAGTTACGTGTGTATTGTGTCATGTGAGCTGTTCTTCATCTGGAAACATAAATGTTCATAAACGTTCACTTCTGAAAGAGTCGTCACACGAATTAAGCCCCTTCAGCCCCCCTACACCCCACCCCCTATCGAAACCCTCCTCCGAAAAACTAGAAAACTTTGGTGTTATCCCTGAGAGCGGCACTAACGCAGAAAGCCAGTTAAGCCCCATTAGGAGCCATGCGCGCTGTGACGATCTCATTGGAAGTGGGTGCTGGATGAAAATTGCCCGGATTAATGTGTTAATCCACCTCTTTAAAATGCTAATGTCCATTTTATGCCCATTAAATCTCAATGTGCGTTTTCTTTGATGCGTGCAATTTCTATCAATTAAACACAGAGGAGCGAAACAGGCAGTCAGGGAGATTAGTTCCCTCGCTCCAAGCGTGAATTTCTTTCCTTTTTGGTTTCATATTTATCTTTGAATGAGAGAGGGAGGGGGGGGGGGTGCTCAGAGTGGGTTTGGTGAAATATCGTAGGAGCAATATGTTTCACAGAGCATGTCACATCCTCTCCTCTCACTACTAGAATGACTGTGTCAACAAAAAATGAGAAAGTACTCTCTCATCTCAACGTTACACGTATAGACAAAATAGGGTTTTATGGAATTTGTTAAATGTCAGTTTTTGTGCACGTGACTGCTTGTCTGTAGCATAATGACGCGTTGTGTTTTTGAAATAGGTTTTAAAGTTGACTACAACAGGTTTCATTTTAAATGTCACCAAAAATGAGACGGAAGATGGATTTCCATGTGATCCCTGCTATAATCTTTCTGGTACCGTATATATACTCTCCATTCATCTTACTGTAATAAACACCGCAATGCAATTTTGTGGAAAGCTCACTTTTACTCGCAAAAACGTATTATTCCGTCACAGATTAAGTAGGCCTACATGGGCTGCCTCTCTAAGACAATAAAACAGAAAAGCCTCAATAAGGGACGGCTATATGATGAAATCCATCAAGATCAGCGTTGAAACCTTGTATCTCCACATTTGAACTTTTTTTGTAAATGAAGTGCCTACTTCATCATTCAAGAGTCTCGCCCAAATGTAATGAAAATAGCAGAAGTTTAAGCTCGTAGATCTTATACAACGTTGTATTTTAAAGGTAATAGAGGCATTCGATCCAGGTCGCTTTTCCCAGTGATGGCCAAAAAGTCTAATTCATATACGTGTGGTGGGGAGCTCAGAGTCGTTCCACTAAGGAAAGTAGTCTTTCTAATCACACAAGCCGTGTTTATTTTGATGAGTAGGCAAAACGTACTTTATGTTTCCACTCCAAAAGAGAGACTGGTCGCAGTTCCATCGGAGAGATTACATTGTCTTTCAGAGAGCTCCACTGCAAGACAGGATCAAAGAAGCAGTGGAGCTATGGACCAGAGCTACTGTTGTCAAATGGTAAATGGTGCATTTGTATAGCGCCTTTATCCAAGGCGCTTTACATGTCATCACAGTAACCCAGTCAGACACACATTCATACACCGATGGCAGTGGAAACCATGCAAAGCTCAACTAGTACATCAGGACTCAGGAGCATTTAGGGGTTCAGTGTCATGCTCAGGGACAGTAACTCTAGGGGAGCTTGGGTTCGAACCGGCAACCTTGCGGTTACCATCCGGTGACTCTGAGCCTGCACCGCCGCCCCAACTTTAAGTCCAAGTTATACATTGCCGAACAACGAACGGCGTAACTTAAGCACCACGCATCCACTCATGCCAAGCAGGAAACGATACCATGCAATTCAGAGTTGTTTCCCTGTCGCGCGGCAGCAGAGGAGGAGTAGGAGAAGAAGAAGAATCCATTTCTAGATTAATCCGTGGCCAGACCCTATGCCAAGCCATGGCTATTGATTATGTACCACACGAGTCACAAATTACCGCACAGCCGTTTCATGTGTCTGCAGCACAGCAGTCTGTGCGTGGTGGAATGAACCCTCTCTGGACAGACACACGGATGGACAAACGGATGCTGTGGAATCTCTGGTCCCACAGAGGGAGGTGGTGGAGTGGGGCGAGGAGTGGGGGGGTTGGGGTAGCGGAGTGGGGTGTATAGGATGACTCTCCGGTGCCCTCGCTGTGTGTTGCACAGAGCCTTTTTTAAGACCAGGAGTGACATAGCTTGTCCAATCACAGAGGTCTGTGTGGCTGGCCATAAAGTGCTTCCAGATTTGTCACACACCACACACTCAACACACATACACACAGGCTCATTGTTCACAGCGAAAATGTTTCCAGTAAACTCGCATTTATCATGCGAGTGCTATTTTCGAGGTAGAACACGGGGCGGGAGGAGGCGGTGGGTCCGTGTGTGTGCGTGTGTGTGTGTGTGTGCGCGCGCTCGCACGTGTTTGTGTGTGTGTGTGTGTGGGTGGGATGGGGGGATGATTTATGGTGGCATTTCGACTTCTCTCTCATTCAGCCCTCCATCATAAGCGAAATATACCGGCCATAAAAGTAAAATACACCCTACGTTTACATGGTAGAAAGTGTACTAACTCATCTTTTATTTATTCTGGCGTGTGCGTGGAGGAGTGTTGTTGTGTGTGCCAGTGGAGAGGGAATATTGTATGTATGTGTGTGTGTGTGTGTGTGTGTGTGTGTGTGGTAGTGGTGGGGAGGGGTGGTAAGTTTATTTTGGGGTGGTCCAAATGTTGTTTTGATCATTGGTTTTGTACTTGTACAGATTCGTAGTGCATGGATAGCCCTCTTGCGATCCAGCATCTCATTTTCTAGTGGTTCCCATAAAAAACAAAAGACATATACATACCATGTAAGTATACAGAAGAACACATTCATACACAAGTAGCTTGCTCACCCCCTCACACCAACCGCCACCACACTGGCATCAGCAGTTAAACAGTGTATGCACGTGCATGTGTCCGGGCGTGTGTGCATGAACGTGTGTGTGTGTGAGTGTGTGTGTGTGTGTGTGTGTGTGTGTGCACGTGTGCGTGTGTGTGTGTGTGTGTGTGTGTGTGTGTGTGTGTGAGAATGGTCAGCTGACCTACAAGAAGAGTCAATTTGGAAGCATAAACAAGTTGTGTGAAGATGTGAATATACAGGGTTTTAGCAGTCACGGCTGTTAAGCCATTCATTAACTTTCACTGTAGTGAAATAGTGCTGTACATGAGTATTCTTTGGGTATTTTTTTACTTTACTTGTTCACCACTTTTACTTTATTTTAATATCTTAATGTAAATAATGTTTTTGAGCTTTTTATGGCTTTATTGATAGTTTACAGTAGGTAGACAGGAACAGGAGTTGAGTTCCTAGGGAGTGACAAAAGCAGTCGGTCTCGGGAGTCGAACCCACGGCACGCCGACAAACCAGATTAACAGCGTAGGTGCCCACTGTTCAGCAATCGAAGTGGAATACAATTAAATTTATTTGGAAGTACTTCAGTGAAGTATGGTATACAGTTTGCAGAAAAGAACCACATGAAGTTCAGTACAAGGTGTGCTACAGTATAAGGATATACACCGAGCCCTCAGAACGGCTGGCCAACGTCGAAGCACCCTACATTAGTTCCCTACATAAAGCCCTAATGGACAAAGTTAGGACTGCAGGCAGGACCGTGCATTTAGCAAAAGTTGCCTATAAAGCAGTGGTTTTCAACCAGTGGTCCGGGGACCACCAGTGGGCCTTGAGAGAGTTCCAGGTGGTCCCCAAATCTTTAGTTTTAGGTCAGTGGGGCTAAGATGTCATTAAATGGTGGTCCGTGGCTCAAATGATGAATAAGTATTGGGCCCTGGTATCAAAAATGTTGAAAACCACTGCTATAAAGTCTAAAGCCTGTGCAGCTGAGGTTTAACACTGACTACTCGTTAGAACTTATGCATCTTGGACACCACATTCTCTGTCCAAATAGAAAACATGTGGAAGTACTGCGTTCTTCAGGGTGCTTCAAAACACCACTGAGCAACCTCTATTTGAATGAATAACGGGGATGCGGCTGACGCTCTCGGTCCATTTTCTATTGTGTATGATTATGATTTAAACCCAAGAAAGCCCATGGCGTGTTTCCTTATTGGGGCCCTATTGTACTGAATTAATCGAATCATTGTACTTACTTGTTACTTTTGGTCACCATGGCGGAGAAGTATGGATGCCATGCAGCAACACACCACTACATAATTCTTCAGAAAAAAGGCCTTGTGCACACCTAGGACAGGTGCGTAGGAGTCAGCAACCAAAATGTGAATCATGAGAACTAAAGGGCCATGCACACTGTCTTCACTTATAAACCAGCAGTTTATTCAGAGTGACAACGTTTAGGTGTAAACGACCTACAACAGGTATCCCTGATGACGCCTTTATAAGTGAAGACAAAGTGCAGGACCCTTTATTTCTCATGATTCAGATTCAGTATTGCGAAAGTAACACATCTATAAGCTGAGAATTTGTAGATCTGCTGGTATGAACATGTAGGACATTACTTCAAGGTAATATAGGCAGTTTATTTTGGCCAAAAATATAAATGTATCCTCTACGTTGCATTCTACATTTGATGCTGCAGCTGCTTCTCCGCAGAAAACACTTGCTTCGTCCTGAGCCAATAGAGTGGAGGTGAGTTGGAGTTAGATTCTGTTTTTAAACAAATCCTCATCTCCACTCTATTAGCTCATCATGAAACTGCTAGAGATTGCTGTCCTGTGATTGGCTAAAACACTACCCCCCCCCCCTCACATTAGCACCGCCTTCCCTGAGCCCGACGAATGTTTTGTTTTCATGATTTGTTGCCAACAACAAAGTTCTGGATTGTCTGTCAGGACGAAGCAAGTGTCTGCCTGCAGGGAAACGGCTGCAGCATCAAAGTAGAAGCAACATAGAGGGGAAAAGGGCAAAAAATATAGCTATATATCTATTTTTATTTTTGGCTAAAAACGTGCCTCTATCTACCTTTAATGAAAAACAATTGTGTTTTAACCAAACATATGAATAATATGGGGATAAGAGGTTTCTGCCCAGCAGTGACAATATGAGGGTTAAATTAACAGTGGATACCCCCTCGCTCCCCATCCCACCTACTGTCTCTGCACTGCATCCCACATCCACTAATATGCATGTTAAAATAAGTGCTCCTTCCCACTGCAGGCTAAAAACATCCCCTCCTCCACCGTCATAAGCATATGTGAACTATTCACTGGGACGGGGTAATTTATTAAAATCGACCTAATTTTCCATGATATATTAAATCTCTGCCTCAGTAATCACGAGAAGACCCTTCCATTCCACTGCAGGGAGAATTAGGCACCCGCTGCTTGTTGCGATCAGAGGCCTGGAAAATGAGGGGCCAGCGCTGGCATTAGTGAGTGTTCACAGGCTGCTAATGGTCAGGAGATGGAACAGATTAACCACGCCATTCATTACTGCTCACTGATGATGTCCACCATCCAAATGTGCATGGTCTGACTCATCCGTGTCGCGGGCCTACTGCTGCTGGGCTCTGTGTGTGTGTGTGCATGTGCGTGTGTGTGTGTGTGTGTGCGTGTGCGCACGCGTCTGCACATATGGTTCAATTTGATAAAGAAATAAATATATTGACTTAAAAGAATACTTAAGTGTCACATCGGTGCCTATGCCCAACTTTCCATGTTTGTATAAACAAACATCTCTCTACAAATGCACTCTGTCTCTATACAACGTGAGAACCACTCACTCCATCAACTTCAGAAGCATTAGAAGTTAGAGTTAGAGTTATTCATTGCCTCCATCCCACCAATAAATCATAAGTGCCACAGTGTCTGGACCAAAGGCTATTCGTTCATACCCTATAAGCCCTATAAATAATCAGATATAAGGCGATACTGTAATATCGGATTACTGTGACGGAACTCAAAATGTCAAAACTTGCTGTTGATCAAGTCTATTGTATGCTTTCAATCCATCAATACTGATCCCTGTCTTAACGAACTTCTTAAGGAACTTACTGTATATTTGTTTGAGAGACCTGTCTGTGTCAGCAACATGCTCTTGACCAATCTAGTAAGACTGATCACATATTTTCCATGATGTCTGACATTCAAAGGGTTGGCGGTGTGTCCACTTGGGAGACCAGCAGTGTGTACCATGCTGCACTATTGTCAGAGTTCACTATCATATCAGCGGATCTGTGGTAGAACACTAAAACAGTCCCAGCTGCAGCCAAGAAACATAATCACACAACTTAATGGAGAACAAACCGATAAGGCTTAACAATGGCAGTATGTGGGTCATGTGTGTCTTACCACTACATCCGTTGGTTGGATAATAATACTGTCCAGTATGTTAGAAATTATATTACCACTGTTGGGTGTCCAAAATGGTTTCTTTTCAGGGAATGGAAAAGAGGATCTTGGTTGCAATGTATCAAAGAGTAAGTGCATAATAAGTAAATCGGTCATGAATGTATGTGTATAATGAATGTAAAAATGAGCCCGCATTAACACACATTCATCTACTGTAGTTTCTGATTGCTCCTGATCATCCGTTAACGTTTGCCTGGCCGTACGCTGTATAAGCTTTGGTTATAGCATGAATATTAGGCCTCTGACGACAGTGACATCATAGTAACGATATGCTTCAATATACCACATTCCCATGGCTGCATGTGTTTGATCTGACGTGCTAACAGTCTGACATGCAGTGTGACAACCTACCCCAAATTCAAACTCTTTATATTTCTGGAACCAGTTTTAGATCGCTGGAATGATTATTGCCACAATTCTGTGCAGTTTTTACCATCTCCATTAGTACACATACGTACATACAGTATTACATACAGTATGTTTTATTTATATTGTTACAAAAAATATATTTACATATTATGAATACTACTCATTCTGAAATGTTTTTCATGCCAAGGGCTCTCCCCTTCAGTGACCTCTGGGGGTTATCCTACAGTGAAATGTCAAGCTGGGGGGGGGGGGGGTTCATGATTCTGAATCTATTACAACCATTAGTTCTGCGCGTGCGCACACACGCACACACACACTGGGCCGGTATATGGCCAAATTGGCCATGTTTATCCCAAGGAGTGTTTAGAATGCTTGGAATGGATTCAAAATCATGACACACCCCTAGTTGGATGTCACATGCTACTTAACGTACAAGGAAAGTGGATGTTAATAAGATGTTGGATACGGTTACTACTACTACAGTTGGTCAGCAAGTGGATTCATGAATGTATATAGACAATAGTTTAGGCCAATAAAAAGACGATATTTCTCACCACACAAGACCAGCTGCAGGATTAATAAAGGAATTATTGCAAACTGTCCTTAAAGTACAGCAGCAGCGCCTGGGCCTGTAGCTCAGCGGTTCATGCAGCCACATTGGCTGGTAATCCAGTCTGTGTGCCGCGGGTTTGACTCTCGAACCCAACGCCCTTATACTGAATGTCAACCCTGCATCTCTCTCCCCTGATTCTTGTCAGCCTACTGTCATTCTATCCCCCCTGCAAAAAAAGGCGAAAGCCACAACAATATCTTTACAAAACGTACAGCAGCAACAGCATATAGGGACGCCAAAAAGCAGCAAGCAACGTGCACAGACAGAAGACATTGTAAGTCATCTTGTTAGACACGGCTGGATGGGAAGATGACTAAGCGCATCACTCTTTGACATGTAGTGTTTTATCCAATCCGAAGGTCTAATAGAGGATGACAGTAATCTAATCCAGGGCCCTTGGTCGCCAGCAAAAGGACTAGGAATCCAGTTAGCATGGGGAGGTCTCTTCAAACACATCACAGCACCATAGAGAAGCAAGGATGGGACCACGGTTTAGTCATGTCAGGCTGGGGACAGTGAATGTTGCCGCCTCATCAGCGACTAGCACCACCAACGTGCCCTTGGGCAAGGCACTTAACCTTCAGCTGCTCCACATACCGTTGGCCAGAGAGCTGTGGTCGTCGTACCCAACATGCATTCTGTTTGGGCATCTAGCAGTTGCAATGTCTCATGAGCGGGTCGTTTATGCTCGGTTCTTTGTTTTTAAATGGGCCAACAGCATACAAGAATGTGGAATACAACATCCTTTCATGGTCATGTTGGAGACAATTTCTTCTCCAAACAGTTTCACAGCCCAGCGTGAAGTGGATAACTACAAGTATTGCGTTCATCCGATCCAGCCAAAGCCTTGGAGACCGTCTTTTTTATGCGCGGAAACAGACAAAAGCCTGGTCATTGTCATGTTGTTCAGCTTGTTTTGGGGTTGAGGCGAAATTAGTTGCAACTGAGCTTGAGGTCCCGGGACAGCACGCTCCCACGATGTTGGGCCCCGCCATTTGTCATTATGCAATTTGTCGGCACCGTTTTCCAGCAAACAGGAAGTCCCTTAAACTGTTGGAGGACGTGGCGAGGACATGTCTCCTCAGAGAGACGCATGGGAGAGGGCTGATGGGATCGGACAGCTCCAAGCTGGTGTGGTTACATCCTGACGGTTGGGACATTACTACACCCCCCCTCCTCCCCATACCGCACCCCCCCACCCTCCCTCTTTCTCTGAGGAGGGAGCCAATGTACTTGGACAGCCTGCCAGCCGCTATAGCCAGAGAGAGATCTAGCCCACAAACAACATTGTCATTCTTGTACTTCTCTTGCCTCTGGTTTGTGTCCCAAAAACACAAGCACCCACATTGTCCAAAAAAACTAAAAAAGGGGATGCGGGGTGGTAGGGGGGAGGAAAAACCTAAAGAAGTGTTTTGGCCTATGCTCCAAGATTTCCATCACCCCAAGTCGCCCCCCCCCCCCCCCCAAAACACCCTCACACACACACACACACACACACACACACACACACACACACACACACACACACACACACACACACACACACACACACACACACACACACACACACGTGATGTATGCAATGTATGCGACGTATGCACATGCATTTTAACATGATTTTAATAATAATATTGTATCTGACTATTTGGCATAAATATATTTTTTTTGGAAAATGTTTTTTCATAATGCCATACCGAAATTATGGATGCCTGGTTTAAAACACACACACACACACACACACACACACACACACACACACACACACACACACACACACACACACACACACACACACACACACACACACACACACACACACACACACACACACACACACACACACACACCACCACCACCACCACCACTACTACTTTGTTCCAGTGGTTGCAGCTGGTGGTGTTCGGTTGACTATTGCCTTCCAATCCACAGGGAGAGAATTGATAAGGATCTCGGGTGTGATGCACACACGCACACACGCACGCACGCACGCACGCGCACGCGCACACACACACACACACACACACACACACACACACACACACACACACACACACACACACACACACACACACACACACACACACACACACACACACACACACACACACACACACACACACACAAATCTGTCCCAGGCACACCATCCAACATGGTTCCTCGTTTAACACCACAGCTGTCAGTGGTGTCACTACATGATGAGCCATGACACCACTGAATCTGGGGACGCTTTGTCAACCCTGATACACTTGCATTGGTTATAGAGCTCTGTGCAAAGACATGCTGTCAAGTGAGGAAAGACCATTATCTGCAATAGATACAGAAGAACAGGGGGGATCCCTGCAGACACAGAAAATGATTAAGGGCTAAATGTCATTCTTCCTGTCTTGTGTGTGGTGCTTTTTCGTAAAGCGCTCCATCTCTTCCTGTCCCTTTCACCCCGCCGCGCCTCAGACTTAGAGGGCCTGAGTCCTCGCGCAAGGCTGCCCTGGAGGGACACACACAGTGACAACCATGTTTGGGTATTATACCCAGGTCCCGGCCCCAGTCAAACGTCCCTTTCTCCCAGGAAGAAACGGAAATGTACCCCCCCCCCCCCCGACACCACCACCACAAAAAAGAAAAGAAAACGAGTATAAGTCAATATGACAATTTAAATACATGTGGAAGGCTATCAGTGATGAGCACAGGGACAGCCAAGTCTAAGTGGGCTTTGTGATGATGGGAAAGCATCGGAGGAATGCACGCAGATGAGAATCCGCGGCGCGGCTATAGGAGGCTGCCAAAGCGCTGTAGCTAAAACCACACTGGACATGGAAATGGGGATTACTGGCATCCTCAGCCCCCATTAAAGTCACACAGTGTAACAATGTGCCTGTTATCGTTTTCAGTTTGCGTCATTTTTTTTTTACTATGGTCATCCACACCAAGCGTGATACCTGTGAATATGGCAAGCAAGTCTTAGTATACCACAACTACAGTGCAGTATGATGATTGATAGTGGCGGACCATAGTTAGAAGTTAATGGTTGGCAGTGTCCTCCTGCTTTATGTTAACCACTTAATCTACTACTTTAAACCAGGGGGTTTCAACAGGTGGTTAACTCTACTTTTACTACTTGATGCCGCCCAGTAGGTTATGTGACAACGGAACAGAAAAATAAACAGTTGAGGGTTGGAGAATGCCTTGCTAAAGAGCTACACTACTGGGCACATTTCCAACAAAAGAACGTTCTTTGTGATCCTGTGTGACGCGAATAGGCTCATGCTAACGGCACTTTTGGGCCCTACGATATAGGATATGGAAGACATTTGAAGTAGCCATGCTATTAGGCCTATAAGAGTATAAGTGGGTAAGATCACTTGTTTGAGGGTTGGCTGTGTGGTTGCCTTGCTATGATGTAACTCCAAATGGGGACAAGAAAATGATCATTCAAAATAGATAATTCCAAGTCACTCTTTCAGTATGTAAACAAACAAAAAGTTGATCCATAGAATATGGAGCATTATCAAATGCTTTTCCCCCTGCCTTTTCTCATAAAAAATGTTCACTTCCTGTCGATTGCATTTCCTGTATCCTGTATCCTGATCCACATCTTCGAATAGTGAAATCAACAGGAGGTTAACAGACCTCTATTGTGAACCAATTCATTTTTAACACCATGAACTGGTTCAATGTTAGGCTGGAAAAAAAGACCCAACGCAGTTCAGCACTGGAAGAAAAGGGTCACTGAGGGATAGGTCAGTCAGTCTCTCAAGACTCATTGAGTTAGAGCGGTCACCATTACACGTTTAAGTTGGCACTTAATTGTCACACCAATAATTGTGACTAATGGGTTAATTGTGTTTTCGCATTGAACATTGGAACTTTAACATGAACCAAAATAAATGTTCAGATTTCCTTTAAGGCTTAATAATAAATGAATTGCACAGGGCAGATATGACAGGTAACTTAAATATACAAATAAGACGTCTTAAGCCCTAACACCGGTAACAGGTGTAGTTACTGACTAAACCACGTGACTCCCATTGAAAATGAATTTGATCAAACAGTCAGTGGGCGACCGGGCACTCAAACTTTACTGAACTCAGCCTAAAAGAGCAATTTTAAGTTTGCCATTACAGGCAAGAGTAACAGCGTTACAGGCATTACAGCATTACAGAAAGAGTAACAGGGTTACATTCAAGAGTAACAGGCAAGCATTACAGCCTGATTCCTGTAGATTTTCAGAGTAACTGGCTCCCTCCTGTCGCAACACATAAATTATTTCACATTTAATTTTATGAATAATTTTATAAAATAGCGGAAAAATCTGAAGTTTACAGTGCAAAAGCATCTTACTGGCATGCCATTTCTGTAAAATAAAGATTATGCAAAAATGATCACAAATAATTGCGATTACACAATTACGATTATGAATAATTGTGACAGGCCTACAGTGAGTGCAGCGTAGCCGCCCCGAGAGTAATATTTTATCTGCCTAGATTTGCAACATAACAAGCATTTTGTGTCGCATTTGTGTTCGGAGACAAACAACCCATGTTAGGGTACAACAAGCTGCTTTGTCCTGTCTGTTTTTTCCCCTCACTCAGGCTTTGCAAGAATCCGGCTTCAGATGTGACTATATCAATAAAAGATCTAATTTCCAGCCTCATACGACCAACTGCGCCTCTTTCAACCTACGCTACGGGTATCAATTGTGCCTTGAATAATGAAAAGCAATTATGTGTAGCTAAACAAAGCCCGGGTGGTAATAGGCCTTTGTTTTATTTTTGTACTCCAAAATGAAAAGAGATTCTGCAGCTGTGCATGTTTTTCTTTTCTTTTTTTCTCGTTCTTCTTTTAACATGTCCTGTGGGTCATATACAGGACACGGTCCACACCATCCTGCTGTTTGATTTGTGATGAGGATTCCCATGCAGACGGATTTTGGCGACAGGCGGGCAGGCGGCGTGCATACACAAAGAGCCGCAGACAATCTGGCTGAAACCTGGAGGAAACAGAAGCCGGCTGCTCAGATTGTGTCCAGATTAATTATTCAAGCCCCGTATTCGCTATCCAATGACCCCGGTAAAGAAGCACAAATTATTTAGCAAGCTGCCACATCGGGGTTTGGTGTGAGGGCAAGAAGCAACAGCTCACACCGAGGTATCATGGGCCCGCACGTTGAACCCTGATCAGGCTGCTTGGTGACACTGCCTCATGGGTATTGATGATACGGGAGGGGGGTACAGGGGTAGCGTTACTCTCCACTGTCACTGGTCTCCGTCAGCCCCGGGGCAAGACGGACAGGGCAAAACGTAGCAACGGCGAGTGTTTTAGACACAACAAAGCGCGAGCGCCACAGAGGGCTGACCTTCCCAGCCTTGTTTTCCACTGAGTTCATGTGGTCATGTGATTGAACATGCTGCATGCTCGTTTAGTTTTAAGAGGTGTCCGGCGTGGGCGTTCCTCCCCGGGTCTCTGGCGGGTTAACAACACTTTCAAAATGCCACAACGCTAATCTAACTGCACTGTGTTAAAACTGCTTATTGTTGTCCCAGCTCCAGCTAGTGCTCCGTCCATGTGGTGAGTGAACCAACGTGTACTGTAGTGTACATACACCATTGCAACTACAACACTGCACAGCATAAGCAGCAGATCTGCAAGTATGAACCAGGCGTGTGTCTCCAAGATGACTGCATGCAATAAGCATGCATGTTGTCTATACAGCAGATAAATTCACAAGGGCTGTCCTGGTGCAGTCATACCTGGGGTGTCAAAACACCTCACCATTGATTGCTTAAACCAGTGGTTTTTAACCTTTTGGACACCAGGGCCCACTATTGATTCAGCATTTGAGCCAGAGAGTGTAAACAAGAAACCAAAAGGACCCGCAAGGGTCCATTTAATTTCATTTTTACGCTCTCAAAGAGTCACATCCCGTTAACCAACTGTCCATCATTTAGCCTGGGGACCACCTGGAACCCTCTCAAGGACTACTGGTGGTCGACCCGGTCGTAGTGAATGTGGCTCTACATGTGTCAGTGTGCCAGCGGTTGAGTGAACTTGAAAACATGTAATAGAATGAGACAGCTGGCAGCCGAATGGTCACCCTGTTATTTTGTGTGTTTGTGTCTATTTTCCACAGCCGCTCCAAATCTGTTTTCAGGTTTCAGTGGGTGTTAATTGAACTCTCAACCTTACGGGTCATTTTGTACTTGCAGGATATTGCAGTACAGTGTGCCATATTACTGTACACAACAAAAGGCGTAGGCAGAGGTGTTGGAACTTTGTGTGTGCAGTGCAGTGTGCATTACTGGTATATCATGCCTGTGTGTGTCAATGAATGCAGTCGATATGATGTGTGTCTGTGACTGTGTGTGAGGGGGGAGAGAGAGAGAGAGAGAGAGAGAGAGAGAGAGAGAGAGAGAGGGACAGAGAGAGAGTTAGCCTTGATCTTGTTAGTGTTGATTGGGGTCTCTGTGAGACCTCACACTGGGCTGTGGGTGTAATTGCCCCTGGCAGGCACGACCCGTAAGCACATGGAAGACCTAGGCCAGGAGGAGAGGGGGGCGACGAGGAGGAGGAGAGCATAGTGCCTTTGTTTGTGGCCTCGGCCACATGTCTGCCTGTGTGGCACTGCCGAGCTCCTCGGGCGAGGAGACTTGGCTTCGGGGAGATGATTGTTATAGCACTGGTGTTGGCTTTTTAAAATGCCTTTTTAATGGGAACGCGTTTCACAGGCAGAGAGCAGGAAGGTTTTTTAGGGGGGGGGGGGGGGGACATCGCAAGCAGCAGGGCACAGAAGTTCAGGCCCGGGCAAGCCATGCAGGATGAGGTAGTGTAGTAGAACCATAGTTCAACAGTGGAAGAAGTCTGGCATCTGCTGGTGGCTCTGTGCTTGACATGACAGCAAGAAAATATCTTTTTGATCCATCCGAGTCTCTTCTAGATATAGTCACAGAAAGACAGAAAGTGTGTGTGACCCACACCCACACCCACACCTCCTAACTCCTCAAACCCCCTGCTTAAAGCCTCCAACTCCACCACCTCTCCCTCTCCCAGGTTCTAGATAGCATGGTTAGGCAGACTTAGATCGCAGTTATTACACTTTTCAAGTACATATAGATGCACAGTTAAATTTGGCTACGGTATACAGTATTATAGTGGTGTATTCAATACATCGATATCGCAATATATTGATCGATCACCTGTCCGAAGGTTATCTTCTAGTAAGTAGAGAGGCTCATTTATCAATATGGCAATAAACGTCATGAATTATTTGGGTAATCAGTGCTGACAAACATACCTTTGTTGTTATCTTATCAAAGCCTCCCTTACAGGTTGCAGGCTCCACTCCCTTCCCAGTACCCTTGATAGGATGTTTAGGCATTTTATTTTAATTTAAAGATCTCTGTGAGCCTGAGAGTGATCTATTGTATTTGGTCATTATTTTGAATAAAACGTATAAATCGCTACATATTGATTTATCGATGTGTGTGTGTATATATATATATATATATATATATATATATATATATATATATATATATATATATATATATATATATATATATATATATATATATATATATATATATATATAGAGAGAGAGAGAGAGAGAGAGAGAGAGAGAGAGAGAGAGAGAGAGAGAGAGAGAGAGAGAGAGAGAGAGAGAGAGATAGCTAGGCTTGTGTATATGATACACATTAACTACTTTGTATGCATATGATGTATTACCATATTTTAGAGCATCTGCTATGCCTAAATTGTAAATCACATTAACTAATCTGTATGTATTGCAATTCTTTTCTTTTGTTTGTGTTTAATGCAAGTCTCTCTGGATTGTCTGCTAAATGCCTACATTGTAAAATGTTTTCTTAATTTCAGGAAAAGAATTGAATTAAGATTTATTTTTAATTTCCTGATAGATGTTTTTTATGTTTTCACTGTGGATGAAATTCAAAGTGTTGGATGGAGCGTATGGATGAAATTGAAAGAGTAACAATGAGTATTTTTCAGGAGGTGAATGTGTAATCCAGAGGGCTACAAGCTTGCCTACTTAAAGTGACATGGCTGGCCTACTTTTGCCCCTTCACCTCTTCTCTACATTGTAATTGTACTTGTATACAAACACATTGCACATGTTGTCAGCTTAATTAAAGATCCATTCAGTGAGACCCTTTCCCCCCATTCACCTAAGGCACTTTAAACGCTCTTATACTTGACGAATGAATTATGTAGTATTCTGCCTAATGTGTTTGCCTAAGTCATAGTGAGGAGCAGGCCTACCTTTAAGTGGATAGGGGTACCTCTTTTCCGCCCGCGGTTAAGTGTCGAGTTTAATTTAATTCAATAATCCCGATAAATGAAATAAATCCCTTTTGGGACACCCTTTCCTCGAGTAGGGAGATAATGTGAAATGAGGTTCACAGAGAAAAAATTAGGACATTATGGTTGATTGAGCTTTTACAAAAAGGCAGAAATATTAATACGGAGATATTCTTTATGTTTATAATTTTGCTTTAATGAATGAAGGCATCCATGTGGAAAACAATCAGGGGCCCCAAAATGGATGACAATGATTGCGAGGGCTTAGCGAGAATGCATTAGCATTTTCAGCCCCACTCCCAATGCAAATTGTTTCACTTTAAACTTTTTAAATACCATTTTGTGTTCTGACTTAATTTTAATAAGTTTGCAGATAAGGCTATAGCATATAAGCACGGAGTTGAAAGGAATATTGTGGGTGTCTGCAACACATTTACTCCATGAGAGGAAATTAGAAAATTGAAAAAAGAGAGAAAGAAAGGAACACGATCTCCTCCGCGCAATAATACGTTTTGTGCTGAATCGAGATAATTTCAACGTAATAGAAATATCCATATCCGACATTCATTTGAATTAAAGTAGATGCTTGTATAATTGATTGCACTAGGCTACTTTACACAAATTAAAAATGGGCCTGTCTAATTAGAAGCGCTCTTATTTTGTAAATGCTTGACTTGTGTCTAGACATAGATTTTTGTACGGGTTCTGTCTGATAAATGGAGAAGTATACTATGTCAACTTATATAGAAAACGTCCAGTGGTCAATTGTAAAACATTTTGTGCATGACTCGTTTTTTTGTTGCCTAGCATATAATTCATAAGAACACAGAGCAGTAGAGCATACACACAGAAGACTTTGTTTTAACCATGCTTAATGTAATATATATTTGTTGGAATTAATTACTTTAATGAACTATAGTGGTGTAGTGGTGGTAGAGCAGTGGTTTTCAACCAGTGGTCCCTGAGAGGGTTCCAGGTGGTCCCCAGCTAAATGATGGAAAGTTGGTTATATATATATTTGTTGGAATTAATTACTTTAATGAACTATAGTGGTGTAGTGGTGGTAGAACAGTGGTTTTCAACCAGTGGTCCCTGAGAGGGTTCCAGGTGGTCCCCAGCTAAATGATGGAAAGTTGGTTATATACCTCTTGAAGGTGTAAAAATGAAACCAATTTGGTTTCATGTTTGGTTTCAAGAGTTAAAATATTCATCATCTGAATTAGCCCCACTTAATTAAGAAGTCTATAAGTACAATGTACATATAGACTATCAAAATTCTTCTACATGTACATTGTACATGTAGAAGAATTTTGATCTATGTTTGCCTGTTTTTGTATGCCAAATCCAGCCTGGGATTGTGGACAAAACAAAACAAACAAACAAAAAATCTTTAGTTTTGGGGTCTGCAGGGTGAACATGTCATCAAATGGTGATCTGTGGCTCAAATGCTGAATAAATAGTGGGCACTGGTATAAAAATGTTTGAAGAATACTGTGTTAGAACTACTATGAAGGAGAAAACAGTTCTTTACAGAGCTGAACCTACAGTATAAGGTTTTCTTTCCTCCAGCTGTGTTAATGTTGTCTTAGGGCGCCCTCCAGTGTCCTCTTACTGCACATTATACATACTATATACTCACTTTTTGCCATACTTCTTAGCACTGTAGCTTCATGCCCAAAACCCCTAAAATTGAATAATGCATTTGGCCTATATTACAGTTTGCAAGGAGGGTCTACAAGTAAATAAGTGGGATAAAACAAGAAAGGATGGACAGTTAAAGGAAGAGAGACATTAATGAAAAAGGGAGTGAATTTTGGGGTGCACCATTAAACATCATAAAATACAAAATAAAATAATAAGTAGATAAAATAGCTGGGATTATCACAAAGTCATATGATGGGCAGAGCCCAAAGTTCAACTGCAAATTCATCATCAATGGAGGGGAACACGGTATATTATAATAGCCTATCGTATGCACTTGCCCACAGACTACATGTACTGAATATTGCACTTGCCAGATGAGTGTGCCTGAAAACCAGTGCTCCAGAATTCTGTAGGGTATTTACACACTAAACAACATCCATTCAACTCTGCGCACACACCAACACACCCACAGCCCCCCCCCCCCAACACACACACACACACACACACACACACACACACACACACACACACACACACACACACACACACACACACACACACACACACACACTTGTAGACCCTACGTCAAACAGAATGAGTCGTTCTTTGAACATCTGTTGTTGAGCCTCAGAGGTAATCCCACTAATGGCCCTCTAAACTATCTGCATGAACACACATAAATAAAAAATGTTTCCAAAGAGATTTGGTCATTGACTCGTCGCTAATCAATTGTGCTTGGACCGCATCTGTTGATGAAGGTTTGGGGAAGTACAGGCCGAGATATATGTCGGGATCGATGTTTGGCAACCAGGACTGGCCAGGCAGTGAGTGACAGTCACAGCTCCACTGGGACGCAACATTCACACACACACACACACACACACACACACACACACACACACACACACACACACACACACACACACACACACACACACACACACACACACACACACACACACACACACACACACACACACACACACACAGTAAGTGCCTGCGCTGCCTTGGCAAATGGCCTATTTGTGCATGCAACATCCATACTAGGGCTGCAAACTGCACCTATAGCGACTTCTAATCGATTATTCGAGTATTATGTATTTTAAAATATTTTAAATTGTATGTTTTTTTTTCCTTTTTACTATTTGCCTACAATACATGCCTAAAATAGATTATCATTATTAGAATGATATAAAACTGGAAGAGGGGCCAGGAGTATAGCGCCCGGGCATTAGCACAGGTGAAAAACTGGGCTGCAAAAATCGTGGATTAACATAATAAAGATTATTCCCGAAAGTCATTGTAGTGTTCTTTGTCTGAATCATCAGTGAGTAATCTATAATGTTTACGATCTACTATGAAACAATAAAAATAAACAATTTACTCAGTCAGACACTGAAACTTTTTGTCCATTCTGACGGATACAGGATATCTAATATAATGTTTTGTGACATTCCATTTCAAAACAGAGGCCGGTCTGATGCGGATGGTATATATTTTTTCCGTTATCTGAGAGTCTCTCCATGATATTCATGCGAAACCGTGATGATGAAATATCTTTAGCACATGGGCAAGAAAAGAGCCTGCATATGACATACCCCAAGACCGGCTTTTTGGATCACTCCTGCCGCCGAGCAATATTCATAAATTTAATTTCCAATCCGTTCTCCTTTTATTAGTTTGGGTGTTATTAAATGAGATTGCTTCATCTTAATATAATATATTTTCCAGGGCCCAGCGAATGTGGCTAGGAGCTGATATTCAAATCCAATAACATGGCCTGTACTTAGTGCATGGCACTAATAAATGCCAGCGTGCGATGCATATACGAGGACGCCGGGGCTCACTGTGTGGAAGTCACAGCAGGCAATAATATTGCAGTGGACGTCCTTCACCGGTGAGAGATGTTTCTCGCCACACAAGTACGACACTATTCCTCATTATGCCCAGAGGGGGAGGCCTGGGCGACATACAGTACCACACAGAGAGACAGGTGAGCTGGAACACACTGTGACACGGGAGATGATTATTACATATTGTTGCTGTCGGCCAGAAACCTCTTATCATCTCTGTATTTTAACACTTTGTATTTCTTCTGCGTAAATTAATGCCCTTATACTTGATCAACGCATCAGACGAAAGCATAAAAAAGTAGCAGATCATCAGGCTTGAAATGCAACATGAAGCGGCTCGCCTTGAGCTTAGTGATATGCTATTTTTGCAGTTGTAAACATGAAACGTAGCGGTTTTGGACATAGGATTTTTTTTCCACCCGACAGAAACGATAATTATGTTCTCTCCATGTAGTATGTTTGTTCCCGTGTCTGTCAAAGAGATAACTGTGTGTACTTCACAAGTATACAGATGACCTTTGCCTTCCGAGCTGGACTGAGTGGACTCTCAAAAAGCGTCACATGTAAGCTCCCACTTTCTCTATAGAGGGATTGCTTCATTTGCTTGTGTCAGCCTCTTTCAACCACTTATAATAGCAGATTGGAATCACACCATGACATCTTGCAAGCTTGTTGATCAGCTACTGTCAATCAAAAGCGTTCCCCACAATGACAGTAAACAGACTCCACTAGCAAGGAGCCCCGGGGGACACTACTCCAAGTGTCATGCTCCATTGATAGTTTTATGTCATTTACTCGAAGTAACAGGTTAATATTAATGCTCATTGATTCCAGTTCTACAATGCTATTCACTGGCACTGCTCACAGGGTATTCAAATACATGAATAACGTTGCAATGTGTCACTTTATCTGCTGTATATTTGCATACAATGTACGAGTATCAATATACATATACAGTAGTGATAGTTACAGTAAGTGGTTTATGTTGCCATTGAACATTCATAATGCAGCCTGCTGCTGCATAAATATAGTCACACAGCAGCTCAAAGACAAAGGAGTTGCGGTACATAGCGCCATGTATGGCATCACCTTTGGTCTCTGGGTGACTTAAAACATTGACGCGCCCTCAGCCCTTTCCCTATTTTAATCTGTGCAGCAAGACAACTGCTCTTGCAAAAGGTTGCAGCTTAGAGGAAGCTTAGCTGTTGTGGCAAGTGACCTTTACTTTTATTATGAATATTTCCATTTTATCATATAGTGAAATCTATGCACATGATCAACACAGTGGCTTTTCCTTTTTCATTAGTCGTGCAAAATGCCAGTCAGTGAACGGAGGGGCATCTGGGTTTGCTCGCCAGGTCTACCCTCCCTTCCTGTCTCCCCGCCACTCGGGGGATCTGACAATTGGAATTAATATGCGCAGAGCACTCCGCTTTCCATTTGTTGGCTGAGGTTTGCCAGCAGACTTTATCAGGGGTAACATTATCGAGAGCTTTGCCGGGAGCTGCTTCATCACGCTCACATCCGAGCCGGCCCAACACTTGTCACTGTCAATCACCAGGTGATAATACACAGATGATGCTCTCATTTGCTTTAATAAAATCTCCAGGCTTATTTGAACTGCAGTCATTACAGCAAATAATTGCTGGGCTGAGGGTTTTAGCCAGGCCATAGCCTCGGGGATAACGCAAGACTATTGCTATATTAAGGATTTGTGTGGTTTCTTTTTTTTTCTTTTCCTTTTTAATGTTTTCTTTTTTTAATATTAGTTTTTATCAGTTGTTCATATTCCTAAAATGAATATTGCATCTCAAGCTAGTTGGCTCTGGCTTTATTTATTCACACCAACATTATTGCTTATTATCTAGACTAGAGACAGTCATCTGATTGTCTTGGTGTCGAGACAGTTGCCATCAGGGACTGCCGCTTGTAATGCTTAACTGTAAGTGAGTAAGTAAGCTTTGCCAAGGCATGAGGCCCATAGCGGTAGGACACCATCTCCTGTTACTGTAGAGAGAGCTAGCTTGATGTACAAGTACAACCCCTGGACATGGTGATAGTATGATACAGGGACTTAACCCCAATTTAACCCTTGATGCTGAGTGCCGAGCAGTGAGGCATTAGGTCCTATTTTTCCAGTCTTAAGAAAATGCTTATCTAATTCTTTCTCTGATTACCAATAAATTTGACCAATAAACCAAATATACTGTATATTTTATACTATAAACATGATTTGCTTTTCTTTTTTCTTTACTTGTACAATAAATGATAGCCTCTGGACATTGCTGAACTTATCACCACTCTGGACAGTTTTTAGAGACAAGAGTGTGGAAAGGCTATGGCTAATACAGAAGCTAATGTGACTTTCATGCGCAACTCTAGTGCAGGCAAGGCACTAGCAACCATGTCTTGTTTGGAAAAAGGGGAGGGGTAAAGTCAATTTGCGACCACGGCATACGCCACGACGGGTTGCCCAACAGTCGTGACAGTGGCCAACCGGTCGTCACTAATTTATTATTTATTAGTTATTATTTAGTTATTTTTCAACTTCCACAAATTCATTTTGCGACTACAGCATTCTGTGGTATGGCCCCAGTGGGTTATGGGTGACAAACTGTAGAAAGCGAAGAGTGCACGCACATCCGCAGATTTCAACGGGTGCTGGATCTAACGTAGTGACATGAAGTAGAGGGAACAGATCCGCACACCGTTTTAAAAGCTCCAAACATTTTATTCACAACAGAGCGGTAAAAAAATACAACGTTTCGGCCTGAGGTGGCCTTCGTCAGGTATACTGTGGACAGCGCGACTGAGTACCGGTATATATGGGCTGGTACCAAGTCAGTGTTTCTCACGTCAATCATCTGAGCCCGCCTTCATACGGGGACAAAACAGTTGAAAGTAAACATCATTCAAGTATTCTGTAAATATTTAAGTCAGTAATCAGAAACAAACAGATAGAGGATACATTAAATAGTGTCCCTAGACTCCCTACAGAACCACTTGATGCCCATGTGTAGGCTTACAATAAGCAATACAATAAACCAGTAAACAGGTCCTAAGCATGTTAATAGTATGTGTAAAATAGAAGAGAATAATAAAAAGACAAGAAATGTTATAAAAAAGGTTTCAAATCGAACTCTTCGTTCAAACCATGAGGGGCCATAGTATTAAGAAAGTGGATGTAAAACATTTCTCTTTGTAAGAGGAGCCGTTCTACATTTCCACCTCTAGGGGGCCAGTGGAAAAACTGTCAGGAGTTAAGGTTAGGTTTAGGCATAGGTTTTACTGAGATGATGTTTAGGGTTAGGGGGTAGGCTTTGTGGCAACCATTGTTCCAACGGTCGCAGCCGGTGGCCAACAGTTTACTGTTTACCGGTCTCAAGAAATGTATCGGTCCCGCAACCCGTCGCGACCGTTTGGCCAACCGTTGCAACGTACACTGTGGTCACAAATTGATTTCGCAGTCTCTCCAGAAAATAGCGAGTCGTTCTTAAATCAATATCAAATGTCTTACGACGAGCATACTCGTCTAGAGCTCCTTGAGTAATGCCAAGCTGCCAGCTGATACGGTCTGACTTTAGCCAGTCTAGAACAGTGATGCTAGGATGCTGATGAGTGCACAAATACGCCCATCCTACTCTACTCTCATTGCATTTGCTCCCCATCACATCCTGAACACATCCCCATTAATCCACCAATGCACCCCTGGTAACATTCCATCCTACCGTGAGGAACTCCTCAAACCATAAATAACTCACAACCCCTGTTCTGGAAACCAAACTTATAAAATTGCTTCGGGGGGGCCCCTGAGATGGTATTTTGTCTGGAAACTGGACCACACATCATCGCGCTGTGAAAAAGGATGAACAAACAGTAATACAGGAGTTGCCATGGTAGGCAGAGAGATTCCATGGTTGTGAACTAAGAAGCCATGTGTATGAAAATATAAATGTGCATGGCCAGGTTGGATTCATTACTTGTGTGGGCCATGGCCTACTTGTGTGCAATGTGCAAATTTTCACCATACTGAGTGCTCATCTAGTTCTCAAATTATTACAGTGCGTTCCATTGTGGTCTGGTTCAGTTTGATGAAACTTTACCTTCTTTTTTGCTCACTAACTCAGTCAATTATTTAATAATACAATCTATCTCTGTAATCTAATTGTATTCACATTTGTCGGACAAAACAAGGTCACAATAGCTGATTAGACAAAGAATCAATGGCAAAGACAAAAAACTCATTAGAAAGGCAATGGTGTGGATATTTGCAAGGCTTGTTTGTGTGTGACGAATTATCTCAATGCCAATGAAGGCACGGCAGGCATAAACATATTTGTTGTGTGGCGGTCTTTGATTTGTTTGTGTCAAAAGAGTGACGGTGACCTTTCACTGTTGAGTGTCCCAATAAGGAAGCTGGACACTAATTACCTTTGTCAGTGAAGTGTACTTGGTACAATATACAATCACATTAATGGAGTCAATAATTTGTATTTACTCTCAAACTTGGACAATGTCATTTCTCCCAATTAATGCAACCACCCATGCATTAAATTAGTTTTTCCCTCTCTCTCTCTCGCTCACTCTCTCTCTCTACGAATAATAATCAGGGATAATTGTTGGGACAATCAATCAATCAACAGAAAGAACTGCCGTTGATGCGTGGTCCAAGTGTGGTCCAAAAATAAAGAAATATGTGACGCAAATTTGTTTGGATGCGCCCGCCCTCAGGGGACTCTGTTTGTGCAGTGCACTGAGGCAAGGAAATGAAGGGGGACAAAGACAGAAGGGCCACATTACATGCCCATCAAAAAGCATCCACGCAGTAGATTTGCGGTAGTTTCGTTTTTGTGCGGAGTTGAACAGGCAATATTACTTAGGGGAGTAATATCTTTACTTTACTTATGACTTATGAGAAAAAAAGTAATAATATTACTTTACTTATTACTTGGATGAAAGAATGATATATTAGATATTACAATATTTCTTTTCTAAGCCCCCCCCCCCAACCACAAAAGGAATTGTAATGTACTACACAATCTGTTTAGTGACAACCTGCAACAACTGTGATAACTGGTAGTGTATGTCATGTGTGCAGAATGCTGCGGTGGATTAGGATCTACAAACTACAAAGCATCTCTGTTGTTGTTATCTGTTGATAGCTTGTAAATCTGTTCTGCTTTCACATGCAACAACAAACTCAAAAGTAATAAGTAATGAGGCATGTTTTTTCAGAGTAACATTCTACTTATTATACATTTTGGCAGAGTGTTTTAGTTAATTGGTTGGTTAATTGGTTGTTGGGCAGTTAGTTACTGCCCAACACTGATAACAAGATAGATCAATACACCAGAACACACAGATTCTTAACTATCCTTGTAATAATATAAAGTACTATCCTTGTAATAATAGAACGTACTTAGAAAAAAGATGGTTTGAATGTCATGGAGGTCACAGGGCAGGGGATGAGTGAGAAAGTTTATGGTTTCAATAATGAATATTGCTTAATGCAAACCACACCATTTTAAACACACCTACAAACCAATACTGCTCCAGATACAGTCAAGACAAGAGAAGTACAGTAGCCTATAGCGGCAAAAATAATTCTGTTCAACTTCTTGCTCTTGCAGTGTGTTGAGCTAGATAACAACTTTTTGGGCCCTGCCGCTTGTAAGGATTAATAATTGCATTACATTAGGAAGTGATATGCAAGTACAGTTCCCAGAGATTTTGTTTTTTGCCACACGTGATGTAAATGTAACAACAATGAACTCTGGCCTGTTCTTCAACCTCCACAGATTTTCACATGTCAGAAGGGATCAGCCAGATCAACCAGCTGTTCCCTTCCTCAGCGCTATCATGTCTACGTATCAGAACCAGTCAGGGGCGGATCTAGGCATGGGCATGGGGGGGCAATGCCCCCCTAAATGCCCAGACTGCCCCACCAAACATGATGGCATGGAAAAAAACAAAGATATTTCAAATTAAAGTGCTTATAATTAAAATGATAGAAATGAAGATAGATACTGGTGACTTCTGTATAGCTCCCACATCACCTGAAATAGAAGTTGTAGGACTTCCACCATTAGCTGATGCTAATGACACTAGGGGAGACTTTTGTGTACGTCTGTTGCGTCGGGATAATCTGCAGACCAGTACGTGCTCAGAAAACAATATACACAAAATGTGAGGCAAGACCACAACTCGGATTAGAAAGTATCATATCACTTGCAAGACAACCACGCGTAACGGACCCCCCCAGTAAATGGTTCAAAGAACAATTTCAGCCTTCATAGTGTTAGAGCAAACCATTTTTAACACTCAGGACATAAGTCAAGAAATGGGCAGTCACAAAATGAAACCCCAACCCACACAGAAATGGAGCAAATACACAAATGAGATAACAAACACTGGGGGTGTTTAAAATGGCAACAATACCAACAATTTCCAGGACAGTAGGCTGACAGCATGTTGAAGCCATGTGGACGAGTTGTGCAGATACACTTTATCTTGGGCAGGCTTTATCGACTCAATTATGCTAGGCCATTAGGCCTATGTGTGTTTCTCTGCCATATTAATAGGTCAACCAAAATTTAGATACAAATCTGACCACAATGCCTCAAAACTTTCTATTCATAAAAAGAAAATAAGTTAACCAAAACACATTCCACACTATGGTAGCTGTTTGTTTGAGGTATAATCACTATTGCATACCATACACAAATCTCAGGTTGATGTGTGTTTCCACTGACTTCTCGACAGGCTAAAATAATACACTTTGATTGACAGCTGCATATACAAAGTTGTGCCTGCCTTGGTGCAACATCAGCTGCTGTTTTGTTGTTGTGAGTCACACTTTTCACGTGGCGGAACATCAGCCAATATGATGGCCACTAAACACAGGAGTGTTTAGTGGACCAATAGAATCCCTGCATTATACATTGCAAACGCCCACCACCACCATTAGGTTAGATTTAGGTCCATTGTTATACTAAATTTGGTGACATATCCAATTTGGTGACTTTAGGGGTCACCGTTTTACCAGTATCTGAAGGGTAGGAAATCAAAATAACCTGGTGGTGGATTATTTGTTTTTTTTTTAACCCATGGTTTTGCAACTCATTTTTCCCACCCTGTGCTAATTACCTAACCTATATCCCCTCTGCCAGCGGACTGAATGACCTCCCTGGACACCTGTAGCACGTTGTTCTGACCATTGTCAGTTCCTTTCCCCTCCATCAGGCAGCCCAGCTGACCAAGGGGAGGCAGTCTAGAAACCAGCTTTATCGCATATTTTTGTGTTTTACTCCACACAGAAACCAACCCCGCCTCGGGTATGGGCACTGATGACGTAGACATAGCGGAGGGAACACACCACCAGTGTCCACCGCCTATAGCGTTCCTAGTGGGATCGAACCCAGAACCTTCTACTGTAGCTGTGAGCTCATACAGTTCACTGAAATAAAGAAGAAGAAAGTAAATGTACTTGGCCTGAGAGCCATCTCCAGAAAATGATCAGCAGGTGGGGCATTCATTTTTCCAGAGGGGGCAGTTCTCTACCCATAATACCAAGCAAATGCGCACAAATACAATAAATAACCTGCCAGCCTGGACATGTCAGCTCCAATTATATACCACAAGAACAAATAATACAATTATAGTATCCTACAGAACAAACCCATATAATCACATATACTGTGATGTGGAAACATGATTGCCTGCACAAACAACAAAATTATCAAAAACAGCCAGGTATTTTGAGGATCTCCACGGCGGACATAAAGGAAAGGAAGCAAAACAAAACAAAACACCACATACAGTATGCTATGCACCACCATTCACCAACAAACAACAAAATTAGTTGAGCATTCAATAGCCTTTGGTGTACACTACAGTATGTTGCCATCTCCATGGCAGGAGTTAAAAATAGGCCTACGTATGCAAAGATAGGCAAGATATGCACCAACCAACAACAAATTATAATCGAGTGTCCTTCTTTATGACTGGGGGAAACCTGATTAAACTGTTACACTAGTAATAATAAGGCCTGTGACAGGTGGTGTCACTGACCTGCAATAGGCTACATATATGTGTACAATTAATAAACAATGTTCTTATGTCTAGACTAAGTTCATGGAATTTAACAGAAAGATAACACTATTTTCATAAATCACTGAGTGACTCAAGTTCAACACAGCCACTTAAGATGTCATAGTAGCACACAGCATGCATTGCAAACAAACTAAGCATGTTTATACAGTAAAGCGGCCTCTCTCTGGCAGAGGCTGAACATGAACTCCCCCACCGTGCTGAGGGGCTCATGCATGATGTCTGTGCCTGACCTGAAGCTTCAGCTTAAACTAAAGTGACACAAGAACCTAGCTGTTTGTCCAAAACACACAAGTAACTACTTTGTGTTCATTATCTTCAGCTTTACAGGCATTTGACATGACTAGACAGACAGTTCCAACTTACTTCATACATACAGTAGCCTACAAATAATGGGACACTCGACCCTGACACATAGACTTGCACAACCATACACTCACAGAAACGAGTGTTTCTTTCGTCCAGCTTCACCTGATTTGATGCGTCAGCAGTGCACCGAGGTCCTCTGGTGGAGAAGTAGAACTGTTGTTGACTGCTTGAACTCGCTGCAATATTAAACAACAAGCGTTGGGTTTGGGGAGTCAGGTCAGTTCCTTTAGTTTAATCCATGACTGATTGTCCACTGTCCAGTTTGGTTTTCTATCTGAAGCATAGCGTAAGGTACTTGAATTGAACCGCACAGGCCGTGGCTGCAACAACAACATGGAGTAGCGGTGGTGAGGTCATAGGGGTGAGGTGAGGCCAGGTGTGCTACATCAAAACAAATCCGACTTTGTGCAGAAACTGTACTTTAATATTGGATTTCTATTAAACTATGAGTTTATTTGAAAACGTATATATTTATACGTTATATTTATTATAATCGCAAACAACGTGAAAATAACATTCAAGTTCAAGTGTAGCCTGCCCTATTTTTGTATGTCTTTAAAGGTTTGATGAAATCGACAGGGTGGCTGCATTGTCCATTAGCCCTGGTATGGCTCTGTATTCCGTCATAAATGACATGCATTGTCCATCCACAGTTTATCAGTTTGTATTGTATTGTCCTGGAATTGTAGGCCTACTGTAAATCTTCAATGTGTTGATTTAAAAATCAAACAATTTGTTGTGGGGACTACTTCCCTCAACCCAATGTTGTTCTTAAAAGTGAATGATCCCACGCTCCCGCACACAGCTAACTGAAGGGGAACTCCACCCATTTTCAACATTTTTACATGTCATTAATATACCTTAGAGATGTTGTGTGGACACTGGACATGATAAAAAAGGTCCCCCATTCTGTGTTTCCAAGAAATGGAGGTCTAAAGAAATCGATGATGTCATAGCGGGTATTCCATTAACATGGTGAAATACATCTTGATGAAATACATCTTGATCATGACAACATATTTCACCGTGTTAATGGATTAAAATCAAACAGAAGGTACGAGGTGCTCATTAATTAGGTAGATAATTGAAGCAATCAAAACAGTCATGAGGGAAAAATAAACACAATAAAGAACAGACAAAACGTATATTGTGGCCTCTACACAATCAATCAATCCACGGCTCCGCCTTTCAGACGAGGACACGGGAAGTCACAGTTTTCAGTGGGTTGGCAATGCCCGTGTAGCAGTGTTTCTTCGAGCTGTCAAATACCAGTCCAGTAGCTACTGTTTGTCACCTACATACCGACCAGACTAGTAGTACAGTGTGTTAGTTACTTAGCGGGCTGACAGCTAATTCAGGGGAGAGACGCTGAGACCAACTCCTTCTCCGGGCTAAAGGACGTTTTAACATCTCCAATAACGATAGTTCCACTGTTCTGTCGAGGACGCGTCGGTAAGTAAGTTGACACCCGCCTGTTAAAGGGAAGGAATGGGAGGGCAGAGACAACTTGTTTGTTAGCGAAGGACATCTTGCTAGGCCAACGTTAGCATTTTAAAGTAACGTAAAATGCTTTCAGGCGGGAGGGCAAACAATCTAAAATACAGTGCACGTGTTTATCGTTGTCTTCGTTTTCCCAGAATGTCAGTGGCATTGTGGTGGTAATCCTATACGTGACGTTTAGTTGTTGCTGAAATGGGGCTCAAGCCTCAAATCCAGAGAGCCTCACAGTATATACATTGTTACGCAAACTCCGTTCACTGCATGGAGACAAGACCAATGGCGGTCGTTCTACATAGACTTATCTTGAGAATGGGGACAACCGGAAGTTAAGGAATGCATTCGATTCTATGGGCTCGCGCGGCTGCATAAACCACGTGACCAAGCTGTTCTCTGCCAACTCAATGTCGCTCTGCTCAAACCGAGCAGCCAGGACAAGCTAACGCCATTAGCTGCCGTTTGTGAGACTGTACTGTTGTACACGGCTCTCCAGGAGGAATGTGAATGTGTTTTTCAGGCTCGTTGGCAAAGTGAAACAGCTCCAGAGTCTCTGTATGACACCAAACAAAGTCACACACCAATGATCCCACGCAAGACGAGAGGACGAAACGGCACACAGATTATAGGATCGACGTAGCATAATGCTAACAACACCAAAACAATCTGTACTAGGCAATACATCCTTGGATTTTAAGACTACCATAGATATCTTTTATCGGGTCTGACTTAAGCTTTCATCTCCACATATGCAAATTGCACACGTTATGCAAATTTCAATATAAATGTTGATAAAGAAAAATACATCTGATAGTCTTAATGCAAGGCGCCGCCAGACTATCTGGATTAGAACAGCTGTGTCAACCAGCTACAACAACAGTTGCTATAATGTTGGTTGGTAACAGGAAGACCCAGCCCCCCCAAAGAAGTCGACCCTGGGTATACAGAGTTACCTTTGGGCTCCACACCAGTGGGGACTAAAGAAAGAAAACAATACTTATAAATAAATGAAAAACACAGAGCCCTCTCACATATTAGGAAGAGATTATGGGTCACCAGAAAAATAAAAATAACAGATGTTTTTGATTCATCTTGAAAATGGAGTTTTAACGTATTATGGGTTTGTATAGGAAGGTGTTGGGCAGGCTAACATCAAATGTCTAATTACGTAATTGTGTCCCTTACTATGTAAGCCAGGCCGAAATGTCTGACTGTGCCTGTGTCACACTCCATATCTGTGGGTGTGCATCACACTGCATATTTGGACATGAGAACGGTGTTTGCTTCCAGCGCGCAAGCAAGACTCACAAGACTTATTGTAAACCGTGGTGTTCACATAACCATGAGTAGATGATAAAATGACAAAGTTTGAAATTTTAAAGTGAAACATCCCTTAATTCATTCAGCTCAGCTGCTGTAAATGTGAGTAGCCTCTATGATCTTTTAGGCATTTCTTTTTTTTTCTCATGTGTAAACCTCCTCCTGCAGACACACATACCAGCTCTGGATGGCACAGGTGGCATTTGTCGTGGCTCCCACATAAACGCAGAGGTCCACACATTTGATCCTCTGTATGAGTAATGAACCTGAACCCCTTCTGGAGCATGTCTACTAATACAGGACGCAAGGTAAGGACCACAACACCACCAAACTGACTGACAGAAAGAATGGTTCTTCCTAAACTTAACATCAGTAAAACTCGGCCTAGCGTTAAACATATTCCTAACCTAGACTTCAGTAAAGCAAATTAAATAAATAAAACTCTGAGTGCAAGTTTTGGGGTTGAATATTATGAGTCAATATGAGTCAACGTCTTTACTTGTTGGGTACTTTAGAGTGTTTTATTTCATGTGTAGTGTTTTAAGTAACACCACCTTGCCAGTGTTTTTCCAACAACAGAGACTTCACAGGGCTTAAAAATTATTCACCTGTTCCCGCCTGTCCTGATTTTGTCTTGGCTCGCTCGCTTGATTCTTGGAGAACTGGATTTGAGTTATGTTGTTCCTCAAGGATAAGCCTTGTCATGTGCTTATCCTATCGCATGACAGACTCCCTATACATGTATAATCATAGCTATTTCAAATCAGTTAATTCTCATTATTTCATTAAAAGACTCGTGGTAACATGGCTAAGTACAAGTCACTGTCACTGACTAAACATCTCAGGGTAATGTCGTAATTTCCTATGGATTATTTACCTTTTAACTTGAGTGAACTCTGTGAACTTTTGTCTTTGAATACAGAGAACTCAATAGTGTATTGTTTGGAACATGTCTATCTGCTGACATGTTCAAATGCAAAGATGACCTGTTGTCATTTTTCTTATCTGCTTTTCGTTGCCAGTGATAACTGTTAAAGGGTCGATCTTTTTGTCTAGTACTAGCTCTGCTATTCTATTGGCTTAAAGATTTTAGCATGCTGATGGGATCTGGTGGGTAAAATGGATACCATAACTCGAACAAGGGTGAGAATACACACCCTGCCCTAAGTGACTTCTGAGAGATGCATTGATATTGGTTTTCACTCTTCAACTTTATAGCATAGCTTAATATTCCAGAAGTGTGCAAGTTACATCTACAATCATCTCAACACACTGAATGACTCATGGACTTGTTCATGCATTCCCTGTATTTTATCTGCTAATGGCCGTCATTGGGATAAGATCAGAGCTGTGCTTTCTTCTGAATGTCACTCTATTCTGAAAACGTGTCCCAGAGGAGCTGGGAAACAGATGCCAGACGGACAGTGAAATGTGAGAGCATAGTCACAGCATATGGTCAGTCACTGCCCATCGCTGCTTGTGTGTACTCTCTTGTGTGCACGACACTCAAAAACAGTGGCCCACTTCAACCCGGGTTCTAATTAAACTTTTCATCCCTCTACTTTCTCCACTTAGCCGTGAAATTCATCCTGCCAACAACATTTTCCAATTCAGGAGATGGATAATGGATTGTTTACCCCTGAGAATTTACTCAACGTGCCAGTTTTACTCGAGTGCCTGTTCTCTCCTGTCTTTCACAGCAGAGATCTGACAACGAGGAACAGAGCGGGCAGGCGGACCAGAGAGCCAGCCCGGCCCGGCCGCCTTTTGGCAAAAAGCTACTTCCTGCCATCCCTAAGAATGCAACCCCTGTCACTAAACCACCTTCATTAGCTGCTTCGGCCCAGTCGGCCAACGGCACACACGCCTCCTATGGACCGTTCTACCTGGAGTACTCACTGCTGGCAGAGTTGTAAGTACAGGAGTTCTCAAACTTCTCCATGCCTGTGACTCACAAATTTGATATAAGTTATGTATAGATTTAAATGGATAAATGTTGAGATAACATGGTTAAACTAAATGAATTCAAGGCAATTGTTTTCACCTCCCCTCTTTCTGCATCAACCTGACTGTCATGTGATCTGCCTTTGTGACTTGCAGTACATTGGTGATCAAGCAGAAACTGCCAGGAATTTATGTACAGCCATCCTTCAAGTCTGCACTGAGTAAGAACCTCCTCTGTTTCTTAACCAGTAGTTCTCAAGTGTCACATTCTTTCAGAGAATGGTATATGCATACACAAATGACCATGCACTAGGAACTTCATCTGTTTCATGCCAATTGTTCAAGAATATGTACTACAATCGTCTTAAAGGGACCGCACCTATGTTCCCTCAGCTCTATGTTCCTTCACTATGACTAAGTTTGGTAAAACTATGACTAAACCTAACCCTTACACTTGATTGAACATAGACATGACCCGGTTTTAGCAATAAACACACATAACTGGATGCCTACATTTTCTGCCAAAGCATGCCTCTGATGTACAACTTGTGTGATGGAGAATGTTTTTATTTTACTATATAAATTTGCTTACTCATCTGATTATTGCTGTCTTCTAGTGTGGTTTGGAGTCATATTTATCAGACATGGCTTGTACCAAGATGGCGTCTTCAAGTTCACTGTGTATATTCCAGACAACTACCCCGACGGGGAGTGTCCTGTGAGTAATTCTCAAACTTCAACTTACTGAATGCCACTACACTAAAAGGCCATAATTTTCTTGATAAGCAATCAGAATTATTGTGCCACCACATCAACAACACAAACAATACTGGAGAAGATAATGTGACGCTAAAGCATTATATTATATAATCAAAGTGTGGTTCAAAGGTTTAAACTGAGCAAATATGGTCATGATTCAGCTGTAAGCTAACTTGGATGAATGTGCAACCAAAGAACCAATTACTGCACCTTAACATCAGTAAAGACAATGTTATTGTCTATAGATATTGGAAATGGAATGGATATTTTCCTTTTGCACACTGGCAGTCAGCATACAACAATAAAAAATACATAAAATGCACTCACATAATGCAGTATAAATGGTAGGCCAATGTGATGTAAGTTAAGTAGAGAATTGATTTCATTGCAGTTTAAAAAGTCCAAGAATACTTTTGTTTGGGTTGTAGGGATTTGGTGGTTAGAGCTATTTAAACTCCACCTTTACCACACCAGGTGGTACAGATTATCAGTGAATAACTACTGTGAAGGTAACCGTGTAATTAGAATGTGATATCTGTCAACCCAGGCCTTGGAAGCAAATTTCTCTAAATCTAAAATGAAGGAAATTAAATTACTTTTGACAATCCTTGACACAGACACAGTGGACATTCGCAGGAGATTGTTTTTGTATTTCTGCTTATACTTTGTGCACTGACATTGCCTTTCAGAAAGTGGTGTTTGACATCCCAGTCTTCCATCCCTTGGTAGACCCCGTGTCTGGAGAACTCGATGTTAGGAGAGCATTCACCAAATGGAGGTCAGTACCCTGCCTTGATGGTTTGCATCACAATAACTCTTGTTTTCTTCCTCAAATTGAGTTTGAACTGCAAAAAACAAGCTGTGTTTTGTACAGGATGTTACTTCCTTGTGGTGAATGAGATAGCTCAGTTGTATTTTAATGTACAGTTGTATCGTGTTTCAACCTAGGTTTGATAACCTAATGTTATTGTTGGCATGTCACCACCGTCTGGAAAAATCTTTGTATACCTACCGGTATTAATTCTCTACTACATGCCTTTTCAGAGATGTATAGTGAATGTACAGATTTGTGGCTGTATAGGATGAAAAGTAGGAAAACCCACAAAAGTTAGAATATGAACATTCTACCTTACAGTAACGGTACACACTAGGCACAATTGTTGGCAATAATATCATGAATGCATCTTTCCTCTTGTCTGTTGTAGACGAAATCACAACCACATCTGGCAGGTCCTGATGTACGCACGCACCGTGTTCTACAAGATCAACACTCTGGAGCCACTCAATCCAGAGGCTGCTGTGCTGTAAGTATCTGCTGCTTGTACAATCTAAAAGGAGAGAAAACCTGACATCACCTAGCCTTAAGCCAGATTTTCTTTGCTGTACACGGGTGTGGCACACCAAAAACAACATATCACAAAGCACTGTGAGCTTATGTAGATGTATTTCGTGTTGCGTATTTGCATACAGTTTATGAAATGTTTCCTCTCTGTGCCCTTACCCATCCTAACTAGAGCAGTGGGTTGCTATGCTATTTATACAGCTAGCTCCCAGGCAGCAGTTGGGCGGGGTGGGAGTGGGTGGGGGTCTGTCTATTTGGGACACATACTGGGCAAGCTGGGGCCAACCCAGGCCAGGACCTGATTTTCCAAAATACTCTGTTCAGTTTTGTGCATTCGTAATGGAGAATTTCCTTCTTCTGTTTGAGATTTATTTTGCCTGTCCTTGACATGTTTTCATAATGGTATTTATGGAATTTACCCTAGCCTCCTTCCTCGTTTTTTTTCTTAAAGTAACAAAAACGATTTAGCTTGTGATGTGACAATGAAGTTGATTCTGTTCCCTTTTTTGTCTTTTCCTCAGGTATGAAAAGGATGTACAGTTGTTCAAAAGCAAGGTGGTGGATAGCGTGAAACTATGCAACAGTCATCTCTTCGACCAGCCCAAGATAGACGATCCCTATGCAATTAGGTTGGTGAACGTTCTTCGTCAGATGCACACCCCAAAAATACAGTATCAGATCCACGAAAAATGTAGTGCTGCAATGAAATTGAGCCTATTTTATGCTCATTACTTGATACCATTTTAAAAATAGCAGACTTACAAAGGTTGGTTATTTTTGATGTGTGACACCACCATGCGAACTGGGCCTAACTCTGCCTTCACCCATTCCTCACATTCCACTTTTTGTCACAGCCACGACAAAACGGCACACGCCCTGTAATCATGAGGTGTGCCTGTTGTGATGTAACCTCAAAAAGGAACAAATGGATGTTACTGATGGCTCTCTGGTTCATTTCTCTCCCTCCCTTCCTCTCCCATTTGCTTTGTCTTCACTTCCACTACGTTTAGCTTTTCACCATGGAATCCAGCTCTTCACGAAGAGGCAAAGGAGCGGATGTTCACGCACAAAGTATGTTTTCCTACAAATTAAATGGGGGCAGGAGTATTTTCCAAATACAAGTGGTGGTAAGCAAGAAGGTCACTTATTGTACTGGAGTGGCATTTTGATGTACTTTACTGCGGTATTTCCATTTTTTTAATATACTTCAACCATTACATCTCAGACAAATATTGTACTTTTTACTATACTTAAAAATATTTAGTTACTTTATAGATTTTGATTATTATTACAAGACTTGCATAAACTTCAGATCTACAGTACAGTGTTCAGCTGATCTGCAAGCTCACAACACATTGTATCATCACATGTTGTGCTTGTAGCTGTTTCAAAGAATTTTTAAAATACATTTTAGGAATATGAATAACATTCTCGATAATGAGTGCTTTTACTTCAGTATATTTTGATGCCAATAGTTTTGTACATTTTGATTGACATTTACTTGCAGTATTGATACTTCTTAGCTTGGTAATTCACAGTGGTTTGCTATAAATAGATCTGTTCCTGCTGTCAAACATCTTTGGTTATATGCCTCTAATAATGACTTGTGGTTTGTTGTGGGATTTAGAGACGGCCCGAGGACCACCACAAAGCAATGCAGGTGTCTGGTCTGTCTTGGGTGAAGCCTGGATCCACGCAACCCTTTAGCAAAGAAGACAACCCTCCTCCACAGAGTTGAGCTTGCACTGCTGCAGGTCGACCACCAGAGAGAGGCAAAGAGCAGCACGCCATCCCTACAGTACAAACTTCACTTATTCAGCTGTGAGCGTGACATGGGATCCCTTGAATCAGTTGAACGGACTTCATGTTAACCACCTATATTATTGCTCGGAATATAAACGAAAATAAACATTCTAGGCATCTTCTCCAACCAGCTTTAGGCTGAGAACAAAACCTTTACATTTGACGAATCGCCAATGACAACTGGATGTCTTAGGAACACACTATAGGCTGCCATGCAATCAAAGACTTTTCTCATTAAATGTGCTTTTGGGACACTTGCACATGCTTTGGGTGAGGAGATGACTTCCCAAATGGGACTAAAAGGACTAAGTAAGGCCTTTTCTCCAGTTTTGCTGTAACTGGTAAGTAGTGGACTGTATGTGTATCGCATCATTGGAATGGACTCAGGATGGTTTGTGTGTGGGGGCCTTGGAATGTTTAGAGTCCTATCTGTATAGAGGGATGCAGTACAGAGTTTTTTTTTTTTTTTTTTTTTTTGCTCCACTCGAGTTTTACACCATATCCCATTACGAAGACTCATAATTTATATTTGACTTAAAGGGGTGTTACACTTTCAAAAAAACTTTTGGTCAATTTATGGTCTACTCAGCCTCATGTGAACACACCAGACAGTTTATAAGTTACTCCTTTCAGTATTTAGATATTTGATGTTCATTTTAGCGCCTCCAGCTCCTTCCCATAGAAACCCATTATAACTTAAAACTCCATTTTAACCATGACAGATTATTCGAAAACAACCAATTTTTTTTCTGGTGACTGATATTGTCCTCGGAATACGTGAGAGGGCCGTGGAATTTCATTTACAGTTTTTATTGATTTTTAAAATATTGTTTTATTCATTTGGGTAGGCCTTCCCAAATATGGAGGCGGCTACATTTTCCAAAACAATATTTAAAAAATAAATAAAAACAGTAAATGAAATTCCACGGTCCTCTCACGTATTCCGAGGACAATATGAGTCACCAGAAAAAAGATTGGTTGTTTTCGAATAATCTGTCATGGTTAAAATGGAGTTTTAAGTTATAATGGGTTTCTATGGGAAGGAGCTGGAGGCGCTAAAATAAACATCAAATATCTAAATACTGAAAGGAGTAACTTATAAACTGTCTGGTGTGTTCACATGAGACTGAGTAGACCATAAAATGACCAAAAGTTTTTTTGAAAGTGTAACACCCCTTTAATTCTTATTTGGTATTGTTAGGATTTTTTTTTACTTTGTAAACTATTGTCTTAAATAGCTCTTGATATGCATAATACATAAATATATTAAGCAGAGCAGGCAAGTATGGTTTAATCACAAGGTTAAATTAAGTACAAGTAATCCCCCCCTCCCATATTTTTTACGTTTCACTCTTTAATGACCATCGATTAAAAGTATGTATAAACTGGATGCTTATGCTGGCCTTGCTTTAATTCTGATTAGTAGGGCTTCTCAATGCAGACTACTGCTAATATTCTGTTATGGCACAGTTAATGCTGTTGGTGTCCCAGTTCTGAATTAGTTCGACTTGGCTCTCAGAGGAAAGCTCAGAAACGATACCTCTCATTCTCCAGTTAGTATCACCATCTGTAATGATGAAGAGTGATGTGAGAAGTATGTGATTTTAAACAAATGTACATTTAACTTTTGTTATAGTACCACAAATTCATTTTTGCATTCATCAGTAAATGACTGCATCTTATAGGAGATTTAAGAATTTTAAGCTTTTCTCTAAAAGCAAATAAAATGCATAAAACCTAAATCCAGCCTTGACTGTTTATTTTCTTTACACGTAAAGGATGTTGACATTTTTGAGAACATCTTTCAAACTGACATTTTATATATATACTGTACATGATGACCAGAACAGTGGCCTTGTGGTTAGAGTGTCCGCCCTGGAACTGGGAGGCCGGGGTTCGATTCCCGGTCGGGTCATACCAAAGACTCTAAAAAATGGGACCCAATGCCTCCCTGCTTGGCACTCAGCATCAAAGGGATGGATTGGGGGTCAAAATCAGCTAATGATTCCCGAGCGCGGCAAGCCGCAGCTCACCGCTCCTTGGAGCTCACCACTCCAAGTGATGGGTTAAAAGCGGAGGTCCAATTTCGCTGCGGTAACGTAGTGACAAATCATGCGACTTTGACTTTGACTTTTTTGCTTTATTTGTTTTCTTATCCGGTGATCTTTTCTGATATTTTCATGACAAACATGGTCTACTACTCCTAGGTATGAACATAACCGGTTAATCTCTGTGTCTCTGTGTTTCACCATAACATTAATTTTGGTAAAAGAAAAACTACACCATTTTTGCAAATAAAGTTAATGATGTTTAGAAGATTATAAAATGTTCCTGGGGTCTTTGAGTAATGTGGTTTTATGTATATATTTGTATACTCCCTCAGTGTCCATGATGTCATGAACACTGGGATCCCTTCCTTCTTAGACTATAATTCCCATAATACGTTGCCCTGCCGCTCCTTATGGGTAGGGGAAGGGTCTGTCTTACTGAGACATGTCGAAATCACATTGTACATATTAGATGCCAGGAAAGTGTTCTAAATCTTCAAGGGTGAAGTGTCCCCAAAGATTATACTACATAACCTATAAATGGTCTCCAAAGAGAGTTTGGTGGGATGAATAATTCATCAAAGCGAAATTTGTCCTGATTTGTCTTCTAAATGCAATCCATTTAGTGTAAATATTGTGTGCCTTGTGATGATCGGGTCCAGTATTTAGTTCAGTGTTCAATGGCGTTAAGGAATGGATCATAAGTTGTGTTCTCATTCATTCTACCATTGGAAATGAATACACGTACATTCTTCTGGTCTCCTAATAATGTAGGAGACCGAATCAAGAGTCTGGAAGCAAAGCAAGTTCGTCCCTCTTGCCATTGGCCTCTTGCGTGTTCTTGTCTTATGAAGGCGTTATCCTCGCACTCAACCCCCTTATTTACTCTGGTGCAGCCCAGGATAATTGGGAGGGTAGAGAGACTTTTAGCCAAGTTTCTCATGAACAATACTTGACACATGGCATGCCTCAAGAAGACCATTCTCAGAATATATAGTTTAAAATCTATTGGTATGACAATACCATTGTCTGGGCTGTAAATGTAACCATCAGACCTGATGCTGGTTTAAAGTACAGCTGAGATGACAACCTTGCGATTCACTGGGTACTAATCTAAGTTCCAAAGTCCCACAGATCAGAACTCCCATTAGTCCGAATGTGTGCTGGAAATCCACTCCACAACCGTGACCCTCATTCCCTCAACCACCTCACAGGCCGTAAGGTCTGTGAGTCTGTGAGGTTAGGTTGAGGGCCTAATTCAATATTCATATTGAATTGGGAATGGACTACAATGTAGTCCATTTGCAATAGTACCAGTCATTGAAAGGGTTGTTTAGTTAAGAAGAATTCCACACCAAAACACATAGGGCATCAATCTACCTTGATTCCCGTGACATGATACATAATGCTCTTAATTTTTGTCATAGTTGCCCCTTTTCTACATTTCACCCTGAGGTCCTCCTCCCTCCAATGCAGTTTGCCTTTTTGTCTTTATTCTGCCAGTTTGTCTTTATTCTAATGTGGGTATTTTAAGCCACACACAAGATAATTGGACCACTATAAGTTTTTTTTTTTTTTTTTTTTTACTCAGCCGGCAGATTTGCGACAGGAGTTTCAACCTGAGTGATTGGAGAGGAGAGTGGCAAAAAGGAGGGGAGGAGAGGAGGAGGAGCTTACCTCTGGGATTACATGTAAAGGCTGCCCAAAAGTGATGTAAAATTCAAGCGCGAGCATCAGTATACTATTAAAATGTGTGGGGAAAAAAAGAAGTTTAGAGTTACAAAAATACCCACATTAGAATAAAGACAACCTGCGCCAATGGAAAGTCATGCATTGGAGGGAGGGGGACCTCATGGTGAAATGTAGAAAAGGGTGCATCTGTGACAAAAATCACATTATGTACATATGTATGGACATTATGTATTACGTAACAGGAATCAAGGTAGCTTGATCCCAATGTGTTTTGATGTGGAATTCACCTTTAACAGTGAGTGAACTTGACTGATGGGACTCTTTCAAATCTTTCAAAAAGATTCAAAAACCTTTGGAAGTTCACCATGATCATGGACCCTTGCGGCTTGCGGGTCCATTTGGTTTCATGGCCCGGCATCTGAATTAGCCCAAGTCTGTCACAACTGTCACAACTAGAGAATGTTGAAAATTAATCGTCATTTTGATCTGTATGTTTGACTGTTTTATTTCCTAAATCCAGCCTGGAATTGTTAACAAAATCAATCAAGAAATCTTTAGTTTTGGGGTCTGTGGGGCTAAAGTGTCAAAGTGGTGGTCCGTGGCTCAAATTCTGAATAACGGCTGCGGCCTGTAGGAAGGTCCTGCCTGCAGGATCCTGCAGGCAGCGATCCTGCAGGATCCTGCATGCAGGGATCCTGCAGGAATGACCTCCATACTGCTCCCAGTGGCAGCCCTCGGTACTATGGAAATTTATATTTCATAAAAAGGAACTATTAAGTGAATTATTAAGTGAATTAATTTCTCTCTGGCACATATATATATATATATTTCCATATTTATTATAGGTTTGAGCTGACATAGGCCCTTTTGTCAATCAATGAAGTCACCCTATGACATATGTATATATTTCCATATTTATTATAGGTTTGAGCTGACATAGGCCCTTTTGTCAATCAATCAAGTCACCCTATGACATATGTATATATTTCCATATTTATTATAGGTTTGAGCTGACATAGGCCCTTTTGTCAATCAATCAAGTCACCCTATATTTCATATAAAGGAATAAAGGAACTATTAAGTGAATTATTAAAAAAATCCGGACATTTCGCTAAAAGCTCCCGTCCCGAGCGATACAGAACAGTCCCAGGGTGACCAGATGTCCCTCTTTGCGTGGGACAATCCCTCATTTCAAAACCTTCTCAGTCATCCCACAAATTGAGACCCTGTCCCACATTGTGACTGATAGACTACAGTTGTCGATTGTCCTAATATAGTGGCTTTTAGGGCTGTGTTCAAAAAATCGATCCAGCGATCCAATATCGATTCACGCTCAAAAACACGACATCGATTAAAAAATGTGTGGATCGATCTTCTCCAGGCGACTGGCACCATTTTCTTTTACGCGGAGGCGCACTATAGAAAAGACAGACACTACTAAATGCGTCGCCGCCGCTGCCAAAAAAACACGTGCCAAAAAAGCTCGTTTTGGACAGCATGAGGGCCCATATATTCTGTGAAATCGTGCTCGATTCCTGCCGTGATTCCTGGGGGCACAACGAAGCACCTGCAGCCCCTGGACATCAGTGTGAACCGTGGCACTTCGCCACTTTGAAAACAGGCTTGGATGACTAGCGGCGAGAAATCTTTCACCAAAACTGGTCGCATGCGGAAAGCAACTTTTTCTCAAGTCTGGCAGTGGGTCCTGACTGCGTGGAAAAGTGTCAGAAAACATCCACGATCACGAACGGGTTTCGAAAGGCTGGGCTGCTGCTCGATCAGGAGGACGCGGCGAAAAAAAAAAAGACCTAAAAAAAGTCACATTACATTGATGTCGCCTCGTCGAGCGCATTGAGAGGATTCCTGGTGGTCGCCAGCTAAATGATAGACAGTTGGTTAACCAGATGTACGGTAACTTTTTGAGTAAAAGTAAAAGTGAAACTCCGTTCACTTCATGAAAACCAAATGGACCCGCAAGCGCTCATTTGGTTTCTTGAAGTGAACGGAGTTTGCGTATCTGGCTACGCTCGGCCAGGCCTGGATGTAATATTTCTCAATCGGGGGGGCAGCCGAAAATGGCAGTTGGTTTAGTGGTGCCACAAATGTAGTTAGTCAATGTTTAACTAGCCTCGACACCCAGGCTTTCATTTTCGTCCGCCTTGCGCGAAAACGGAAAGCCTGGACTAACGCGCGTTGGAAAGTGGCCTTGAGGGGCGTGTCAACCTTCTGGGGTGGGCGTCGCTCTAAATTATGTGACGTAGAACAGCAGTGGACGGGCGTGGGAGGGGCCGGAGATGACGACACGTTAGTGAGATCAAATCAGAGCGCAGCACTTCCGCCGTGGGTATCCCACGACACCCCCGCCCCCCAAGGCCAAAATCATTGAGGGCTAGACCAGGCTAATGTTTAACTACCGCTATAAGCTTTTGATTTGAAATATCTTTGAAGTTTTCGTTGTTTGCATTCCGTCATGTTTGGTGGGGCAGTCAGGGCGTTTAGAGGGCATTGCCCCCCCCATGTCTATGCCTAGATCCGTCCCTGGTCTATGGCTGTAGCGGTTAATTACATACAGCACGTGCAGTTAAATGTTACACGTGTATGACTGAAACAATACAGTTCACGGCACAGTACACGTTCTGTGCACTAGGCCTATAGATTAAAACACTTGAATGAGTTATAGCCTACAAATGCATTTTTTTCTTGAAGTCGTTTAAATAATAAAAAGGATGCTTCTCAAACAGCATTTCGTTGCTGACAATCTCATCTGTGCAAGAACCCTTACATATGGTAATTACCTTACTTATGGTAATTAATTAACAGTCCAGTGCAGCTTGTATATGTACACAATTGATTTTTTTCGCTAAATTTGGCAGATGCGGCCTATATTCAGGTGCGCTTTATAATCCGGAAATTACAGTAGGGCCTACTTGATACTTGACTCTTCTCTCTCTGTGTCCCTCTTATACATACACAGATACAATCACCAACACATGGGGCCGTCTTGTCTATTGGACAGTATTTATTTCCATTATGTCTGTAAATGGATCGATATCGAATCGAATCGGATCGAATCGTGGATCGAATCGTGGATCGAATCGGATCGTGACCTTGTGAATCGAAATCGAATCGATCTAGGGAATTCGGATCGATTCCCAGCCCTAGTGGCTTTATTATATAATATTGGTTTTCTGTTGTAAAATTCTCTCACTGTGTCTTTTCATGCTGGGTGTGCTTTTAAGCCTGTTTAAAATAAAACATGTCATGAAAAAGACGCGTCATGAAACTCTATACCTGAAAAGGAAAGAAATGAATTATAAGATGTAATGGCCTATCTGGTTCCTTAGAATAAATGGTCAGGGCCTGGAGTCAAATGATGATAGTGGTGAAAAGTAGCTGTTATAAAGGTGAGTGGTGTAAACACATGAGTGAGGGGCTGTGTTGCTGTTTTTCACCCCAAAGGGTAGCCTACGGTATTGTAATTACATCACTTGCACGCGCACATGCACTGACGCGCACAAATTTCCTTTCTGAGGTCTTGCTTCTGGCCACCCTAGTGACTGTGTCCCTGGCAGTGATGGGCAAGTTACTGGGAAAATGTAGTAAGCTACACTACTTGCTACTCTCGAAAAAATGTAGCTAAGCTACACTACAAGCTATCCCCAGAAAATTGTAGCAAGCAACACTACAAGCTACATGACAAAAGTAGCTTGATGTAGCTTGCTACATCAACGCTACATAATATATATATATGTCTCAACTTAATTTACAACCTTGTAAATAATAATCATAATAATAAAATAATATAAATGAAAATCATAATAATAATAATAATTTAGGAGTGGGTTTGAACCTGGGATGGTGCCATGTCTAAGTTTTAGGATGTATATTAGAGGTTTTCTACCCATTAAAAATGTGTGGAATTTGAAAATGTGTGTGGGAAAATGTAGTAAGCTACATTGATTACTCGAAACAAGTAGTGTAGCTTCACTACAAGCTACTCGAAACAAGTAGTGTAGCTTCACTACAAGCTATTCCCAGAACAAATGTAGTAAGCTACACTACAAGTTACGGTAAAATGTAGTTAAGCTATGTAGCTTAGCTACTTGTAACAAGCTACTGCCCATCACTGGTCCCTGGACATGATGACCTGCAACTAGTCACATCACAGTCCTGTTCGCTATGCTGTCCTCATATATAAGAATTTAATTACAGAAGTGACTGACGTTTTATTCATAAAAAAAAAAAAATCATTTTTGTCTACTTTTGTCTGAAATGCATTTGTACTAAACTGCTTATTTTGACAATGTATGGATATTTACATATTTTATGCTGTACAAGGATATTGTTTGGAGAGCTATCTTCGAAGAAAGCAGTGTGGCGTAGCATATTGTCTTGTAAAAAGTGCTTTAAACTGTTTTCTGTTCCATATTTAAATATTGTATGGGATTTCTAGGCTGGTATGATAATACTGTAAGGAGGTGAAGGGAGAATGTATGAATGAATGGACCATTGTAAGCGTTTTGAGTATCACACTGTGCATAGAAAAGCGCTATAAAAATGCAATCCATTATTAAAAGTCTAGGCAGTCTAGAGACAATGAGTGTCCAGTTTCACTTTTTTCTCTATTTTAGCAGTGTGATACACTATGGTAAAGTGCAATAATGGTCCTTGTTTTTTATGATCAGAAAACACCACATACCAAAATCGTTTTCCTTCATTAATGCTGTGAATTAATGGATAGACTTGATTGACGCATAACATAGCTGTAATTTTTGCACCAGTGCAATGCATCATCACTTTAACATCAGAAAATGTTGATTTGACAGCTAATGCAATCCACCAGGCTCATGCATCACTGTCCTATCCACTAACCCAGGGGTAGGCAACCTTTTTGACATGGAGTGCCATGATTTTTTTCCCTGACACTCCGAGTGCCACAGTAAAAAATAACAATACATTTCCATAGTCAATAAATAGCGCGTTTTCAACGTTTTCACATATTTTAATGGCCATTCTGCAGTTATACGTCATGCTTAGGCCATATTTTATTTCTTATCAGAACAGGCAGACTGATAGATATTTTTCTTTCACATTGGACTGATTAATCAGACTCATGGTGACCGAAACTGTTAATTTGAAGGACAGAAGTAGCCTATTACTATGTGAGCGTAAAGTGAGACAGTTAATTGGGGGTAGCAACATATTGCTTAAGTTGGTATTAAAATCCCTCATTCCATATTTGTCCATACATATTCCTAATAGTGCCCATCATTTTGTTATTTATTCATGTTGGTTTATGGCTTTATGGCTTATGTTTTAAGCCTGTTAAAATAACAAGAAACATATCTGGCATGAAAAGGGTCACCCTGGGACTGTCCCACAGAAACGGGGACATCTGGTCACCCTTCAAACAAAGCGGGCCGTTTTCATCGCCACACACACACACACACACACACACACACACACACACACACACACACACACACACACACACACACACACACACACACATGTTTGTAAACGTGTTTTGTGGGTACCAACAGCAGGGCCATCACATATGGGGACACCACTTTCCAGTGGTCGTAGAGGCATGAAAAAAATCAGGCAAGCTTAAAAAAAAATCCTTAACATGAATATCACCTCAGATTCTGGATTGGATGAAGTGATGTCCTGGACATGAATTGTGGGGACCGATATTTATCCATGGTTCATGGGGACTTCATTTGCATACACACATATCTGTGCATGAAGTCATGGTTCATGGGGACCTCGATTAACATATCATTTAAATAACACACACACCATAATGGGGACTCAATATCCTGTGTACATTTTTCACACCATAATGGGGACTCAATGTCCTGTGGACATTTAATCAGTTTCACACAGAATTTTATGCAGGAAGCTTGGCCTACAGAAACAGACTTGTCCAGAAAGCAAGTCAGGATTCATAGTGGGTTCTGTAATCCCAAGTCTCAACCTGTCTGAGGCTGTCTCACAGGAAAAGCTAGAGAAGACAGCAGGGAACGCACAAGGAAACTGGATGCTTTAAGGAAAGAGCATATAATGTTCACTATACTTTAGCCCGATTTAGCTCCGATTTTGGACTCACGACAAAATTCCTCTGTCATCTCCCGACAATTTGATGGCCGTCTTTTCGTCTTGTAGTGTGACATCTCACAAAGAGAAAAAATCGGGCCGAATCTGCCGTCGAGACCCCCCCGACAAAACATCGGCAATATTAAACAATTTTGATTTTTCCAGCATTTTATCGTCGAGTGTGATATAGATTCTGACAACCCCACAACGTTTGCACTGTGCTGGCAAATGTAAAACTTGCACTGAAATGCCAGCCGGCTGGGCAGCCACTGTCTCCTGCATGGACGCACCACTCCATAGGCTATTAAAATAATTCTGATAGATCCAAAGCATTATAGCGCAGCAAACATATAAGCGCATCAAACATAGTGTAATTTGACCATCTCTCTCTCTCTCTCTCTCTCTCTCTCTCTCTTTCTCTCGCGTAAAAGTTGGTCTCACCAGCAGACTTTGACTTGTACCTTTTGTCAGGGACAACATTCTGCAACATCAGGGCTTGACACTAACACTTGCCCGCTTGCCCGGGGCAAGTAAAAAAAATGGTGGGGCAAGTGAAGACTGCTACCTGGTTGCCCGATCGGGCAAGTGTGCAACTTAGCAACTACACAAGATAAATTTGTCTTGAAGGCAGTCATTGCGCTCTGCCTCTGTGTCTTTCCCTGCTTTCTAGCTATCTCTACCCATCTCTCTCCCAGGTTCACCACTATGGGCTAATTAAGATGATGAATATTAACTCTTGAGAGTGTAAAAATGAAACCAAATGGACCCGCAAGGGTCCATTTGGTTTCATTTTTACGTTCTCAAGAGTTACATCTGGTTAACCAACTTAGCACCCAAGTAGGAAGTAAATTTAAATGCAAAATTTACAATATATTTTTGGGGGGCAAGTGACCATGACCTGAGGGCAAGTAGAACCTGACTTGCACTTGCCCGATGGGCAAGTGCCTCGGAGACCTTAGTGTCAACCCCTGAACATGTGTCGAATGATTTATGCATTGTCTATATTTTGTAGCCTACTCGCTGTAGCCTACAGATCATGCAGGCAAACTAACTTGGGTATGTGTTGCGCAATTGAGTGAAAGTGGACGATGGGAAGGGAACAATGCCGGCGGTCATTGATTGATTGAATGATACAGCCTTTGAACCCACGTCCATAAAATAAAATAAAAAACATACTACAAGGTGGCTGCTTCTCCTATAACGGGTTTTTTCAACAGGTGGTCCGGGCAATTCCCAATCATTGCTGCTCATATTAAGGAATACTTGACTTTGTTTCCCTAATGACTTTGTTCCCCTCACAGAACTCAGAGACTAAGATCTCACAAGGAGACAGTCCATGGAATAGGACTGTGGTACCATAAAAAAACATTCATACGAGTCATATGATGCCACCACCACCACGGATTACCTCCTGAACATTCACTATATCATACTGTTTGTTTGTCCTATTCATTCATACAACCATTCATCCGTGACTTATCTGCCATGAAAATATTACATCCACAGTACAATAAATGTTGAAATTGCAGATTGTAAAAGATCTAAACTAGGAACATGTGCATGCTTACATCCACGCATTCCTAAGAAGACTCTGCATCACAACAAACAAGAATGCATGCTGAGAGTGCATGTTGAAAGAGCCGTCAGAGACAACCTGTCTCCAACATGCAACCAAGGATCTACACATGGTAACTGAGATGTAGTGTGACGCAAATGACACAAACGTATATAAGAGGTAGTGAAGAGGACAAGATTCAGAGTTTGGGTGGTCGTGAGATGGGAAACCAATCAACAAACGAGAACCGACAAAAGGGACCTCGCGGTCTCTAGAAGCAGAGGAGGGAGAGATGAGAGAAGGCACCAGAGAAGGAAGAACCAGAGGGAACCGACAGGATGACATCGCACCCAAACGTGCCGTCCCCACACTCTGACCTAAGTGTGACCCCAGAGGTGATCCAGCTCCGGCCCTGCCGTACCAACCTAGTGGTCCCAGGTGAACCAATTAGGCTCGTGGTCCCAGACAACAACTAACAGCCGGGGTTCCAGACACCCGACCTGCCACTTGCAGCCTCCACCACCGACCGGCCTGCTCTCTCAAACCTCAACCTCAAGACTCAACCTCAAAGACCACCAAAAGTCTACCTCTCGCAAAGCTCCCAAAGGAAAATCTCAGGTTGTGTCGCATTACATCTGTTACCAACTCATGGCAAAGGACATTATCGATTAGTATCTCTCCTATTTGTATTTTGCATGAACACTTGTTTAATTATTCTGATCCATTTTTATTGAGTTTGTCTTATAGGTGTGATCAATAAAAGGCCTAATAATTCTTACAGACAAGCTTGTTCATTGCTCACCATTTGAATTATTGGTTAATGACACATGCAAAATAAGGGGGCTATGAATTAAAAGATCTTTTTCCTTCAGATTTCCTGTAGATTTGTTAAGATAAAAATAATAATTGATTATTTATTTCATAATCTTCCCATTGTTTTATCAGTGGTTTAAAGTTAAGGTTTAAATATAAATCGATCTTATGCTTATTCCTATGGTCATTTCAATGGTGCCCTGATGATTGATTTTGACTCTTAATCTTGAAAACTCATAATTATGAATAATTTATTATTGAGCCATAATTATTAATATCACTGATCTAAAATCAACAAGTTAACTCTCCATATACACTACACGGGTCCATTTGGTTTCATGTTTACACTCAAAATTTAAAATGGCCTATTCATCATGTGAATTAGCCCAAGTCCACACAACTAGAGAATGTAGAAGATTAGGCTAATCGTCATTTTGATCTGTATGTTTGAAATGTTTTCTCCGAAATCCAACCTGGAATTGTGGACAAAACCGAAATCTTTAGTTTTGCGTTCTATGGGGCAAAATGTCATCAAATGGTGGTCCTTGGCTCAAAATTTGAGCCAAATTCTGAATAAATAGAGGACTCTGGTATGAAAAAGGATGCAAACCACTGAAAAGATGACAAATGGTTACTACTGACCTTATTGGCTCCATCATCTCTCTCTCTCTCTCGCAACAGCCAAAAACCATATCATTCCCACGCCATGCATGCAATAATAAACCCATACCAGCAGATATGGGTTATACAATTAAAAAGGAGGGGATCCCCTTCCTCCCCGTGCGTAAAACTGACAACTTTTTATTAAAGTGTGACAGATCAGATGCATGGCAAGACACACATAGGTGATTGGCGATTGGCTCAGATATTACACAATATAACAATCTTTGGTATTGTGGTTATGCATTTATTTATTTAATGCATCACTTTGTAATGTAATCAGGCAGCAGCAAGCTGCACAATGTAAACAAAAGGACCGATCGTTCCACAACGCCGTGCGTTTAAGGGGCATTCCACCAATTTAAAACGTTTCCCCAGATCAGCTATTTAATCACCATGTTAATGTTAATAATAAACATTAACATGGTGATCACATCTTGATGACAGCGTCAATATGTATTTCACCATGTTAATGTTTATAATGGCACATTGGGGTCCATTTGGTTACATTTGTGCCTACTGGCACGGATCCACCTGTCTGTGTGTCTGTCTTCACCAAACACCATACGGATGACTTTTATGGGGCATAGTGAAACAACATTGCTGTGACACTAGTCAGATAATAATACAGAGACGGGCGCAAGGTAGCCCACCCCGACTTTACATCGGTGGTAATATTTTCGTGAGCACCGCCCCCGCCGTCAATACGTTGGGGACGTGCTGTGTGAACACAAGCAAGACAAACGATCGTCAATGAATTATGCTATTTTAATCGCATAGTGTGACAGGGCACGTCATGCACAACGTTGTGAAAGTCCCAAAAAAGCGCGCAGTGTGTACTAGCCTTTACTCCCCATAAGTATATCGTGGCTCTGCTCCTAGCACACACAGTCCAATGTCCCCTGGAGCAGTCTGTGCTTGCACATGCTTAGTATATCTTCTATACTTATGGAGAACGCAACACGTTTTGAGCTTGTAGATCAGCTATTTTTGATACGGCTCCACTGGAGATAAAAACTAAGATTTTAGCGCACATTTGACAGATAAAACCCAAGATTCTAGATAAAAACCACATAAGAAGTATATGTGGTTGACATTGTTTATTCAATTAAATGGTGAACACTGACAAAGCTCTTTCCTGAACAAGATTTCTATTCCTATTTCAATACTTGTATTATTTCCCTTGACATACCACCATATGGAATGGTTTGACATTCAGAATCAAATATAGGACTATGGTGATAGTACCTATAATAGAACTACTATTAAATGAACCATTTACTGGACGATACTACCAGTACCTACAAACAATACACCTGGCAATATAACTGGACACTGTACAGTTATATTTGAGCCCTTTGATTTGATTGTGAGGGCAAGAATAACATAACAAGAATAACGTTACTTATCAATGTATTTTCCTCCAAACAAAGCCAACTACTGCAGTTTTTAAAATATACAGGCACTATAGGTACAATAATGAATGGATACAATAAATGAATCCAGAAATATTGTTTCTCAGTGTCACTGAGAAACTAGCAAACATCACAGTAGACTATCAGAATCGCTTTTCACTGGCTTCACCCATGAATCAACTAATTCATGAATAAATAGCCTACTATTTCGTGCACAGCAGTGCCCAACCAATAATGCCACATAGGCTGCCCAAACATGAAATACTAAGCATGTCAACACACCTGACTACACTATTTTAGAAAACAAGCCCAAACTATCGCCTGAAGGGGGATAGTCCTCATAATGTAACTGCAGGTAACACACACACATATGACATGAAAACGTGCATTTTGGGACTAGCTAACTAGCTCAGGAACCTCTCCCCTGCCTCCTGAGCGATTTCCGTTATGGGGACTAGTGTGTATGTCCCCATACTGTCCGAGGTCCCCTGGACAAGGGTGTGTATGGCAATACAGCACTACAAACGCACGCACACACACACACAGTCCACACAAAAACATGAACGTTTATAAAGCATGATGGCACAACTGAAGTCTTATATTTATGGGATATTGCCGATGTACAAACTCAACACGCCAGCTAATGTTTCAACAATGATTATGATGATTGCAACACTTTCAAAACATCAAGTGCTGTTGTCAAGTTTCACTGTAATTCACACTCGGCAGAGAACAATTCATATTCCAATGGCCAATCGCACTCATTATGCAAATGCACCAGGTCGTTACATTTACCAAAAGAACTCTACTCAGAACAACAGCTGGAGATGATGATTTTACCTGGAGATGATGATTTTACCAATAAAAATCGTTACTTATCAATGTATTTTCCTCCAAACAAAGCCAACTAATGCAGTTTTTAAAATATACATGCACTACAGGTACAATAATGAATGGATACAATAAATGAATCCAGAAATATTGTTTCTCAGTGTCACTGAGAAACTAGCAAACATCACAGTAGACTATCAGAATCGCTTTTCACTGGCTTCACCCGTGAATCAACTAATTCATGAATAAATAGCCTACTATTTCGTGCACAGCAGTGCCCAACCAATAAAGCCACATAGGCTGCCCAAACATGAAATACTAAGCATGTCAACACACCTGACTACACTATTTTAGAAAACAAGCCCAAACTATCGCCTGAAGGGGGATAGTCCTCATAATGTAACTGCAGGTAACACACACACATATGACATGAAAACGTGCATTGTGGGACTAGCTAACTAGCTCAGGAACCTCTCCCCTGCCTCCTGAGCGATTTCCGTTATGGGGACTAGTGTGTATGTCCCCATACTGTCCGAGGTCCCCTGGACAAGGGTGTGTATGGCAATACAGCACTACAAACGCACGCGCACACACACACAGTCCACACAAAAACGTGAACTATAACGTTTATAAAGCATGATGGCACGACTGAAGTCTTATATTTATGGGATATTGCCGATGTACAAACTCAACACGCCAGCTAATGTTTCAACAATGATTATGATGATTGCAACACTTTCAAAACATCAAGTGCCGTTGTCAAGGTTCACTGTAATTCACACTCGGCAGAGAACAATTCATATTCCAATGGCCAATCGCACTCATTATGCAAATGCACCAGGTTGTTACATTTGCCAAAAGAACTCTACTCAGAACAACAGCTGGAGATGATGATTTTACCAATAAAAATCATTACTTATCAATGTATTTTCCTCCAAACAAAGCCAACTACTGCAGTTTTTAAAATATACAGGCACTATAGGTACAATAATGAATGGATACAATAAATGAATCCAGAAATATTGTTTCTCAGTGTCACTGAGAAACTAGCAAACATCACAGTAGACTATCAGAATCGCTTTTCACTGGCTTCACCCATGAATCAACTAATTCATGAATAAATAGCCTACTATTTCGTGCACAGCAGTGCCCAACCAATAAAGCCACATAGGATGCCCAAACATGAAATACTAAGCATGTCAACACACCTGACTACACTATTTTAGAAAACAAGCCCAAACTATCGCCTGAAGGGGGATAGTCCTCATAATGTAACTGCAGGTAACACACACACACATATGACATGAAAACGTGCATTGTGGGACTAGCTAACTAGCTCAGGAACCTCTCCCCTGCCTCCTGAGCGATTTCCGTTATGGGGACTAGTGTGTATGTCCCCATACTGTCCGAGGTCCCCTGGACAAGGGTGTGTATGGCAATACAGCACTACAAACGCACACACACACACACACACACACACACACACACAGTCCACACAAAAACGTGAACTATAACGTTTATAAAGCATGATGGCACGACTGAAGTCTTATATTTATGGGATATTGCCGATGTACAAACTCACAACACGCCAGCTAATGTTTCAACAATGATTATGATGATTGCAACACTTTCAAAACATCAAGTGCCGTTGTCAAGTTTCACTGTAATTCACACTCGACAGAGAACAATTCATATTCCAATGGCCAATCGCACTCATTATGCAAATGCACCAGGTTGTTACATTTGCCAAAAGAACTCTACTCAGAACAACAGCTGGAGATGATGATTTTACCAATAAAAATCATTACTTATCAATGTATTTTCCTCCAAACAAAGCCAACTACTGCAGTTTTTAAAATATACATGCACTATAGGTACAATAATGAATGGATACAATAAATGAATCCAGAAATATTGTTTCTCAGTGTCACTGAGAAACTAGCAAACATCACAGTAGACTATCAGAATCGCTTTTCACTGGCTTCATCCATGAATCAACTAATTCATGAATAAATAGCCTACTATTTCGTGCACAGCAGTGCCCAACCAATAAAGCCACATAGGCTGCCCAAACATGAAATACTAAGCATGTCAACACACCTGACTACACTATTTTAGAAAACAAGCCCAAACTATCGCCTGAAGGGGGATAGTCCTCATAATGTAACTGCAGGTAACACACACACATATGACATGAAAACGTGCATTGTGGGACTAGCTAACTAGCTCAGGAACCTCTCCCCTGCCTCCTGAGCGATTTCCGTTATGGGGACTAGTGTGTATGTCCCCATACTGTCCGAGGTCCCCTGGACAAGGGTGTGTATGGCAATACAGCACTACAAACGCACGCACACACACACACAGTCCACACAAAAACGTGAACTATAACGTTTATAAAGCATGATGGCACAACTGAAGTCTTCTATTTATGGGATATTGCCGATGTACAAACTCACAACACGCCAGCTAATGTTTCAACAATGATTATGATGATTGCAACACTTTCAAAACATCAAGTGCCGTTGTCAAGTTTCACTGTAATTCACACTCGGCAGAGAACAATTCATATTCCAATGGACAATCGCACTCATTATGCAAATGCACCAGGTCGTTACATTTGCCAAAAGAACTCTACTCAGAACAACAGCTGGAGATGATGATTTTAACGTGAAACTTATTACAATGAATTAAACACTTACCTAATAAATTGCCACAGAGCCGAGGATCTACCATGTAATCCCAATCGCATAGTGTGACAGGGCACGTCATGCACAACGTCGTGAAATTCCCAAAAAAGCGCTCAGTGTGTACTAGCCTTTACTCCCCATAAGTATATCGTGGCTCTGCTCCTAGCACACACAGTCCAACGTCCCCTGGAGCAGTCTGTGCTTGCACATGCATAGTATATCTTCTATACTTATGGAGAACGCGACGCGTTTTGAGCTTGTAGATCAGCTATTTTTGATGTTTGCTAGTTTTGCTAGTTTCTCAGTGTCACTGAGAAACGAGCAAACATCACAGTAGACTATCAGAATCGCTTTTCACTGGCTTCACCCATGAATCAACTAATTCATGAATAAATAGCCTACTATTTCGTGCACAGCAGTGCCCAACCAATAAAGCCACATAGGCTACCCAAACATGAAATACTAAGCATGTCAACACACCTGACTACACTATTTTAGAAAACAAGCCCAAACTATCGCCTGAAGGGGGGTAGTCCTCATAATGTAACTGCAGGTAACACACACACATATGACATGAAAACGTGCATTGTGGGACTAGCTAACTAGCTCAGGAACCTCTCCCCTGCCTCCTGAGCGATTTCCGTTATGGGGACTAGTGTGTATGTCCCCATACTGTCCGAGGTCCCCTGGACAAGGGTGTGTATGGCAATACAGCACTACAAACGCACACACACACACACAGTCCACACAAAAACGTGAACTATAACGTTTATAAAGCATGATGGCACGACTGAAGTCTTATATTTATGGGATATTGCCGATGTACAAACTCACAACACGCCAGCTAATGCTTCAACAATGATTATGATGATTGCAACACTTTCAAAACATCAAGTGCCGTTGTCAAGTTTCACTGTAATTCACACTCGACAGAGAACAATTCATATTCCAATGGCCAATCGCACTCATTATGCAAATGCACCAGGTTGTTACATTTGCCAAAAGAACTCTACTCAGAACAACAGCTGGAGATGATGATTTTACCAATAAAAATCATTACTTATCAATGTATTTTCCTCCAAACAAAGCCAACTACTGCAGTTTTTAAAATATACAGGCACTATAGGTACAATAATGAATGGATACAATAAATGAATCCAGAAATATTGTTTCTCAGTGTCACTGAGAAACTAGCAAACATCACAGTAGACTATCAGAATCGCTTTTCACTGGCTTCACCCATGAATCAACTAATTCATGAATAAATAGCCTACTATTTCGTGCACAGCAGTGCCCAACCAATAAAGCCACATAGGATGCCCAAACATGAAATACTAAGCATGTCAACACACCTGACTACACTATTTTAGAAAACAAGCCCAAACTATCGCCTGAAGGGGATAGTCCTCATAATGTAACTGCAGGTAACACACACACACATATGACATGAAAACGTGCATTGTGGGACTAGCTAACTAGCTCAGGAACCTCTCCCCTGCCTCCTGAGCGATTTCCGTTATGGGGACTAGTGTGTATGTCCCCATACTGTCCGAGGTCCCCTGGACAAGGGTGTGTATGGCAATACAGCACTACAAACGCACACACACACACACACACACACACACACACACAGTCCACACAAAAACGTGAACTATAACGTTTATAAAGCATGATGGCACGACTGAAGTCTTATATTTATGGGATATTGCCGATGTACAAACTCACAACACGCCAGCTAATGTTTCAACAATGATTATGATGATTGCAACACTTTCAAAACATCAAGTGCCGTTGTCAAGTTTCACTGTAATTCACACTCGACAGAGAACAATTCATATTCCAATGGCCAATCGCACTCATTATGCAAATGCACCAGGTTGTTACATTTGCCAAAAGAACTCTACTCAGAACAACAGCTGGAGATGATGATTTTACCAATAAAAATCATTACTTATCAATGTATTTTCCTCCAAACAAAGCCAACTACTGCAGTTTTTAAAATATACATGCACTATAGGTACAATAATGAATGGATACAATAAATGAATCCAGAAATATTGTTTCTCAGTGTCACTGAGAAACTAGCAAACATCACAGTAGACTATCAGAATCGCTTTTCACTGGCTTCATCCATGAATCAACTAATTCATGAATAAATAGCCTACTATTTCGTGCACAGCAGTGCCCAACCAATAAAGCCACATAGGCTGCCCAAACATGAAATACTAAGCATGTCAACACACCTGACTACACTATTTTAGAAAACAAGCCCAAACTATCGCCTGAAGGGGGATAGTCCTCATAATGTAACTGCAGGTAACACACACACATATGACATGAAAACGTGCATTGTGGGACTAGCTAACTAGCTCAGGAACCTCTCCCCTGCCTCCTGAGCGATTTCCGTTATGGGGACTAGTGTGTATGTCCCCATACTGTCCGAGGTCCCCTGGACAAGGGTGTGTATGGCAATACAGCACTACAAACGCACGCACACACACACACAGTCCACACAAAAACGTGAACTATAACGTTTATAAAGCATGATGGCACAACTGAAGTCTTCTATTTATGGGATATTGCCGATGTACAAACTCACAACACGCCAGCTAATGTTTCAACAATGATTATGATGATTGCAACACTTTCAAAACATCAAGTGCCGTTGTCAAGTTTCACTGTAATTCACACTCGGCAGAGAACAATTCATATTCCAATGGACAATCGCACTCATTATGCAAATGCACCAGGTCGTTACATTTGCCAAAAGAACTCTACTCAGAACAACAGCTGGAGATGATGATTTTAACGTGAAACTTATTACAATGAATTAAACACTTACCTAATAAATTGCCACAGAGCCGAGGATCTACCATGTAATCCCAATCGCATAGTGTGACAGGGTACATCGTGCACAACGTCGTGAAATTCCCAAAAAAGCGCTCAGTGTGTACTAGCCTTTACTCCCCATAAGTATATCGTGGCTCTGCTCCTAGCACACACAGTCCAACGTCCCCTGGAGCAGTCTGTGCTTGCACATGCATAGTATATCTTCTATACTTATGGAGAACGCGACGCGTTTTGAGCTTGTAGATCAGCTATTTTTGATGTTTGCTAGTTTTGCTAGTTTCTCAGTGTCACTGAGAAACTAGCAAACATCACAGTAGACTATCAGAATCGCTTTTCACTGGCTTCACCCATGAATCAACTAATTCATGAATAAATAGCCTACTATTTCGTGCACAGCAGTGCCCAACCAATAAAGCCACATAGGCTACCCAAACATGAAATACTAAGCATGTCAACACACCTGACTACACTATTTTAGAAAACAAGCCCAAACTATCGCCTGAAGGGGGGTAGTCCTCATAATGTAACTGCAGGTAACACACACACATATGACATGAAAACGTGCATTGTGGGACTAGCTAACTAGCTCAGGAACCTCTCCCCTGCCTCCTGAGCGATTTCCGTTATGGGGACTAGTGTGTATGTCCCCATACTGTCCGAGGTCCCCTGGACAAGGGTGTGTATGGCAATACAGCACTACAAACGCACACACACACACACAGTCCACACAAAAACGTGAACTATAACGTTTATAAAGCATGATGGCACGACTGAAGTCTTATATTTATGGGATATTGCCGATGTACAAACTCACAACACGCCAGCTAATGCTTCAACAATGATTATGATGATTGCAACACTTTCAAAACATCAAGTGCCGTTGTCAAGTTTCACTGTAATTCACACTCGACAGAGAACAATTCATATTCCAATGGCCAATCGCACTCATTATGCAAATGCACCAGGTTGTTACAATTGCCAAAAGAACTCTACTCAGAACAACAGCTGGAGATGATGATTTTACCAATAAAAATCATTACTTATCAATGTATTTTCCTCCAAACAAAGCCAACTACTGCAGTTTTTAAAATATACAGGCACTATAGGTACAATAATGAATGGATACAATAAATGAATCCAGAAATATTGTTTCTCAGTGTCACTGAGAAACTAGCAAACATCACAGTAGACTATCAGAATCGCTTTTCACTGGCTTCACCCATGAATCAACTAATTCATGAATAAATAGCATACTATTTCGTGCACAGCAGTGCCCAACCAATAAAGCCACATAGGCTACCCAAACATGAAATACTAAGCATGTCAACACACCTGACTACACTATTTTAGAAAACAAGCCCAAACTATCGCCTGAAGGGGGATAGTCTAGCTAGCTAGCTAGCTAGCTAACTAGCTAACTAGCTCAGGAACCTCTCTCCTGCCTCCTGAGCGATTTTATTTATGGGGACTAGTGTGTATGTCCCCATACTGTCCGAGGTCCCCTGGACGAGGGTGTGTATCAGTATGCTTAGTCCCCATATAGCACGACAAACGCACACACACACACACACACACACACACACACTGACTCTCACTCTCAGTCATTCACACAGACAGCCCTCAACACACCAATAGCATCATCACAGTCCACACAAAAACGTGAACTTTAACGTTTATAAAGCATGATGGCACAGCTGAAGTCTTATATTTATGGGATATTGCCGATGTACAAACTCACAACACGCCAGCTAATGCTTCAACAATGATTATGATGATTGCAACACTTTCAAAACATCAAGTGCCGTTGTCAAGTTTCACTGTAATTCACACTCAGCAGAGAACAATTCATATTCCAATGGCCAATTGCACTCATTATGCAAATGCACCAGGTCATTACATTTACGTAAAGAACTCTACTCAGAACAACAGCTGGAGATGATGATTTTAACGTGAAACTTAATACAATGAATTAAACACTTACCTAATAAATTGCCACAGAGCCGAGGATCTACCATGTAATCCCAAAAGTGTGCACCCTACGTCGTTTACATATGTTTAATTTATCCCATTCAACTACTCTAAGGATTCACACATCAGCACGGAGCCTACTTTCAACTCACAGCTCACCAGGCTTTGGAAGAGATACAAGCAACCTTATACGAAAACAAGCCCAAAAGAAACCTGACTAGACTATTTTAGAAATCAAGCCCAAAGTCGCTTATAATCAGCGGACATGGCAACACAGCTAGTGGTTGTAAATCCAAAGGTAATGGTAAAGTTGCTGTGGACACACACTTTCAGTTTTTTACCCACTTACAGGGGACCTCGCATGCAAATCACATGCAAATCTCTGGCCTGTGATTGGCTAGCAGTGTGTTAGCTCATTCTTACACACTCTCACACACACACTGCAGTTACCAACTAACGCCTGAAGGGGGATAGTCCCCATAATGTAATTGAAGGTAACACACACACATATGACATGAAAACGTGCATTATGGGACAATTTTTAAAAAATTCACCAGGCACCTCAGGAACCTCACCCCTGCCTCCTGAGCGATTTTGAGCGATTTGCATTATGGGGACTAGTGTGTAAGTCCCCATACTGTTCGAGGTCCCCTGGACGAGGTTGTGTATCAGTAAGCTTAGTCCCCATATGTGACCACTACAAACGCACACACACACACACACACACACACACACACACACACACACACACACACACACACACAGAGAGAGAGAGTAGCCTCTGCGTTTGAAATACACAAGGATAGTTAGCCTGTTAGCTAACAGAACTAACAGAATACACAGAGGCTGCAAGCTTTATGCTAACAATATTCAACGGACAGACGGAGAGGGGCTAACATTAAGTGTATGAAGCCTCTCAAAACGCGACCAGTTCTTTCAGCGTGGGTGACGTTGTCTGCTCATACTAACGGGGCTCTGCAGGGCAGACAGACGGCATGTATTGCCGCTGCTGTGACACAACCGAACCAACCAGCAGCAACGCGAGTAGATTAGAAGAGAAGGATAAAACAACTTGGACACATAGCTTGGACTGGGCTCCGCGTGCATGCACAGAGGCAGCTGCAGACTCAAGTCACTTGTGATTGGCCAGAATGCAGAGCGCAGCGCAGAAGTGACTCGCTCCGGTTGATATTGATTAAATTAATAAATTAATGAATAATCGCCGCCGTTGCGATTTGCTAATGGCATGATTTCAATTTCGTTTTGAAGACTTAGTGCAAATACTGCAGTATAATCTTTATTTTACAATGTGCATATTCTTGAGGAATGCAGTTATTTTATTACTGAGGAGAAAAAAAAAACTTCTCCCAGAATCTGGCCGCGTGCCAGCCGATACCACCCGGCGTGCCATCGTTGGCACGCGTGCCTAGGGTTGCCGACCCCTGCTCTAACCTATAATTAACCCTGAACAATGAAATGGAAAAAGTGGAAAAGTTGAGTAACATGGCTACTCGAGCCAATTAAAACAATGGATCAAAGACTGAATACGGCTGAATATGTGTTGATTTAATCTGCTTACTTTGCTCTTTGGCATAGCCAAACTATACTAACTCATTCATTGAATTAGCTGCAACTGTCTGCCCTGTATGACGGTTTTGTGATCTTGTTTCACGCTTTCACCTACTGTAGACATGCGTACAGTATAACCAGCCAGCCACCAACTCTAGATCTTACCTCAAACCCTTAGATCTCCTTATATAGACTGGATTGACCTTATCAAACCCTGTACACTCAAGACACATTCTCTCCATATATGGCCATGCAGAACATAAATTATAATGATTTGAATGGGAGCGGTCCTATGTTCCCCGGGTCCTATGTTCCCCGGGTTCTATGTTCCCCGTTTTTTGTATGGACCGGGGAACATAGGACCCTTTTTAAAGAAAAGGGTCCTATGTTCCCCGGTCCATACAAAAAACGGGGAACATAGGACCCTTTTCTTTAAAAAGGGTCCTATGTTCCCCGCCTGGTATCTGAACATGGAACAAGACGGGAATGTTTTTGTGCGTGACTATTTCTTGTCTTACTAGGCGTAAGGACAGTGACAGTGTTGACATTTCTTGCGCGCAACACCATACAGGGACGGGCGCTCAATTGCAATATCGACAGCGGAGAGGAGCGTTTTCCCGAACTTGTTGAGGTGTCAAAGGCAAAGAAAACAAACAAACAAACAAAAAAAAAATACGTTGTGTCACGGAAAAGTAGGCTAGTATCTTTTAAAGTGTCACCATTCAAGATTGGCATCTTATTTTCTGGTTTGGCGAGGTTGAGGACTACGATAGACACTAGCTGCGCTTCACAGCAAGCACTGCAACTATGTCTTTTATTGTTGTTCTTCAAAGATAACTTCAAGTTTAGGTCCCTTAGTTCCAATCCTGTGGGTGCCTTCACTGTGCCATGCAGTAAGATCAGGATTAAGGACTATAGGCCTACTCCCGCGCCAGGACTACTCCAGCCCGGTCCGTGTATCATCCGATCATTCTAATAGGCCTATTCAATTTAACATGACAAACTAAAAACAGAATAACAACTCGATATTTCGTTTTCTCGTTTCTTGTTATTATCGAAAATTCAGGAGGTTAGTGCTTGGTTTCTAATTACTCTTCAAAGCAGAAAAAAAACAACAAACGGGATACTGACTCGTAATATAGCTTTTACTTTTATTTTGTTTTCTTTCTTTTTTTTTTTTTTCTCTCTTCTACATAAGCCTTCCCATGGATGACCATTGAATGCGCTATGAGCCTCATGCTGGCGTTGCAAAACGTGATAGAAGTTTTATTCCAAATTTCCCATGCAGTCATGGTGTTGAACGGTGAAATGTGTTGTAAAGTTGGTGTGCCTATCTGACAGCAGGGAAACTTTTTTTTATCAGCCTATTATTATGCTATTTAATGCGAGTCCACATGCGCACAAGTCGAGGGCGGGAGTTTGCGTTGCCGTGCCCTCTGTCTGTCACCGCACAACGTCACAGTGTTTGTGAACTTGGGTAAAATGCCAACTTGGGGCGCAAAGTGACCATGGTGTCCTATATGGGGCAAATTGTCCACAGGCAGCGTGTGTAGTCAGCTCCCTCACTCGCTTAGTGGTTGCCTGACATGCCCACTTGCTCAGAAATTGCCATGCGTAATGTCTCCAAAACCAGGGAGATATGTTCCATGGTGATAGCCCACAAAAGAGAGATCAGATTTAGCTCACCCTCCGACTCGCGCGCGCGTTAGACTCCTTGGTCCGTGTTTCAAGACGGGTCTGGTATAGAGCTTAAAATCTTGGCCCGAGAACCCGCCGACCCGACGGGCCGGGCTCGGTCGGGCCGAGTCCAAATGGTTATGTATTTGTCGGGCTTAGGGCCGGGCCGGGCCCGTCAAATTACATAAGATATTTCTCATAAAATGATACATTTTGCGACACCGCGCGGTGCGCGCAGCGGCGAGCTGCGCTGCACCACGTGAGAGAGAGAGAGAGAGAGTGTGTGTGTGTGTGTGTGTGTGTGTGTGTGTGTGTGTGTGTGTGTGTTAGGGCTTTAACCAAAAAATCGATACATCGAACAGAAAAGAAACGCGGCGCGATATGGTGGTGGTGGTGGTGGAGGAGGAGGAGGCTTCATGTAAATGGATCGTATTCTGATGTGGCCGCTGTTAGAACGATCATGTCTTCTGTTGGGCGCGCGGCGTTCCACTGATCATTGCGTACACGGATCAGATCGAACAGCAAACAGTGTCAGAGGAATACAGGACTTCATCAACCACCACCTCCCCGCCCGTGTTACAGTGCAGTGGCCGTCTTGTTCCTCGTTTCGCATGCGACGCACGGGACGCATGCTTCTGTCCGCGTCATTCTCATTAATTTACTGAATAGAACAGAAAAGAAACGCGGCGCGATATGGTGGTGGAGGAGGAGGAGGCTTCTTGTAAATGGATCGTATTCTGATGTGGCTGCTGTTAGAACGATCATGTCTTCTGTTGTGTTCTAATGTGTGGGCTGCTCAGTGCTGTGTATTGATAATGTTAGCCTATGTGTTTTTATGGCTGGCATGGGAGTTCATATTAAGCTTGCCACATGCGCCATGCGTAGCCTCGCGATGTGTTTTGTAGGCTACGCTGTGGATTTTGTACAGTGCAAGCGCTCTAATGCCGTCATTTCATCCTATTCCTGCACAATAGGCTACTCACGTTAAAATGTAGGGCCGGTCTCTGTGTGATTTTATCATCATTTGGCCCTCTCTCTCTCTCTCTCTCTCTCTCTCTCTCTCTCTCTCTCTCTCTCTCTCTCTCGTAATCGTCGCGTGATTTTGTTTATTTAGGAACTGATGTGCACACTAATAAGTCTTCATTTGTTCATGGTTTAGCACAGTGAAGTTCTTAAATAGCTGCGCTGCTGCGGTAATTAATATAGACAGTTGGGCAGAATGACTGCTTTTCTTATAACAAATTAACGATTTATGAGAAAAAACGTCTGCCTGCAGCAATTAGCTCGTTTAGAAAAAGTGTCGGGCCGCGGGCTCATGCTGTCAATCATATATCGGGCTTCGGACCGCACCGGGCTTAATTTCTTAACGGGCCGGGCCGAGCCGGGCTCAATATTTTAGACAATTTTTAAGCTCTAGTTGGGGCTGGTAGGTAGCCGACTCGTCGCAGACCCCTAGCGCACGCTGTACGAGGGCCGGTCCCCGCCCCGGCGCCGCGGCGGGCAGGGCGCAGAGATGATGAAGATTTTGAAAAGTTCCGTTTTATTTCATGACACCCCCTCAATTAGAGTCTCCTCGCGAGGCCATTGTAATATCTGCGGGAGGCTGTTTTTCCCCTAATTATTAGGCTCTTGCCCGTGCTCAGTGGCCGAGCCTGTCCGAGATGCATTCTCTTCTCCCTTAGCCTACACGCATAAGTAGCAACTACTGTACTGTAAATGCGTATATTTGGAATGAGCGGGGAACATAGAACCCTTTTTTGAAAAGAGGGTCCTATGTTCCCCGATATGCTTATATTTGGATTGAGCGGGGAACATAGAACCCTTTTTTGAAAAGAGGGTCCTATGTTCCCCGATACCGGGGAACATAGGACCCGGGGAACATAGGGATGACCCCATTTGAATTACCTTGATCTGAGCAGCACTCATCCGGTCAGTCGGATGCGTGCATCTGACCTCAGGCTTTAAGCCGAGGTTGCTTCTCACCCGGAGGGTGTCTTACTGGTAGTGTAGTGTAATAGCATACTAGTGTAGTGTAATAACTAAGAGCGTAAAAGTAACTGTGCAGGTAATTGTAATAGTGAAATTTGAATCTAAAAATACATTGCATGAATGCAATTGGGACGTATGCTGCAGTGATGTATCCCAGGTCATCGGTTTTGGATCTGTCATGTCGAAAATCATACCACTTACTCAGGCGACCCAGCCAGAGTTGATCAATTCCCGACTTATGTCCCAGTAGCTACCCTCGATCAGTCTCATTAGAGCAAGACCAAGGCCACAAAATCCATTGGATATACCGTATATTGGAATATTGGAGCTACTCTTCCAAGACTGGGAGAACCAGAATCTGGGGTTTGACTCCTTTCCAGCCAGGACCCTCCAACGTCTCGTCAGGTCCACTCCTGCTCTCACCAGGCACAGGACCTTTGCGTTGCACCAGACACTTCATTAAGGAATGGGGGATTCCTGAGCCACAATTGTTCACCTGAGCTAGGTGATGCTACAGGCTCCGCTTGCGGCTCGAATGGCCTTCCTAAAGGCCTCACCGAGGGTTGTTGGGCTTTCTCCTCACAGAGGACACAGGCTGGGGTGCTAACCCGAGCCTATATAGTATAGTAATAGTGTAGTGTAATAACTGTAAATAGAGTAGTAATTACATTACTACAGTATTACACTATTATAGTAATTTCCATATTACACTTATTACATTATTACACATTTCACTTATTGCAGTATTACACTACTACATTATAGTTATTACACAGCCTCAGATGACTTACATGAGACTGGCCAGCCTCTGCTTTCCAGAAAAGACAGACCCCAGATGTTCTCAGAAACAATGACAATGACTGTTTGCTTGTCTTACTTTTTTTCTTATTTTTTGCTGAATGCTGGTAACTTCACACTATTACTATAGGCTTTTGGAAGTGATTATCCAAGGAGGTTTGGGGACCTGTATAGGCAGTGGCCCAGGGATAGGGTGACCGGATGGGAATCACAAGGTTGCCAGTCAGTTTGAACCGGGCTCCCTATAGAGTTATTGTCGAAGACTTTGAAGTCTGAACCCCTAATTTCTCCCGATGTGCAGGTTGGAGCATGTGTGTGAATGTGTGTGTGTGAATGTAATACATCATCTCTGCAAAGTGCCTTGGATAAAGGCACTATAAAAATGCACAATTTACCAAAACATGTTATATTTGTCTAATTCCTATATTGATATAGTATAAGTGTTGGACTGGCAAAATGTCAAGTGACTTGACTTACAGTAGCATTAACGCACGGAGAAGAATATCACAAGATCACCATTTACAAGAGGACTGACTCATCTGTCTTGTCAGACTAGAAATTTATTGTTCATTATACAGAAACTGTCTCTGAGGAGTTGACTAAGTCTTTGCATAATGTATTAATGTAGGCTACAATTGTCTACAATACAAAATGTTCACCCACATTATTCACCCACTCTAATAAAGTGGAAATTTGTATTTGTATCAATCCACTCAGCTGGTGCCTGGTGGATGGATGGTTGAGACATACGGACAGAGCCCATATATATATATATATATATATATATATATATATATATATATTATATATATATATATATATATATATATATATATATATATATATATATATATATATATATATATATATATATATACTCAACAAAAATTTTAACGCAACACTTTTGTTTTTGCTCCCATTTTTCATGGGATGGACTTAAAGACCTAAAATTCATTCCAGATATACAATATAACCATTTCTCACTGTTCACAAATCTGCATAAATGTGTGGTATTGAGCACTTCTGCTTTGATGAAATATCCACCCCACCTCACAGGTGTACCACATCAGGATGCAGGTGTGACATCATGATTAGTGCACAGGTGTACCTTAGACTGTCCACAACAAAAGGCCACTCTGAAATGTGCAGTTTTTTGTTTCTTTATTGGGGTTCTGAGGCCTCAGAACCAGTCAGTATCTGGTGTGACCACCATTTGCCTCATGCAGTGCAACACATCTTCTTCCCATAGAGTTTATCAGATTGTCAATTATGGCCTGTGAAATGTTGGTCCACTCCTCTTCCATGGCTATGTGAAGTTGCTGGATATTAGTGGGAACTGGTATGCACTGTCAAAATGGTAATAATGTGGTAATATTGTGTTATTACCATTTTTACAGCGTGTACCAGTTCCCACTAATATCCAGCAATATATCCAGCACTGCATGAGGCAAATGGTGGTCACACCAGATACTGACTGGTTCTGAGGCCTCAGAACCCCAATAAAGAAACAAAAAACTGCACATTTCAGAGTGGCCTTTTGTTGTGGACAGTCTAAGGTACACCTGTGCACTAATCATGATGTCACACCTGCATCCTGATGTGGCACACCTGTGAGGTGGGGTGGATATTTCATCAAAGCAGAAGTGCTCAATACCACACATTTATGCAGATTTGTGAACAGTGTTTGAGAGAAATGGTTATATTGTATATCTGGAATGAATTTTAGGTCTTTAAGGAAAAATGGGAGCAAAAACAAAAGTGTTGCGTTTAAATTTTTGTTGAGTATATATATATATATATATATATATATATATATATATATATATATATATATATATATATATATATATATATATATATATATATATATATATATATATATATATATAAAATTCCAAAAGGGCCTATGTCAGCTCAAACCTATAATAAATATGGAAATATATATATGTGCCAGAGAGAAATTAATTCACTTAATAATTCACTTAATAGTTCCTTTTTATGAAATATAAATTTCCATAGTACCGAGGGCTGCCACTGGGAGCAGTAGGGAGGTCATTCCTGCAGGATCCCTGCCTGCAGGATCGCTGCCTGCAGGATCCTGCAGGCAGGACCTTCCCGCGACCCGCAGCCGTTAGTACTTGAAATAGTGTGCCCTCGTATGAAAAGGGTTGAAAACCAGTGCGCTAAGGGACTGACTCACAAGTCAGATTTACGAGCATACAATATTAAATTATGGTTGTTATCCCATTCTTGATTAAATTGAAAAACATTTTAAACACAGCACTGTACATTTTAAACACAGCACTGCAGTATTCTTACCTTTACTTAGTCAGGGAAAGCAATAAAGACGTTTTTTTTTAAAGCCAGTCTTTTTTAGAATACCAATCCGTTTCGCGTTATAGTCCGTCCTGGGAGGCCCGTGGTTTGAAATAATCCTCGCAGTTCTGGCGTTGGTCTCCATATATTTATGACTTTGACTGAAAGTCCAGTTTTGAAAAATGTCTTATCTTAGATATTACATCCTCCGTTTTCAGTTCAATGCGTTAGCACAAGAATGTTGTTGGTTGTTTTGTTTTGTTTTTCTTCTGAATTTACTCGTGTTGTGAACTATTCTCACTACCGCCCCCCATCTTTGAGGCAAAGGTACTGGCTGCCTCAAGGCCTGTATTTTCGCGCTGGCTGCAGGCACGCGCCGTCTGCACGCGCTCAATACAGTGTGTGAGTGGTGCACACGCTCACACGCACGCCCTGAGAGGCACTACCTGTCACTGCCTCAACTCTGTGATTCTCGTCTCTCTGTTGTTATTTGAACAAGAAATACAGCTATTTTGACTATGAAAATGATCAAAATATATAGGAAACACACCAAAATTACATTAAAAGCATAGACCACATGACAGATATTAATACTTATTTTTATTATATTCATTTTTAACATCTTATGGTGACAGCTGAGGAAACCATTTTGAGCCCTTTACCTCCCCTGATGGCTAGGTGAGGCACTGCCTCACCTGCCTCCTCTGACCGCACGTGCCTGCCATGATGCAAGCCACCGTGGGGCTATGGGTTCTATCAGCCACCCGCTTCGACCTCTATCCATGAATTGAATAGAACATAATCACAGGTAATCATACGATCGAATACAACGAGTAGAAGCAGATAACAGATACCCGCCGGGCAAGTAGATATTTTGTATTCATGGCATCCGTGGATCACGGCTACTACTAGTAGGGCGGGGCGAAGGAAGTTTTACTGATATGAGTTTTACTGTTATGGTTAGGGCTAGGTTAGGTTTAGGCATAAGTTCACTGAGGTTAAGTTTGTGGTAAAAGACTTCAATGTTTTGTATCTTACAACATTATGTATGAGTACAATACAGAGAATATTTGCATTCGCCATCTTTGTTGAAGGAGTCTATAGGTCTGAGATAAATAATCTTAATTATCTTTCATAGTGGTTTAAGCCCTGTGGAAATGTTGTATTCAGTTTTAAAATCCATTGTTTTTCTGCAAACTTCCTCTCTCCCTCTGTCCATGTTTGATTGGATTCTAATCCGCACACTTCCATTGCCTCAATCCCATGTCCCATAAAATGTTCTACTATTAGCGACCTCTCTTTGCCATTTTTTATGTTATATCTATGTTGGTTAAGTCTATCCGCTATTGTGTTTCTGGTTTCCCCTACATATTGTAACTTGCATTTGTTGCATGTGACTAGATAGACACAGTTTTTTGTGGCCGCTGTAATGTTTTGTTTTATCCCTATCATGATTTTCGTTGATCTATTCTTCACTAGTGGTTTGGGTTTAAAGTAATCTGGGCTTTTAGGGAGGGTTCTGTTTCTTCCTTTGAGTTTGCTGTGGACTAGGTAATCTTTTAAGTTTTTATTTTTTCTGTAGGCGGGTATTACTTTGTACCCCTCTAGTGGATCTTCAGCCCTTCTTGCAAAGTTTCTTTTGATCCTTAAGCTAGCTATTTTGCTTAATGTTGAATACGGTATGTGGTTACCAGAGCAATTTGGGGTCTTCCATCCCTCTCTTTCACCTCTCGAAAGGTGTCAAAGGTGTTTCTTAGAAAGGTCCTTGTGTACCCCCGTTGTTTTAGGGCATTAAATAGAGTTTTACATGCTAATTTAAAATCGCTTTGTTGTGTACAGATGCGACTGAACCTTAGCAGTTGTGATTTCACTATACCTCTGTATGTGTGTGGTGGGTGGAAGGATGTTTTATGTAAAAGTGCATGTGTGTCTGTTTCTTTAAAGTAAACTTTAAGATCCAGTTTCCCGCTTGTGCTAAAGTTTGGTCCTTTGAATACTGTAACATCTAGGAAATCAATTTTTTCTGTGCTTGTAGCGTATTTGATTGTAATTGATCTATGGTGTGTGTTTAATATATTAATGAATTCTTGGAACTCTTGTTCTGAATGAGTCCATGTTCCAAAAATGTCATCAAGGAACCTGAAATATTGTGTGGGTCTAAGTCTACACTTTTTTAGAGCTGTTTCCTCCCACAGAGCCATGTAGATGTTTGCATAGGAAGGAGCAAACCGTTTTCCCATAGCTGTACCCTTTGTTTGAAGGTAAAATTTATTGTTAAATTGAAAGTCATTCTTGGTCAGATTTAGATGTAGTAATTCTAGTAATTCTGCATCTGGGCGCTTACTGTCTGGATATTTTTTGAACATTTCCTTTACCGCCTGTAGTCCGGCGTCTGTCTCTATGTTTGTGTACAGACTGTCTATGTCAATGGAAAATAGAATTGCATTTTGCGGTACAGTTATGGCCTTGATTTTTTCAACAAAGTCATAAGTGTCCTTGATGTAGGATGGGTGTTTTATAGACAGAGGGTTTAGGAAATGCTCAATATATTCAGCAGAATGATAAGTCTCACTACCACAATCTGATACAATGGGTCTTCCTGGTGGGATCTCGTACGGTATAGTCCATGTGCTAGGATCTTTATGAATCTTTGGTAATAGATAAAAGATCCGTGCACGTGGGGTGTCCCGCCCTATTAGGTATTTAGCTTGTTTGTAGTTAATGTACTTTTTTTCTCTTAGTCTATCTATGATCTCCTTGGTTTCTATGGCTGTCTGATTATATATTGGTTGTGCTAATGGCCTGTAATGGTCAGGATTGTTGAGTTGTCTCTCTCCCTCCAGTAGGTATTGTTGCCTGTCCATTATGATAATTGAGCTCCCTTTGTCTGCTGGTTTAATGACTATGTCTTTGTTTCTAGCTAGTGTTCTTAAGGCTCTTACCTGTTCTATGTTGAGGTTGTCCTTTTCTTTGATGTGTCCTGGTAGCCTCTCCATTGTCTGTGTGTCTTCTTGGATTAATTGTTTCAGGTTCTGGGGGAGTGACTCTGCTGGAGGTTCCCAATTGGAACCTGGCTGAAATGGCGGAATTTCTCTTTCGTTTCCTGGTCCAAAATGGGAAGCTAATTTAAGTCTTCGGTGATAATCTGAGATATCTCTTCTTAGTTTGTTCTTCTGCTGTTTGTATATATCCAGGGTTGGGACAAATGATAGTCCTTTTTCCAGTAGATCTATCTGGTGTTGGTCTGGTCGAAAGTAGTTGGATAAATTAATTATGCTCTTGTTTGAATGCCCCGGCCTGTCTTGGTCTCTGGGGCTATTTAGTTTAAACTCAACATCCAGTTGTCTAGTATTGCTTGTGCGGTTTCCTTTGTCCAGTGTATGTTGTCCCGGCCTGTCCTGAAGTCCCGTTCATCCACTTTTGGTAGGTGGTTTTGTGTTTCTATTGCCTGGTTCAGGCTGTCCAGGTTTTGCTTTTCTTCTGCTCTGAGGTTTTCTGAGTAGTTGATCATTGGCACGTGCACCCGTGCGGTAGGGAATGTTTCTTGTGCTGCTAGGACCGCCGCTCTCATGGTCTTGCGTCCTGTTTCCACTGTCTGCTGTCCGCGGTTGTTAATTCCCACCGATAGAATACAGTGTGCCACTTTGTTGGTGTTTCCCGTCCTCTGTAGAAGCCTCTTCAGGTGGTCAAATTTCATGCCTGGGTAGCACTCAATCTGTAGGTCTTTTCTTGAAAATGCGGGAATGGCTCCCACATTGCTGTCCCCGATGATTAAAATCCTCTTCTTTGGTCGCAGTTTCCATACTACGTTCTTCCTGTTGGTGTTCTCATTTCTGTGTGGTATCTCCCAGGTGTCTGGTCTCTCTTCTCTTCTTTCCGTTCGTCCTCGTCTTGGTGTTAATTCGTCTGATGTGTGGTTTGGTGTGTCCTGGTCTTCTTCCGGAGTTGGGTCCTGTGTGGGTTGACTTCCTTGGCCCCTCATTGTCCTGGTCCGGCGTGTCCTCTGTGGGAGTGGCGTGGTTGACTGTGTGCTCTGGGTGGGGGCTGGGGTGATCTGGTCCGGGTCATCCTCTGTTCTCCTGGTTCTCCTGGCTCTCGTGGTCCTTTGTGGTGGCAGTTTCTGGGCTGGGGCCCTTAGCTCAGGAAAGTTGGCTTGTGTGAGAACCAGTGGTCCGGTTTCAACCGTTGGGTTGGTTGGTTCTGCGTTTCCAGTCCCTGTGGTAACGACAGTCGGGTAGAGGGTGGGGGGTGGGGGGGTGGGGGGAGGTGGGGTAGGGGGGGAGGTTCCCCTCCCCTCAACCTCTGTCTGTCTGCGTCTGTCTGTGTATAGTTCTGTTATAATTTTGTGGGCCTGGTCTAGTTCTGTCTGTTTCAATCGTTTGCCTAAATTTTTCCGGGCCCACTTGCTTGCTATATCGTAAATGTCCTCCCAGTCCCCTGTTAGGCAGTTGGACAATTCTTGTTTTGTTGTAGTCAGAAGTGTTGTGTAGTGTTCTTCTAAGATTAGCAGTGTTGTGTAGCACCAATTTCTAGCGTTCCCCTCCAGCATCAGGGTGGTGTGTTCTGTAGGCTGAGCCGGTTTAATTAGATTAATCAGTTCTAGTGTTTTCCTGGCTATGCTGGTTGGTGCTCTGTCAGAAGCAGTTACGTTCTGCAGATGATGCGTGGCTACGATAAGTTTGTTCATTATTCTAACTGTTTTCTGAAAGTGTGAGTGTGTGTGTTGACTTACCATACTCACCCGTGGATTCCTCTCCTGGTCGGTCCGTGGTCTGCAGTTGCTCCTCTGGGTCTGGGTCCGCTGGTTTCCTCTCTGATACATTGCAACGTTTCGGACTGTTTCGTCCTTCTTCAGGCAAGAGATTCTTCAAGAAGAATGATTTGTTACTCTCTGTCCCTGGTTTATATGTCCTTAGGGAAGGTGTGGGTTTCAATTGCCCTGGGCCACGCCTCTTGAGTTTCAGTGGATGGCTTAATGGCCCTTTGTCTCATTCTTGTCCCCTCAGATTGGTTGGGGGTGCAGTCTCCTGGTTCCATTGTTCTATTGTTTTCATTGAGAGGTTGTTTTTTGTGAGGAGTTGTCCTCTAGGAGAATATTTTTCCTTCTTTTCTTAAACATTTATTCATGTATATGTTATGTAAAAGTAGACTCTCTCTTCAATTTCAGAGGTACAAGCTGGTTAGGTTTGTGGTAAAAGACTTCAATGTTTTGTATCTTACAACATTATGTATGAGTACAATACAGAGAATGTTTGCATTCGCCATCTTTGTTGAAGGAGTCTATAGGTCTGAGATAAAGTTTAGGGTTGGGGTTAGGTGTAGGCATAGCCTAGTTTTACTGAGGTTATGTTTAGGGGTTAGGGTTAGACGGTGCTTTATGCAGTTAAACATAACTTCAGTAAAACCATGCTTCGCCCCAGCCGCGTAGCGTGCCTCGGACACCAGACTGGGCCAGTCTAACTCTATACTAACTCTATGTCTTTTGTTATTCTTCTTATATATTTGTATGAATGTAATGTTTGATGAAACGAACAAGGTTACCACCATTGTAAACAAGTGAAAGATTCTGGTTTGTCCATTACAGCTTTCCGTTTTGTAGGTATTGAGTTGTGCTTGTCTTTGATGTTCTATGTATGGCTGTAGTAGGGTGTAAGCCCAAGACAAATTTCCCTTGTGGACAATAAAGTTTACCTTGACCTTGACCTTGAGCTTAAATTGTGCCCCAACTCCCCTTTTGTATTTTGCCCTAGCAATGCTACGGCCATAAAAGGTTATAACAGTAATCAATAAGCCATGTGTGTGTCATGCTTATAAGAAGATGGCATAAAATTAAAGATGAGTAATAATACAACGTACAAGATAGCCCTGAACTTTTCATCTTACCGGTGTGTGTGTGTGTGTGTGTGTGTGTGTGTGTGTGTGTGTGTGTGTGTGTGTGTGTGTGTGTGTGTGCGTGTGCGTGTGCGTGTGTGTTCAAGGTTCAAGGTTTTTTATTTGTCACACCAGTGTATGTCGGGAAATCTACAGGGATGACATAACATGGCCAGCTTTTTCACTGGCACTGTGAAAAAGCTGGCCATGTTATGTCATCCCTCGAGATCTGTCTTGTGGCACTGAGTGTCACAATTGACAGACAAAAGACAACAGTATTGCAGCAAGGCAATAAAGTGCTAGCTAACTGAACATCGTAATTATAAAGTTAAGGTGCTAAACTATAATTACCTAAAAAGTGTAAAAGTGACAAGTAGTAAAAAAGCTAAACAGTGTGTGTGTGTGTGTGTGTGTGTGTGTGTGTGTGTGTGTGTGTGTGTGTGTGTGTGTGTGTGTGTGTGACTGTGTGTGTGTGTCAGATTATGTAACCTGGTCATAAAAAAGAGAGAGCAGGTACACAATAAAAACTCAACAAAAGTGGTCTTACCACATTCTGTGTGCCTGCCAGAGATGGCGACTCGAGTTAAAAGAATCGGAGTCGTTCCCCAAAGACTCCCAACGCGAATCTTGATGATTCATTACCATATTTTTAGACCCATTGCAATGAATGAAGTTTCCGAAAAAAGAATCCAGCAGCACAATTGCACAGCTCAAACTGAAGTGTTTGTCATACCATTTAACTAACAAGTCAGTGAAAACAGTGGCTCTACATAAGCCTTACAACCTAATTTAACTTTGCATTTGTTTAACATGTTTGTATGAGGATGCGACTGTCTGTGAGGGATTCTTTTTGAAAATTCGAGTTTGATGCGTGCTGTGGTGTGTTTCAGCAGCTGCTGATGGTGCCTTGTCAACACTGTGTAATTAATGATCACTTCACTGTTTTTGACATAAAGTTAATTTCCGTATATGTGATCCAGTGTGGCTGCAGTGCCTATGTTGCACTACCTGACTACAGACTTATTTGGTTACATGTGTATTGTGTAGTTGTAGTTTATGTTCCATCGTGCCGCATGGTTAAGTTCTCAAAAGAACAAATCTACAAGCTGTCAACGGGAATGCAACATGTTGACAGCTTGTATGGCCCGCGCGCGCGCACACACACACACACACACACACACACACACACACACACACACACACACACACACACACACACACACACACACACACACACACACACACACACACACACACACACATGCATTTGCACACAATTACATCCATGTCATACCATTGTATTATGTCTCTCTCTCTCAGCACCTCTTTTTCTCCTGTATTAACTCTATTACAATCTGGTGCTTCTGACCTAAGTGATATTATAAGTGCATATTTGGATATCTTTATTGTTTGATGAAATGAACAAGGTTGCTACCATTGTAAACAACTCACAGTTATTCGTTTTGTATTGAGTTGAGCTTGAATTGTACTGTAAATCTTCATCAATCAATCCTCTCCATGGGACAAAATCTCAAACTGTTAATGCAAACTTCAATCAATCAATCAGTCAGTCAAAAAGTGGATTTTGTCCCCCTCATTTTTTCCATGTCTTTTGGATTTTGCCCTGGCTACAATCATAAAAGGCTATAAGGCAATGCGCGCGCGCACACACACACACACACACACACACACACACACACACACACACACACACACACACACACACACATGCACATGATTATAACAAGAACACGTGAAAATAAAAAAGTAATAAATACAACGCAGAAGCCAACCCTGAACTTTGCCTCTTACCGGTATGTGTGTGTGTGTGTGTGTGTGTGTGTGTGTGTGTGTGTGTGTGTGTGTGTGTGTGTGTGTGTGTGTGTGTGTGTGTGTGTGTGTGTGTGTGTGTGTGTGTGTGTGTGTGTGTGTGTGCAATACAGATTATGTAACTTGGTGATAAAAAAGCAATTTATTAAGACACTTTGGTGAATACAGCCTCTATAATAATTAAGACCACCTTGTGTTCCTGATACTGTGACACTCTGAGAGGCTCAGCAGGTAAGGTGCGCTGGTGCACAGGTAAGAACTTTAAAGCAGGAACATTTATATATGTATTATTTGCATATAAAGGGATGGTTCACAAATTCAGCTTTTAGGTTGTATTAAATATTTGCCAATGGTTGAGACTGTAATTGATTGCATGAGTCCTGTGGTGCTCTCGTTTTGGTGAAATATTAAGTAGTACCTGTCAATGTTTGGGGACAGGGGGCAATACTTTAAAACTAAATTCACAACATTTGTGTTTTGTATTTCTTAACCCATTTAGGCCTGACCAAAGTTATATATATACTGTGGGGGGTTAAATATATACAGTTGGAGGGGGTACAGAGTTTTGTAAACAGTTTGTAAACAATATTTTTTAAACAAACAGTGGCAATTATTTGCCTCTACAAGACAATTGGTAGCACTTTTATTTAAGATTATGCAGAAAAGAAAGAAAACAAATAGATTTAAAGACTCTTTAAATGTAGCAGCTCTGTTTACAAGGGCAGGTTTAGATCAGACCGTATAGTTTTAAACTCACGTTGAGTGTGTGTAATTTGTGCCATACCGTATGTGTCTCTGATGTCTTGGTATAGTGCGCAGGAACTACGCAGGTAGTCAGAAAGTGAATCTCTGTTTCTACCACATTTTGTGTGCAGTAGGTTATCACATGGAATTGCTTTTTGGCCGTAGTGTTAGGGACACCAAAAATTAATTCTGTGCGATTCTGTGTCAAATAGGTCATCCAAAAGTGATCTCAATTAGTTTTAATGCAGGGCCTCAAGTTCCCCCACAAGTGATTTAAACTACTTAATATTTTACCAAAACCAGAGGAGAGTGTAATAAAGTTGCATCTACAGTCCACTATATCAACTACATTAAGTATTTCATACAACTTAAAAGGATCTTTGTCTAATACAAAAATGCCTTAATTTTGCTAACGGGGTGAGGTGGGGATATTTTAACTAGTGGAGCTGTAAACTGTTATTATGCACCTATAATACGGTTATATCAAATGCTATTCACTGTTATTTACTTGGATACATAATGAACATTATGGTATAGCCCATAGTTCCTAACCTACCCCCTCTCCAATAAACAATTTCCAGTAAACAATGTCAGAGTTCAACCCCACTGCAGCTCTTGCAGTGATTTGTGAGAAGAGTCTGGATCGACGCTGGGAGGTGATTGGTAAAGGAGGATTTGGTGAAGTCTTTAAGACAAGACATCTTCAGTGGAGATGGGATGTGGCCATTAAATGCTTATGTGCTGATGACGGGTAGGTGGAAAAGTTATGCCTACTAGCGTTGTACCTCTTTCAAGTTGTACCTTTTAAAGTGGTACAGTCTCTCATTTCTCAACGTTTTTGGAATAATCTCCAGAATCCTTTGGAAGCTTCTGGTGTAGCGATATCAAGCCAAATCGTAGATTCAGATCAGACTATTTGGGCTATATTTACCATCATTAGCATGGAATCATGGCCACCTTAATTGCAACACTGCAAGTTAATTAACCACAAGAAATATGCGTAGGCCTACAGGATATATAGTCTACACATCAGACCGTTGGCAGCTTGTAGATCTGTTCTTTTGAGGCAAACTAAACGTGTCACATGCCATGTTTATGGTGCCTGCATGCAGGAATACAGTAAATGGCTCGCATTGTCATTATTTGTACAGCATTGTACAGCATTTTGTACAGCATACAGAAATCTGAATAACTCTCCACAAGTTTGTTGTGCAGTCAAATTCATAAAGGCCAAAACAGGTGTTGACCAAAAGATATTTATCAGCAAGCAGTAGCATTGGTAACAATAAAATAGGATCAAAGAGGATGAAAGTGTCCGAACAAATAAAGGACTTGACAATACATTCATTCTGTTAATGGACGTGTGTGTGTGTGTGTGTGTGTGTGTGTGTGTGTGTGTGTGTGTGTGTGTGTCTGTGTGTGTGTGTGTGTGTGTGTGTGTGTGTGTGTGTGTGTGTGTGTGTGTGTGTGTGTGTGTGTGTGTGTGTGTGTGTGTGTGTGTGTGTGTGTGTGTCTGTGTGTGTGTCTGTGTGTGTGTCTGTGTGTGTGTGTGGGGCAGACCAAGATGAATTAAGGTCATACTCAGATAAAGTGACATGTATCTCATGTTCTCAGATCATTATCAGATGAGATTTTGCTTCGTGAAGCTGAGCTTATGCGAAGAGCAGAGAGCCCCTATGTCATCAAGGTCCTTGGGGTCTTCAGGGGCAGACCCCCTTCCACTCAGGAACAAGGTCTGCCTGCTCCAACCGTTGGTCTGGTCATGGAGCTGATGGAAGGAGGATCCCTTGACGGCTTGCAGGTCAGCTTTTTGATGGCCGCTCAACGTGGCTTTTGAAGATTTTGTGTGGCAGCCAAGTCTATATGGACTTTACGGTTTGATTGGAACACTTATGTCCAGACCAAACAGGCAGTTGAAAACAAGCATCATACCCCCCTCATAACACCCACCCCACCCACCACCATCTCTCCATTCACCCAAAACCCCAGCAATTGCTGCCTTAAAGGAGAATTCCACACCAAAACACAATGGACCTCAATCTACCTTGATTCCTGTGACATGATACATAATGTCCTTGATTTTTGTCACAGATGTCCCATTTTCTACATTTCACCATGAGGTCCCCGTCCCCACGACGATGTTGGGAACAGTTAACATGGCCGCAGGTTGTCTTTATTCTACTGCGGGTATTTCTGTAACGCCAAACTTTTTTTTCTCCCACACACATCACATTTTAATAGTATACTGATAAACACGCTTGAATTTTACGTCACTCTGGGACAGCCTTTACTTGTAATCCCAGAGGTAATCTATTCCTCCTCCTCTCCTCCCCTCCTTTTTGCCCACTCATATTTGGAAAAGACAGGCATCCCCAATATATTGAGTTGTGGCGCACACGCCGGTAGAAACTCCTGTCCCACAGGTGCCACCTGAGTTTTTAAAGGGGTACTCCACTTTCAAAAAAACATTTGGTAAATTTATGGTCTACTCAGCCTCATGTGAACACACCAGACAGTTTATAAGTTACTCCATTCAGTATTTAGATATTTGATGTTCATTTTAGCACCTCCAGCTCCTTCCCATACAAACCCATTATAACTTAAAACTCCATTTTAACCATGACAGATTATTCAAAAACTACCAATCTTTTTTCTGCTGACTGACATTGTCCTCCTAATACGTGAGAGGGTCGTGGAATTTCATTTACAGTTTTTATTTATTTTTAAAATATTGTTTTGGAAAATGTAGCCACCTCCATATTTGGGTATGCCCACCCAAATGAATAAAACAATATTTTAAAAATAAATTAAAACTGTAAATTTGCATTCGTCATCTTTGTTGAAAAAGAGTCTATCTACACTGTATGTCTGAGATAACTAATAATTACTTATCTTTCATATTGGTTTAAACCCTGTAGAAATGTTGTATTGAATTTTAAAATCCATTGTTTTTCTGCAAACTTCCTCTCTCCCTCTGTCCATGTTTTGTCGGATTCTAGTCCACACACCTCCATCGCCCCAATTCCATGTCCCATAAAATGTTGCACTATTAGCGATATCTCCTTGGCATTTTTGGAGTCATGAAAGCGACTCCCAATAGACAGGTTTCAGGAAATAACACAGGAAGGAAAGGGAATTCTCCATGGCTTATATGGGAATTGGTAGGCGATTCCTTATGGTAATTAGGATGCATGCTAAAGAGGATGGGTGGGGCGTCTACCTATGCTAATTTGAAGTAACTGGATTCAAGGATTTGAAGTTCCGTCAGATTTTCAATCTGACCAAACTGCTCTTTACAATCCATACTTAAACATACAGTATATGTTTAAGTCTGGCTCACTAGACAAGGCTAAACTCACAGGGGACTCACAGACAGAGGCCGGATTAAATCTGTTTTGTAGGTTATTCCAAGAACAGGGTTGAAAAAACACAAAGCAATTTACCATTTAAGTCTTTGAATATACACTATGCATTTGATTGCGAATAGTTTTGTTTCTTGTTTGACCCCTCCCCCAACACCAGCAAAAACTGAAGGACATGGTACCCTGGGCTCTGGCGGTTCGACTGGCTCACCAAGTGGCTCTGGGCATCAATTTCCTTCATAGTCTGGATCCTCCCATGATCCACCGTGACCTGAAGCCCGGCAATGTGCTGCTCGATTCAAGTCTGAATGCCAAGGTGAGGGTACACATAAATGTCAAGTTGAGTGTCAAGAAATGTCAATCTAAAGAAAATCAGAGGTGAAACTACGAAGAAATGACAAAATATGTTAAAAATATGAAAATACCGGTAATATGATGAAAAGTAGATTAGACAAAACTGTCATATGTAGGCTATAAACAATAGCTGGGACTTATGCACTAATTATACAAATGTATTGATGAATAAAGACAAGATAAAACCTGTCTTCATTTTAATTCACAAACGATATAGTACAAATCAGCCATAGAAACATGGAAGATTGATCTTGAGAAATACATCATGTAATTGTGGGAGCAGGGCAGGGTTCTTGAAGACTCACATTGTATTGTCAGTAGCTTGAACCCACACACACTCTTTTGTTCCTAAATCTGGCATCTACTTACTGAGCTTGTTGTTGTTAACAACAAAACAACTCATAGGCACCAGTAAGCAATACTGTATGAACAATATGCCCAAATAAGCCTTCCAAGGGTGGAGCTTACTGGTCAAAGTTACACGTATTCCCCATGAGTCAAGGAGCATGTGGAGCATGTCAAAAATCCAGTCAGAAAATCCCATATTAGCATTTCCTAAACTGTTCAAAATGGTGGAAACTCTGAAGGTGGAGCTTACCGGTCAAATAAGTGACATTCCCCTATATTTGCCCTGCTATTAAAGGTTGGCCCAGAAATAATATCTATGACCCAGTAGGAATACAACCTTTTTGCTTGCTATTATGTTTGGTGGGGCAGTCAGGCCATTTAGGGGGGCATTGCCGCCCTGTACCTATATCTATGCTTAGATCGCCCCGTATGCAAGATGCCCTGTAGATCTTTGGTGTACTGTACTTGGTTCAGTTGGTTAAACTATAGTGGAAATTGGTTAGGTAGGTAGATTAGCTGAATTATACGACTAACCCGCCTCTCTCTTTCTCTCTTGTCCAGATCACTGATTTTGGCCTCGCCAAGTTTGCCACAAATGCGACGTTAAGTTATCTCAAGGGGGCAGGGACACCGCTCTTCATGCCTCCAGAGGCCCTTCGCCCGACGTACAGAAGTGCATGCTCCTTTGATGTCTATAGGTATCCATCATGATCTGCATGCTTCTTTGATTTCTTCTATACAACATTCCATTGGCATTGGGGACTGTGCATAAGTCTGACATCCCATTAGTCCAATCCGATGCGGCCAGATAAGACTGAGACTATAGGGTTAGCAACCTATGTGGCCGGTTAAGACGGTTAGGGTTTGGGATAGTGTTAGCATAGAATGATCCAGAAATGATGGGCCTCTGTGCCGCCACCAGCCAAAGCCCCCCGTACTTTATCAGCTTTTTATCTTTCTATTGCGGCGTGCACACACGCATATCAATTATGACAAATAGACCTGTGATATTCAGCTGTACTTCAGCAGGATTTAGGTTCAAGGTTCAAGGTTCTTTATTGTCAGGACATATACAGGGATGAAATAACGTTTCCATTGTACCCCAGTGCAATAAGACAAAAGACAGTGCAAGAAAAAGGACAAAAAACAAACAATACAAGAAACAGTAAGTGACGTAGTGCAACAGACTAGAGCAGTAAAGTGCAACTGTAACAGCATAAATTGGTGTGAATTTACAGCAAGGGATTGCTTAAAACTAAACAGACAAAATAACTACAAATAAATGCAACTAACAGTTTGAACACTTGCAGTAATGTACCATATCATGTTGGTTTAGGACTTTTAGGGTTATTTTATGGACACAAATGAATAAGCATAAACAGTAACAAGAACCGTTTGCACTACTGTTAGTCACTGACACCCCTTTTTTGGAGGGGGGGGGGGGGGGGGTCGGAACAATGACCCAATAACCTTAATAACTCCAATAACAGCCACATTTGTCTTAATATTCAGCAGCAGATGAGCTAGTAAACCATGTTTCCGCAAGCCACTGATGTTTAAATGGGGGCTGCGACCCATTTATCCATCTATACCTTTATTGACCTAAATGTGGAAAATTCTCTTTTACCGTAAATTTTCTATGTGTCAATGCATGGGCTTAGCCGGTATGAAACGCCAACATGACTACAACTGACTACAATTCTGTGTGCCACTGTGGGAATATCCGACATAATCATTATTACTTGCGTAAGCCGAGAGATCACAAGTTAGGCAATTCACAGACGACGGTCGTCGACCTGCTTATGCACAACGCACAAGTTTGCATTCTACCGGGTGCTAGCTAGTTGACTATAATTCTGCTTAGCTTTTATGATTAGCTGTAGAGTTCAATAGTCATGTTGATATTTCTGTAAGATATATGTAGCTTCTGTGCAAATGCACATTGGATGGCAACAACAACATATGCTTGGAGGTTAAATAAAGTTGCTATAATTATAATTATTTCATTTTATTTGGAAAACTAACAAATTGATGCTGTGAATTAGTTGCTATTGCAATGTGGTAATGATATGTAAAGTAATTACTGATGAATGCCTCTCTTTATTGTAGTTATGCCATACTCCTGTGGACCATTTTAAGTAAGTAACTACTGTACGTCTCTCTTCCTCTCTTCCTCTGGCAGCAAATCTAGCCTGAATGTGACCTGAATCCGATCTGTGTCACTTAAAAAATCCAATTTGCTTAAATGCATCTAAATCCAGACAGGTCACATGGAATACTATTTTTTCAAGTGACCTGGGCCACATTCAAATGTGGTTTCCAATCGGATATAGATCGGATCTGAGCTGATCTGACCACAGTCTGAATGTCACGGCCACATGAAGTGGCCCAGGTCACATATCAAACTGTCAAAACGTCACTCACAGCGCGATTCATACACTGTGGTGTGACAGCACGACTATTGTCATTTCAAGTAGTCTAAACAAACGAGAGAAAAACAAACAAATGAAAGGGCTTATTACACTGCTACTAAATTAATACATACATTTATCCAAAAATAACAACAAAACAATGTACCAGTATGTTCTTGCTTACAGTAGTGACAGTGTAATTCATGTCAGGGGCGGCTGTCCATAAAGTGCAGTTCTCCTCGAAAAAAAGGATGTGTTGGTCAAAAAGAATCTACACTGTAGTTTTGTATTATTGCATCATCAATTTCCCTCTTCCCTATTCCAAAAAGGAACAACATTTAGCTGTAAATGTTGTAGTGTGATTGTTTCAATGCATAACAATAAACACATAGACTGAGTCTTCAGCCTCATAGATTCCACATAGAATGTTTTATTTAACAACAAGTTTTAAAATAAGTGTAATATTACTAAGATATCTTAGTATCTCCCTCAGCTCATAGACGCGGCGCTCTCTTTGATGTCCAAAAAGGAGAACGACCACCACTAGACGCTCTTAAAAGAATGAAATTTCCAGGACTGGATGAGCTGATCAATCTCATGGAGAGCTGCTGGCACCAATTTGTCAGTCAAAGACCAGCCTTTACAGGTGAGAATTTGAGACTACCAAAACCCACTTTTACAGGTGACTCAGGTGAGAACATAATGCTGCATTCACACAAGTGATTACAAAGATTGACTGAAGTATGTATTTAATTACACTTTGAAGAATAGTGATGATGCATGTGGAATATGCTTTTATAAAGCAAGAGTTTAACTGCTACTTGGAGTTTAGCCATGGGAACAGCAAATTAGAGTATAATCAATACTGTAAGCCTATGTGGTTTGTTTTAAAAGATAACCTAGCTTCACCAGGCAATTGGGCAAATTACTTTGTTTTTCTAATGAATTAGTTATATTATTAGTTATATATATTACTTATTAATTATTATCTCCATTTTAAAGTACTGTGTGGACAAGTGTAATATTAATATTGCTATTACATATTACTTGAACAAAGTATAAGTTCCACACACCGTTTCTTGCTGTTGTAACTCAGTTTTTATTCAAAGACAAACATTTCGCTTCACCTGGACCTTCCTCAAGAGTGTCTTACAATAATGTTTGTTGTGTGCTCTAGACACAATGAATTACATTTTCTCCAGAAACAGGTTGTATAAAACATAAATGAACATCAAATTTTCCCAAATATGACCCACCCTGATAGAAAATCAACAAAACATTTGTCTCCAAAATGTTTGTGTTTATGCAAACACTCAATGAAGTGTGTGTGTGTGTGTGTGTGTGTGTGTGTGTGTGTGTGTGTGTGTGTGTGTGTGTGTGTGTGTGTGTGTGTGTGTGTGTGTGCGTGCATGCATGCATTGCGTGTGTGTGGTTCCCAGCAATCACTGCTGTGACAGAACGCCTGTATGAGAAGCACAAGGGTGCCATCCCTGATGCCATCTTCCGAGTGCAGAAGAAACTGGTAATGATTATCACTGGTACTGATCCGGCCATGCAGCAATGTGACATAAGTATAATTATAGACCTAATGATACAGTAAGACGCCCTCAGGGCGAGAAGTAACCTCGCCATGAAGATCATGTGCACACATCCGCCTGAGTGGCAGCAGACTGCTGGGCAAGTGCTAGCACTTTGGCATGGAGGGTCAGATCGACATAATCAATGCATTGGCCATTGATATGGGCATTCCCGTATGTCCTTAATTTATGAATTATGACTTATAATTTATGAATGTCCCAACTCAGGAGGTGTGATGTAAAGACTGAGAGGCTTGCAGGTTTGCATCTGTTGTAATCAGTATATCTGACCGCTTCTATTGACTGTAACTAATACTGACTTTACTGTCCTACAGCAGAAATTGGTAATCATTATTGCATTAGCCATCGTACATGATACAGCCAAAAGTCAATCTTCATTCTTCAGTAGAACTCATGTTCATGATATGATGATATTCAACAGAAATCATGATGTAAATGATGGTATTAAATAGAAACCATATGAAATTATTATATTCAATAGAACTCATAATGGCTTTAATATGGTTGTGTTTTAACAGGGTGCTGCTCCAAAGAATGCACACGGTGAGATTTGTTTTGACAAGTTGTTGTTTTATAATTAAGACAAAAATAGAGAGAAAAAAACAGCCACATTTCGCATATCCATCCAATGTGTGTGTGTGTGTGTGTGTGTGTGTGTGTGTGTGTGTGTGTGTGTGTGTGTGTGTGTGTGTGTGTGTGTGTGTGTGCACGCGCTCGCGCATGTGCGTGCGTTTAGATCCGAGAGCTGACATTGAGAAAGTAAAGCCTGCATCCCCAAAGCCAGATGAGCAAGGTGAGTCATTTTTTTATCTACAGTATGTTTCATACAATAGAGTACATTCACCCAGATTTATGGTTATGAAACAAGGTTTTAGAGAGTTGTGTTTACTCAGTGTTAGAGAGTACATTTATGTGTTAGAGAGTCAGGGCTTGACACTAACACTTGCCCGCTTGCCCGGGGCAATTAAAAAAAATGGTGGGGCAAGTGAAGTTGCACACTTGCCCGATCGGGCAACCAGGTAGCAGTACCTGGTTGCCCGATCGGGCAAGTGTGCAACTTAGTGCACTATAACACAACACAAGATAAATTTGTCCTGAAGGCAGTCATTGCACTCTGCCTCTGTGTCTTTCCCTGCTTTCTAGCTATCTCTACCTATCTCTCTCCCAGGTTCATTTGGTTCCAAACTATCATTTTGCTGGGGTCAGGGACCACTGGGTCTGTGACCACTATGGGCTAATTAAGATGATGAATTTTAACTCTTGAGAGTGTAAAAATGAAACCAAATGGACCCGCAAGGGTCCATTTGGTTTCATTTTTATGTTCTCAAGAGTTACATCTGGTTAACCAACTTAGCTGGGGACCACCTGGAACCCTGGAAAATGTAAAACTTACAATATATTTTTGGGGGCAAGTGACCATGACCTGAGGGCAAGTAGAATCTGACTTGCACTTGCCCAATGGGCAAGTCCCTCGGAGACCTTAATGTCAACCCCTGAGAGTACATTTGCCCAGTGTGTGTTAGAGAGTACATTTACCCAGTTGTTAAAGAGTACATTTGTCCAGTTGTTAGAGTACATTTACCCAGTGTCAGAGAGAAATTAAGTTTGATTAGAAATGATCAGTAATGAGTACAATGCAATGCAAACTCACATGGGATGCCTAGGAATAGGATGTGAGTCCATCAGTGCTTAGTAATTATTACTGAAGTAGTATATTTCTTCTGTTGATGGTTCATTAATGTATAAATATCATGTCAATGTCATTGCAGCTCGGGTGCGTGATCGGATGGCATTTTTTGAGAAACCGAGAGGTGAGTCAAATTCAATTAACGATTTAATGTGTTAAAATGAGATGAAGCACAAGTACAATGATAAAACAATAGGCAAAAAAGGTGTGAGGTTATCTTGCATTTTATAATTGCTGAGATGCATGGTGAGACACAAACTCACAAAGTGCAGCTGAGTGTCTCTAACGCCTCTACATTATAAAAAACAGTAGTGTCTATCCATAGCACCTAGAGACAATGCAGAAGCAAGCTCACCACAATAGCCGCTGCGGGTGATGGTGGCCACAATGGTGTATCTATAGTATATAGCTGCACCATATATATACATAGCTTGTGCATCACATTCACCCATTCACACACATGCATACACCTATGGCCGTGGAAACCCTGCAAGGTATACATACTAGCGCATCAGGAGCAATTAGGGGTTCAGTGTCTTGCTCAAGGACACTTGAGCAAGACTCAAGTGTCAACTCAAGTGACAACTAACTCTGCGGGAGCCCGGGATCGAACCGGCGACCTTGTGGTTACCATCTGGTGACTCTACCCCTGGGCCACTGCCGCCCTCCATAGTCTCTGGTCCTATCTGTGAGATATTCCAGTTTAGTTAGCCTTGCTTTGTTGTGGAATGCAGCAGCCAATTTGTGGTAGTTATGCTCAGACAAGAAATCATGGATAGCGTTGCAGAGTTCAACAGCACAGGTCAGTACAGCACCGCGGCCATAGCCACCACACCTCTAAATGGTACAAGAGAGAAGTTTGCTCACTCCCTAAGCCTGCACAAAATTAATGTTTGAAACAAAACAGAAATGTATTCAACACATTTTGTTTGATTACGTCAACTGTCTTCACAACGGTATTGCACACACTGCTTAGCTCCAGGCTTAGTTCTTCTCAAGTGAGGGACTCACAATGAATCATAGTGTGTCCATATTATGTCCAGTGAGTCTTTTCTCGTGTCCATTAGCATACCAGTCAAGCTCCCACTCATGGCTCTGGCCCCATCGCTACACAATGTGACACACTTTTCAAAGGGAATGTTATTATCCTTGAAAAATCATGAATAGCCTTGAATATCTTCGCATTCGTTGTGCGCCCTGGTAGGTGTATACGAAAAGAAACTCTTCATCTCTAGAAACATTTTAAAATGAAGTCACTGCCCCTAAATGTAGAGAAATGGTTTCCAGCATACTAGTATAATACTAGTATAGTGTTCATTTAACAGGGTTAAATATTATCAACAGAAATGTCATTGCAGATCAGCAGATGCGTGATCAGAGAGATGAGAAACTAAACCCCCGCCCTAAGCATCGGCCAGGTGAGTCAGATGGAATGTGTTGATCCATGTCTCATACAAGGATCAACGTGTGTGTGTGTGTGTGTGTGTGTGTGTGTGTGTGTGTGTGTGTGTGTGTGTGTGTGTGTGTGTGTGTGTGTGTGTGTGTGTGTGTGTGTGTGTGTGTGTGTGTGAATACACTACAAAGACAAGATATTTAATGTTCAAATTGAAACTTTATTGTTCTTGTGCAAATATTTGCTCATTTTGAATTTGATCCCTGCAACACGTTTCAAAAAAGTTGGGATGGGGTATTTTTTACCACTGTTACATAACCTTTCCTCCTAAAAACACTCAATAAACGTTTGGGAACTGAGGACACTAATTTTTGAAGGTTTGTAGATGGAATTCTTTACCATTCTTGCTTACTTGACTTCTTGCTTACTTGACTTAAATTGTTCAACATTTTGAGGTCTCGAATGGCTTAATTTGTGCTTTATAATGTGCCATACACTTTCAATTGGTGACGGCCTGGACTGCAGGCTGGTCAGTCTGGTACATTTTACTATTTTAATATGAAGTCTTGCTGTTGTAACACGTGCAGAAGGTGCGGCTTGGCATTGTCTTGGTGAAATAATCAGGGATGTCCCAGCATACTAGTATAATACTAGTATAGTGTTCATTTAACAGGGTTAAATATTATCAACAGAAATGTCATTGCAGATCAGCAGATGCGTGATCAGAGAGATGAGAAACTAAACCCCCGCCCTAAGCATCGGCCAGGTGAGTCAGATGGAATGTGTTGATCCATGTCTCATACAAGGATCAACGTGTGTGTGTGTGTGTGTGTGTGTGTGTGTGTGTGTGTGTGTGTGTGTGTGTGTGTGGGTGTGTGTGTGTGGAGGGGGGGTGCACAGCAGTCTCTCAGAAACAACTCTAATGCGTGAGGTCAATCTTGTGGTACCTTTAGAACTTTAAATGAAGGTAATAATTAATAATATATAAGAACAATAAAGGGTAACATTGAAGGTCACCTTAATGCATTATAAGCCCATTTATAATGCATTATAATAAATTTATAATGCATTATAAATTTAATAATGAATTTTTATAAATGTCCATAACTAGAGATGGCAGATATTATCGGCCCTCCGATATTATCGGCCGATAAAAGCTTTCAAATTTCATATCGGAAAATATCGGTATCGGTATTTACAAACTGGAAATTATGACTATTTACAGAGATGTAGACTCAGCGCTACGGTCATGTTTATACCATTACTTTTGTACTTTACTGAAGTAGGCTACATGTTGAATTTATAGTTGTATGGAGTATTTCTAGGCTATAACATGAATTCGTATTTATACTTAATGTTTATTTATATTAAATATTTGTATAGTAATAGTTTCTGTTATTTTTCCACCACTGGAGGCCGCATATATCGGTATCGGTTGATATCGGTATCGGGAATTAGTAGTTGGATAATATCGGGATATCGGATATCGGTAAAAAAGTCAATATCGGCCATCTCTATCCATAACCATGTATAACCCCTCATAACTACATTTATACAACCCCAATTCCAAAATAGTTGGGTAAATAAAAATGGAATACAATGATTTACAAATCATCAACCTATATTTAGTTGAATACACTACAAAGACAAGATATTTAATGTTCAAACTGATAAACTGTTTTTGTGCAAATATTTGCTCATTTTGAATTTGATCCCTGCAACACGTTTCAAAAAAGTTGGGACACAGTAGTATCTTTACTACTGTGTTAAATAACCATTCCTTCTAAAAACACTCAATACATGTTTGGGAACTGAGGACACTAATTTTTGAAGGTTTGTAGATGTAATTCTTTACCATTCTTGCTTACTTGACTTCTTACCTGACTTAAATTGTTCAACATTTCGGGGTCTCGAATGTCTTAATTTGTGCTTTATAATGCGCCATACACTTTCAATTGGCAGGTCAGACTGGTAGTTGTACTATTTTATTATGAAGTCTTGCTGTTGTAACACGTGCAGAATGTGCATCACTGATGCTGAGGATCACAGAGGATACATCCCAGTTGCATCCATGCGATGTATCTTTAAGCTTTAGTTTCTATTTATAGTGACCACCGGAGAGACGGGTGACAGCCGGAATGTAGACGGCACTCGAGTGAGCAGTATGGGTTAGCGCCCTAGCCTGTGTCCTCCGTGAGGAGGAAGCCCAACAACCCTTTGTGAGGCCGTTAGGAGGGCCATTATGATTCACTGCTCCTGAATGCCCGGTGCTGGGAGTCTGGTGCAACGCACAGGTCCTGTGCCTGGTGAGAGCAGGAGCGGACCTGGTGAGACATAGGAGGGGTCTGGACAGGAGTCAACTCACAGAGCCTAATCCTTCCAGGTGCCAGAGTATGGTGTCTCCCAGTACCGGCACAGTAGTTCTGGAGCAGTGAATTGTGTGGCCTTGGGTCTTTCCCTAGTGGACTGACCGAGAGTAGCTACTGGGAGTCTGGGACGTACTGTAAGTCGGGACTTGATTGGTATGATGTTGCGAGACCCGAAACCCCGATGACCTTGGGATCATCGGGTGTGTGTTTAGTTAACAACTAGTACGTCCCAGTTGCATCCATGCGATGTATCTTTCAGCGGCTTGGCATTGGTGATATAATCAGGGATGTCCCTAAAATAGGCACTGTTTGGATGGCAGCATGTGTTCCGAACTTGCTCCAAAACCTGGATATGCCTTTCAGCATTGATGGTGGCTGTCACAGATGTGTAAGTTGCCCATGGCCACTAACACCCCCCCCCCCATGCCATCGCAGATGCTGCTTTTGTTGTTGTTTTCAGGTGCAGTTTGTGGGATTGGAGACTATTATTATTCCAATAAACTGGATTCAGTTGTAAAAAAGAGCTCGCTAAACAGATTATGTTTTACATCTCTATTTTTTCAAATGTGGGAGTTGAAAGTAATAACTTAATATTTAATATATTACACTTCGATTCCAGCAATAAGTAAAGTAATGATATTACTTAATCTAAGGGATAACGAGTAAAGTAAAGAAGTTACTTTCCTAAGTAATATTGACCAACACTGATTATGACTAGCAGTTATAATACTGTTGTAAGTGCCCTCGGATTGAAAAGAAGGTGGATGGTCTCAACGGGTGGTCTTTACAGCCTTTATTTCCTCCAGCAGGTATATTGATCACCGTGAAAACTATCAATACAAAAAAAACAATAAATAAATCTCATGATTGTAGCAATTCAGCAATTCATAGTTTCAATAATCCATACATCAATACATAATCAAATCATCATTTGTCACCAAATTGCAAAGTTAAGGTTGAGATAAATACAGTGTACATAGAATAGTTCAATTCATTTTAGATCAAGACCAATAATACAAAACCCATAATTACAATAAACATGGTAGGCCAAAGAGCCATTAAATGCAATAAACCAAACAAATAACAGAAACCAAATTAACAAAAGTACCTCTCTCCGCCATCCGAGACACTACTCAAACTCAGGCTTCATACATCAGGACCCATCAAACGCATCTCAGTGTTGTCAATATGTTTGTAAATACTGCCTCAGGGCAGTCGCTGTGGGATGTGAATGATATAACCAAATCAGTCACCAAAGCCACAATAATGCCCAACTATTTAGAATTCAAAAGACAGTTTATAAACTTTCAAACAACGTACCGTGCTGCACTGCAACAAACACACGCTGCTGCTCCGTGTCTCTCTCTCTCTGAGTGTGGGGTGTGTGCGTGTGAAGCTAACCTGGCTAAGTTATGGCTGGATTGATAGCGGAAGTGTCTTAGCGGAAGTTTCAAAATAAAAGTAACCCAAACATACAGAAACATTTCAAAGTAAAGTCGGCCCAAGAAAAGGAAATTAACTTCAAAAGAAAATAAATATCCATGACATTAAACAGCAACTGCCCCCTGGCAGTTACACTCCCCCCAATCATGGGGTGGACAATTCAGGTTTGACTTGGACACAACATGATTCAAGTTATTTACAAGGCCCATGAGGTTTCAGAGGATAAATTCTTTAATTTGCCTTTCGGTGACAGGAAATCTAAGGGAGACGTGTTGCTTAGAATGGGTTTTTTAAATACAAGATTTTGATACGAGTCTTCATTTCCACCTCGATCGACTACTTCTGTGTGGTGGATATGTTCAGGGTGGTCGATTGCTACGGCCTCCACTCTCTTTATATATAAGTCCTGATTCTGTTTCTCTGGGGTCTTAGGATGCAGCACTGACCCCTGCTGGATCTGCATCTTCAGGCCGTCTTGATTCAGACTTCGTTCCTCAATCTCCCGCTCTAGCTGTAAGTTCAGGTTCATCACCTTTTCAGAGAGCGCATCCTTGATTTGCTTTAGTTTGTCCAGTTTATCCTGGGTCCGCTTGTAGTCAGAGCCCAGCATGGAGTGGTCTCTCTGTAGTTGCAGCAGTTTGTTCTCTACTTGCTTCTTGGAGTTGCGCTCCTCCTGAAGGCTGTGCTCCATGTCTTTCAACGCTCTGGACTTGGTTTCCACAGTGGACCTGTAGATATTGCCTTCAGACAGCTTAGCTTTGGTGGCTTGGTGTTCTGCCTGCTCCCGTTCCAGACTCTGCTGGAAAATCTTCAGCTTGACCGCCAGGTCGGACTTATACTGCTCAAGGTCAGTGAGCTTCTTATTTAGTTGTTTATTCTGAGAATCGAGCTTAGTGATGGTCTCTTTCCCCAGACTGAGATCATGTGTCCCGGCCTCTATGTGGTTAGGTTGAGACTGTAGCTCTCTCCGGCACTTCTGGTTCCTCTGCTGATCAAGATGTGAATTTGATCCTACTATACTCCAACCTAATATAGTTCTTTGAGCAAAAGGATCACCATCATCCCCACTGATGACCTCTAGGGGTGTCAATGCTACTGGGCAGTTGTTTCCTATCAGTAGTCCCACCTTACAGTCCTGCAGGGGTGGTATCTTGTTTGCCAGCTGTTTGAGATGAGGCCATTGAAGAGCAGTACTTTTGGTGGGAATATAAGACTTGTTTACAGGAATCAAGTTGCGAGTATAGGCATCGTCAATATTTATCTGCTTGTCAGAGTGCATAGCTCTAACTTGAAGTCCTCTGACATGCTTACTTGCAGTAACCGTATTAATGGCTGTCATGGTGCTGAGCCTCAATTGTACGGGATGAGCGTCTACTCTCAGCTCCTCAAGCAGATCTTCCAAAATAAATGTAGAGTCGCTCTGAGCATCAAGCAAGGCATATGTTAGAACCTCTCTATGTGGATGCTTTGAAGAGGACAGAAAAACGGGCACGATGCTTGAGGTGGCAGAAGCATGTTGGAAAACTGTGTGTGCCATTGCATCATGGATTTCCTGATCCATAGAATCCTCTGTGGAAGTGGACGACTGTGATGTTTCTCCCCCCGGTTTACTCTCCCGGGCAACGTGCAGGCAGGTAGGATGTTGTCGGTTGCATACCCTACAAGTATGTCTCTTCAAGCATTCTTTGCTGCCATGTCCTCTTCTTAGACATCCAAAACATAAATTATTTTCAAAAATGTATGCCTTCTTATCTTCAATTGGCTTATCTGCAAACACTGGACAGGTGGCGATGCCGTGCGCTTCCTTGGTACAGATAGGACAGATGTATGGAGGTTTGGACTTCGGCTCATAATTCTGGGTGCTGGTCTGAAAAGTCCTGGCTCTCCTTAGTGTTTTATCATCTGTAGGCCGGGGATGCACTACAAAAGGGGAGGCAATAGGGTTGCAGACAATATTTGCTTCTGTCTGAATGTACCGAGCAAAACATGAGAAGTTTGGGTAGTCCCCAGTTTCATCCAACTCCTTCACAACAATTCTACTCCATCCGCGTACAAGCCATTCTGGTAGTTTTTGTAGCATTTTATGGTTTTCTTCACAGTCATTCAAAATCGATAGACCCTTGATATGTGGCATGGCCTCAACACAGCTTTGTAAGAAATCTGAAAATGCTCTGAGGGCGAACGGATCCTTTGTGCTGACATTGGGCCATTTCATCAATTTATCCCGGAAGGCCTTCTGTAAAACAAAGTGATTCCCATATCTTTCTTGCAAAACTGTCCAAGCTCCCTGGTACGCATCCCTTGAATCCCTATAAAAGAAGCCTTCCACCGCCCGGAGGGCCTCCCCCGCTAGATAACGTTTTAAATAAAATATCTTTTCGCTTGGTGGTATTGGCTGCCGGTCAATTAATGCCATAAAGGACATTCTCCAGTCCATGAATTCAAGTGGTTCACCAGAAAAGATTGTTGGTTCTGGGGTGGGGAGGCGATTTATGCTAAAAGAGCTTATGAGTGATTGGGTGAGGCGATCGGTATCCAAAGTAGTTGCTGTATTAAGTGGTTGGGATGTTGTGGGTTTTGGGTTTGATTGGGAGCGTGATATGGTGTTATGGGGAACAGAGAGTGGGTCATTGCTGTGTTCTGAAACACATTCAAACCGTTTGTAGACTTGAACACGTGCCGCTGCCATTCTGACTTCCTTTTGTGCTTTAAGTTGCTGAAGTTTCATTGTTTCTTGTTGTAGTTTGACCTGTTGATTATTAATCTCCTCCATGGCCTTGGCCTTTTCTTGTTTGGCAGCCAGATCCGCTTCAGCGTCTGCTCTTTTAAAAGATGCTTTAGATGAGACAATAGACGGATGGCTAGATTTGGAATGATGGCTGGTTTTGGAGTGGTGGCTGGAGGAGGATTTTAAATCGTCGTCATTTGCTGAGGGAGATTCATATGGATGTAGTGTATGGGTTCCACGGGACTGTGTGCGGTTTTCATCTCCATCGGGTACGTCCTCTGAAATAACTGTTTCTGTGTTTGTATATCCAAAAATTGAGCCGTAGTCTTGTTTACTCAATGCCATCCGGATGCGTGTTTTAGCCAACTGCTCATTGAATGGTTGATCGATGGTTTCCAGGTGTTTATTAACAATTTCACAAATTTCAGAGGTGACAATGCAGCAAGAGTCCATTTTCTTTACAGTATCCGGAGCTGGGGTGCCGTTACGTTGGATTGACTCATAACATTCCATCACTGCATTGTATTGTTTTTTAATGGCTTGTCTCATGCCACAGAGGTCATCCCCTGAACAGAACTCCTTTAAAGCATTTCTAATGTGTTTGGCTGATTCCACCCAGATGTTATAAGCTCTAATGAATGCCCTTTCATATTTCTTTGCATTCTCCTCATGCAACATTTGACCCCTTTCTGTTGTGTTTTTTAGCCGGGTGCTTACTCTCGCTGTTGATGCGCTTGCAGTCACTGCCTCTCCAGTATTATTTCCATCCAGAGTGTTGCCTGTTGATTGTTCCGGATTTATCAGCTGTTGTGCATCGACTGTTGCCTCAGAGGTTGACATTTTGAATGGTTAACGCTTGAAGGGGTAAATGGTCTGCTTTAACAATCAAGAAAGAGCACATATATAAACCGTAACACGGGCAACTTCAAACTTCAAACCCCAAAAGAAGGCATAATCAAGCAATATACAAAAAATGTCCAGTTTAATTCAAAAGGTGCATGTAACTCAGTTTAAATACCCTCAGGGCCAGAATGAACCATTAAACAATCCCCTGGGAAACACATTTGTTTTCTCACCGCCTTTTGTATAATTTTTCCCTTTTTTTGTTCTCCTTTTATTGTCCCTTTAGAACCACAAGTCCAGTGCTTTGTCCCTTTAGTACCTCCAGTCCAGTACTCATGAGTACCTTATTGTGTGTGTTACTGTGGTGTGAGTGTGAGTGACAAACTTGCAATGATGGGCTGATGATTCGAAGCACCAGGTGGCTTTAGATGATCTTGACGTTGAGAAACTGTGCATCCAGCGCAGAGTTTTCACTGTAAGTGCCCTCGGATTGAAAAGAAGGTGGATGGTCTCAACGGGTGGTCTTTACAGCCTTTATTTCCTCCAGCAGGTATATTGATCACCGTGAAAACTATCAATACAAAAAACAATAAATAAATCTCATGATTGTAGCAATTCAGCAATTCATAGTTTCAATAATCCATACATCAATACATAATCAAATCATCATTTGTCACCAAATTGCAAAGTTAAGGTTGAGATAAATACAGTGTACATAGAATAGTTCAATTCATTTTAGATCAAGACCAATAATACAAAACCCATAATTACAATAAACATGGTAGGCCAAAGAGCCATTAAATGCAATAAACCAAACAAATAACAGAAACCAAATTAACAAAAGTACCTCTCTCCGCCATCCGAGACACTACTCAAACTCAGGCTTCATACATCAGGACCCATCAAACGCATCTCAGTGTTGTCAATATGTTTGTAAATACTGCCTCAGGGCAGTCGCTGTGGGATGTGAATGATATAACCAAATCAGTCACCAAAGCCACAATAATGCCCAACTATTTAGAATTCAAAAGACAGTTTATAAACTTTCAAACAACGTACCGTGCTGCACTGCAACAAACACACGCTGCTGCTCCGTGTCTCTCTCTCTCTCTGAGTGTGGGGTGTGTGCGTGTGAAGCTAACCTGGCTAAGTTATGGCTGGATTGATAGCGGAAGTGTCTTAGCGGAAGTTTCAAAATAAAAGTAACCCAAACATACAGAAACATTTCAAAGTAAAGTCGGCCCAAGAAAAGGAAATTAACTTCAAAAGAAAATAAATATCCATGACATTAAACAGCAACTGCCCCCTGGCAGTTACAATTGTTATAAATGTAGTTATGAGGGGTTATACATGGTTACGGACATTTATAATAAGTCTTATAATGCATTATAAATTAACTTATAATGCATTCTAAAGGCGACCTGCAAGTAAAGTGTTACCAAATAGGTAATATGCACAACACTGGTAATGAGTAGATCAAGTGTTGATGTTCTTTTGTCTACTTTGTGATTAAGATCCAGCAGTGCTTCCTGGTAACAGAGAGGAGCTCTTACAAGGTGAGTACTGAGTACATGGTTATATTTAAATCACAATGTGATATAGATGTACATGTCCTTTTCAAATAAGTACAATAATGTTATAAAGTTCATTATTTGCCATGGTTTTCATAAGGCATAATTATAAAATAAAAGGCTTGAAATATTCCAGCTGTTGTGCAATGAATATAAAATATGAAAGTTTATTCATTTTCATAGGTAATAGGTTCACAAGGAAGGGAAGGATAGAACTATCGGGGTCATGTCTATGTTCCCTCAGCACTATGTTCCCTCAGCTCTATGTTCCCTCATGCTTATGCACATGAAGGCAACTTTAATGTCATGTGGAGGTTTCAATTCATTTTCGGGGATCCCCAGATGATGATGATTAATAATAATAATAATAAGGGTAATAATAATAATAATAATAATAATAATAATAATAATAATAATAATAATTTTAGTGTGCTCCATTATACCGTATAGCTAGGTGTGCACCTTTTATGTCATCTCTGTACCGTTCTGGTGCTCACAGGAACAGGGTGGGGATGTTACAGTACACTAACAATTCATTCAAGTACAGTTGCACCAAAGTTTGCATTAAAAGGCAACTTTTAATGCAAACTTTTAAAAACATATAGGTAGTAAGCCACACACACACACACACACACACACACACACACACACACACACACACACACACACACACACACACACACACACACACACACACACACCTAGAGTTCTCAACGGGCCTGAATATTGAGGCACGGCCCTAACTGGGCCCTAACTGATCAGGCCCAATGCCCGACCAATTACCATCGTTTTTAGGCCCGACTCGGCCCTACAATCTCGGGTCAGGTCGGGCCTAGTCGGGTTTGGGTAGAATTTCAGCACTCTACACTGTGTAAAAGTGAAAATCCCAATCAGCATACGAGGTAAATACACAGACAGACAGGACAGAACTAGTATTTTTATCAAAATTAAATAATTCAATATACATTGCTTTTTTCATGGAGCCCTAAGCCCGACCCGGCCCTACTGATCTGAATACATTTTAGGCCCGAGCCCGACCCTAAAATGTCGGGTCGGGCATCATGATAATCATCATTGAATTAATTTAATCATGATTAATCACCATTCAAACTAATTCTAAAATAGGCATGCTTTCCTTTCCAGGATTTGAACATTTAAAAAAGAAAAAGAATCTTGGAAAAATATCTGTTTATTTCTTATTTGATAAAATACTTATTTTATCTATACAAGCACCATCCACCAGCTATATTCTATGGCTCTGGTTACAGGGAGACGCACAGCTATGTCTCTGTAAAACCGTGCTCTACTATTTTTTTTTCCTTTTTTCAATGAGAAAATGGTCAGTTGGTTGAGTCAGAGTGCAATTTTTTTAATCGGATCAATCAGAAAAATTGATTAACTAATTAAGTCGTTATTTTCAACAGCCCATATACGGTAACCACGAAAAAGTTGTCTCATTTCCACAATTCCATTCAAAAACCTGAACTTTCATTAACTATAGATTCAGTGCACACAATTAAATGATTTCAAGTATTTATTTGTTTATTTTTACACAATTTTGGTGTCCAGCTCATAAAACCCACCAAAACAGGATTTCAAAAATTAGAATATTTTAATGTATGCAGTCTATACTTGGTCTAGGCTAGTTCTGAACAAATTATTTCATTAATGGGATGCGACATGGAGGTGCTCAACCACTGTAGAGGTGCTATTGTAGCCTAGTTTTGGTTTGATACCGGCTGTAAATTAATTTGTATGGTTCAGTCTTATGTATCACACCTTCCTCTTGACAATACGACCCAGATTCTATGTTGGGCTAAAGTCAGCACAGTTGGCTGGACAGTTAAGCGCAGTAATACCATGGTCAGTACAGCAGCTAGTAGTTTTGGCTCTGTGAGCAGGTGCCAAATCGAGCTGGAAAGGAAAATTAGCATCTCCATGACGCTTGTCAACATACTGAAGCACAGGGTCCTCTAAAAAGATGGCTGTGTTGAAACCACTGTCAAGTTTTCACTGTCAGTGGATCAACACCAGCCAATAACATGGCCTGGAGACTGGACATGGCAAAAACATGATTAAGGCCATCGTTTTAGAGTACCTTGTGCTTCGATATGTTCGCAAGCTTCATGGAGATGCTAATTCTCCTATCCAGCTTGATTTGGTACCTGCCCACAGAGCTAAAACTACTACGTTGTAGTAACTGCTGTACTGACCATGGCATTACTGCGCTTAACTGAGCACCCAACTGTCCTGACTTTAACCCAACAGAGAATCTGGAGTGTATGGCCAAGAGGAAGGTGTGAGACATAAGACTGAACAATATAAATGTATTTACACATTTATGAATGCAAAACTGGTCTTCCATAACATTCAACAGTGCCATAGGTTGATCACCTCCATGCCACGCCTGCATTGAAATGAAATAATTTGTTCAAAAGTACCCCAGACCAAGTATTACTGCATAGATTAATATACTTTTTAAAACATTTTTTAGTGGTCTAGTACAATATTCTAATTTTTTGAAATCCTGTTTTGGTGGGTTTTAGCTGGAGCTGGAAGCCAAAATTCTGTAAAAAAAAAAAAAAAAAAAAAAAAAAAAAAAAGTAAACACAAATAAATACTTGAAATCATCAATCATACTGGTGCATGCAACGATCTGACCAACCATTGGTTTGTTTGTTGTTTTGTTGTCAAAATTACTAGCCCTGTATCTAACTCTCAGAGGTACTCTCAGGGATTTTGCACATGTTCCAACTAATGAGACTTAGGATCTCTGGGACTTTATTTATTAAACATTTTTATCTAATGAATTTGAAGCTTTGTAATTAGAAGCATTTATATGGTCAATTAAAGCAGGTTGGTAGTGTGTGACCTTTTCTTAATCAAAACTGTGTCCACACTGCAATGTGTTATGTTGCAAGTAAGTTTAAGATTGAGATTAATTAATCTCAATAAATCAGTTATAGTCCCAGCACGACATACACGGTGTATTACATACTACTATTAAACTTGGTTGAGGGAACATAGAGCTGAGGGAACATAGAGCTGAGGGAACATAGAGCTGAGGGAACATAGACACGGTCCCAAACTATCTACTGTATCTATCTCTAGAACTATCTAGAGAGCACGGATGATAGGCCTTTATATACTCTCCTAAGCCACAGGTGTCTGACGGCCTGCCCCACTCTGCCCCAATCACCCAGACTGCTGGCTAGCCAGTGAGGCAATGGCAAATAATGAACTTTATCACATTATGATGTTTTTTGAAAAGGACCTGTAGATGAGAGATTTTAGCAGGGATCCCCATGCAGACCGATGTTGTGAAAAAAAGGCTAACGGACCACTTTACCACATTCAACGTGCCCTCTAATGTACTCTATTGTACTCTATCTCTGTAATGTGTCTGTCTTTAACATCACCGATGGGCAATCCAAGCTAACAGAAACTGCAGGCTTTCCATCCCTGTAAAGTTGCAATGTAAAAATGGAAGCCATCATTCTCATAAATAATACAAATATAAATATTTTTTCCAAATAATATTGTTAAAAAATCTGCCGAACAATGATGATTCACTGGAAGAGGCCCTTTAATGTTAGCTGATGACAAAAGATGATGCAAGGTCCCCTATACAGTAAGAAGAAAATGTGTTATTTCTTTGTTATTTAACTATAATTGACATGAGATGCCCATGTCCACCAGTGCCTAGTAATTATTGCAGTAATATAATTCTTCTGTTGGCAGTTCATCAAAATTCATCATGTAATATCATGTCATGTCAATCTCATTGTAGCTGAGCTGGTGCATGATCTGTTGGTGAAGTTTGAGAGACTATCAATTCTACCAAACCGAGGTGAGTCATATTAAAGGCTCAAATGTTATGTGTTAAAATGAGAATCACATTGATAAAGCAATATGCCACAAGAGGTGCGAGGTTTAGATGCATTTTATAATGGCTGAGAGGCATGGTGAGACATGGTGCACAGCTGAGTGCCTCTACATTATAAAATACGGCAGTCTCTCTACCCTCTAAGGGTACAAAGGACAGTAGTGTTTCTAATCCTCTACATTATTGTGAATGCAGTGAGTAGCTACAGTTACATTTTAACATGCTGCTGTTAGTGGCAAAGCCGTAGAGCACACATGTCAAATTCAAGGCTTGGCAGCCAAATCAGGCCTGTGAATTAATTATTTTGGCCCGCGGGATGATATTGAATTAGTATTAGAACTGGCCCTCTGGTATGACGCACCATTATAAGAAAGTGATACCAGATATTTGACTTTACTATGAAAGTTAATAATGCATTTCCAGTTTCTAATGCACGCAGTTACATTTTTAGACTATCTTGCTATGAAGGGGCATTGATTTTTGACGTCGTCGTAACCTGTTGAGACAGTCTGGCACTCGGCTTGTACGATTTTTTCTATTTGGCCCGCCATTAGAGTTTGACATCCCTGCCATGCCGTGCTGGTTGTTTCCAGCCAATATTGGCCAACATTACTTGACATTTTTGATATTTGATATTATTTGATATCATGCCCGTATTCATCTGGTGTCTCTACTATGTGTGATAGTTTAAATTAATACTCTACTGTACATAATCCTTCACAATTACACTGCTACAGTGCTGTTGCATACTAGCGCTAGGTGCAATAACCTCAATAACGCCATACAACCACTATGTAGCGCATACCATGGCGTAGGCTTCATTACCATGGTAAAAAAAAAAAAAAAAAAACATGCCTAGTATTTGTACTCATCTTGTCTGTGTTCTGTTTCATCTTGTTTGCTTAATGACCAGGCCACAGCAGACACATACACATACATACTGTGCCTGCATAGTGTGTATTGTGTCATGCGCTTTGCTTTGGGAACATGCATTGTCCAGTGCAGTATGGCACACTCTCCTCAGACGTTTATGTTTTGATAGATGTTATATAAAATAAACTCTGCATGTGGTTAATTGTGGGAGGATACAGGATTTTGCAGAGCTAGCTGATTTTATGTTGACTGCCCACTCCTGCCTGCAGAAATTCTAATACCGTCCATGCCACCAACATTTGTGTTGGCTCCCATAGACACCGTGTTCCCGTTCCTAGAGCAGTTGTTCAGTAACAGTGTTAAATAGCATTTTTAAATAATCTGGGGAGCCCCAAAATAACTTCAAAACACAACCCCATCGAGGGGTGCGTGTTTTAGCTGTTCAGTAACAGTGTTAAATACTGTAGCTCTATATCTGCTGTTGTATGTACCGAGTGTTTGTTCAGTAACAGTGTTAAATACAGTAGGTCCATATTGTGACAATAATGACACACATAAATACCACTATAACCTACTATAAAGAACACTACTAACAATGACTATACTATAGCGTCTTACTGGTTTATAATAGTGTCACATATTACCATCAACATTTATAAATATATGTCATTGCAGATCAGCAGATGCGTGATCTGAGAGCTGACTTTAAGAAAGTAAAGGATTTATCCTCCAAGCAAAGTCCACGTGAGTCAGATGGAATGTTTTGATTCATGTGTCACATATGAATACATTTCCCCAGATTTGCTGTTAGGAAACAGTGTTTCAGAGAGTACAGAGAGAACTGGGGGTTAATCCCGCCACACGAAAGGGACACTTCACGGTCAATGTTATGTGATAGTTTTGTTGCACGTTGCATGCGTTGTCCCAAGCATTTCAGCGCATGTAAGTCAATGGACCATATCACACCAAAAGGTCAACTTTTAACGTGAACTCTTGCTTCCATTTGGACCCAAGAAGTTGTAAGGTGTGCCTTTAGTGTGAAAAGAGAGTCCACCTCAAGCATTACTGCAGCCACCAACTCCACCCTCTCCACCTGCCTCACAGACAAAACACTGGATGCAACAGAATTTTCTGAAACTTAACTGCATCAGACTCCCTTGCCGACTCCACTCAAGATTTCTCCTTCAACAGCATGCTTGCCACAACCTCAAACAAATCCATAACCTAGGTGTCATCTTTGAGCCTACGGTCTCATTCCTTCCCCTGTAAAACAACTTGATAAAAACAGCATTATTCCAAATCAAAAACATTGCCTACCTGTATCTCTGCCCTTCCCTGACACCCTAAGCTGCCGATGAAGGCATTCATGCCTTCATCTCAACCTGACTGGACTACTGCAACAGCATATGGTACCACGGCAAAAACAAACAAACTAAATTGCAATGCGTCCAAGTTATTATTATTTTTATTATATTTACCTGGGGTTAGAGAGTATGTTTAGCCAGGGTTAGGAAACACTGTTTTAGAGAGTACATTTACGCAGATTACATTGAGATCAGTAATGAGTACATCAAGTGTTGATAAGTTTTTGTGTCTTTATGACAGCGAGAATGTCTCCTGATAACAGAGAGGACCTCTTACAAGGTGAGTATTTTCCTTGGTCTCCAGGCTTACATCAGCACTGTGAAATGAATGAATGTTGCTGTTCTTCAGCCAATTGCAGTGGAGCGGTGCTCCTAAAATGTATACCCCGCGGAAACATGTGCATTTTATTTCTCTTTTTGTATGAATATTATGATTATTACCCAAATAGCAGCACTGACTAAAACTAAATACTAGTCTGGGAAAAAAAAGAATGAGAAAGGACATGCATCTACTTAAGAATATCTCACGCTAAGAATATCTCGCGCTGCTGGAGGAGCATGGAGGAGCCCTGTGAGTCCACTGTCAAGCCGGAAGTCGATAAAATGAATGGGATTTAGGGACCAGCAAAGTCTCGCGATATGGTATACTGTACGTCTCGTGAGACTGTCGGAGTAGAAGAAGCGTTATGCTCAGATAGGACTCAAAGAGGCTCTGTATAGTCACGTGACCTGGCTGCTCCGCTCTGCTTCCGGGCTCTATTTCCGGGTACACGAATATCCTCTACCACAAGAAGGCTCTGGTCTTGACTAATCTGTCCTCTGGCTGCCCCCACATTGCTTTTTGCACAGTCCGTGTATCGGCCGGGCTGTGACGTCACGTCACCAGACACAGGGTTGGTGGAGGTTTCAGTCCATCCATATCACAGCAAAAAAGGTGTCTCTCACCTTCACAAAAACTTCTGCAGTTTCAGATTTGCTTCACAACCGCTGCCGCCACATAAAAGTGTGTTCTATTAAGTTAAAATCACCAAATAAGTATAATCTCTTTTTAGCCAGCCAGCAATAGTTTATTTACGTCTCTCTAACTCAGAACAACATGAAACAACCTAGCCTGTCTCTGTATTCCGCCAAAATGGACTGCATATCAGAGCCATGGATTACTCCCTCGTTTGTGGTTTGGCTGACACCTGCACGCTGTTTGTGTGTGTGTGTCACCCATTAAATAATTCCAATGACGTGGGGTCTGATATAGTCTAGTTTCACATCCATGTGAAAGTTGTGGCACAAAAAGATTATTTAGTCAAATATCTCAACTTGTTCATGAGATGCACACGGACATCTTTCCCCTCGTCCAAAGAGGCTGATAATGCCAGCTGCACTTCAGTTTTGAAAACTTCCTCTGATCGCTGCAAACGTCATTAGGGAAACACAAAAGTTTGGGGAACACAATTGGCAGGTGGTGTGATTAATTACCCCACCCCTATCGCAATGCACCAGACAATTGTGTCCCAAACTTTTGTTACCCTGATGACATCTGCAGCGATTATGAGGAAGTTTTCAAAAACGAGGTGCAGCCGGCATTATGAGCCCCTTAGCCAGAGGTGAAAGATGTCTGTGTGCATCTCACCAAAAAGTGGAGATATTTGACTAAATAGAGTTTTGTGCCACAGCTTTCACGTGGATTTGAAACTAGAGGACTATGTCGCACCCTACGTCTTATTATTTAATGGGTGAGTACACACAGAGTAATGACCACTTGATAAGCGTGCAGGTGTCAGTCAAACCACAAATAATAGGGAGTAATCCATGGCTCTGATATGCAGCCCATTTGGGCTGAATACAGAGACATGCTAGGGCTAGAAACCACCTGTCAGGTGCACACAATAATAAGCCCCTCACGCCACACACCCGTACACACGTAACAAAGGTTCCGACTTGTACAATCAAATAATAGGACACTTAACAGTTAGCATCTCGAGAAATCTTTATTTTTCAATTGCAATATACAGTAGATATGAGAGATGAAGCCCCCATGCATTAGGGAAGTAAATGTTTCATTTATTTGTTATTTATCTGTGAGAACTGACATGGGAGGCCTACAAGGTGTTATCAAAATGTCCACCATTGCATAATAATTACTTTAGTATAATTATTCTGTTGAGGGTTCATCAAAATGTATATCATGTCACATCAATGTCATTGCAGCTCAGATGCTGCATGATCTGATGACAATGTTTGAGAAACTACTGGATGCACCAAACCATCAGAGAGGTGAGTCAGATTAAATGTTTTAAATGTTATGTGTTGAAATGAGATGAAGCCTAACTACAATGATAAAGCCGTAGGCCAAAAGAGGTGTGAGGTTATCTTGTATTTTATCATGGCTGAGAGGTATGGAGTGTCTCTAACCCTCTACATTAAAATAGTGTCTATAACCCTCTAAAATACAGTAGTTTCTCTAATCATCTACATTTTAAAATACAGTGTCTCTATTCTCTAACCCTGTGCATTATAAAATACAGGAGCCCCCCAAACACTATTTGTTTATATAATTATGAGAACTGACATGGCATGCCTAGTATGTGTTATCAAAATATCCACCAGTGGACATTTTGAATTATTTTAGTGTATACTTCTTCTGTTGGTTCATCAAAATGTATAAATGTCAGATCACGTCAATGTCCTCTCAGCTGAGATGCTGCAGGATCTGATGGCAATGTTTGAGAAACTATTGAATCCAGTAAAGCAACTGAGAGGTGCTTTTTGTTCACAATGGACCAATCCGGTAAACTCTGAAAGCCAATTATAAACAATTAGGATGGAATATATGAAATATCAGACAAATCTATCTTGAGCACATGACTGTAGAGATGTGATACTGTGTAACAATTTGCAGGATTTTTTAAATAATGTGTTTTACAAAAATCAGCCTCTTGGTGGTGCTATAAAAGCCCCCCCCCCCCCCCCACACACACACACACACACACAGTGCAAAGCATTCTCTTCACCATGTCTTCGGCCTGGTGGAGTGGAGACAATAAGTTGTCACACTTTGCGGCCACCAGGAAGAAACCCTTCATTAATAATGGATTGCATTTTTATAGCGCTTTTCCAAGTGCTCAAAGCGCTTTACAATGGTCCATTCATTCATACATTGGCAAGTAGAGCGGCGAACAGTCGACGCCAGCGTCCCCACTTCCCACATTCACACACCAATGGTGGCCAGCTCACGCTGACCAACTCATTGGAGGCAACTTGGGGTTCAGTGTCTTGCCCAAGGACACTTCGACACGTAGACAGGAGGAGCCGGGATTCGAACCGCCGACCCATGGGTCATTGGACGACCTGCTCTACCTCCTGAGCCACAGCTGTAAGGCTTTTTGTTACATGGTCAGTGTTTGCCTAGCCTCGACACCCAGGCTTTCATTTTCGTTCGCCTTGCGCGAAAACGGAAAGCCTGGACTAACGCACGTTGGAAAGTGGCCTTCAAGTGGGAGTGAACCTTCCGGGGTGGGCGTCGCTCTAAATGATGTGACGTAGAACAGCAGTGGACGGGCGCGGGAGGGGCCGGGGATGACAACACGTTAGTGAGATCAAATCAGAGCGCAGCACTTCCGCCGTGTGGATCCCACGACACCCCCGCCCCAAGGCCAAAATCATTGAGGGCTAGACCAGGCTAGTGTTTGCCAAATACATGGAGCAACAAACCTAATGCATTGCGTCAATCTCGTGGTAACTAATATATTCAATAGAAATGCATAATCCCTGATACATTTAGCTATCAGGGAAGCGGAGCCAGATTTAGCTGATACATATATCTCCAAACATCACACGACTACAGCAGATGTAAAAATGCTGATATAAACTAGACTAGATCAGCTGTAGAGTGCATACTTGTGCGTGGCCTAGTTCTGCGTATGCGGGCTAATGACTTTAGTTATAAATGTCTCACAAATAAATCACCATTACATCAACCAATCATATCACCCCCCAACCGGCCAATTGGAGTGCCCTGAGGGACGACGACCACTGACCGTGTGCGCCGCACACCACCATGCACCGATCGCTTAACTTGCACCCACTCCGCTCACGCAAGTAATTATGTCTCCCATCCGCAGTAAGTCCCTTTCCGAGGTTCCAATTACATCACCCCCCAACCGGCAAATCTAAGCCTTCCGGTGATGATCTCTCCAGAATAAGAGTACACTTTACAGTATTGAAAAACGATCCATTTGCACATTTAAACTATATATTAAGAGTTTATACAATTCTATAAGACACGCAGAGTTGGGGGTAACGAATAACGAGTAACGAGTAACGAGTAATATTACTACTTTTTCAGGTAACGAGTAGTGTAACGAAGTTACCTCCTAGAAAATAGTAATAATATTACAGTTACTTCTACTAATATTACTTCGTTACTTTTGTCATGCTGCTGCGTTCAACAGTATTGCGTTGGTGAAGGGAGATGAGCTAATGTCAGTTTAGCTTGATCGGAAAAAAGATGAGCAGCGGATTTTTATTAGGCAGACGTACAAAGACATCTGGTGTCAAAGCTGCGGCATTGAGGCGTCAGAAACGTAGCGCTCGAAAGCTGTTTGTGCAGCTTGTTGTCCCTATTTATTGTCCCGATCCTCAATAGAAGTATATGTAGAAGAGCCGCGCTTGGACTGGCCACTTAAAGAGAACGGAGTTGGCGCTAATGCTCTGCGCTCTTACCTCTCCGGTGAAACTCGTTGATTCTTTGTTGAGATTTGAATCGAAAAAATCTCAGTCCATTCTCACCTGATTGCAATAATTCCAACTGTGGTCCAAGTATATCCAAGGATATTTTCATTTGCCATATAGGTCATGCGTTTATAATATGAGTTTATCACACAAAGGCTGGGGGAAATGTCCACACTTGAAGCCTGTATGTATGCGTTGTCTGTTAGGGGATTTCCCATAGGCTACACAGCTGTTCTGATTACGCAATGCCAGTGGCTTAATCATCACTGGAGCTATAAGCCCTCATATACTCAATATTAAATCAAAAAGATCTTATGCTTATGTATGTTTATCATACATTTTAATTTTACATTAAAACATATTTGACAGACAGAACTGTAACTAAATAACAATCCACTGACTGAAATAACAGCCTACTGCAACTATGTAATCTATGGTAGGCTATATGTTAATCATGTGCGGCATATAAATATTAAGATATTTTAGTATTTTTTTCCAGGGTGGGATGTATTCATTCATCTAAATACATTTATCTAAATACATCCATCCATCTTCACCTGCTTATCGGTAGTCGGTCGTGGGGGCAACAGTCACCCAATTGATGTTTGGCTGATTTGTGACTCTTGTTATTCTTCTTCATTAGATTCAGCTCTAAAAGAAGCTGACAGATTGTGTAGTTGTAGCTAATTTCCTTTTTTCAGGGATCTGGGTGCAAAAGTAATATAAAAAAGTAATATGTAATATACTACATATTACTTTTGCATCCAAGTAATAAGTAGTGTAATATTATTACTTTTCTGAGGGGGTAATAAGTAATAAGTAATATATTACTTTCCTAAGTAATATTCCCCAACACTGCTTATGACCAGAGTTGGGGGTAACGAGTAACGAGTAACGAGTAACGAGTAATATTACTACTTTTTCAGGTAACGAGTAGTGTAACGACGTTACCTCCTAGAAAATAGTAATAATATTACAGTTACTTCTACTAATATTACTTTGTTACTTTTGTCATGCTGCTGCGTTCAACAGTATTGCGTTGGTGAAGGGAGATGAGCTAATGTCAGTTTAGCTTGATCGGAAAAAAGATGAGCAGCGGATTTTTATTAGGCAGACGTACAAAGACATCTGGTGTCAAAGCTGCGGCATTGAGGCGTCAGAAACGTAGTGCTCGAAAGCTGTTTGTGCAGCTTGTTGTCCCTATTTATTGTCCCGATCCTCAATAGAAGTATATGTAGAAGAGCCGCGCTTGGACTGGCCACTTAAAGAGAACGGAGTTGGCGCTAATGCTCTGCGCTCTTACCTCTCCGGTGAAACTCCGTGATTCTTTGTTGAGATTTGAATCGAAAAAATCTCAGTCCATTCTCACCCGATTGCAATAATTCCAACTGTGGTCCAAGTATATCCAAGGATATTTTCATTTGCCATATAAGTCATGCGTTTATAATATGAGTTTATCACACAAATAGCTGGGGGAAATGTCCACACTTGAAGCCTGTATGTATGCGCTGTCTGTCAGGGGATTTCCCATAGGCTACACAGCTGTTCTGATTACTCGATGCCAGTGGCTTAATCATCAATTAAGACACTGGAGCTATACGCCCTCATATACTCAATATTAAATCAAAAAGATCTTATGCTTATGTATGTTTATCATACATTTTAATTTTGCATTAAAACATATTTGAGAAAGAACTGTAACTAAATAACAATCCACTGACTGAAATAACAGCCTACTGCAACTATGTAATCTATGGTAGGCTATATGTTAATCATGTGCGGCATATAAATATTAAGATATTTTAGTATTTTTTTCCAGGGTGGGATGTCTGTATTCATTCATCTAAATACATTTATCTAAATACATCCATCCATCTTCACCTGCTTATCGGTAGTCGGTCGTGGGGGCAACAGTCACCCAATTGATGTTTGGCTGATTTGTGACTCTTGTTATTCTTCTTCATTAGATTCAGCTCTAAAAGAAGCTGACAGATTGTGTAGTTGTAGCTAATTTCCTTTTTTCAGGGATCTGGGTGCAAAAGTAATATAAAAAAGTAATATGTAATATACTACATATTACTTTTGCATCCAAGTAATAAGTAGTGTAATATTATTACTTTTCTGAAGGGGTAATAAGTAATAAGTAATATATTACTTTCCTAAGTAATATTCCCCAACACTGAAGACACGCATTATGTTTCTGTGTACAAATACATAAATAACACAAAAAATAACACAAATGTTAGAGAAATAAATGTTCTATCTATAGTACAAATGAATCGTTTTTCAACACTAAGGGTAATTATAAGGGGTTTTACAGATGGGGAGTCTGAACGTACGTTTTATCGCATCATTCCCCCGTGTCACTCAGTGCCAACAGATGATAATCTTAAAAAAAAACGTGGGTGTACACACAAAATGAGCATGCGGGCAACAAAATGAAATGGAAGACCGCACTACCACTTCAGTAAACTATATAGCTAAACAAAATAGTAGATTTGCAAAAATAAAAACACACAAGTTTCCCTAAAAATCAGTCAGAATCTGCTATTGTTGCTTTTACTTACAGTATGTGCTAATAGAGTGACTTTGATAGCTGTTTCCTGTTACAATGGAAGTCAATGGGATCTTATTTTTCATTCTTAAATTTCTATAAAACTGCACAACAGAGCAAAACTCCTGGACTAGACTAGTTTGCCCAGATGTCTGCTGTTACCCAGTCGGATACATGCATGCAAACTCACTTCTAGCCCTTGTGTCTACTGTGTCTCCAGTTGCTGCTCCAGGTCCAGAAGTGTCTGCTGGAGAACAGACAGACAGAGTTTCTTGCAATGTGAGTCCCGATCACTGTGCATCCAATCTTATTTTGATTATTTTATTTTGAGAATCTGCCCATACTGCCGATTTTTAGTACAATATTCCAAACCAAAGAAATATCCGGTCTAATATCCTGATATGGATATAATGTTGATACTAAGGATGTTCAGTTAAATACACAACAAGACAAGATATTTAGGGCTCCATTTTCATTACCGCTAAACCCCTTATCCCTTAACTTCTTTGCCTTTTTAAACTACTTAAAGTTCAAATGGCCAGTATACATGCTCACAACGTGTTAATAGATTGACATGTTGAAATATTCCAAAAAGTTTTTCAAAATAGTAAAAACGAAATAAGGGATTTGGGATAAGGGGTTTAGCATGTAACAAAAATGGAGCCCTTAATGTTCAAACTGACATTGCTCATTGGGTATAACACTAGCATACCAGTCATTCACAATCAAAGATGGGACAAGGTTCACCGCTGTGTGAACAATTCTGTGAGAACGTCGTCATCTACTGCCGCCATAATATAATCAAAAGGTTCAGAGAATCTCAAGAACTTTCTACACAAAAGGGGAAAACCAACTGAATGCTTATGACCTTTGCTCCCTCAGGTGGCACTGCATTAAAAACTGACATTGTGTAAGGGATATTACTGTGTGGACTCAGAAACACCATTGTCAGTTTAGACAATGCAAGTTAAAAGTCTACCATGCAAAGCAAAAGCCATACATCAAAAACAACCAGAAATGCTGCTGCCTTCTCTGGGCCAATATCATTTGAAATCTCTGGCGACCCTTCTAACTCACCATCAATGCTGAAAAGCACATTCAGGTTTTGGAGCAAGTTCTTACACATGCTGCCATCCAAGCACGTCTTCAGGCACATTCCTGATTATTTCACCAAGACAATGCCAAGCCGCACATTCTGCACGTTAAAAACTTCATAGTAAAAGAGTGCAGCTACCGAGCCAACCTGCCTGCAGTCCAGACCATCAACAATCAACATCAACAATTGAAAGTGTGTGGCGCATTATTAAGTGTTAATTATGACATTCGAGACCCTGAAATGTTGAACAAATTAAGTCATACGTCAAACAAGAATGGTAATGGAAAATTAGGGTCCTCAGTCCCCAAACGTTTATTGACAATGGAAATATTTTTAAAATCTCCATTCTTGGGTGAAAATAGGACTGTAAAACCTTCGATAGAAGAGCAAATTTAGGAGGACCACCGGCTATCAGACAGCCGGAAAACAGAATACTCAGCCAAAATGTACTCAGAGCTTTAAGAGCAGATTAGGAAAAGTTTGAGAATATTCAATTGTAATACAGAGTAGAATGGAATGGATGGCTACACTGTAAACCAGGTTCTCTTAACTCTTATGGAATTAGGGTTGTAGAAACACCAATTCCAACTCTCAACTCTTATAGAATTGGGGTTGTAGAAATATGCACACATGTCAGAGTTATCACATGTACCATTTCATCACATGTTTTCCCTCCACAGACGCCTTCCCTCTGTCATTCAATCCGAAGACAGCGAATGGAAGACTCGCCCTGTCAGAGAACAACACGAAATTAACTTTCACATCTTCGAAGCAGTGTTCACCAGATAACCCTAAGCAATTCACCTGTTACGCTAATGTGTTGAGCAAAGAATGTCTTCCTGAACCTTGTTACTTTGAAACACAGTGGAGTGGAGAGAGGTTTGGTGTGGCGGTCAGTCAGAAAGACATTGACAGAAGAGATAGGGTTCTCTCAGCCTTTGGGCGCAATGACATCTCATGGGCGTTATGCTACTGTGGTAGTGGCAAAGGATACGTTTTTGTTCACAACAACAAACGCAGCACAGTGTTCGGACCTGTTCCATCCCCAAGGGGGAACAGGTGGGGCGTGTATGTAAACCCCACAGCAGGAGTTCTGTGTTTCTACCATGTGAGTGGAAACACAATGCGTCACTTTCACACAGAAAGAACAAACTTCACAAAACCTCTGTATGCAGGGATGTGGGTTAATGGCACAGCCAAGGTGTGTACGATCTGGAAAACATGTTAAAACACTTAAACCCTCTATACTAACATCGGACCAGGGTTCCCCATGGGGCTCTGTGATTGTTCCGTTCCACTCCTTTTTTTCTGCCTCGCCTCTACACCAAAATTGTCCACTGAAAATAGCAAATCTGTAACCTCATGATGCATTGCTTGGGTACCAAGCAGGGTGGATTTTTTTTTTCATAATCCTTGAAGGGTCTGTTTTAAGATTCTGCCAGGTGCCAAGAAAGTGCCAGATTTTGGAACAAAAAGGTGTGGGATCAAGTCCGGCTACTGATAGTTAAATGTCAGTGTGAACCTTAAACCCTGCCCTGCTCCCACAATTACAGTCCTGTCTTATCTCTGCTTGCAGCTATATTATTTTATAACCAATACTACCCACTACTTCTGCAAATAACATATGGACATTACGATAATTTTAATTCGCCATTTTGAAGTTGACTACTGTCATTTACTGCAAATAAAATACATTCATAAATTAAATACATTCGTAAATTCTTTGAGGTCCTGTGATTTTTGAGTCCTGCAATCAAACAGGTGTGACTGCCCTGGAGTTATGCAAAACCACACCCACCTGGGTAAAACAGTAAGAAAAGGGAATTCCTATTGCCTTATAAGGGAATTAGTGGGTGGTTATCTATGGTAATTACCATAAATCGACCCTTGTTTTTTTCTTTACACGTACAGGACAATTCTGTGAACATCATCTGTTTTCTTCCAGTGATTTACTATTATATTTTAATGACAAAACATGGTCAACTACTCCTAGGTATGAACATAACTGGATGATGTGCGTCTCTTTAGTGGTTCACCATTTGGTAAACATTAAAACCTTTTTGCAGTTAATGAAGTTAATGATTTGATTTAGAACAGGTTACTGGGGTCTTTATGTGAGTAATGTGGTTTTACACACACACACACACACACACACACACACACACACACACACACACACACACACACACACACACACACACACACACACACACACACACACACACACCGTATACATACTGTATATATAAAGGGTGTCCTTAATTAGGAGAGTGTTCTTAACCCTCCACTCAACCCCCTTATTTACTTTATCGGCAACTATTTTTGGTCTGCCTTCTCTATTAGTAGTGAAGATAGGCTTGCAGAAAATGTTATCATGAACAATACTTGAATTTATCATGCCTCAAGACTATCATCAGAACGTATTGGTGTGGCAATAATACCATTTTCTGGGCTGTAAGTGGAACAATTACAGAGACATTCCTTATATCACAGCTGTTGGTGTAAAGTTTTTAAAGTACAGCTGAGACGCACCCCAAGCCAAATAAAGGCACTGTTTAAACCCTTGCAGCATAGTATATCATGGTGGTTTAGTACTTTGTCGATTCATTGACAAAATGAATAAGCTCATTGTTTACCCTTTTATCTTAGTGTATCTTGGCTTCCTTCAGAGTACATTACAGCAGCAACTTTGACTTTGTGTGAACAACTACACAGTAGTACTAGGCCATAATACAACAAATTTAGTTTAGAAAGCTGCATCAGGGATTGGGGGGCTAACATATAATTTTGCCCATCATTAGCTGTTAAAAAAAGAGGGAAAAAATGGCACAGTACAACTATGAAAGTATGTTGTTACTGGTATGGCCAGTTTAGTCGATCTTCTAAGATATGGAGAATTATTCTTCTGATCAAATGAGCTTGTAGAAAAACTATTGTCCAAAGAACAGCATTGATTTTTAGGTCACTGTTACGGTTGATAGCATAACAGCAATCATTACACCGAATACACAATGAGTCAAAGCAAACATGGGAAGGACATACATATTGGCAAATGACCATGTCAAAGTGCAGTGTCTCTGATCGGTTGTTTAAAGGGGATCTCATGTCTTTCAGCAGTCTGTGGTGAGGTGTTTTCACATATCGAAGAAGAGTAATTTACTACTGTAGCTACTTTATATGAAGTCTGTAGGCTCATTTAATAAGAGTGTAGCTTGCCTAAAATAATTTGTAATCACATCTGCTTGAAAATCAGGTGTTATTTTCCAATTCAATTCATATTGACTTGGAAATGGACTACAACATCATAGTTCCAGTCATTGAAATGGTGGTTTAGGTTAACAGTGAGTGAACTTGACTGATAGGACTCTTTCAAATCTTTCAAAAAGATTCAAAAACCTTTGGAAGTTCACCATGATGCAAGCAACCGTGGGGCTATGGGTTCTATCAGCGCTGGTATGTTTGGGTACAGGACAGCACCTAAAAGGTAACAGTTTTTTTTTTTCTTCAATGTTTTAAAACGCCATTGACAAGGAAGAGAAATTAATTTTTGTTTTGCGGCCAAAATCAAACATTATTGCTTGCTCACTCCCTCACGCATGAGTGCACAACTTGTGTGCAACGCACAACTTTGCACTCTACCGAGTGCTGATGTGGCTTTGGAAAGCCATGCCTTGGAAGGGCTAACAATCCTCAAACATGGATATACATTAACCCCATGGTCAAATTCGCAAAAAGATCTAGAAGCTAGAGGATTCGCAATGCAACAGTTGTAGTGTAGATGTTTGCTTATTGTCAAAGGAAGAAAGACAAAGTGGTTAGCAAATTGTCCCCCTGTGTGTTTCTAACCACAAATCTTTCCTATAACAGGTAAAGGTCATGGCGAGAACAGTGCAGACCAGGCTGCAAACAGCCTGTCCATGGTGAAGTCAGCAAACAAAGGTTTCACCTTCAACCTGTACAGACAACTGGCCGCTCAAAACAGCAGCCAAGGCAAGAACATCTTTTTCTCACCCGCTAGCGTCAGCCTGGCCCTAGCAGCCTTGTCTGTAGGGGCCCGGGGCCAAACCCACGAGCAGCTCTTCAGTGGTCTGGGCTTCAACAGCTCTGAGCTGAAGCAGGCTGATGTAAACCAGGCCTTCCATCAGCTTCTGACTGGAGCCAACAAACCTTCAGAGGACATGAATGCAGGAACTGCAGTGTTTGTGGACAATAGGTTTAAGCCACAGCCTGAGTTCCTGGATGCTCTCAGGCACTATTACCAGGCGGACGGGTTCAATGTGAACTTTGAAAATTCCACAGAGAGTGCTGCTGAGATCAACCAGTATGTGGGGGAGAAGACGCATGGCAAGATAGACCAAATAGTGGAAAACCTGAACCCTGATACCATCATGTATCTTATTAGTTACATATACTACAAAGGTAAGATACATCATCTCTGAGCTGTAGTTTAAAATTGTCGGACAGTGAGAGTCCACCAGTAGGCCAACAATTGAGGATCCTGACACAAATACAGATTTGGCTATACCTTCCACCAAATGTACCCGTAACAGAGTGTTACGAAACAGTTCGTTTAGGAAAAGGGTTAACCAACATGAACCAAATATATGGGATACCAAACATTTGAAAGTGCAAATAACAGACACAACACTATGCAGTTTAGAGCAAAAATTAGTTATATTTGCAAAGGAAATTCACAGGTACTTCACAATATCAATTATTTAGTTCAAGGTGATATGAAGCATTACAAGTATTTACTAGTTCAAAAGTAAAAAGTATACCACTGCCAGGGGACAGATGCTGCCACCCCCACCCCCCCCCCCCCCAAAAAAACAAAAAACAGCTAAAGGACAAGCACAATACCATCTGACTAATAAGAAAACTGACTGCCTGACTACTCAAACCGGTGGGGAATAAATTACATTAGTGGCAACCACCCCTTACCTAGTGTTCCTTAACATAGATTCTACCTACATTTTGTCCATGTATAGGGGCCTCTCCCAAGACAGGGAATACACTAGAACTACAACAAGTAGGTGAACTGCAAGTTTCTGGTTGGTTTCTGTTAACTGTAGGTCTGCTTGGTGTGAGAGAGAATAAGAACTGAGGCAACGCAGCACTTATATAGGGCACAGGTGAACATGATTGCTTGAAGGTGGGGTCAGGGAATCACAGGTTGACAAATGAGGGTGGATGGAGTGGGCAAGAGGGACAGGAGGAAATAGGAATACAGGGAACCTACAGAGAAACCTATTGTACGTGGCATGTAACACAGACCATTTTTATAATCTCACAGTTTATTGTTTATAAAGAATTGTTTCTAAAGGTTCCGTTTGTAGTAGGATACGTTCTCACAGTTACAGATTCACATGGACAGAGCTTGTTGTTTCTACACACATAAATACGGATAGAAACAAACATTTATATTTCATACCACAAATTTGGAGGTATAAGGCAGCAGCTGTTTTCTTGGAATTTTGTCAAATTTAGTTTACACATACTGTATACTTGAAATTTAGCATAGAATCACAAATTAGTGCCACCACAAGGCTGATTGGAACATTTTGAAATGCCATTTCTTCCTCAGCCCTACTGGTAAATTGCATGCATGTCATTTTGATGTGTCACAGACTCACAGTGCACTTGGAAGCCAATATCTCAGCCAATCAAAATGGAATATAAAAGACATGTTTTGTTTAATAACTATAGATAATGTGTGGTGGTGATCAATTGAAACAAAATAGTACTGTGAAAAAAATCTAAAAATGTGGCACTGTAACAGGCCAATGTGAACAACACATTGCAGCAGAGGTTCTGCTCTGGCATCAAAGGACTATGTGCACAGTTCCACTGCCCGTGTGCCAAGGGTGCCAATTTAGCTGTTCACAGACAGAATGGTGGACAGACAGATACTAAGACAAGATGCCTTCGGCCTGGCAGAGACAAGTAGTTCACCATTAGTCGGTGATTCACAATGTTTTTCAAGGGCCCACACTTCCCCAGCATCGGCCAGCGACCTCCATAAAAAAAGTTTAGCCCCAATTTGACCAATTTATTTGTTTAATTTCTGCCACTCTTCTGGACCCCTATGGTCCCCAGACACTCTCATGACTACAGTCACCCTCCCTCATTTCAATTACATCTCACTATTGTTGTTGTTTCTACATTGTTTTCTGTCAAACAGGAAAATGGCAGATTCAATTTAAACCTCAATATACCATGAAGGATAAGTTCAATGTGGATGAGCAAAACCAGGTACAAAAGTCCGTAATGTGACCATGGATTTGTTTTTGCGTCATCATTTACTGTCATTATTGTGTGTTCCTCTAACAATCCACATGGTGGTGTTGTCACAGGTTCCTGTCCAGATGATGAACAGAGAGGGTAGTTTTGCTGTCTACATTGACCAGGAGATCCATACCACGGTCCTCCGCTTACCCTTCAACAACTCCTACTCCATGCTGCTGCTGCTCCCTGATGGAGGTCTGACAGAGCTGGAGCAGCACATCTGCCCCATGCACTACGCCAAGTGGATCAATGGCATGAGGAAAAGGTTTGACATGACACATTGCGTGCATACTGTATACGGTTGTAAAGTTTTTCATAAATGTTGCATTTTTGTGTTTTGATATATATTAAAAAATAGCCTATCTGCAGCATGTCATGGCATGTTGTGAACTTGTTGTGCACTTTGACTTGAGTGCTGGCTGTGGAATTTGTGTCTTAACCATTGGTCCATTTGGCATAGCTATCATATTGCCAAGTTTCATGAAAATTGAGGGCACGTGTGAGCCAGTGCATTTTTTGAATTAGATTTTGAATTAGATTTTAGAATTAGAAGATGAAGACGACGACAAACAACAAATTCGTTGGAGGACCATCAGTCCTGAATAATAATCCTATGCTAAATGAGTTGCTTCGGTAATAATGTATGCATAGTGAGATGGATATTGAATTGAGAATGATTTTAAACATGATCATTCACAACATTTTGCCATAGTCTAGACACTTATGTGTTTTGTATTTCCTTTTCAGGAAGTACAATTTATTTGTTCCCAAATTTTCTATCAAGACTAAAATGAACCTGGACGTTGTTCTGCATCAGATGGGAATGACGGACATGTTTGGTCATACTGCTGATCTCAGTGGCATTTCAGGTGACCGCAGTCTGGCTGTGTCAGAGGTAAGAGCTATGGATCACTACTTATTATCACAACAAATGCATATTTATTGAGATACTGTTGTGCAAATACTCCACACTTATCCAGAGTAGTGCGCATGGCTATAGCATCAAACTGATGCAACAGGCTCCATTTTTGTCACACACTAAACCGTTCAACAACTCAACATGCCAATCTATGACATGCCATGAGCATGTAGACAGGACATTTTAACTATCGAAAAATATTTTTTAAAACACTTTAAAAAGGAAAAGAAGTTAGGGATGAGGGGTTTAGCGTGTGATGAGAATGGAGCCCTATGTCTATTTATTCAAACTGCTGTTGCTGTTATGACATGTTGATTGGTATGACATACTGATAGGAACCAAATAGACCTTTACAGGTCTTTTTACGTGTAGGTATGTAACGGTATGAGGTTTTACAGTACGGTTACGGTATTGGAAACCGATACCTCGGTATTGCACGGCAATAAAAAAAATAAGAAATCCACACACCCCCACACTGTGCATTTGTGAAAAGTCATGCGCCGTCTGCTGATCTCAATCACTTTTTTTGTGTTATGTGCAGGTTGTGCACCAAGCCACATTGGATGTAGATGAGACAGGAGCCACTGCCACTGCAGTTACAGGCATGAGAATATACTTTAAGTCTTTAGTAATCTCTCCACCTGCCCCTGTTCTGAAATTTGATCGTCCCTTCATGGTTCTCATCGCTGACTCTGACAACATTCTGTTCATGGGAAAGATCATCAATCCAAACATCTGATGAGACAAAGCGTCTGTTCACATTCAAGCAAAGATGTTGGCTGTCAACATATTATAACCCTATTAAAACCTCTTGCTTTCTAATCCTGACATCTGACCCTATCTCTATCTATTTCCTATATATGGGTATAGTACTTGCACATCATTTGTAAATGTAAAGGCAGGTGTGGGCAGTAGAGCGACAGTGACAATACCTTTTATTCTGAAAAGGTATCACTAAAAATAAATGGTATCTAAGATCTAAAAGTCAGCAATGATACCTTTTATTCTCCATTCTGTGACCATTGGTAAAACCGATGTGTCTGATATTCAATCTGCCGCGACTGATGTTTAATCTTCCGCAACGGTCATTGCTAAACCTAACCCTCATAAACATAACCTCAGTAAAACTATGCTTAACATTAAGCCCCCGGCCGATATCAGATTGCTCTGATATCCTATCAGCCGTGTTGTGATTTATTTCATTTCATGTTAACCTGCATTAAGAAAACGTTATATTGCTTTTATTTTGAAGTTGAGTAAAAGGAAGTTGAGATGTTGTTGAACACATTCTAAACGAATTGCACTATTTACAGTTATTTACAGTTAAAAAGAAAGAGAAATACTGTTTACATTTCAAACGAAGTATTTACTTGAAAGACATTATTATTTTGCTGTTCTGAATACTTGAGAGTATTAGTTCTGCTTATAATGTTCTTTATTTGTTCTAGAAGAAAATACGTTTTTTGCACTCTTATTGTGAAGACCTGAACAGGAAGTGAAACGTGTGTTTACTCCGTGTATTCTAACTTGTAAAAGAGAAGAAGAACGAACACACACACACGCTACGTTAGTGTGTCGTTGTTTTCATTCATTGCTGCACAGAGACTGAATCCACGTTAAGAACTGCAACTTGCCACTACTTTATTTTTGTTTTATCACAGTTTGTATCAAGATCGTTTTTTTGTGCCTTTTTCTAACTGCCAAGGAAGTCAGTAAACAACATTGATTTGATTCCTCATTCTTTGGTGCCGTTTTTTCGTTACTTTTAAGAACTTTCACTATATTTTTGGTGCCGAAACCCGGGAGTCTTTGGACTACTTTTTTGACGTTTTTGAAGCTGGAAGTGAACTACGAAAATGACCGACGCCATGGAACGTATGAAGAAAAAACGAGGAACAATTCGTGCTGCTATATCAAAGACACTGGCTCGCATGGAAGAAGAAACAAACCGGGAGAATATTGACTGTGATAAACTGCGCGAACTGCTGTCTGTACTGACTACGAAGGAGGGGCAAGTAACAGAACTGGACGGCGGGATTGAAGAGAAGACCCCCACGGATGAACTCGAGGCTGAAATTGAATCCGTGCAGGAATACCAGGACCGCATCATTACGTGGAAAACTCGTGCAAGTCTACTAATTCAAAAACGGCAGGAGGAGGAGTCTGTGAGGAGACGCGTGAGTACTGGAAGTGCAAACTCAGACCAGTCACTGAGTAGACAGACTGTTAAACTGCCCAGATTAGTAATTGAAAAGTTTCATGGAGAAATAAGCCAATGGCAAGAATTCTGGAGTCAATATGACACTGCTATCCATTCAAACGATGCACTGTGTAAGAAGGAGAAGTTCACTTACCTTAAATCCTACCTAAGTGGAGCAGCAGCAAAAGCAGTAGCAGGGCTCACATTGACAGACAATAACTATGATGCAGCCATTGACTTACTAAAGAACAGATTTGGAAGAAAGGACATTGTGGTCAGTGCACACATGTCCAAACTACTGACCTTGACACCTGTGAAAAAATCCTCAGACATTGCAGCACTGAGATCTCTTTATGATGAATGTGAAATTCAGATTCGCAGTCTAGAGTCCCTGGGCGTTCACAGTGACACATACGGCAGCCTGCTATGCCCTGTATTATTGCAGTTGATACCAGATGACTTGGCATTAGGCTACACACGCACATTGGATGCTGATGGTGAATGGAAGGTGCCTGAGCTCATTAAATTCTTACAAAATGAAGTGCAAAGCAGAGAGAGGGCACTACAACTGACCAGATCGGGCAGCTCACAAAAGGAAAACCCCCCAAACAGACCATTCACAAAACATTCCAATGAAAACAAGTTCAGAACGTCTGTATCTTCAGCAGCTGCATTGCACACAGCCAGTAACGCCCCCCAGACCTGTGTGTATTGTGACAGTCCCAGTCACAAGCCAGAAAACTGCCCAGACTATTCAGTGACTGCTCGAAAGGAGAAATTGAAAAAAATGGGAAGATGTTATGTGTGCCTAGGCCCCAAGCACATAGCAAAATACTGCAAGGTCAAAGGTGTCTCATGTGCATTATGTGGCCGCAGACACCACCAGTCAGTCTGTGAGCCAAAAGAAGCACAGCCAGATGCTAACAGCACCAACAGCACCAGTACAGATGCTGTTGTCTCTTCTGTGTCCAGCACAATGAAGCTAAAACCTAACGAACCCAACACAGTGCTACTACAGACAGTGAAAGCCTGGACAGAGGGCCCAGCAGGCAGGAAAATAGTGCGTTGCCTATTGGATGGAGGCAGTCAGAGAAGCTTTGTGCACGAGAACCTGTCACAGACACTAAAGCTGCCAGTGTTAAAGCAAGAGACATTGAACCTCCATACCTTTGGATCTGCTGGTCCCAAAACTACGAAATGCAACATTGTCAAGGTGGTGCTAGAGAATGTGTGGAATGCACAGCAAAGAATTGAAATCACAGCAGTTGAGACCCCACAAGTGTGCACCGCAGTAATGAAAGTGCCTGGTGAGCACATCAGAGAAGAATTCAAGAAGAGAGGTCTGCAGCTAGCAGATTTCCAGTTAGACGGTGCTGATGACCCCGAGCTGTCAGTTTTAATTGGAGCTGACTTTTACTGGCAAGTGATGACTGGCAAGATGGAACGGCTCACAGAGTCACTAGTGGGCTTAGAAAGCACCTTCGGATGGACTGTTCAAGGGCCAGTCTCAATGTCTAGTGTGTCAGACACCGCCTGCATGCACATTAGTCTAGAGGAGGACACTCAGATCTCCAGGGAGTTGCACGCCTTCTGGGAGATAGAATCACTGGGCATCGTGAATGACAAAATTGAAAGCCCAGAGGACAAGGAGGCTCTTCAGAACTTTGAGCAGACCACCATATTCAAGGAAGGTCGCTACCAAGTCGAATTACCCTGGCGACATGACAACCCACCCCTACCAGACAACTTCAGAGTTGCAAAGAAAAGAATTGAGAGCCTGAAGAGGAAGCTGAGCGCCGACGCCACGTTATACACAAGGTACAACGATGTCATGGAGGATTACCTACAGCAGGAAATTTGTGAGGATGTCCCAGAGAATGACTCAGCAGCAGAGTCAACAGAGACAGTGAAATATTACCTACCTCATCACGCTGTACTCCGCGAGGAGAAGGCGACGACTAAGTTGAGAGTAGTGTTCGATGCCTCATCACACGAGGCAGGAAGTCCCTCACTAAACGATTGCCTGTACACTGGACCAAACCTGAACCCCGATCTGTTAGATGTGCTAATCAAATTCAGACTGCACAAGATAGCCTTCACTGCCGACATTACCAAGGCTTTCTTACAGATAGCTCTAGCAGACAAAGACAAGGATTCAGTCAGATTTCTGTGGCTCCATGGGCCGCCCACAAAGGACTGTGAAAATGAGCTGCGCATCATGCGAATGAGTAGAGTGGTATTTGGAGTCTCACCAAGCCCTTTCCTCCTAGCCGCAACCATTAGGAAACACATCCAACAGTATGAGGCAGCCCAACCCAAAGCAGTGGAGGCACTAAGAGAATCTTTGTATGTAGATGATTTGATCTCCAGTTCGTGCGATGTACAGGAAGCTGTTGCAGTCACAACAGGAGCAAAGAACATTCTGGCTGCTGCCGGGATGAACCTGTGCAAATGGACTACGAATTCCCCAGAGCTCAAGGCGAAATGGACCGAAAACGGACTCGAACAAGCTACAGAACCCGTCACTTGCGGAAACGTACTCAAAGTACTAGGTCTCGTATGGAAACCAGAGAAAGACCACTTTGTGTTTGACCTAAATGGACTGCTCGACATATTGAAAGGGAAACAAAACACAAAGAGAAGCGTGCTGCAAACCTCAGCTCGCATATTTGACCCTATTGGGTTCCTGACTCCGTTCACCATTAGGGTGAAGCACCTCTTCCAAAAGCTGTGGGAGAGAGGAATAGGCTGGGACGACCAGTTACCCCCAGACCTGGCAGAAGAATGGAACCAGTGGTGCTCAGAGCTGCCACGACTCCACCTGGTGGCGATTCCCAGGTGGTACCACATCGAAATCCAGCCAGACATGCAATCAGTACAACTGCACGTATACTGTGATGCTAGTGAAAAGGCGTACAGTGCTGTTGCATACATGCAAGGAAAGAACCAAGATGGAGAGATCATAACCAGCTTTGTAGCATCAAAATCACGAGTCGCTCCTTTAAAGAAATTGACATTACCCCGCTTGGAGTTGATGGGAGCACTGATCGGAGCAAGGCTGGGCAACAATCTACTGAAATCCCTGAGCATGCAAAAGAATCAACTCAAAATGTGGACAGACTCAATGATCACCTTGCACTGGATCCGCAGTACAGCACAAAGATGGAAGCCATTTGTGGAAAACAGAGTGACCGAAATCCAAAGTCTGACAAACCCAGAGTCATGGTCACACATCAATGGGAAAAACAATCCTGCTGATCTACCCACAAGAGGCCTGAGCGTTGACAATCTCACCCAGAGTCAGCTGTGGTGGAACGGCCCGGCCGATCCACTGCCAGCTGAACCAACAGACACGACAGAGGAAGACTGTATTGTTGAGGATGCAAATGTTGAGCTTAGGACTAAGTTCGCAGTAGCAGTACAGTTTACTAGCACTGACCCAGCTGAGCCACTGTTAGACCTAGACAAGTACAGCAAACTGAGAACAGTGTTCAGAATAACTGCGTGGGTGAAGAGGTTTGTGCAAAATGCCCGCACAAGCCAAAAGACCCATGGAGAGCTCACAGCAGAGGAGCTCACTGCAGCAGAAATGTACTGGGTAAAAGTGACACAAGAGGAAAGTTTCAGCGAAGAAATGAGACTACTGAAATCAGGACAAGAACTTGACAAATGCTCAAAAATCAAAGACTTGAAACCATTCCTAGACGAGAACAGCCTTGTCAGTGTAGGAGGACGGCTGCAGCAGTCAGAGTTCAGTTTCAGAGAACAGCACCCTTGGGTGCTCCCCCCAAAACACAGATTCACTGAGCTCCTAGTGCAAAACTACCACGAGAAAGTGATGCATTCTGGGGTCAGGGATACTCTAGTGCAGTTAAGGGAGAGCTACTGGATACTGCGAGGCAGGCAGCTGGTTAAACAGATTGTGGCACGCTGTCACATCTGTAGGAGACTAAAAGTGAAACCAGCCCAGCAGGTTACCGCCCCCTTACCACGAGACAGAATCACAGAGGCTCCACCCTTTGAAGTCATGGGCATTGATTTCGCAGGACCACTGTATGTCAAGTCAAACAGTCAGACAAAGAAAGCATACATTGCACTCTTCACGTGTGCTGTCACCAGGGCAGTACATTTAGAGCTAGTATCAGACATGTCCACAGAGAACTTTCTCTTAGCCCTGAAGAGATGCATTGCAAGACGAGGACTATGCAAAGTGATTTACTCTGACAATGCCAAGACCTTTAAAAGAGCAGATCAAGATTTAAAGGATCTATGGAAATCACTCAAGGAACCTGAGCTCACAGCGTTCTTTACTGAAAAAGGAATCACCTGGAAGTTTATTGCTGAGAGAGCAGCTTGGTGGGGCGGCTTCTGGGAAAGACTTGTGAGGTCAGTAAAGACATGCCTAAAAACCGTCCTAGGAAAAGCCTCACTGAACTTCGAGGAGCTAACCACCACACTCGCAGAGGTGGAGGCCGTGCTCAATTCAAGACCACTCTCATGTGTGCACAACGACGCAGATGAGCCCAGCCCACTGACACCTGCTCATTTCCTGGTCGGGAAAAGACTAACTTCCTTGCCACCAAAGACTATGATTCCGGAAACTCAGTCAACCAACCTGAACAGAGAGAACATGGGACGCAGATGGAAGTACCGCCAGAGACTTCTAAACACCTTCTGGACCCGCTGGCGAAAGGACTATCTACTGGATCTGAAATCCGCTCACCGGAGTGACACGCCGAAGCCCACTGAGCTCAAGGTGGGGGACGTCGTGCTGATTGGAGAAGACAAAATGCCTCGACAGACCTGGAGAACTGGCTTAATTGAGAGACTGTTTCCAGGGCGAGACGGACTGACGCGGTCATGCACAGTCCGCACCCATACTGGGACTCTGTTGAGAAGACCGGTGCAACTGCTATATCCTTTGGAAATAACTTGACTTAAATGATTTATTGCACTATGATTGATGAACTATTGTTCATCGGGCGGGAGAATGTTGTGATTTATTTCATTTCATATTAACCTGCATTAAGAAAACGTTATATTGCTTTTATTTTGAAGTTGAGTAAAAGGAAGTTGAGATGTTGTTGAACACATTCTAAACGAATTGCACTATTTACAGTTATTTACAGTTAAAAAGAAAGAGAAATACTGTTTACATTTCAAACGAAGTATTTACTTGAAAGACATTATTATTTTGCTGTTCTGAATACTTGAGAGTATTAGTTCTGCTTATAATGTTCTTTATTTGTTCTAGAAGAAAATACGTTTTATTGCACTCTTATTGTGAAGACCTAAACAGGAAGTGAAACGTGTGTTTACTCCGTGTATTCTAACTTGCTAAAAGAGAAGAAGAACGAACACACACGCTACGTTAGTGTGTCGTTGTTTTCATTCATTGCACAGAGACTGAATCCACGTTAAGAACTGCAACTTGCCACTACTTTATTTTTTGTTTTATCACAGTTTGTATCAAGATCGTTTTTGTGCTTTTTTCTAACTGCCAAGGAAGTCAGTAAACAACATTGATTTGATTCCTCATTCTTTGGTGCCGTTTTTTCATTACTTTTAAGAACTTTCACTATAAGCCGCGACTGATCCTGATCCTATGAGCCGCAGCTGTCTGCCTCAGTCACAAGTTGATTTCGCCCCTCCTGGAGACATCAGTGAATGTCTACATCATATAGGAGATTTAAGATTTGACAGCTTTTCTCTAAAATAAAATAAAATGCTTAAAAACTAATCCACCCTTGTTTTTTATTATTATTTTTACACACACAGGATATTGGATATTGCTAACAATGAGGCTTTTTAACTCCATGTGTTGCACTGTGACCCCGCGCTGTGAGCTGCATCATTGGTTCTCAGCCTTTTCAGGCCAGTCAGCGGCATTGTCTATATGTAAGCCTGGGCGCAACCTGCTTCTGGCAACATTTGAACAAATTTTCAACTGTGGCAGGCGGTACTACAGTACTGAAGAAAAACAAAAGAAGAATACGTCTACAAGCACCAAAAGTATGAACATAACGGGTTGATCTGTCCCATATGAATATGGGGTTTCTGTGTGTCTCTATAGTGTAAAGGGCCATTCACTCACTAAAAAAAGAAAAGTTTCCTGTGACATATTAAATGACGTTTAGAAAATAACAACACGTTCCTGTGGTCTTTATATGAGTAATTATGGTTTCATATCTTAGATTTCCTTGGTGTCCATGATGTCATGGACTCTAAGTTCACTTAATTATCAACAATATATTTTGATTTAATCTATAAAGATATTGTGATATGCCATCACATAGTTTTTTGAGAGAAATGAGACTGTCTCCATGCAGGGCACGTTCAGTAGTAGAGTCCTGCAGTGCTGAGGGGAGCTGTTGTGTCTGTGGAAAAAGTAAATGTAGTTCAATATAAAGTGTGGGGAAAAAGCTTGGATAAGATTTACCTTTGTTCATAATTTGTTTTAAATATCATTACAAAACATCACTTTGTGATTGTATCATGAGTTGAATGTAAAAACCAGGGAAAGTGCTCTAAATCTTCTAATGGTCATTGACCTCCACTCAAACACTTTATTTACTTTGTTAGTCAGCGCATGACTGGGCTCTATTACATATAGAATACAGAGAGGAAAAGCAAATATGAGGAGATATTGACAAATGAACATGTCAAAGTGCACTGGCTCTGATCAGTTGTTAAAAGGGGATGTCTCTCATGTCTTTCTGCAGTCTGTGGTGAGGTGTCTTCACATAAGGAAGGTGAGTAAGTTACTACTTTAGCTAATTCATATGAAGTCTGTCATGTGTCATGATAATATAGTGTAGCTTGCTGAAAATTTACTTTTTATCACATCTGCTTTAAAATCAGTTATTTTCTTTGTAATATTATTGTTGCATATTGCATTTGCAGCTATTCTACTGTATACTTCACATTTGATTTGGTAATGGACAACATTACAGCATCTTAGTTCCAGACAAATGATTGTTTAGTTAACAATGAGTGAATTTGACTGATTTTACACATTTTTCAAAAAGATTCAAAAACCTTTGGAAGCTCACCATGATGCAAGCCGCCGTGGGGGTGTGGATTCTATCAGCGCTGATATGTCTGAGTACAGGACATCACCATGAAGGTTTGGCCTGCATGGATTCAAATTTATGCCTTTGCTTTTGATGTCTGGTTGCAATATTTATTATAGCCAGTAGGGATATGTTTTAAAAATCACACCCGTGTGACGTGGATGCATGCTGGTCCTCAAGCCTGCCTAAATGAGTTAAGGCAAAATGTTGGTATTAAATGCTCATAGTAAATGCTCATGCATGCATGTGCATGTGCACAGGCATGCAGGTGCGTGCATGTGCACATGCACGAGACCTGTGGGGCGTCCCCCCACTCCTGAAAGTACCACCACAACAATGGTCAGTTTTGTACCCCTCAACTCTTGCACACAGTGGTGGATTCGTAGAACTGCAGTGACAGACACAACTCGCAATAGCTTTCAATGAATGGTGAAGTGAGAGACACAACTCGCAATAGCTTTCAATGGAAGCTGAGGGTGCTATCACTAGCAGTAGCTCAGGGATTAAAGTAAAAAAAATCTTGGGACTGAAAAAGATCTTTTGCAAATAAGCACTGAGCTAATTAAATGACCCCTGTGAAATCCTCAGGACTGAAATCAGTACCCAGTACTGAGAACTTTAATCCCTGAGTACAGTAGCTCAGCTGTCAACACAGATAATGCATGGCTGAGCTAATTACAAATAGCAAAAGACACATCCGGAATCCAGATAAAATTGACCCTAGTACGAAACTTTTTAGTGCAGTGTGCACTTTTTCCTCTGAATTTTCGGTCCAAATTTCCATCTTTCTCATCACCTACAGGTCATGGTGATAACAGCGCAGACCTGCAAGCTGCAAACAGCCTGTCCATGGTGAAATCAGCAAACAAAGGTTTCACCTTCAACCTGTACAGACAACTGGCTGCTCAAAACAGCAGCCAAGGCAAGAACATCTTTTTCTCACCCGCTAGCGTCAGCCTGGCCCTAGCAGCCTTGTCTGTAGGGGCCCGGGGCCAAACCCACGAGCAGCTCTTCAGTGGTCTGGGATTCAACAGCTCTGAGCTGAAGCAGGCTGATGTAAACCAGGCCTTCCATCAGCTTCTGACTGGAGCCAACAAACCTTCATCAGAGGACATGAATGCAGGAACTGCAATGTTTGTGGACAATAAGTTCAAGCCACAGCCTGAGTTCCTGGATGCTCTCAGGAACTCTTACCAGGCGGACGGGTTCAATGTGAACTTTAAAAATCCCACAGAGAGTGCTGCTGAGATCAACAAGTATGTGGGGGAGAAGACGCACGGCAAGATAGACAAAATAGTGGAAGACCTGAATCCTGATACAATCATGTATCTTATTAGTTACATATACTACAAAGGTAAGATTTATCTATAGTTTTATTGTGCAAATGAATCGTTTTTGTAATACTGCCAGATGTACGCTTACATTATGACTCTTATTCACCCTTATGCACCTTATGCACCCTCTGTGTGTTATAAAGTACTGCTGCTGAGCTGCTAGCTTTGGGAGCTATCAAATAGACGCTTCCAGTTGCCTTTATAATAAGAGTCATACTGTATGCATACACCTTGCAGTATTGAAAAACTCATTTGCACAACATAATGCGTAAACCTAGTGGCACCCCTATGATATGTCGGACAAAATATAGTGGCCCTGCCTGAACTGGTGCTGTCAAAAACAGCATTTCTCTCATAGGCCTATTGGTTTGCGGTTAAAATCCAACCTTCTACCCAGTACCCAGCTTCTCAACCTGTTTATTGGTTGGTTGGACTATAACGTTCCTGATGAATTGGAGCAGAAATCCAAGAGTAATCAGTGTCCAGTTGCTAATTTCAATTACATCTCACAATTGTCATTGTATCTCTCAAACAGGGAAATGGGAGACTCCATTTGAACCTGAACGTACCAAGGAGGATAAGTTCAATGTAGATGAGCAAAACCAGGTACCACACTCCGTAACACTATATCTTACTGAATGGACTTTCATCAGTTTCTTTGGTGGCTACTAATTGCACCTATATTTTATTAAACACATTGATCCCTGAATTCAGCTGCATGAATTCTCAATAATCACCAATGTGCTCTATAAATGGACGCTGTATAATGGAAGACCATCAGAGCACCTGCTGTGCCTATGCCGCATCCAACATGACAGCCATGTAATTTACAAGCAAAACGCCAAGCAAATTGAGAACAACCTCGCAATTTATTTATACGATGTGGAAATTGAAACACAATGAATCAGTACTTAGAGTGCAAAGACAGTAGAAGTACTAGTTCAGCCTCCACCTCTTGCTTACAATCATCAAGATCTTCTCAAAGTATCCCCATAAACACAGGTGCTTGTTATTATTCAAGACGGCGTAACCTTTGACCCACCGAAAATGGCACTCGTAAAGGTGAAGTGCCGCCTATTGGATTACCATAAAACTACATGCGTATTTTCCACTGGGCTACATAAGTATTGTGATAAATTGTAATTCTAGGACGACAAGGATAAAATCATTTTGAGGATATGGAGATATCTTTTTATTGGTCGCCCGCTCGGCTCAATGTAGAAGTTGGAAGTGTGCTCCTCTAACAATCCACATGTTGCCGTCACAGGTTCCTGTCCAGATGATGAACATGGAGGAATGGTTCGACGTCTACGTTGACCAGGAGATCAATACCACAGTCCTCCGTATCCCCTTCAACAACTCCTACTCCATGCTGTTGCTGCTCCCTGACGGAGGTCTGACAGAGCTGGAGGAGCACATCTGCCCCATGCACTATGCCAAGTGGATCAATGGCATGATGGCTAGGTGACAGGACATTTTTAAATGCATACTGTATACCGCAAAGTTTTTCACCAATGTTGCATTTTTTACTTTTGACATTGACATTCATTTAAGAATAGCCACAGCTGCAGCATGTCATGACATGCTGTGAACTGGTAGATTTGTTACTGTTGAGGAATGTTTGAAAACTTGATGTGCAAACTCTTGTTCAACATGAATGGATGCATTGATATTTGGTGTATTGATATTTTATTGCGGTACGCTATGCCTGGTCTTCACCGTTGGTCTGTTTGGCATATTTTTCAAGCCAAAACTGCAAGTACAATGAAGATCCAAGCCCTCAATAATAGTCCTTCTGACTCCTTCTAGGTTCCCAAAGTTGCTTTTGAAAGAATTATTTCCAGAATGATCATGGACATGATCATCCACAATATCTTGCCATAATCTAAAGTGTGTTATATTCCCTTTTCAGGAAGTACAATATATTTGTTCCCAAATTTTCCATCAAGACTAAAATGGAGTTGGACGTTGTGCTGCGTCAGATGGGAATGACGGACATGTTTGGTGCTACTGCTGATTTCAGTGGCATTTCAGGTGCCCCCAATGTGGCTGTGTCAGAGGTAAGAGCTGTCACAATGGATGAGTGTTTGGGTTTGAAAGTACTGTACTGTACCTTTACAGGTAACTCAGTTCTTAACAAAAACTGGGGGTCCTTGAAATGAAGACGTGACATATTTTTTGTAAAATTATGTACAGGTTGTGCACCAAGCCACATTGGATGTAGACGAGAGTGGAGCTACTGCGACTGGAGTCACAGGCATTGGCATGGTCTTATTTTCATCCCGCCCTGAGCCTTCCACTGTATTGAAGTTTGATCGCCCCTTCCTGGTCCTCATCGCTAACTCCGACCACATTCTCTTCATGGGAAAGATCGTTAATCCAAACATCTGATGAGAAAGTCTGTTCACGTCCAAGCAGAGATGTTGAGTGTCAACACATGATTAAATCCCCTCAAAAGCTGTTTATTGTGGTCTCTACATTTTATATCACAATCCTGACCTATTGTGTGTAGTTAATTGCAGCTTGCATGCAAGCATTTTTTAAATGTAGAGGTGCAGGCCATTATTATTATTATTTTACTTTCAGTGGAGTAGGGGAGTTATATCCAGAGAAATACAAAAGTATTTAAAGTGGGCCATGTGGTGTTACCGTTGGCAACATCCATTTATTAAAGATAGAGTGTCATGATTTTTTTCCAACCTAAAACATGATCATCAGGTATTTTCGTTATATGAAAAGAAATACTTTTCACAAAAAATTATGTGCTCCCCCACCACATATACTGTATATTAAATATGCCTGGTTTGCATGATGGGTGGTGATGGGTGGAGATCAACCTAAACTGAAGCAGCACCCAGTAGTTGTCAGAGCCTTAAAGTGGAAAGAGTTGCGTCATTCCATAGGCCACAGTGCCATCTAGAGACAAGAATCTGATAGACCAAGGCTCAGTCGCTGACCTCATGGAGTCAAGCCAGTGGGCCAAGTAGTTGTATGATAAAGGGGGAGGAGTTATGGGAGGGGCTGATGTGTGATGTCACTATATTACAGTTTTTGTCATTGGCACACTTGACTGTAAAGGTTTAGACTCCAGGAAGAAACAAAGGGAAAGACATCATTGCACATACAAATTCCACCAAGGGGTCTAATGAAGTACTCAGTACTGGGTACTGATTTCAGTCCTGAGGATTTCACAGGGGTCATTTAATTAGCTCAGTGCTTATTTGCAAAAGATCTTTTTCAGTCCCAAGATTTTTTTTTACTTTAATCCATGCACATACAAATTACACCAAGGGGTCTAATGAAGTACTGTCACCGCTTGAACATGTACAAAATTGAATAAATAAATAAATACAAACATCACAGCACACCCTCTTTAACCGGCGGTGGAAGATTTCCCAAACTGTGACATGCGTACCCCTGACTAACAGCTTGATGCATAGGTGTACAAGTATATATTGACTGTCAACATATTAAATCCTCTTTAAACCCTTTTTGCGTATTATAGCATTTTGTCATGGACTAATACCCAGTTTTCTTTTGGGATGTATGGGATGTCAAGGCCAAAAGGTCTTTTTTTTTGCTAGGCAAGTGATGTGTATACCCTCTGTTGTTGCCCATATACAGTATTCCACTCATATATTGTTAATTAATTTGAAGCATGTTTTGGATCTTCAGTGACTCATTCCCCTCATTGGATTTGGAAATTAATTAAATCCTATCAGCTGTTGAGGGACTATTTCATCAGCCTTGGGTCACATGTCGTCAGTGGCAAACACACGTTTCATTCCTACCCACCTGGGTATAGGCTGCTGTTGGCTCATGATTCATAACAAAGGTCCGGCATGCAAAACGGTGTGACCATAGAGATGCGCAGTGACGTCACCGCCCCGGTTCCGGAAGTCTTTTCCCAATTCATTTTTCTCATAGACTTTTCGAAAATAATTTATATCAAGACGATTACGCCGCGGACAAAGCCGACTCGAGTCGTGACGAATCATGATGGCACACACAAACTTTTGGGACAATAAAATAATTTCTAAGATGAAAAACGAAACAAAAAGTCTTGTATCATGCCGTTTTCTACTTCTTCCTAATTATATATTATATGACGATATTGTGTTTGTTGTCATGATTTGTCACGACCTGAGTTGGCTTTGGCCGCGGCGTAATCGTCTTGATATAAATTATTTTCGAAAAGTCTATGAGAAAAATGAATGGGGAAAAGACTTCCGGAACCGGGGCGGTGACGTCACTGCGCATCTCTATTCTCATGTCAGACCCCTGACACACTTGGTGTTGATTGGTGCAACAATGCCCACTGACAATGTGTGGCCCTCCCCTGGCAGCAAGCTGGGCTGTGCAATGTAGTCCTTTTAGAAAGTAACTGAATATATGTTACTTAAAGGGATAATCCAAAAAAATCTTGTGGTCAGGGATATTTCCAAAAATCTTGTGGTCATTTTATTGTAGCAGTGGTTTTCAACCGGTGGAGGGTTCCAGGTGGTCCCCAGCTAAATGATGGACAGTTGGTTAACCAGAAGTAAGTCTCTCAAAGCATAAAAATGAAACCAAATGGACCCCTGCGGGTTCATTTGGTTTCATGTTTACACTCTCAAGAGTGATCTGAATTAGCCAAAGTCTACACAACTAGAGAATGTGGAAGATTAGTGGTCATTTTGATCTGTATGTTTGACTGTTTTGATTCCCAAATCCAGCCTGGAATTATGGACAAAATTAAAAGATTTGGGGTCTGTGGGGCTAAAATGTCATAAAATGATGGCCCATGGCTCAAATGCTGAATAAATTGTGGACCCTGGTGTCAAAAAGGTTGAAAACCACTGCTGTATAGTACTGGATCTCTATTAAGGGAAGGTTGCGTAACTAGCGTGACGTCTCACCTTAAAGATACTGGTCCTTTTACTTTTGATATATTAACTTAACTATACATTTTGGCCATTTAAAAACAGCTGATACAAGTGCAATGCGAGCTTGAAGATGTGCTATTTTTTCATCCATTTGAAAACCCCAAATTAGACATTCCACACAATTAGTGCTTTTACTTTTAGTACTTCAAGTCCATTTTTATTCCTATTGACTACTGGGCGATGATGTAATGGTGAGGTAAGTGAGAGACCTTCATAAATAATGTCATGAGTATCAGCTTGCTCCGCTCACACACAAGTAGACCATGGTCTACTTGTTTTTCAACACTATCTAATTATCCTCTCCTCTAAACCCTCCTCCTTTATCAGCTAACAGGCAAAACAAACATACTTAATGAATTTACTTGGTCTCCATTGCTCATATTTGTACATGCTCTGGTCCATAGCATCAAGAAATTAGCTCTAGGCTATTGGACTCAATGTATTGCCCTTGCAAAATACTGCAGCTTTCTTATGAAGAAAGACACCATTTGACAGTGGACGCACTGCGAAATTAAAATAGCCTATAGTGAAAACGTTATTTTTTATTATGGGTCGAGAAGCTGCATTGCATTTCATGCGAGGGCAATACATTTAAAGTTCTATAACCCTGATGCAACGGCTTTGAAACTAGTTAGCTCATGGTCAGTTCAGCTGGGCACGAAACAACTCAAAACGTTTCTCAAACGTCACTACAATATGCAAATGCTATGCAATACCAAACCATGTGCTATTAAATTAATTAATCAATTAATAAATTCAGAAAATACATATAACTCTGTTACTAGTCATTGTTTTTATGACCTATACATTGTGAGTGACACATTACACTAGGCCGACACACATTATTGCCATGTGAAAATATTTTGAATGTACAGTATGTTTATGTTAGGCCCTGCCTACTTCTGTCTCTGCTCAGAAGGGTGGTGTGAAAGATTACGTCATAAGGTGGCACAATGGCACAGGACAGTGTATAAAACATGATAATTGGACAATGTATTTAGAGAAGGCAGGGTGGTGTTAGGTGACAGAAGCGTAGGGTCAGTCATGATGGCTTCTCTAGACATACGCCTGTTTTCATACATGTACTTGACATTGTTCTCTCCCTTCTCTCCTTTAGCTTCTTCATCCTCCTCTTGCGAGTTACAGGCATCATTCAATTCCAACATCATTTACAAGCCTGGGGACTTGGTTCTAGGTGCCGTGTTTGATATTCACTTCTCCTCTGTGCTCCCCGATCTGTCTTTCACCTCCGAGCAACAAGACCCCATTTGCTATGGGTAAATATCACAAATACAATAGCAAGCAAGAGATCAGGGAGCTTTGTTTTGATGTATGGTACCATAGTATTACAGTTGATGTTTATGATGAAATTTCATGGTGGAATTTTGTGTTAGTTTCTTTGTGGACGCCTTCAGGCGGGCCCAGACCATGGCTTTTGCTGTTACAGAGATCAATAGAGACCCCAACCTGCTGCCCAATGTGACTCTGGGGTATATTCTCTATGATGCCTGTTACACGATTGCATTTGGATTCCGTGCAGTGTTGTCCTTGATCAGTGGAAGAGAGGAGCAAATTCATTTGGAAGAGAGCTGTGTTGGCTCGCCTCCAGTGCTTGGAATCGTGGGTGATATTTCTTCATCAAGTACTGTTGCCATCTCTAGTGCATTGGGTGTGTACAGAGTGCCCTTGGTAAGTTGCTATTTGAAGGCCATTTGATTTTAACAACATCTATTTGATATGCACCATGCGTACACGTTTGGTGATTTGGTTGTACATCAAATCGAGATGTACAAATGTATGAACAAAGTGTGCCATTGTGAAAAATGGAAAAAGAATATATTACAAACTATTATTACAAACTTTTTGTCTTTTACAGGTAAGTTCCCATGCAATTTGCTCCTGCCTGCGTGATCGGAGTCAGTACCCTTCCTTCTTTAGAACAATCCTAAGTAATACTATCCAGGTGAGCTTCTAAAGTAGTACACACATACTGGATGCAGATACAAATATCTGCATCCAGTGACTGTAACTAATATTCCATATCATATCATTCATCATATGAATATAAACAGATTGGGAGATCCTATGTGGCACAAAACCCACATTCCCCAGCACAGCAGAGATAGGCAGGTAGGTAGGTAGGTAGGTAGGTACAGTAGGTAGGTAGTAGGGGTGTGAAATATCGATATTGCAATATACAGTATATCGTATACACGATATACTGTATATGTATAATATCGTACAATGTTATGGAACATGCACAACAGGGATAATTAGTTAAATGACTTTGAAAGCTGCTTCAAAAATAAAAAGCCTGGTATGAGAATCAGTTGAGACAAATAAAAACCCAGATTAAAAATTGCGGATATACAGTAAGTTCTTATTTATGCCTTTTTGTTTTGTATTTGATTTTTTTTCACCTGTAGCTACAGTATCATGATATATCATTGATGAATTCCATGCATATAGATAAATCTATCGCAAATATCGTAATATATCAAATATTGTGATATATTCAGGGGTGCACATAAGTGGTGCTCCGGTGCTCAGGAGCACCAAAAATCCTACAATGAGCTGTCAATCCAGGGGTGGAAAGCTCCTTTGAGCACCACACAGCTAGGGCTCATAATGACTGCCTGACTGGGCCAGTAAAAAAGCCTTGAAAATGAAATAATTCTTACTAATTCTGACCTCTAAGTCTAAAATACTACTAGTATTTTTAATGGATGTAGTATGCAGGTAGTAGTACTACTACTAGGCTACTATTGCAATGCCCAAACTATCGCCCTGTACTGTAATACTGTACATTGATGGGGCTGTACGGAGTGGAAAAAAGGGGTCCCAGGGCCCGGCGATGGTCGCCGCATTTTGGGAGCACCAAGTAACATCCCCAGGTGCTCCTCTGAGTACTGGACTAAAATAGTTATGTGCAGCCCTGGATATATTCATTATTAAAGGCCTATATCGTATCGTCTCAGCCCTAGTAGGTAGAAATAGATATACATGAATAATGTACATACATACATGCAGATCTGAAATAGGGTCTGAAATAAAGATTGACTGATCCACTATAGCTGGGGTTTTCAACAGGTGGTCCGGGGACCACCAGTGGTCCCTGAGAGGGTTCCAGGTGGTCCCCAGCTAAGTTGTTTAACCAGATGTAACTCTTGAGAACGTAAAATTGAAACCAAATGGACCCTTGCGGGTCCATTTGGTTTTATTTTTACACTCTCAAGAGTTAAAATGTTCATCATCTGAACTAGCCCAAATGTACACAACTAGAGATCTATGTTTGCCTGTTATGTTTCCGAATTTCAGCCCGGAATTGTAGATAAAAAAAGAAGAAATCTTTGGGTTTGGGTTTGTGGGGCTAAAATGTCCTCAAATGGTGGTCCGTGGATTAAATCCTGAATAAGTGGTGGTCCCTGAGATGAAAAAGGTTGAAAACCACTGCACTATAGCACACTATAGCACTTATCCCTCTATTCTGTATCCAATCAGGTGCGAGCTATGCTCCAGATAATGAGACGGTTCGGGTGGACCTGGGCAGGACTGCTGTTTATTGATGATGCTTATGGTCATGACGCTGCTCAGATCTTCCAGGCTGAGCTGGCCCAGTCTGGTTTGGGGTGTCTGTCCTATGCAGAGGTTCTACCCTGGGACAATGACCCTGATGAACTACGGAGGATCGTCTCTGTGATGAAGAAGTCCACGGCTCGTGTTGTCGTCGTTTTTGTATATGGGATCCGTCTGTTTAGACTCATGGACGAGGTTGGGTTAATGTAGGAAAACTCATCATTGCAAAGAGTCTGATATTGAAACTAAGTCACACTAATTCACTTATTTTGGCTTAAGTCAAATTTCACTAAAAGTGGTGGGACTCTTATTTTCTTAGTTTTAATTTACATTTTGTTCTACTCCACTTAATTAATTGTTACTACTGCATATTTTAATAATTATACAAGAAAACTATACAAACAATGATGTGTTATATGAGCATGTAGATCGACCTTTCTCTCAGGGACGTAGCTGACCATTTGGTTGGCCTACTCATAGAATCTACTCACAGATCTGATGAACCACTCCAGAAAAGAACACAGTATGCCAACACATTTGAATACTGTGTCCTGAATGGCCACCCCAATTTTCTGGAGTAGGAAATCAGCATACAATTGAGCTATTCCAGACCAATCTGCTGACAGGCAATGTTTTGCCAACAGCTGATTCGGTCTGGCTATAGCCGGGCTAGTCTCTTTAGGAAGTTTTTCTAGTTGCTATGTTGTTCTTGTGGTTGATTACAGGTGGTCACTCAGAAGGTAACAGGTCTGCAGTGGATAGCTCACGTGGGTTTCTTAGAGCAGAAAAACCTTCAGATTCCTCGCTACATGCCCTACCTGAGAGGCAGTCTAGGGATAGCCATCCGTCGTGGAGAGATACCAGGCCTCAAGGACTTCTTGCTGAAAATACACCCTAACAATGAGCTCAACACCGGCCACGGAAATGCTATTGTGAGTCTTTTGTTTAAAGGTTTAAGTTTATTTTCATGTTTTTCTTTTAGGTTTTATTTCCTCAATTACACCCCCCAAACATAACATACATAACATTGAACATTCCATGGATTTTCTAAAGCCTGGGGTTTTCTCTGGGGAGTGAAAGCCTTTTGAGTCGCAATGAAAACAGGCAAAATGGGGAAAACAGTGACATCTGCTGGCAAATCCCAGTGACATACAGTATAAGGGGATTTTGTTTCCTCAGGTGAGGCGGTTTTGGGAGCACACATTTCAGTGTAAATTTGCACCCCTTCCGTCAGAGTGGGTGGATGCCGGTGGAAGGGTGTGCACTGGACAAGAGGACCTGGAAACGGCAGAAACTACCCTGTTGGATGTGTCTGAGCTCAGGGCAACGTACTGCGTGTACATGGCTGTGTATTCTCTGGCCCATGCCCTCCATGACATGTTGCAGTGTGTGCCAGGAAGAGGGCCATTCACTGGGAACAGCTGTGCCACTTTACAGACAATAAAGCCATGGCAGGTGCGATTAATAAACACAGCTTTGGTATTGTCATGAACGTTATTAGAAGCCCACCACCTCAAATGCAAGGATGTAGTTAGATCAGACCATGTCAGTGCTACTCTACATAATTTTGTTTGTCATCATTTCTAGCTTGTGCATTACCTGGAAATGGTCAACTCCACCACATCATTTGGCGATCACGTATCATTTGATGAGTATGGTGATACCTTACCAGTCTGTGATATCATGAACTGGGTGTGGCTCCCTGATGGAGGCACAAAAGTTCACACTGTAGGTGTGTTCAAAAAGTCAGCCTCTGGAGATGAAGAACTCATCCTTGATGAAGAAAGAATCTTCTGGAACTTTGAAACAAACAAGGTCATTTTTGACTGGCTAAAATACATATAATAATGAGCTCATGGTGACTGCAACTGAACTTGTCATCTTCCTCTGTAGCCTCTTCGCTCAGTGTGCACTGAGAGCTGCTCCCCTGGAACCCGTGTGACTATAAGGAAAGGGGAACCCGTCTGCTGCTTTGACTGCGTTGCTTGTTCTGAGGGAGAGATCAGCAATGAGACTGGTAGGTGCACATCTTGTATACAGAATGTCATCTATAGCCTTACATTGCTCTTGCCTGTCCCTTTAACCTTGCCCTCTTTGTTACCGTAGACTCTACAGAGTGCACCAGTTGTCCAGAGGACTTCTGGTCCAATCCCCAGCGTGACCACTGTGTCCCTAAGAGCGTGGAGTTTCTCTCCTACTATGAGGGCCTGGGTATCTCCTTGACAACAATCTCATTGATAGGCACACTTACCTGTGGCATTGTCATGGGAGTCTTCATCTATCATCGAGGAAGTCCCATGGTGCGAGCCAACAACTCAGAACTCAGCTTCCAACTTTTACTGTCACTGAAACTCTGTTTCTTGTGCTCACTTCTGTTTATTGGCCGTCCCAGACTGTGGACTTGTCAGCTGAGACATGCAGTATTTGGGATCAGCTTTGTTCTGTGTGTTTCATGCATCCTGGTAAAGACCATGGTGGTGTTGGCTGTGTTCAAAGCCTCCAAGCCTGGGGGTGCAGACATTCTGAAGTTTTTTGGTGGCGTGCAGCAAAGAGGAACTGTTCTGGTTCTTACTTCTATTCAGGCAGTAATCTGCACAGCATGGCTGGTGTCTGCCTCACCAACTCCTCATAAAAACACACAATACCTGCGTGATAAGATAGTCTATGAGTGTGAAGTGGGATCAACAATTGGTTTTGCAGTGTTATTAGGTTATATTGGTTTATTGGCACTCCTCAGTTTCGTCCTAGCATTCATGGCAAGGAATCTTCCAGACAACTTCAATGAAGCCAAGTTCATAACGTTCAGCATGTTGATCTTCTGTGCAGTGTGGATAGCCTTCATCCCAGCATATATCAGCTCTCCAGGCAAATATGCAGATGTAGTGGAGGTATTTGCTATTTTAGCATCTAGTTTTGGCCTTTTGTTGTCACTGTTTGGTCCAAAGTGTTACATAATGCTTTTGAAACCTGAGAGAAACACTAAGAAGTCCATCATGGGCCGCAGCACCACTAACATGTAAACAGCAGAAAGGTAATAATATGCATTTTTGGTGTAATTTTATAGCAATACAAATCCATTTGATTCCTGGTGCACCTCATTTTCTCCACCAGGCTGAAGGCATGGGGAGAGAGTATGTTTTGCACGCCGTCTCTCTGTCACCAGCTAATCTTCAGTACCACACCAAAAAATCATCAAATCATGAACAGAGCCTGCAAATTATTGGGAATCTTTCACATACTAATAGGCTAATACAGTATATCCCAACCTTTTCACATTGGCCTGTTATAGCACCTGTTATATCACCCACAGGTATTTATTTATTTATTTTTGCAAAACACATTTTTGGACAAAATGCCTCATATCATCCAATTACTGGCAAAGGTATAAGAAGAAATTGCATCCTTTTCGTACCAGGCCACAACCTGACCTGATCCGCTGGAGACCTGTGCCCAGAACAGTACTTTTCTAGTTAGCAACTTCAGATTTAATTAAATCCAGTCATTATCATGTCATTAATGGATGGTACATGGTAATCTGTCATTAATTATCTTCTCTTTAGAGTATAACTTGTAACTGAACATGTAACTGAAGCAAATTCAAGTTTACATAGGTTTAACATAAGCATAAATATAAGCTATTATTATCTAAACAAAGGCTTTATGTTTGATGCCCTCTGCTTTCTCTTTGGGTCAAATAGAAACCTCATCAAAGCGGACAGCTTCACAGTTACAGTGGGTGACATAATGTTATCACAAGAACATGAAATTCTTGTTATCACAAGATGAAATTAGCTATTTGGGTTCCCTCATAAGCCCTTTTTATACCAAAGGGTCCAGACGGTTTTAGCATTAACTCTGTGTTGACCCGTGTTGCTGCACGTTGTCCCAAGCGATTCAACCCATGTGAGTTAATGGGCCATACAGTATCACACCAAAACCTGTGTCAAAGACTAATTTGCGGCCATCTACTCCATGGCCCCACCCACTGTAAAACATTTTTTTAAAAGTCAGCTTTAATGTGCACATTTTAACACTAATTAGTAGGCCTATGCCTGAGAGGTCATTCTGACTGTATTTATTATTATTTTAAAGTTGTTTATCTTGCCCCATGAAGCTTTCACAAGGTTCTCCTTCAAACACCATTATCATCCATCATCATTCTATCATCTCAGAGATTTTGGTCATCTAAAAAAAGCTATATGAATTTAAGCACATGTTAATTCTGGCCTTTTTTCAGGCGTGCTAGTGTTAATCGTTCATAGTCATTCATTTTTTTGCATATCACTGCATATAAAAGTCATGTCATTAAAATGTCATTAAATGTTTCCATGAATTGGATATGAGGGACCCCAATAGAAACAAGCCATCTATGTTTTTATTGTGTCCCCTTAGCAGAGCTTGTATTGAACTGTACTGTACTTTCCTTTACATTTTCTGCAAACTGTTAATAAAATACTGTATTTAATCAACCAATCTGTTAATGCCACTTTGTGTGATCTTAATTATTACTCAGGCCCACATTGGATCCTCAAACTTACCCATTTTACATCATGGTGCAGCACTGAGTTCTAGTGTGTAGGGGGTATACTCTCTACTGTCACCACTCACCAGTCAAGGTTGCGTCAAGTTACCCCAAACTGCATTTTTTCCTGCTTCTGAATTTGTAATTCCAATCAATGATGGGCAGAATAACTAACTTTTCCTGTACACCCACTTGAGATGGATAAAGTTTGGTAAATTGATAATAATATGATGCATGCATATACCCCAGGGGTTGGCAGGCTTAAGCCCCGTGGCAACATTGGCACACTGAAGGATGATCACTGGCATATGTGCAAGACGTTTTAGTTAAATACTCCAAACATGTTTGGATTGTCAGTTAAATGAAGTCCAATCACATCCTGAATTGTACATTCATTCAAACTCTTACTCATGACTGGGAAGAGATTCTTGGAAAATCATTACATCCTGATCTGGAAGAAAATATTTTTAAGGTTGTTAAGTGTCCTTATACCGGTAAACACTGAGAACAAAAATGCAAACATGGCACTTCATGTAAAAATGTCACAAGCCATCATCTATATAATGTATAAATTCAGAAAGCTTTTGTCATTAATTTAATCTCCTGAAAACTACAGTATATCATAGTTTGCACGCACACATACCACGCACACCCTACACAACATTTGTGATCTTCTGCTGGTCACCCCTGGACAGACACCTCTACACTACTAACATCCATTCAGCACCAAGGAAAGAGTCACTACATTAATATGACAGATGACCAGTGGGAGCATACATTAGATCTAGTCCATGTGTGCTAGAGATGGGTTATTGCAATGCAAAATATAGCCAAGCTGGCTGGAATTTACCCCGATAGGCCTGATGCATGTAACAGATGTAAATGATCACCAGCACATGTTCTGGTCCTGCCCTAAATTGACAACATTCTAGTCTACTGTATTTAACTCACTTGGTGAGGTGTTGGGTGAGCCTGTTAACTCTAACCCTCTCACTGGCATTTTTGGTAATTCTCCTCAAATGGATACACCCCTCCCCTTCTACTCACAATAGAGGGATTCATGTAATTGTTTATAGTATCAAACTTGGAAGGATTAGGTTAATGGTTCCTTGAAGAATTTTCACAAAATCTGGCAACGCTTTTTGTACACCCGCCCCTCCCCCCATTCATATTTTAAGTAATATTACACCCATCATTTTTGGTTAAATGGTAGAGATATTGAAAGATATTGCTGGGGTTATTTCCTGTCAGGATGCGCAGGCTCCAGCACGGTGTGATCATTTTGCATGTAAAAATATTTTTGCATTAATCCTCATCTTGTTTTCATTTTAAAGTGTACAGTACTCATACCCAGAGAGAATGAAGAGGTGGTAGTTTGACCATTGTGTCGTAAATATAGTTTTGGAAGTTACTTTTAAAAAGTAAGGGAATTATAGTTATAGTTACTTCCCTGAAAAAGTAACTAGTTACTTTATTCCTTACTAAATTATGAAAGTAAGGGCGTTACTTTACTTTACTTTACTTTTTTTTTTTTAAAAACATACAAAAAAGGGGTGTTTTTCTGTAGTATTCGTGCTTACAAGTTTAAAGTGAAATTCTTCCCATTTTCAACATTTTACTGACATTAATATTAATATGCCTTAGAGATGTTCCGTGGACAAGACAAAGATCTCCCCATTCTGTGTTTACTAGAAATGGAGGTTGTGTTTCATCATGTTAATGATTTCTCTTTTAGGACCTTTTTTTAAAAGGGGTTGGAATTCCCCTTTAATGGCAGCATGCTGAGCATGGGCTGTATTAGGATTTTCTTTGCTGAGGACAATGCTTGCTGTCTACACTTCACCTCAATGTTTTTGTTTTCGTCCACGTCCTATACCACAGTCGTTTTCAACCTTTTTCATACCAGGGCCCACTGTTTATTCTGCATTTGAGCCACGGACCACCATTTGAGGACATTTTGGCCTCACAGACCCCAAAACTAAAGATTTATTTTCTTTTGTCCACAATATTAGGCTGGATTTCAAAAACAAAACAGTCAAACATACAGATCTAAAGAACCATTAAACTTCTACATTTTCTACTTGTGTAGACCTGGGCTAATTCAGATGATGATTATTTTAACTCTTGTAAACATGAAACCAAATGGACCCGCAAGGGTCCGTTTGGTTTCATGTTTACACTCTCAAAGAATTGCATCTGGTTAACCAACTTTCCATCATTTAGTGTGAGGACCACCTGGAATCCTCCCTGGACCACCTGTTGAAAACCCCTGCTTTACCAGCAAGAATGTAAAATAGTGTTTATATTTCCACGCTGCAAAGGCTCCAGTCCACACCAGCAGACAGCGGCTCCAGGCTTGAAGCTGCCACGCTGGTGGCCAAGCTTGGTACTGCAGGCGGGTGGAATTCATGCACGAACGCCCCGAGAGCACGCACGCTCGTTTGCTTTGTGCACGCGGACAGGGCAGTTTGTATTTAAGTTGTTTTCTGAATAAACCAGCGGTCCTCACGTCATATACTACCTCTCAAAACACAACGGATGTATTATATGACAGATAATAAGCTCAATGCACACCCACAAGCTTGTTTTTGATGCCTTTTGATGTTTTTTTTCCTTTGCTCGTGCGCGACGGCGCTCGTTCATGGTTCCCATAATCCCTTGCGTCGGGCGCGTTCATGGAGAAATACTTCCGCATTGGGGCACCAAATTTTGGTGCCCCAATGCGGAAATAGGCGCACTTCCGGCGGTCTTCCGGGTGCTTCAAAGCGCCAATGAGCAACTTGTATTGAAATGAACGGCAAGGGGGCGGGGCTATCGCTCCAGTCAGGTCTCTGTATTTTATTACTCTATGCTCCAGTCACGCTGTCTTCCTCGTATCATTGCGTCTGAGAGCGTATTTTACCGCAGCTCAAATGCTAGTGTGTGTGTGCGCAGCAACAACAACACAGCTGGTTGTGTCTATGTGCTAGAGGCCAGAGCCTTTAGTTACGCGAAAACTCTGTTCACTTCATGGGGCCACTTCAATGGCGGCTCATCTATATACACTTCTATTGAATTGGGACAACCGAGGTTACCGGATGCATTTAAGTCCATGGGATCATAAGCATTTTTTCTGCCCCCTCAATGTCGCAGCTGTTCTACTAGATGGCTCTGCTCTGCTCGACGAATAAGACTGGCTCTGATTGGCTTATACTTATCACGTGACATTACACACATAGATATATTAAAACTAGATCAGGCATCCGGAGGAAACAATGCAAGTGGAGGGGAACTTTCCTTCGGTGCCTTCTCTATTCAATATACTCTATGTTAGACTGTGAAGAAGCGAGCTGAAGAAGACAGACTGCACACAGTGCAGCGAGTCCCGCCGCCGCCGCGGAGTAACGATGGTAACGATGGTACACTAATCATAACGTCGTTATGAATTTGAAAAATGTAAGGAGTTACGTTAGAAGTTACTGAAAAAAGTAATCCCTTACTGTAAGGGCGTTACTTGTAAGGGCGTTATTCAACACTGTGTCGTAAACATAGTTTTTAAAGGTACTATATTGTACATTTATTATTGATGTTTGCATGTCTGACTCTCTGACGGTACTAGCAAACTAGTACGAGACCATCCAGCCCACATCAAAGCTGCCCCCACCCTGGAAATCTTCAAACACACACTCAAAACCCACCTCTTGAGACTAGCATTCCCCACATAGCTCTCTCTTTTTAAACCTTTTATTATTTTATTTTAATTTATTTTTTTCTAATAAATTTGTTTTTATTTCTCTTTTCTACCTATGTAAAGCGACTTTGGGTATCTTGAAAAGCGCTATATAAATCGTATGTATTATCATTATTATTATTATCTAGGCTACTGTAGCAAGATGATGATCAATCAAATATAACCACATAAGCATACTGACATGCACAGAAATGTTTTTATTCGTTTTTGGCTTCTACATCTTGTTGGCACCACGACCCATGATGGACTTCTTGGTGTTTCTCTCAGGTTTCAAAAGCATTACATAACACTTTGGACCAAACAGCGCCACCAAAAGGCCAAAACTAGATGCCAAAATAGCAAATACCTCCACTACATCTGCATATTTGCCTGGTGAACTGATATATGCTGGGATGAAACCTATCCACACTGCACAGAAGATCAACATGCTGAACGTTATGAACTTGGCTTCATTGAAGTTGTCTGGAAGATTCCTTGCCATGAATGCTAGGAGGAAGCTGAGGAGTGCCAATAAACCAATATAACCAAGTAACACTCCAAAACCAACTGTTGATCCCACATCACACTCATAGACTATTTTGTCACTATGGTACTGTGTGTTTTTATGAGGGGTTGGTGTGGCAGACAAAAGCCAGGCTATGCAGATTATTGCCTGGATAGAAGTAAGAGTCAGAACTGTTAGTCTCTGCTGCATAGCACCAAAAAACTTCATAATGTCTGCACTCCCAGGCTTGGAGGCCTTGAACACAGCCAACACCACCATAGTCTTTACCAGGATACATGAGACACACAGCACAAAGCTAATCCCAAATATTGCATGTCTCAGCTGACAAGTCCAGAGTCTGGGACGTCCAATGAACAGAAGTGAGCACAGGAAACATAGTTTGAGTGACAGCAAAAGTTGGAAGCTGAGCTCCGAGTTGTTGGCTCGCACCATGGGTGTGTCTCTATGATAGATGAAGATTGCCATGACAATGGCAGAGATAAGTGTGCCTATCAATGAAATGGTTGTCAAGGAGATACCCAGGGGCTCATGGTAGGAGAGGAACTCGATACTCTTAGGGACACAGTTGTCACGATGGAGATTGGACCAGAAGTCCTCTGGACAAGTGGTGCACTCCGTAGAATCTAACAAAAACAGTAAATGTGATGACACATTAGTTTTAAGTATCATCCATCATTTCCAAATTTAAGTTGTTAGCGTGGTTTTGCCATTGGCCGTGGATCGTTAGTAACTGTACCAAATCCTAATTTGGCATTTTGTGTGGGTGTGAACAAACATGTGTACAGAAAACCAACCTGTCTGATTGCTGGTCTCTCCCTCAGAACAAGCAATGCAGTCAAAGCAGCAGACAGGTTGTCCTTTCCTTCTGGCCACACGGGTTCCAGGGGAACAACTCTCACTGCACACAGACCTAGGAGGCTGCAGAGGAAAGTAACAATGAACTATTTTAATACCAGCCACATTGTGTAAAACCAGTCTCAACCAATGATGTGGTGGCTTCACAATCCAATGCTATAGGTCCTTGCATGCACCCTGTAGGGCTACAGTGTAGGACAAACAAGCTATCACCAACTCACTACAACTTTTTTGTGAGCGGCTACACGGTAACCAGGAGTGGCTCAACACAACTGCTACAATTACAACCACCCTGAAACCCGACTTAGTGCTCAGATCTCGTTCAAACTCATAAGCTATGCCGAGCTTGCTGCCGAAGCACAACCTCACAGCTTGCACATTGGTGTCCGCTTGGGCTGGATGTAAGGCTTTTGTAGCCAGATCTACCACCAGCCTATTTTGCAGACCTGGGAGTAAAAGAGATCAGAGCCTTCACTCGGCCTTGTTATGAAGAAGAAAGGGACCCTCTGCGGGGCCCCCCAAAGTAACAGGTACGTGGTCAGCTTAACCTTAGGTAAAAGGATGCAACTGCTATCCACAGTCCCATGAGAAGTCTGCCATTCAACATTAAGGTGTCTCTCACCGTGATTAATTGAATGACACAAATTAAGGTCTAATCGCTCAATTACTGGCCGTGCACTTTTGGGGTGGTATAGGATCAAGGCTGAAACACCACAAGACTGAAGGGACTGCTATTAACGGTGTGTCACAAATTTGATTTCATACACTGGAAATCTGAAATTACCTTTTTGGACTCAAAGGTCCAGAAAATTCTGTCCTCATCAAGGATGAGTTCTTCGTCTCCAGAGGTAGACTTCTTGACCACACCTACATGCTGAACTTTTAAACCTCCACCAGGGTGCCACTCCCAGTTCATGATATCAAAGATTGGTAAAGGATCACCATTCTCATCAAATGATACATGATCACCAGATGCTGTAGTGAAGTTGACCGTTTCCAGGTAATATACAAGCTAGAAGAGAAAAAGTTTTTTTTGCTAGTCTGTAGGTTATTATAGAACTTTAAAGAGATGAATGGCTATGTTCATGATTTGAGGCATCTTGTTAAAAGCAAACCACTGCTGCACACTTTAGAAGGCAATCAGGGTGGAATATGAAAAATCACACCCTTGTGAAGTGAGCAGCACTACTCATCATATGTCATACATCATCTCATTTTGGACAATCACAATTTGTGTCCTAACCTTTGTCTTCAACGTTTGAGTTTACCAAGCGCAGAAAGCTGGGTAAAGGAGGGGGATAGTGCCCATCAAAAATGAGGGGCACTACAGTGTGGTGTTTTCATAGACAGATCTAGAAATTATGGGCCCCTGGGCCACCGCAAGCCAAAGGGCCCCCCTACACCGGATGATCTTTCTTCCCAATACGGCACATAGTGTCTGCACACAAGCATATCAATTATGACATATATGCCTATGATATTCAGCTGCATCCCAGCAGGATTTACAGCAAAGGATTGCTTGAAAATAATAAACAGCCAAAATAACTAAGTCAAATAAATGAAAACAATCATCAATCATGAAAACAATCATCAATCATGTTTTAGTACTTTTGAGGTTATTTTATCGACACAAAATGAAGAACTTGAGCCTTTTAGTGATCACACTCAAAGTGTGACTCTCAAACTCAGGGGCCCCTTAGCTCAGGGGCCCCTGAGCCTCGGCCCAACTTACCCGTTGGGTAATCCTTGCCTGGATGTTTAAAAAAAAAAGAAAGTAAAACTTTAGCCACTTAGTTAGCCACTTAGACACATTAGGACCTGTGAACAGCCCACCTGCCATGGTTGTATTGTCTGCACACTGGCACAGCTGTGCCCAGTGAAAGGTCCTCTTCCTGGAACACACTGCAACATGTCATGGAGGGCATGGGCCAGAGCATACACAGCCTTGTACACATTGTACTCTGCCCTGAGGTCAGAAACATCCAACAGTCCAGAATCTGCTGTTTGTAGATCCTCTTGTCCAGTGCACACCCGTCCACCTGCCTCCACCCAATCTGATGGAAGGGGAGCAAATTTACAACGAAATGCGTGCTCCCAAAACAGCCTCACCTGAAGAAACAAACGGTGAAGATTTGAACATAAATAAACAAGCACATGGCATTTATAAATGAAGTACATAGTCACCATATTATCTTCTTGGCTGTGGTCTGGGTCATTGTCAGGATGTACTTTCAACAAGAAGTCCTTAAGACCTGGTATTTCTCCACGATGGACGGCAAAACCCAGGGTGCCCTTCAGGTATGGCATGTAATGAGGAGCCTGGAAATAAGGGTTTCTGGCCCAGGCTGCAGTGGCAGGTAAGATCCATTGCAGGCCTGTCACATTCTGCTTGACCACCTCCTCCAGGACGTTGATCAGATAATCCCCGTATGCAAATGCAATGACCACACGAGCCGTGGATGTCTTCATGACAGTGGCGATCCTCTGGAGTTTAGCCAGGTCATTGTTGAAGGGCAGGGCCTCTGAATAAGCCACGCAACCCAGGTCAGACATGTCCAGGTCAGATTGGAATAATAGGGCAGCATCACGTCCGCCGTCATCATCACTGAACAACAGACCTACCCAAGTCCACTCAAACCGCCTCATCATCTGGAGTATAGCTTCCACCTGATTTGGATATAAAATGGCAGTTACATAAGTTGTAGTGAGTACATAGGTTCGATTATTCACATAGTGGCATTCCACAATGGGATCCTCTTTTCAGTCATTCAACACCTTCTCTGGATCGAGGCTCTCATAAATTAAATAGTGCATGCATTGGGGGAGACGTTGGTACCAATCATGGTGGAAGAGTTCAGAATTATTTCTGTACATAATAAATTGGCATTTGGATGCTGGTGGTGAATATGTTTTATTTTACTTTTTTATTAAAGTCCTTGTTAAATAATACACATTACATTATTTGAAGAGCTCCAGTAACCACCGTAATGAATTAAAGCCCAGTGTGCCCAGGATACAAACATGATACCAACTACACACTTTAGTTACACTAGCTCCATATACTGTACACAGTATCTTTCAAATATTTCAAGTAAAGCAACCTTGAGCGATTCAGACATTATGTTCTGCCCAATGGACTAAAAAATGTGATTAAAAGTTTGAGCTGCCAGGAAGGAATTGAATGTCCAAAAACATTACCTTTCAGTTAAATAAATATACAAATATACTGTCTTCCGATGAATGAAAACATAATATTATGTGTTCACAAGCTCTTGTAAAACCACAAGCTCTTGTTAATACTTTGCATTTGTTCAAACTCACTGACACACTTTACCAGCTGTGTGTGCGCGTGCGCACCTGGAAGACAAAACTTGGGATCGTTCTAAAGAAGGATGGGAACTCATTCAGGTCACTGAGACAGGAGCAAGACGCATAATAACTTATCTGAAAAAAAAAAAAAAAAAAAAAACAACAACAACATGGAAATATTGGAAATATTTTATTTCATTTCATGTATGCATTTTGTTATTAGTCAAAACAAACAAACATGCCTCTTTAAACAAGCAGCACCTACTTTTGTAAGCACAATGTGCCGTTTTAACATCAACACTTCCAGTGCACTGAATACCAGCCAAGTAGTAGCATTGGTATAGTGTTTACTGTAATATATACTGTATATATGTGTATAATATATACTATATATACTGTATGTGTTTACTGTAATATTACTTAAAATATGTGTTGAGCAAAAACCATTTCATTTTAATAATTTACAGTACATCTGTGTGTGTTTATGTGAAAAGTACTTGTTGACTAGATCTCAATAACACTGGATCCTCAAACTGCCATTCAAACCATTCAACTCCACTTTTTCTCACTACCTGTTTGTCATAGTAATCATTGTCAGAACTGTCTACACGTCGTAGCTCCACTTCCACACAAATTCAACTGTCTGACTGTGCTGCATAAAGTGTATAAAGTCACTAAAGTGTGTTGTTGTTTCAAAAGCATGTTTTTTTTAACCTGAAACCTTTTTTAACCTGAAACATACAGATTTTGTACATAGTTTCTGCCCTTCAGAAGAGATATTTGGTGGTGAAAGGCAACTCAAAGGTGATGCTTACCATTGGCACTCTGTACAAACCTAATATTTTAGAGAGGGCAATAGAACTTTTTGAGGTAGAAGGACCCACAGTTCCGATCACTGGAGGGGCTCCAACACAGCTCTCCCCTAGTGTAAACTGCTCCTCTCTCCCACTGATTAGGGTCATTGCTGCACGGAACCCAACACCAAGCGTGAGACAGGTATCATAGATACTGTAGCCCAGAGTCACATTGGGTAGCAGGCTGGGGTTTCTGTTGATCTCATCAATGGCAAAAGCCATGGTCTGGGCCCATCTGAACCCTTTAAGGAAAAAACTAGGCACACAAAAATACACTGTAACCTTGAATATCGCCGCTATTGGGAAGAAACCTTGTTTGTATTTGTTTCATGTGTCATACTAAGTGACGCATGGAAAAGTGGCAAGAATATAATCCCGCCAAGCATCAACCACTTTCTGAATTTAGATCTGTTATATTTGATCAAAATCAATGACATGAGTCACTAGTATCCATACAATTCTTATAAGCCTTACTATATGTATTTTTTTTTTCTTGCATAAAATGTATTTTTTTCCAATTCCGCATCAACAATATGTTCAATATAAGTTCTACAATTGGGGTACATGGTGGTATTTGATCTCCCGGATATTCTATTCTGGATGTCGTCAAAGGTCATATCTCACCTAGACACGGGTTCTGATGCAAATGTTGACCTGAAGGTCAAACATCAATGCATCCAGAGCATGCAATTCAAATGAAATAAAATGTGTACTATAAAATAAACTTGAATTAGGCATACTGTATAAACCAACGGTATGCATTTGTGACACTCACCCGTAGCAAGTGGGCTCCTGCTGCCTGGAGCTGAAAGTCAGTTCAGGGAACACAGAGGTGAAGTGGATGGTGAACAAACCACCCAGAACCAAGTCCCCAGCCTTGTGCATTCTATTGAGACGAAACTGTTTCTGCAACTCACAAGAGGAAGATGAGGAAGACAGAGGGGAGAAGGAAGAGAAGAGTATCAAGTATGAAAGTATGAAGACTAGAGAGGCCATCATGATAACTGTCCTGTCTAAACACCCTCCCCCCTTCTCCAAATCTATTGTCCAGTTGATAAGTTTTATACCCCATGCTGTGCCATCCCCTATGCTAATTATGCCATTACATAATATTTCATAACGTCCAGGCATCCGGGCAGAAGCAGAAACATGGTGTAATACATTCATATAAAAATAATTTGTCTTATATTGTGAATTGCCTGGGGGCTGAAACTATAGTTACAATAGCAGACAAGTTCATTACAACAACTACTACTATTATTATTATTATTATTATTATTATTATTATTAATATTATAATAATAATAATAATGAAACAACAATAACTGTCATTTTATGGATTTATTAATTAAATATTTGTAATTATATAAGAATAGTTCTTAACTGATGAAACATTGTGATTCTTTTGTTTAAACCTTTATTTGTATATACCAGTATTTTGAAATAACATATCCTTTTTAAATGATAGGATACAAAAATTAAGGTACATTTACTCCGACTCCAACCTGGATGCACCTTCTCAGAGATGCTCTCTGCTCACGCCCAATATCAAAACAAGCTGTTGTTTTGTAGAAGGTCTGAAAACAAGGCTGCTCCACTTTCACCCTCCGAAAGGTCAACAGGCAAATTGGGCCTTGTGTAATTGAGGCAAAAGGGCCTTATTAGAAAATATGGATTTTTTTTTACTCCTGGGGTTCTGAATCCCATGTAAGCTATGCTGGTCTGCACTCAATTGAAAGTGATCCTGAGGTGGTTGCAACCACTTCTAAACCATCTAGTACAGGGGTTTCAACCTTTTTGACACCAGGGACTACCATTTATTCAGCATTTGAGCCACGGACCACCATGTGATGACATTTTCGACCTACAGTCCCAAAACCCAAAGATTTCTTCTTTTTTATCTACAATTCCAGGCTGGATTTCGGAAACATAACAGGCAATCCTAGATCTCTAATTGTGTAGATTTGGGCTAGTTCAGATGATGAATATTTTAACTCTTGAGAGTTCTGTGAAACAGAATGGACCCGCAAGGGTCCATTTGTTTAACCAACTTTGCTGGGGACCACCTGGAACCCTCTCAGGGACCACTGGTGGTCCCCAGACCACCGGTTGAAAACCCCTGATCTAGTACAGTGGTTTCCAACCTTTTTGATACCAGGCCCCATTATTTATTCAGCATTTGAACCACGGACCACCATTTGATGATATTTTCACCCCACAGACCCAAAACTAAAGATTTCTTTTCATTCTGTCCCCAATTCCAGGCTGGAAATAATAATATACTGTATAACATGAAACCAAATGGACTGGTGGTTTCAAGTTCACACTCTCAAGAGTTACATTTGGTTAACCAACTTTTCATCTGGTTAACCATCTTAGCTGGGGACCACCTGGAACCCTCTAAAGGACCACTGGTGGTCCCCGACCACTGGTTGAAAACCACTGATCTAGTAGGTTTAAAAGTGAGTAAAGGCCTCAAGAGAGAGAGCATGTATGTAGCTCTATGTCAGAGCACAGAGTAAAGTGGAACAGACTCTACACTACAGAATGAGCCCTGGGCCGTTCCTGGGGCTCTGGATGTTCTGGGATCCCCCAGGGACCCCCACACGTTCCCACCTATATGTCTATATTAATAAACGCATAGTTGCACCGCTCAGTTCACACAGGGGTGATTTTTTTCCTTTCCTCATCCAGGCAGGAGTTAGAATAAGTGAATCAGAAAAGTATATTTAACAAGGCATTGGCCCATAAAATATTTAATTGGTGTTATTGTGTGGCTTCAGCCTGTTTCAAGGCTATTAATTGGCCTCCAAGGTCCTGGATTAATAAATCAAAAATAACAGTACTGCTTGCGTGTTTATGGAGCTGCCTGGCAGATTACATAACCCATAGCTAGGGACGGTCATGTGGGACACAACTGGTGAGTTGAAGATGCCTTTAGGCTGGCTCCATTCTTGTTTTCCTTCACACCTTAAGAGAAATAAGCATACCAGGCCTACTAGGCCAAATTACACCTATGGATTGAATATCCGATCCACAAGCTCACAGGCACATCTATTATTAAAAATAAAGACATACTGTAAATCTCAGGGGAAAAGTACATGCACTGTTTTTTGAATATTAGCTACAGTTATTCCCTGACACTAGCTTCTGCAACACATTAACACAAAACAGGAAAAAACAAATTTGGAAGAAGATGTAGGCTTTTTATTGAGTTCTGTTTATTGGGCTTAGTTGGTTTGGATTTGCAAAGCCCTAATGTTTGATTTTAAGGACATTTTTAACACTGAAATCCTGATTGTGGAATTGATGATTTGATCCAAATTTGAACTTGCAAACGTAATATCTGACTTTTGTTTGGACAGCTTTCATGACGGGATACAGTACTTTGGTTCTTCAAGCAACAGCTTATGGGATGGTAGTGTCAGACCATTTGTTGTCAATCCACAGACATATATTTAGGGTTCTTTATTTCCCAGTCAGGTGGTGGTGATGTTGGTGGTAAGCTTGCATGCAAATAAAATTATGGCATGCAAACTTGTCACACAATCTGGAATAGATAAAACAAACAAAGACAAAAATAAAAGTACATTAACTGAGTTTAAACTAAAAAAAAAACTTACCCAGAACAACGCATGAATAATGGCCGACTCAGCTTGTTGTGACTGCACCCCTTTCCACTGAGAACATGATTACATACACAACTTACATCAGCAAAACCCCTAAATTGAGAACAACCTTGCAGTTTACTTATGGAACTACAGTAGATACATTTAGGTTACCAGTGAGAGAGAGGTGAACTCGCTCCCAGGGCGTAAAATTATGATGAAAAACATTGACATGATGAACACAGCACCCTTGGTGAGTGTGGTCTGCTGCAGGGTTGACAGCTGGCTGTGTGTGCTTAGATCCAGTGAAGGTGAGGTAGAAGAAGCCTCCTGGATACTGTGGCTGGATGGAGCAGCTGACGGTGAGGCTGGAAAACCTGCTGTAGTTCCCTTGGGGTGCCTCTACACCTTGCCTGTGCACTACCCACGTTTTTGGCAGAGCTGTGACGTCACATCCTGCGTTTTTGAATGGGTGTCACTGAGCACTTCCGACTTGTTCCGGTTTGCATTTTAAGCGGCGGGCAGCTTGCAGTTAAAGAGTGCCACTGAAAATGCATAGGCCTACCAGAAAAGCCATAGAAGTGTCATTTGTTTTGCATCTTGGCAGAGTGAGCTACTGTAGCTGCATGCGATTGGATTCAGTGTGATTAGATCCAGTGGAGATGATGATCCAGTGTCCACAGGTTAATCAACCTGTGGACACACAGGTTGATTAACCTGTGTGTCCACAGGTTAATCAACCTGTGGACACAGGTTGATTAACTCCAACCTGTGTCCACAAAAAGTACCAGTGGGCTTTTATGTGCAACCTACCAACAAACTATGCAGTAATTTCAAATAAAACAGCAACAGTTTCAGCTGTTGCAAAAATAGGGACTTTAACCTGTACGAACGAAAGCCTCTAGTACGGCGTCAGGAACTTGATCAACGCTCAATAGACAAACCTGCTTGCCGTAGCAGCCATTCCTACTAGGGCAGAACGTACACTTTAACGTAGTGTCCACAACACCTGTTTGACACACGCTGCATAGACATGTCACCATGGTAACCACTATTATGGACTGTAGATGATGAAATCACCAAATTCCTTGCAATTGAATGTTGAGAAACATTATTTTTTAACCGTTGGATGATTTTCTCACAGAATTATTCACAAAGTGGTGAACCTCACCCCATCTTTGATTGTGAACGTCAGTAATGGTCCTTTTATACACAATCACGATATTAACCTGTTTAGCTGTGGAATGTTCCAAACAGGTGTTATTTGTGCATTCATCACCTTTCCCAGTATTTTGTTGCCCCTGGCCCAACATTTTTGATACGTGTTGTAGGGATCAAATTCAAAATGAGCAAATATGTACATTAAAAAAATACAGTTTGAACACTAAATATCTTGTCTTTGTAGTGTATTCAACTGAATATATGTTGAAGAGGATTTGTAAATCATTCTATTCTATTTTTATACATTTTCAGTTCCTTTTTTCACCACAATTTGTTTATTGAAATGCTTGATTTTAAAAGGCATAATTGTGGAAGTGATGAAGAAACTGTATAATGAAAACATAAGTAATGGATGGTACTTGTCAATTCAAATGACAAAATATTCCGCCAGCAGCAGTGAAAGAGTTACCTCTTTCACTTGGCGGAATATTCATTTATGTCAGAAGCCTCTTTCATCAGCTTCAATAAATTGCTTTTTTTGTATTTATATACATTTCCAGATTGTATTTGTATGCATAAGGCCACTCATCTACATTATACAGTAGATTACATATACACCTCCACCTATGACCTACATTAAAATATAAATGGCCAGAGTCTGCAACGTATAATGTGATAGTAGAAAGTAATCAATCTCATTTCAAGTGTTGTCATGATGTAATTTAATCTATTAAAATGAATCTATTGCTATACAAATGATCAACAATCACATAATATAATATCTAACAATATTGTTGTAGAATTTAAAATATATATCATCCTTCAATTTATGCTTCATGTCTTGATGGCACCGCGACCCATGATGGCCTTCTTAGTGTTTCTCTCAGGTTTCAGAAGCATTATGTAACACTTTGGTCCAAACAGTGCCACCAAAAGACCAAAACTGGAGGCTAAAATAGCAAATACCTCCACTACATCTGCATATTTGCCCGGAGAACTGATATATGCTGGGATGAAACCTATCCACACCGCACAGAAGATCAACATACTGAACGTTATGAACTTGGCTTCATTGAAGTTGTCTGGAAGATTCCTTGCCATGAATGCGAGGAGGAAGCTGAGAAGTGCCAATAAACCAATATAGCCTAGTAACACTCCAAAACCAACTGTTGATCCCACATCACACTCATAGACTATCGTATCACTGTGGTACTGTGTGTTTTTATTAGGGGTTGGTGAGGCAGACAAAAGCCAGCATAGGCAGATTATTGCTTGGATTGAAGTAAGGGCCAGAACTGTTCCTCTTTGCTGCATAGCACCGAAAAACTTCATGATGTTCGCACCCCCAGGCTTGGAGGCCTTGAACGCAGCCAACACGACCATAGTCTTTACCAGGATACATGAAACACACAGCACAAAGCTGATCCCAAATATTGCATGTCTCAGCTGGCAAGTCCAGAGTCTGGGACGGCCAATGAATAGAAGTGAGCACAAGAAACATAGTTTCAGTGACAACAAAAGTTGGAAGCTCAGTTCTGCGTTGTTGGCTCGTACCATGGGCGTGTCTCGATAATAGATGAAGATTCCCAGGACAACGCTGCAGATAAGTGTGCCTATCAATGAGATGGTTGTCAATGAGATACCCAGGGCCTCATAGTAGGAGAGGAACTCCACACTCTTTGGGACACAGTGGTCACGCTGGGCATTGGACCAGAAATCCTCAGGACAACTTGTGCACTCTGTCGAATCTAACAAAAAAAAGATTAAAGAGACCAATACAAGTACAGCAAAAGCCTTAAGGTAACCTTCTAGGCTTCATACGGTAGGCTACATAATGTAAACCTACCAGTCTCATTGCTAATCTCTCCCTCAGAACATTCAATGCAGTCAAAGCAGCAGACAGGTAGTCCTTTAATTATGGCCCGACGGGTTCCGGGGGAACAACTCTCGCTGCACACCGACCGAAGTGGCTGCACAGGAAGTAGCAATGATCAGTTTCAGTCGAACAAAATTCCCTTCACACCATGAGCTTAATCTTCATTATGCTTGAAAGCCAAAGAGACCTTTTTGGTTTCTAAATTCCAGAAGATTTTGTCTTCGTCAATGATGAGTTCTTCACCTGCGGAGGCTGACTTCCTGAACAAACCTACATTCTTAAATTTCACTACTGGACTTTCCCCAGGCAACCACTCCCAGTTCATTATATCACATATTGGTAAGGCATCACTATTGTCGTCAAAGGATACTTGATCACCAAATGTGGTGGTGAAGTTGACCTTTTCCATGTAATGCACAAGCTAGAAAATTGTGGTGAACAAAATTGTGAGAAATTATTATTAGTAGTAGTTTTGTCATTTTCATCCTAGTAGTCAATTTCTCATGATTTGTAACAATCTCATTTACATCATTTATTATTCAAAATTAAATTAGAGTCGGAGTAAACTGAATATCACACCTGCCATGGCTGTATTGTCTGCAGAGTGGCACAGCTGTGCCCAGTGAACGGACCTTTTCCTGGCACACACTGCAACATGTCATGGAGGGCATGGGCCATAACATAAACAGCCTTGTACACATTATACTCTGACCGGAGGTTAGACAAACTGAACAAGGTTGTTTCTGCAGTCGCTAGGTCCTCTTCTCCAGTACACACTCTTCCACCAGCATCCTTCCACTCCGATGGAAGGGGTGTAAATTTACACTGAAATGTGTCCTCCCAAAAATACCTAACCTTAAGAAACAAAATGAAACATAATTCCTTTTGGATACTGTTCTTTAAAACAGACTTCAGATTGAAATTGAAATCAAATATAGATAGATCATAGACACAACAATCAGAATATGCCGAATGGAAATGTGCCTACAGTTAGACCAGCCGATACTGGCTGTAGTAACTAACAATGAAAGATCACATAAAACATTGAAATTAAACAGGAAACTCACTATGCTGTTTTCATAGTCAAGCTCATTGTCAGGATGTATTTTCAACAAGAAGTCCTTGAGACCCGGTATCTCACCACGACGGACTCCGATACTCAAGGTGCCTCTAAGGTAGGGCAGGTAGCGAGGAGTCTGGAGCTTTGGCTGTTCTATGAAGCCCACATCACCTATCCACTGCCGACCTGTCACATTCTGCCTTATCACCTGTTGATTGTGATCAACAACAACCACGATAAAGATAATAATAATAATGTAGGTGGAAGTTGACAATTCAGACTGAGGTCAGGCTAGGTAGAAGTGGTTGTGTTGGTTGAATGATATATTTTCCTAGTTCAGTCTTAAAAAATAAGAATAATTTGGTTGGCCAAGCCAGGATAAAATACTGAGAATGTTAATTTGATGAAATCACAATTAAATTGCAATGTAAATGAATCAATAAAAAATGAAATCAAACCTAACCTCTTCCATGAGTCTAATCAAACGGTTCCCATATTCAATACAAACGACCACACGAGCTGTGGATGCCTTCATCACAGAGATGATCCTCTGCAGTTCAGCTGGGTCATTTTTCCAGGGCAGAACCTCCACATAGGCCAGGCAACCCCAACCAGACCTGGCCAACTCAGCCTGGAAGATCTGTCCTGCATCGCGGCCATAGGCATCATCCATAAACAACAGTCCTACCCAGGTCCACCCGAACCGCCTCAAGATCTGGAGCATAGCTCCCACCTGATTGGATAGGCATAAGTGATCATTGTGATTATTGTGAACTAGCTTTTGATTAGATTTATTGTCACATCACAGCTTTGAGGTTAAACTGGAAATGCACTCTGTCTCGATGCCAATTACACCTTGACTTGCACACAAGTAGGCCATACTGTACATGACATAGGCCTACATACAGTATATAGGCTTACTAACATACATAAATACATACTGTACTGTACGAACATGCGGTACATACACACATAAGGCCTACTTATACGCTCTGCTTGCTGTGCGAGTAAGAAGTGGCCTTCTCAGATATTTACAAGCTTTTGCCACAATGGTAAAACCAAAAGCTGTCTTTATAAACCTATTTACAAGCTGAACCACTTATATCTGCCTATATAGACACAGGTCATATTCGCATGTTTCTCTAGACATGGCCCATTGTCTAGGGAAATCTCTAGCTCTAGTGTGCTTGTAGATCGGCTATTTTCTCCAATGTTCCCCCTGGAATTTGGATTTGGGTTAAATGGGTACAAAAAAGAAAATACAAAACACACAAAGCTTTGGACGGTGTCTGTCTTTCTGTCTGTCTAAACCAGTGAATCTCCTGCACATAATTATACTCATAATGATGTTATCTAACTATAACTACTATAATATAACTCTAATTATATTTTGATGCCATCAACAGAGACCAATAGAAGCAATACACACAAGCACATAAGACATGATACCACACAATACCAATAGATTAAGTATAGAGGGAGGTATTTGTGTGGTAAGTGTGTGTGGAACACAACTCTGTGTGGAACACAACTTCCCCTGGTTCGATCACCTAAATGCTATTACGATTTTTTTTTTAAGTAAGGGTCTTTATTCACCTGGATCCGGTTACTTATGATTGTTCTAAAGAAGGAAGGGAACTCTCTCCGATCACTCAGACGGGAGGACATGGCATGTGAACTTAGCTGAAAAAGACACAAAACAGCGGTTGAGTAATAAGCAGCTTTCTTTCCTTTTTCTTGTGTTGATCCCCTGTAAGCAAACCATACAACAGGAGTTAGGACATTGCACAATGCATTCATGATTTGAGACACTTGTAATAACCAAGGAATCATTCAAAATTTGAAAGGCAATCTTGTAGCAAATTGGGATGGAATATGGGAAATTGGCCAGATCCGAGTTGCTAGTTTATTTGGGTGGAGTATGGATAAAATGTCTGAGTAATATACAGTAAATGTGTTTACAAAGATCTGTCTCATGGTGGTAACATGCTATAATAACAGACCATTTGGGACAATTTGGAACAGATGATCACCTAACGAGCTACAACCTTGTAGCTAGTAGATCTGTTACTTTTGCTGTGGCAGGAGTATAGCGGTACGTTAAATCAGTCTAATATAATATAGGGTCTCTACGTAATTGCTGCTGAAAACGCTTCCAATCTTGCACAGTGCCATAAAGTCTATGGCACTGCCCATGTTGTCTATGGCCTAGACAACAGAGGGCAGACTTATAGGGACATATAGTGCAGGGCAGGCTGCAGCACTCAAAAACAATTATTCCCACAAGGTAGAGTGAAATGGAAGATGAATTCATGCACAAGTACAGAGACTGCCACATACAAGTGCAGCCCAAATAGCAACCATTTTTTCCCTTTGAACCCAAAGACTAGAATATGTTGCTTGCTTCTTGGTGAACAGCTCATACTTTGCGTGACACTGTAGTATAATCATGTAGGGGGATTAAAATAATAATAACACCAGAAAACTAAAAGGTATGACATAGACATGCCTTATAGAAACAATTTAGTATTTTGCGATTGTGAAAAGGGGATTTGAGTAGGATACTCACAAGGGGCACTCTGTACGAACCTAACACACTAGATATGGCAATCGACATTGATGAGCCCGGATCGCCCACAATTCCCAGCACTGGGGGAGAGCCAACACAGCTCTCATTCAGTTGAATCCTCTTCTCTCTCCCACTGATCAACGACAGGGCTCCATGGAATGAAACTCCAAGCGTGTAGCAGGCGTCATAAAGAATATACCCCAGAGTCAGATTGGGGAGCAGGCTCGGGTTACTGTTGATCTCTTCAACAGCAAACGCCATGATCTGGGCAAATCTGAACTCGTCAATGTAGAAGCTAAACTAACACACAAAATGTTCCTGTAAACTTGCATACCGGCATACCTTATCTAGAAATAAAGCAATTACGGTACGGTACTCTCTTTACATGAAAACAATTATTGACCCTGTTTTCTGGCTTGTTTACGTGTGAGACTCACTCATAGCAAACAGGGTCTTGTTGCGGTGAAGTGAAAGACAGATCAGGGAAGACAGAAGACAGGTGGACATCAAACAAGGCACCCAGAACCAGGTCCCCAGGCCTGTAAATTCTGTTGAGATTAACCGATGCCTGTAAATCACAAAAGGATGACAATGAGGAAGACAAAGGACATAAAGAAGAGAACAATATCAGCGTCAAGTGCATGTGCAGATATATGCTGTCTAGAGAAGCCATCATGACTGTCCTCGGTCTAACACCCTCCCCCTACTCCAAATGCATTGTCCAGTTGGTAAGTTTTATACACTGTGCTGTGCCATCCCCTCTGTCCTCTTGCACTAAACGTAATCTTTCACACCACCCTCCTCAGCAGAGACAGAAGTAGAGACAGGACTTATGACGCATTAAACAAAACATTCATATGAAAACAATGTGTGCGCAACTGTGCGTGTGCCAGAGCATTATACTGGGTCCCAATGTACAGTACATATGCACGCACGCATGCACACACAAACGCCCGCGCACGCCCACATGCACCAGACTGTAGGCTACTAATTCCTCAGTCTAATTCCTCATTCCTAGTCTGTCAAATAGTACTATTTCTCTATTATTCTATGGCATATCACCATCACAGTGAGTTGGGAATATTATATCCATAACAACCCCCTCTATGCCCAAAACTTGTTGGTCAAATGCGGAAGTATTTCCTCCATGAACGCGCCCGAAGCAAGGGATCATGGGAAGGGAAAGGATTCATGAACGAGCACCGTCGAGAATTCTGGGAAAATGGGGCCGAGAACATGAACGCGGACGACCTCACGCACGATCGGCGCGCGTGCGTGTGCGTGCGTCAGAGCGGAGAGCTATGGAGGGGCGGAGCCTAATGCGCGTTCATGTTACTGGCCCCATGCTCTCAAACTGCATTCTCAACTTTGGCTATATGTCCATTTCGCCTCAAGGTTTCCTCAGGGTGTTCTCGCTAGCATACTCTAAGGGTCACACTCAATACAACAGAATATACCGACTTCCTCAGTGGCTGACTGGCAGTAACACACTCCTCACTGGAGTGTATTGCCCTCTTGTGGCTTAACTGAGCTATAGCTCTTTCTGTTCTTGGCAGGAAAGACATACATAAAACAATGACAACAATGAAATAAAAAAACCAAATAAACTAGCCTTTTAAGTTATGATGAGAAACATTGATGTGATGAACACAGCACCCTTGGTGAGTGTGGCCTGCTGCAGGGTTGACAGCTGGCTGTGTGTGGTTGGAGAGAAGGTGAGGTAGAAGAAGCCTCCTGGATAGCCTACTGTGGCTGGATGGAGCAGCTGATTGTGAGGCTGGAAAACCTGCTGTAGTTCCCTTGGTGAATGTGGTTTGCAGGAAATAGGGTGCTGGCAGAGAGATTGGCACCGAGCTGCATGTGATTGGATCCAGTAGAGGTGATGCAGAAGGAGTCTCCTGGACACTGTGGCTGGATGGAGCAGCTGCGTTGCAACAAGATAATAGTTTATCCCGACAAGATAAGTTGAAAAGTTTGGCGTGATGTCTGTGTGTTTGAACCTGATATGAGACCACACTTTTTGGTTCATAAATACTGTCAAGTCTTGGTGCAAAAATGCAGAGTATTGTATGGTATTTGCAAAAAAAGCGATTTTAAGACAATGGAAATCAGGTGATAAACCTAACTTGGCTAATTATGTACTACTACATATATGGTAATATACAGTAGGCAGCCTTAGATCACCTGAACCGACTTTAGCTGTATGTCCTCCACTCTTCATACACTTACAATCAGTGTCATTTAATGAAATGTAGTGACTCTTTCTAAATTAAATGTTCTTTTTTTCTTATTTCTTTTTTCTCTTATTCCCGCTGTTTTTTTCTTTTTTCCTTTATGTCTGTCTATTTGTTCTGCCCGACAATAAAATATTAATACACATTATATCTCCTCTTGAGATACGTTGTATATGAAAAATCTCCTACATGGATTTTTGCAATCTGCACTTTTCCCCACAATTTGTTTATTGAAATGTTTGATTTTAAAAGGCATAATTGTGTAACTGATCAAGAAACTGTATAAAGAAAACTTAAGTAACAGATGGTACCTATTATACTGTATATTATTCCGTCAATTAAAAGTCACTCTTTCACTGCCATTGGCAGAATATTCTGTCATTTAAGGGGTTTTATTGATTAAGTTTGATCGTGCTTTTTACTATATGAATAGTTCTCAGGTGCTATAGGTGATCAAGCAAACAGAAAAGTAAGTCAAAAGCCACTTCCATCATCTTCAATAAATTGTGTTTTCTTTTTTTCCCCCAGATTGTATTTGTGTACACAAGGCCACTCATCTACATTACACAGTAGATTACATACAGACCTTCACATTAAAATGTAAATGGCCAGAGTCTCCAAATATACTATATGTGATAGAAAGTAATCAATTTCACCAACTGTTGTCATGATTCAGTTTAATCTATTAAAATTAATCTATTGCTAAAGATGATGAAAGACGATCAACAATCACATAATATAACATCTAACAATATTAAACAAAATAAATATTATCATTCAATTTATGCTTCATGTCTTGGTGGCGCCGCGGCCCATGATGGACTTCTTAGTGTTTCTCTCAGGTTTCAGAAGCATTATGTAACACTTTGGTCCAAACAGTGCCACCAAAAGACCAAAACTGGATGCTAAAATAGCAAATACCTCCACTACATCTGCATATTTGCCCGGAGAACTGATATATGCTGGGATGAAACCTATCCACACTGCACAGAAGATCAACATACTGAACGTTATGAACTTGGCTTCATTGAAGTTGTCTGGAAGATTCCTTGCCATGAATGCTAGGACGAAACTGAGAAGTGCCAATACACCAATATAACCTAGTAACACTCCAAAGCCAACTGTTGACCCCACATCACACTCATAGACTATCGTATCACTGTGGTACTGTGTGTTTTTATTAGGGGTTGGTGAGGCAGACAAAAGCCAGGCTATGCAAACTATTGCCTGGATTGAAGTGAGGGCCAGAACGGTTCCTCTCTGCTGCATAGCACCAAAAAACTTCATGATGTTCGCACCCCCAGGCTTGGAGGCTTTGAACACAGCCAACACCACCATAGTCTTTACCAGGATACATGAAACACACAGCACAAAGCTAATCCCAAATATTGCATGTCTCAGCTGGCAAGTCCAGAGTCTGGGACGGCCAATGAATAGTAGTGAGCACAAGAAACATAGTTTCAGTGACAACAAAAGTTGGAAGCTCAGTTCTGCGTTGTTGGCTCGTACCATGGGTGTGTCTCGATAATAGATGAAGATTCCCAGGACAATGCTGCAGATAAGTGTGCCTATCAATGAGATGGTTGTCAATGAGATACCCAGGCCCTCATGGTAGGAGAGGAACTCCACACTCTTAGGGACACAGTGGTCACGCTGGGCATTGGACCAGAAATCCTCTGGACAACTTGTGCACTCTGTAGAATCTAACAAGGAAGATTAAAAAAAAACAGACAAGTACAGCATCAGCTTTAAGGTAACTTTCTAAGCTTCATACAGTAGGCTACATATTGTAAACCTACCAGTCTCATTGCTAATCTCTCCCTCAGAACATTCAATGCAGTCAAAGCAGCAGACAGGTAGTCCTTTAATTATGGCCCGACGGGTTCCAGGGGAACAACTCTCACTGCACACTGACTGAAGTGGCTACAGAGGAAAGTAGCGATGATCAGTTTCAGTTGAACAAAATTCCTTCAAAAATCTTCATTATGCTTCAAAGCCAATGAGACCTTTTTGGTTTCCAAGGTCCAGAAGATTTTGTCTTCGTCAATGATGAGTTCTTCACCTGCGGAGGCTGACTTCCTGAACAAACCTACATTCTTAACTTTCACTACTGGATTTTCACCAGGGAACCACTCCCAGTTCAATATATCACATATTGGTAAGGCGTCACTATTGTCATCAAAGGATACTTGATCACCAAATGTGGTGGTGAAGTTGACCTTTTCCATGTAATGCACAAGCTAGAATTTGTGGTGAAAACAAAAGTGCGGAGAGATAATTATTAATACTAGTTTTGTCATTTTCATCCCAGTAGTGAATTCGTCGTGATTTGTAACAATCCCATTTACATTATTTATTATTATTCAATATTAAATTAGAGTCAGAGTAAACTGAATATCACACCTGCCATGGCTGTATTGTCTGCAAAGTGGGACAGCTGTGCCCAGTGAATGGACCTTTTCCTGGCACACACTGCAACATGTCATGGAGGGCATGGGCCATAACATAAACAGCCTTGTACACATTATACTCTGCTCGGAGGTTAGACAAACTGAACAAGGGTGTTTCTGCAGTCGCTAGGTCCTCTTCTCCAGTACACACTCTTCCACCAGCATCCTCCCACTCCGATGGAAGAGGTGCAAATTTACACTGAAATGTGTTCTCCCAAAAATGCCTAACCTTTAGAAACAAAATGAAACACAACCGAAATATCAATGTAATTCCTTAAGGATACTGTACTGTACCGATACGAGTATTGGGAAAGCAGCCCGGTGCCTAATTAACAATAAAAGATCACATCAAACATTCAAATTAATCAGGAGACTCACTATGCTGTTTTCATAGTCACGCTCATTGTCAGGATGTATTTTCAACAAGAAGTCCTTGAGACCCGGTATCTCACCACGACGGACTGCGATACCCAGGGTGCCTCTGAGGATGGGCAGGTAGCGAGGAGTCTGGAGCTTTGGCTGTTCTATGAAGCTCACATCAGCTATCCACTGCCGACCTGTCACATTCTGCCTTATCACCTGTTGATTGTGATCAACAACACCATAGTGATAACAATAATCATAAATAAATAATAATCTACCGGTAGGTGGTAGTGGTTATATTGGTTGAATGATATATTTTAGTTATTTAATAAATAAAAATAATTTGGTTGGCAAAGCCAGGATAAAATAAACAATTGCCGAGAATATTAATTGGATGAAATCACAATTAAATTGCAATGTAAATTAATCAATAAAAAATCACTTGCATTGAAATCAGACCTAACCTCTTCCATGAGTCTAATCAGACGAGTCCCATATTCAAAACAAACAACCACACGAGCTGTAGATTCCTTCATCACAGAGACGATCCTTCGTATTTCCGCTGGGTCATTTTTCCAGGGCAGAACCTCCACATAGGCCAGGCAACCCCAACCAGACCTGGCCAGCTCAGCCTGGAAGATCTGTCCTGCATCGCGGCCATAGGCATCATCCATAAACAACAGTCCTACCCAGGTCCACCCGAACCGCCTCAATATCTGGAGCATAGCTCGCACCTGATGGAAGAATGGAGAAGAATTGAGACATAAGTGATCTTATTACACTTATTAGCTTTTAATTAGATTTATTGTCACATCACAGCTTTGCAGTTTAAACTAGAAATGCACTCCGTCTAGATGCCAAATTGCGTCTTGCTCACAAGTAGGCCATACATGACATACATGCATACAGTAGGCCTACTAGGCTTACTAAGATACATAAATACATACAGCACATACATACATCAGCTCTACTTGTACACTCTGCTTGTTGTGCGAGTAAGAAGTGGCCTTCTTAGATATTTACAAGCCACAAATGGTAAAACCAAAAGCTCTGTATGGCCTATTTACAAGCTTAAAACCTTGATATCTGCCTTGATATCTGCAAACATGACACAGGTCATGTTTGCATGTTTGGAATTGTAACTGCTAAAATCTAGTATATCAGTATTCTGATATTAACCTGAGTGCCACTTGAGTGAAGCGGGCCACCTGTTGGCCCAAGTCTACAGTAAATCTCAAGCTCTAGTGTGCTTGTTGATCGACTATTATCTCCAATGTTCCCCCTGGAATAGGGATTTGGGTTTAATGGGAACAAAAAAGAAAATTCAAAACACACAAAGCTTTGATGTCTGTCTGTCTAAACCAGTGAATCTCCTACACATAATTATACATGCAATGACAATATATAACAATTATCTCTTTTATGCCATCAACAGAGAGCATCAGAAGCAATACACAACAGCACATCAGACATGATACCATGCAATACCAATATACTCACTATAGATGGAAGTATTTGCCAAGTGTACTGTATGCGTGGAGCATGTACAACTTCACCTGATTGACCTAAATGCTATGATGACTGAAAAAAGGAAGGGTATTTATTCACCTGGATCTGATTACTTATGATTGTTCTAAAGAAGGAAGGGAACTCTTTCCGATCACTCAGACAGGAGCACATGGCATGTGAACTTAGCTGAAAAAGACATAAAACATCTGTTGAGTAATATGCAGCTTTCTTTTCTTTTTCTTGTGCTGAACTCCTGTAAGCAAACCATATGAGTTAGGAGTTAGGACATTGCACACTGCATTCATGATTTGAGACATTTGTCATAACAGACGAATCGTGCAAACTTTGAAAGGCACCTTTATAGCAAATTGAGATGGAATATGGGCAATTGCCCAGATCCATGTTGCTATAGTTTATTTGTGTGGAGTATTGATAAAATGTCTATGAGTAATATAAATGTGTTTACAAAGATCTGTCTCATGGTGGTAACATGCTACAGTATAATAACAGGCCATTTGGGACAATTTGGAACAGAGGATCATCTACAGAGCTACAAGCTTGTAACTTGTAGATCTGTATGTTTGCAGTGGCAGGAGTATACGTTAATTCTGTGTAACTTACATACCATCAGGTAATGGCTGCTGAAAACGCCTCCCATCTTGCACAGTACCATAGGCAACATACAGAGGACAGACTTATAGGGACATATAGTACAGGCTGCACCACTCAAAAACAATTATTGCCACAAGGGTAGAGTGAACTGGAAGATGAATTTATGCACATGTACAGAGACTGCCACATACAAGTGCAGCCCAAATAGCAGCTATTTGTTCCCTTTCAACACACAGACTAGATAGATGTTGCTTGGTGCTTGGTGGACAGCTCACACTTGCGTGGCACTTTAGTATACCCATATGAAAAAAAAAAAACTTATATGCAAACGCTTGAAAGTGGCACCTTTCATACAAGTCACTTTACAAGCCACTTCTTGTATGTTTTGTATGCTATATATTATTCTTATGAACTACAAAATCATATATATTTCACATTATAAAGAAATACTATGGACTTATATTAACTTTAACTATTTGTTTATATGAAAGGTGGTACTTTCAAGAGTCCGCATAAAATACTTTCCATATGGGTAATCATGTAGGGGCATTAAAAATTAATACATACAAAATAACACCAAAAAACTAAAAATTACAATAAAGACATGTCTGATGTCTTAAATTTATTGTAACACAATTTTGTATTTTGCGATTGTAAAACGGGGATTTTAGTGGGATACTTACGAGGGGCACTCTGTACGGACTTAATACACTAGATATAGCAATCGACATTGATGAGGAAGGATCGCCCACAATTCCCAGCACTGGGGGAGAGCCAACACAGCTCTCATTCAGTTGAAACTTCCTCTCTCTCCCACTGATCAACGACAGGGCTGCACGGAATGAAACTCCAAGGGTGAAACAGGTGTCATAAAGAATATACCCCAGTGTCAGATTGGGGAGCAGGCTCGGGTTACTGTTGATCTCTTCAACAGCAAACGCCATGATCTGGGCCCATCTGAACTCGTAAATGTAGAAGCTAAACTAACACACAAAATGTCCCCGTAAACGTGCATACTGGCATTTAGAAATAAACAACAGCAGATACTCTCTTTACAACGATTTCTGGCTTGTTTACGTGTGACACTCACTCATAGCAAACAGGATCTTGTTGCGGTGAAGTGAAAGACAGATCAGGGAAGACAGAGGACAGGTGGACATCAAACACGGCACCCAGAACCAGGTCCCCAGGCCTGTAAATTCTGTTGAGATTAAACGATGCCTGTAAATCACAAAAGGATGACGAGGAGGAAGACAAAGGACATAAGGAAGAGAACAATATCAGCGTCAAGTGCATGTATGAAAGCAGGTATATGGTGTCTAGAGAAGCCATCATGACTGTCCTCGGTCTAACACCCTCCCCCTTCTCCAAATGTCCAGTTGGTAAGTTTTATACACGGTGCTGTGCCATCCCCTCTGTCCTCTTGCACTATACGTAATCTTTCACACCACCCTTCTCAGCAGAGACAGAAGTAGAGGCAGGGCTTATGATGCATTAAACGAAATATTCACATGTGCGTGCACATGTGACTGCGTGTGCCAGAGCACATGTCCGTGCATGTGTGTGTCCTTCCTATAACGGGCCAATCTCACCTTTGTCATTTGCGCTTTGGGCTGCACTTAATGCCATATCAGTGTAGTTGGAATTCATGAGTTTACTGGACAGTTCTGCAAAAGACAGTTTACACACACATGCACACACGCAAACATGCACACACGCAAACACTCACATGCACATGCGCACACACACACACACACACACACACACACACACACACACACACACACACACACACACACACACACACACACACACACACACACACACACACACACACAATGCTTAGAGCCCACTGCAGTCTACCCTTAAGTTAGCATTAGCTGGTAGCTGACCTGACACATTACCAAGCAAAACATGACTGCAGTACATATTGTGGTCGCATATCGCCATCCTTCCCACTATAATCGCCCATCTCATATACTGTTTCATGTGTCCAAATATACCCACTTCTTATATCTCACCTGCAAAAGACAGTTGAGAAATGTTGCTCTGTACAGCCATATGCAGCCATCACAGAATGTACTTCCTCAGTGGCTTACTGGCAGTAACCTACTTCTCACTGGAGTGTATTGCCCTCTGTTGGCTTAATGGTGCTATAGCTCTGTCTGTTCTTGGCAGGGAAGATATACCGAGATCGAAAAGTGGTATATGGTATGCCGCTAGTGCCTCAGCGGCATATGCCGGTGGCCCAGCGGCATATGCCGGTGGCATATGCCGGTGGCCCAGCGGCATATGCCGGTGGCATATGCCGGTGGCCCAGCGGCATATGCCGGTGGCATATGCCGGTGGCTCAGCGGCATATGCCGGTGGCATATGCCGGTGGCTCAGCGGCATATGCCTAACCCTAACCTAACCCTAACCTAAACCTAACCCTAACCCTAACCTACAGACTCCTTCAACAAAGATGGCGGATGCAAACATTCTCTGTATTGTACTCCTACATAATGTTGTAAGAGACAAAACATTGAAGTCTTTTTCCACAAACCTAACCCTAACCCTAACCCTAACCCTAACCTAACCCTAACCCTAACCCTAAAACGAGCGGCATTTGCCGTTGGGAAATGGTATGTACCGGTGGAACACGAGCGGCATACCACTCTAGAACCGGCATATGCCGCTGAGCCACCGGCATATGCCGCTGAGCCACCGGCATATGCCACCGGCATATGCCGGTGGCATATGCCGCTGGGCCACCGGCATATGCCACCGGCATATGCCGCTGGGCCACCGGCATATGCCGGTGGCATATGCCGCTGGGCCACCGGCATATGCCGCTGAGGCACTAGCGGCATACCATATACCACTTTTCGATCTCGGTGCTACTGTCTGTTCTTGGCAGGGAAGATATACTGAGTATAAAACATTACATAAAACAATGACAAAAAATAAATACACTTATGCATAAACTATCCTGTTATCATTTTTAACTAACTATGTTTTAACTTGTAGTCCCATCATGAACTTGAGTAGGATAAATTAGAATGATTTATAATGAAATAAACAGTGAACAAAAATAGGGGGGTGCATATGGCTTTGCCTTATGATCCTACATACTCATGAAGTAAATATAAAATGTATGATGATGAGAGCAACACTAACGGTACATCCGCACCAGTGACACTACTGAACACAAACAACTAATCTAGGCCCATATCCCATATCACATTGCACTGTTGTGCATTGTGACCTTTTACAGTATATCTGACTCTTGTAGCGGGTCCTAAAAGTTAGGCTACTTACTTCCGGAATCCTGACTCACACTCTGTGTTGACAATAACGCACATTGTGGGAATATGGAAGGGATTAGGTAAATGTGGCAGCGGTCATGATGACACTACTATGAACTAGAGGGAACAGTTGAGCCCATGTCCACATCATGAAGTTAGTCGAATAGCCCACGTTGTTCCGTGCATATCTACTAAGTCAAAACTTGAAGGAACTTGGAGGTGTAGCAAATCTGTTTGGCTGTTTTGATTGGCCAATGGCTTTGCCACATCTCAAAGGTTCGACTTAAGTCCAGGGTGGCATCTTGCGTCCATCCTCATGTAGGCTGTGGTGTCACACATGCACATGTGGGAATTGATAAACTATTATAATGCCAGGATAAATAGATTAATTAATACTTTATTAACAGTTTGTAGTTAGTACAGATGTACACTTGTAATAATGCTAAAATTATAACATCAAAAGTGTGTTTCCACTGTGGTCCTGTATTCAATTTAATTCATCAAGACCCATGAAGAAATATAGGGCCAGGCTACTATATGGAAGAAACGATATTAGGAGCAGTAAAAGTATATGTAGACCTGTCTTGGGCAAATAGTTATCAATTTCATGTCTTGGCAGCACCACGACCCATGATGGACTTCTTAGTGTTTCTCTCAGGTTTCAATAGCATTATATAACATTTTGGTCCAAACAGTGCCACCAAGAGTCCAAAACTAGACGCCAAGATAGCAAATACCTCCACTACGTCTGCATATTTGCCTGGAGAGCTGATATATGCTGGGATGAAGGCTATCCACACTGCACAGAAGATCAACATGCTGAAGGTGATTAACTTTGCTTCATTGAAGTTGTCTGGAAGATTCCTTGCCATGAATGCTAGGAGGAAGCTGAGGAGTGCAAGTAAACCAATATAACCAAGTAACACTGCAAAACCAACTGTTGATCCCACTTCACAACCATAGACTATCCTATCACTGTGGTATTGTGTGTTTTTATGAGGGATTGGTGAGGCAGACAAAAGCCAAGCTATGCAGATGATTGCCTGGATTGCGGTAAGAGTCAAAACTGTTCCTCTCTGCTGTATGGCACCAAACCACTTCATAATCTCTGCACCCCCAGGCTTGGAGGCCTTGAACACAGCCAACACCACCATAGTCTTTACCAGGATACACGAGACACACAGCACAAAGCTGATCCCGAATGCTGCATGTCTCAGCTGACAAGTCCACAGTCTGGGACGTCCAATGAACAGAAGTGAGCACAGGAAACATAGTTTGAGTGACAGCAAAAGTTGGAAGCTGAGCTCCGAGTTGTTGGCTCGCACCATGGGTGTGTTTCGATGATAGATGAAGATTCCCATGACAATGGCAGAGATAAGTGTGCCTATCAATGAGATGGTTGTCAAGGAGATACCCAGGGCCTCATGGTAGGACAGGAACTCCACCCTCTTAGGGACACAGTGGTCATGCTGGGGGTTAGACCAGAAGTCTTCTGGACAACTGGTACAGTCTGCAGAGTCTAACAAGGAGGGCAAGGTTAAAGGTGCTGGAATCTCAGAATTTTAATTACCATTTTTTTCTTAAACCCTTCCATTATTAGATCACTCCTGAAAATACCTAGTATGTATCAGAGCCTTCTAGTGGGAGAGTTAGGATATTCCCGTTCACTCCTATGCGCCAGGGCGATCGCGCTGCTGGAAAAGCATGGAGGGGCCCTGTGAGTCCACTCTCAAGCCGGAAGTCGATGAAATGAATGGGATTTAATAGGGACCAGAAAAGTCTCGCGGTACGGTATATGAGTAGTGAGCGTTATCATAGACTTATTATGAGCGTGTATAGTCACGTGACCTGGCTGCTCCGCTCTGCTTCCGGGTACACGAATATCCTAACTCTCCCACACTCACAGGTGCCACTGTGGCCTTCCAAAGATGCCCCTACATAATAAGCTTTGTCATCGATGGAAGGAAAGTCCCGATGGAACGATTTGGTAACCAATCAGGAAGTCCCCATGTTATATAGTGCAGTACTATCAGTTTAATTTATGGCTGAACACTAGAGGGAGCCATAGTGCAGGCAAGAAGATGAGTTTTGAGTCAAGATATGAAAATTACTATGAATTTGTAAGGTTCACTGTGGCCCCTATGATTGCCATAGATCAGGGGTCAGCAACCTGCGGCTCCAGAACACAGCCCTAGTGGCTCAGTGGCTGTAGCATTATTACATACACACACTGGGGTGATCTACACCAAAATAATATAAACATTTCAGTCACCCAAAACGCGTTGCGCTGTCTGACATTTGCCAGTTAAAGTAGCACTTGTTGGCCATGTCAAAAAAGCCCAGCAGTTATCAGAGGTGGAGCTTTCAATCTGAACCACCCATTTTCAAAGGTTTACTCAGTTTACTATGTCATTAATATACCTTAGATATGCTGTGTGGACTAGAAATGGTGTTCTGTAAAACTCCTTTATTTAAAAAAAAAAAAAAAAAATCCATTTCTGAAGAAAGGTTGTGTTTCACCATGTTAATGATTTTTCTTTGAGGACCTTTTTTCTGAGAGTGTGCAAATGGAACCAAATGGACCCGCCAGGGTCCATTTGGTTCACGTTTGCACACTCTCAGGAAAAAAATAATAAAATGGCTCTTTCAACATCTTGGGTTGCCGACCCCTGCCATAGATACTAGATATTTTCAGTAAGAGATCCAATTATGGGAAGAATAAACAAAAAAAGCTAATTAAAATTCTGAAATTCCTTGCATATCTACTTCAATGGACAGAAACGTACAAAGTCGTCTACAGATACCTACTGTATGTCATGTACTGTGCTGTGCATAGCTATAATGAAACACCTACCAGTCTGATTGCTGATCTCTCCCTCAGAACAAGCAATGCAGTCAAAGCAGCAGACAGGTTCTCCTTTCCTTCTGGCCACACGGGTTCCAGGGGAACAACTCTCGCTGCACACTGACCGAACAGGCTTTATAGAGGAAAGCAACACAGATCAAATTCAGGCTGAACCTAGAAATCTGTGCTTCACATTTCTCCAGGCTTTGCCATGAGGGATAGGCAGGGTTTAGTAATGTGGCCAGTCAGACTAACACCACATCGGAATAATGTGCTGTCAGAACAAGAATAGAGTAATGTACTGTCTAATACAGTGGTTTAGAAGTGCTTCAGAAGGTTCCAGGTGGTCCTCCAGCTAATTTGGTTAACCAGATGAAAAGTTGGTTAACCAGATATGATTCTTGAGAGCGTGAAAATGAAACCAAATGGACCAGCTGAGCCACGGATCGCTGGTGTCAAAAAGGTTGAAAACCACTGGTCTAATATCATTAGCACAACATTAGCTATTGTAGGAAGTGAAAGTGACCTTTGTGGACTCAAAGCTCCAGAATATTCTGTCTTCATCAAGGATAAGTTCTTCTCCAGCTGTGGCTGTCGTCTTGTACACACCTACATTGTGAAGCTTTGTGCTTCCGTCTGCCAGCCACACCCAGTTTATGACATCATAGCTTGGTAAAGCGTCACCGTTCTCATCAAATGATATATCATCCTTAAATGATGTGGTGATCGTGAAGTCGACCTTTTCCAGGTAATACATGAGCTAGAAATGGCGATGAGAAATGTATGAAGAGCAAGATACTCTGCGTACAATGTACACAGCAGTAAATGCTCCCAAACCATTTTTGTATACTGTAAATAGACCTGCGCAGTGACGTCACCACCCCGGTTCCAGAAGTCTTTTCCCCATTCATTTTTCTCATAGACTTTTCGAAAATAATTTATATCAAGACGATTACGCCGCTTACACAACCAACTCGAGTCGTGGCGAATCATGACGACACACACAAACTTTTGGGACAATAAAATAATTTCTAAGATGAAAAACGAAACAAAAAGTCTTGTATCATGCCGTTTTCTACTTCTTCCTAATAATATATTATATGACGATGTTGTGTTTGTTGTCATGATTCGTCACGACCCGAGTTGGCTTTGGCCGCGGCGTGATCGTGTTTTTATTAACCATTTTCGAAAAGTCTATGAGAAAAATGAATGAGGAAAAGACTTCCGGAACCGGGGCGGTGACGTCACTGCGCAACTATATAAGCTGAGAAAACAAAGAGGGCTGCCGAAGCAGACACCCGCAACACTCCAGGTTAACACTATCCTTCCAGTTGCAAGGCTCAGCAGTAAATCAGAAAAGAGGAAAATGCCAGCACTTATGAAATGTACTTCTTACTTACATTCTTTATTTATTTACCTCTGGTGGGATGTCATTGAACACGTTTCAGCCTGTTGGCCTTCCTCAGCGTTGCTGAAAAGTGTTTGTTGACGATCCCACCAGTGGTGGGAACAAAATGCAATGGTTGCGTTTTTGTTTATTGGATTTATTTACTTCCAGACTGATTTCTGTGTTTTTTGGATGGCCTAAAGCCTAATTACCGTATTGTCCTGATTATAAGAAAAAAAGAAAAAAAAAACATTTTTTACTTGTTTGTGTAAAAAGAACACAGAATGTCAAATAATAAGTCCCCAAATATAAGATGACTCCATTTTTAGGACATTTCCATTGAAGAAAAAAAGCACTGTCTTATATTCAGGCTAATAGAGTAATACAAAAATAAACTATATAACTGGTTAAGTCAAAGTTATGATGTACTGTAAGCAATAATATTCATCCTACAGTATGTCCTTTCTCCAAGATTCCGATCATGCCATAATACTCTATTGCCTAAATAGTGTACAGTACATTAATAGTGTGCTATTACATTTCAGGTCATCTGAATTAACATCCCACCTGCCATGGCTGCATCGTCTGCAGAGTGGCACAGCTGTGCCCAGTGAAAGGCCCTCTTCCTGGCACACACTGCAACATGTCATGGAGGGCATGGGCCAGAGCATACACAGCCTTGTACACATTATACGTGGCTCTGAGGTCAGACATATCCAAAAAGTTAGTCTCTGCCATTGCTAGGTCCTCGTGTCCAGTACAGACCTGTCCACCTGCATCCACCCACTCTGGTGGAAGGGGTGTAAATTTACACCTAAATGAGTGCTCCCAAAACTGCCTCACCTGGAGGAACACCATTGAGACTGAAGATAAAGGCACATACACCTACACAGGTGTGTAGTGTTAGAGTTAGCAGATAAGAGATAGAGCCCGCACATACCGCAGGTAACAAAAGCCTGACTTTATTAATACAATGACAATGTTTTGATCATCTAGATCTTCATCAGGTCATCATATGACCTGAAGATCTCTACCTGCAGTATACAGGCTATATCTCTTATCTGTTGAAGTCCACTTTAGCCCAGCACCTAGTCGAAGTGCGTATTCTATGTCTACTCTAGTGTTAGAGTTAGTCTAATGTCCCAGTAATTCAACAACCATAAACCCATTACCCAATATTCCGACCATAGAGCCACATACTAACTCCTTACCCAAAAAGTAACCCTAACTGTGCGCAGAAGACAAGGGTGAGTCTTAATACAGAGTTACCTATATGGGCTGGGGTACAGATATGGAAATTCACTGGCAACTCCCTTTTGGATGCACTGTTTTCCTATTATCTCTATGAAAAGTTCACAGTTGCTATGACTCAGGACACAGTTAAGCAAAAGGCTGTTACTGTGAGGGAATGTGTGTGTTAAAATGAAAGAAGGTCTCATGGCTGACACCCCTGCATGTGACAATCTCAGAAATAGGCCTTTGCAAAATACACAGGGAGAACACTGAATGTACTGTAGGCCGATCTGATTTATAACAAATTATGAGCTAGTATGAACTACGACTTCCATATTCTACTAACACTTCTACAGAGCCCTGTAGGTTGTAAGCATAGTGTAGGGTTTTTATAATGGGTAATAATAATGATGATAATAATAATCATCATCACCATAGTCATAATCATACAATGATAAAATAATACATACCATGCTATTTTCATTTCTGTAGTCAGGGTCATTGTCAGGGTGTATTTTTGACAAGTAGTCCTTGAGACCTGGCATGTTATCTGCACGACGTTGGGTGAAGCCCAGAGTGCCTCTCAGGTAGGCCATGAAGTGTGGAACATGGAGTATGTGAGCATTGGCCCAGGGCAAGGTAGCGATCCACTGGAGACCTGTCACATTCTGCTTTACCACCTGCTCAGGTGTGTTCATTAGAGGGTTGGTTGTTTGATTATTCATAAATCAATAATATAAGCAGCGCACAATCATAGTGTCATATTATATGCACCTACGCACTTACATTATGTGCGTAGGTGCGTGCAGAGATGTGTGTGTGTGCCTATTATTTTCCCTCTATTCTGTGATCTCATTGCTGGGACTTTATAATATACTGTACTCTGAATAATTTGCAGGAGGAGCAGTGGTGGAGTTATCTGCTTTAGCAGACAGTGTGAGTGTCCAATGGAGTTAAGAGGTTTCCTCCAAAGGACTTTTAAATACCATTCTTGGGTTTAATATATATATATATATATATATATATATATATATATATATATATATATATATATATATATATATATATATATATATATATATATATATATATATATATATATATATATATGCACACACACACAGATCTAAAGCTCTGTGTGTGTGTGCATCGTAAAAAGATCGTAAAAATGCGGGTCCATTTGGTTTCATGTTTACACTCTCAAGAGTTACAATATTCATCATCTGAATTATATCACTTAATTATGAAGTCGACACAATCAGAGAGTGTAGAAGAATGGCCATCTTGATCTATGTTTGCGAAATCAAGCCTGGAATTGTGGACAAAACCAAAAGGAATCTTTAGTGTTGGGTCTGTAGGATGAAAGTAGTGGCCCATGTCATGGCTCAAATGCTGAATAATTAGTGGTCCTTGGGATCAAAAAGGTTGAAAACCACTAATCTATGGAGAAAAACTAATTAAGTTAGGCGGTTTCTCCCCAACGAATATGTTCCTCACTCATAACTCATGTGATTCACACAATGAATGAACATGAATGGTGACACCAACCTCTTCCATGAGATGGATCATATCCGGCCCATAAAGAAAGGGAATGACCACGCGTGCTGTGGAGGTCTTCATGACGGTGACAATCCTCTGAAGTTCAGCTGGGTCTCGTTGTGGCAGGAGCTCCAGGTAGGCCACACAGCCCAGACCGGACCTGGCCAGCTCAGACACGAAGAACTGGGCGGGTTTACTGCTGCCCTCGTGACCAACAAACACCACTCCTACCCAAGCCCATCGGAACCGCCTCAGGATCTGGAGCACAGCTCGCACCTGAGGGCATTAAGAATGGATTCCCATTTTTATTATTATTTTATCATTTTCAGTGTATGCAATACAAATCAACATGTTTTGGTTGGTTTGGCAGTGGTTTTCAGGCTTTTTGATACCAGGGCCCATATGCAGTATTTATGATGAATATTTTAACTCTTGAGAGTGTAAACACAAAACCAAATGGACCTACAATTTTTACACTCTGGTTACCCAACTATCCATCACTGGGACCCTCTCAAGGACCACTGGTGGTCCCCGGTCCACTGGTTGAAAACCACTGTTCTAAGGGCTCCTTGGGTGTGTGCTTCACTTCCTTCAGCCAGTGTGCAGAAATTCTTTTTAAATTGTACCGTAGTTGGGTTGGTTGGATTGCTTCCTAATTTATTTATCCTAATTTAATTCATCTTCCTATTTTGTGACATTTAAAAATATTAAGCCCACAGTGAGTCACTGGGGGCTTGCAGATCTGCTATTTTCATAGACCTCAATATTGCAGAGGAAGTTATGCACACACAAAACAAGGACTTAAGGCCCATATAGGAAATAGGCCAATACAACTGGGCTGGCGCTATTTTGTCTACCTGCTCTTCTATTGAGATATTTAAATTAAATGTGGCTTTGACTCATGTCAAAGCCAAACATATAACTTAGGTACAGGATCTGACAGATTTTGACCTGATTTACTTATAATGTAACTGTGTGCGTATATATTTCTATCCACCTGGGAAAAATAGTACTCATTATTTGTGACAATGGGTGATATTGGTAATTATTACACTCAGTACTGCAGTAGACAGAGCTGTTCATCAAGTGTATGAAACATGAACTAGCCTCTGAAACCCAGGCATGAAGGAAAAAGACATGAACTAGTCAATACCAATATTATGTCATCTTTAGATGTTCACCTGGAAGACATCACTAGGAACTGTTCTAAAAAAGGACGGGAACTGGCTCCTCTCACTCAGACAGGGACACGTGTCAACATAACTGACCTGCCAAAGACACACAACATCTGTTAATAAAAACAATGCATTGTTTTGTGAAATGTAACCACCAATTCACAATTTATCAACACAAGTCAAATCTTTGTCACAGTCAAAGGCCCTTTGAAAACCTACCCACTCCACTCACAAGCACTTGCTAATACTTTCTGTGATTTTAAGCTAACCCACTGTAAAATATTCCCCCACCAACTCCCCTTTCCCCTCTTTGTATATTTTCTTTTCCCTTTTACCTGATGATTTGCTGCTTTTGACTTTACAGAAGTGAATATTTGTACGTAAGTACAATATTTGTACGTAAGTCTTGATGAAATGAACATGGTGGCCACTATGGTAAATAAGTAGAATTACTTAATAGTGCTTCCACTCACAGTTATCAGATTTGTATTGAGTTGTGCTTGAAATGTACTGTAAATATCCGAGCTGTTAATAAAAAAAAAATCAATCAATAATCAATGCCATTCATTTATGCTAACACATCAGCAACATCATATTGGTGATGGTAAAGAGGGATTATTTTTGCAAAAATGACTCTCTCTCGTTCTCTCTCTCTCTGAAATTGGGTTCTCGTAAATAACTTACCATGGGCACTCTGTACAAACCTAATATTCTAGAGATGTGAATAGAATTTGTTGTACAGACGATTCCCAGCACCGGAGGAGAGCCAGCACAGCTCTCATCCAGCTGGAACGGCTCCTCTGCCCCAGTGATCAGCGACAGCGCTGCGGGGACAGCTCCAAAGGGCATGCAGCTGTCATAGAGACTGTATCCCAGAGTCACATTGGGTAGAAGGCTTGCATTTCTGTTGATCTCAGTTATTGCAAAAGCCATGGCCTGGGACCATCTGAACACCATAATGGAAAAACTACACAGACAAAATGTTACACTGCAACTGTGAATGTTGGCATTTGTAGAAACAGATCAGTTTACAATTTATCAGCACAAGTCAAATCAGTTCATCAACACAAGGCCTTTTGAAAACCTATACTATACCCACTCTGTTCCACTCACATGTTCTGGCCACAATACATGTACTATCTGTATCGCTTAACAATTTGTAGAAAAAGATGTCAACTAATCTTTCATAGGCCTACTTCCCATGTCTCATGTTAGCTGTTCCATTTGTGATACTCACAGCCTGCAAGCGGGGTACTGTGGCTTGGAGGTGAAAGATAACTCGGGGAAAAACGCTCGGATGTGGACGGGAAACGCTCCACCCAGTACGATGTCTCCAGCCTTATACATTCTGCTTAGATTAAATGGTGCCTGTGACTCACACGAAGAGGAAGATGATGAAGACAAAGGGCAGAAGGGAGTGAACAACATCATGGTCAAGTGTAGGTATGCAAACAGGTGTGTGTCTCGAGAAACCCTCATAACTGTCCTGTCACACCCTCCTCCCCTCCTCCAAAAATCCCTTGTCCAGTTCTGAACTTTTATGCAGTGTACTGGACCACCCCCTGGGCCACCTTAAGCTACTACGTAATGTTCCACAACAGCCGTCTTGGCAAAAGCAGGAGTGGAGGCTGGGCTTAGCAATGCTTTCGTATCAAAGTGGTTACTCCTGTGCTATCTCACCAGGACCATTGGCAACATGAGGCATTACAACAATAATAATTAGGGTAATAATAATAATTATTATTATTTTTATTCCACACAAGTAGGCCATACATGGCCTTATCGTATAGCTTCATCTTCAGCCCTTCCCTTTTCTGTCAAATGTCACATCTTAAAGGGATATTTCACTTTCCAAAAAAAAAACACCTTTTGTCGTTTTATGGTCTACTTAGTCTCAGGTGAAAACCCCAGACAGTTTATAAGTTACTCCAATCAGTATTTAGATATTTGATGTTCATTTTAGCTGCCCCGCCTCCTTCCTATATGTGGCAGGGTGGTGTAATTTGGTCCGACTACGCCAGATTGTAGTATTACGCAGAAGCGGGGATCGAACCCGGGACTCCCACTCGCCAGTCCAACGCACAACAAGTCGCGCCAATAGGGCTGAGCCCGATTGGCGGGGCTGTTGTGCGTTGGACATTTTTACGCTCTCAAAAGTTACATCTGGCTAACCAACTTTTCATCTGGTTAACCAATTTAGCTTGGGACCACCTGGAACCCTCTCAAGGACCACTGGTGGTCCTGGACCACTGGTTGAAAACCATTGCTCAAAAAAAACAAATATAAAAATACTAATCACAATAAGTGTGAAAGCCTTGAATGCTAAAGGAATGAACAGCAACTGTGTAAAATGAAAGAAAAAGCTTTGGAAACTCACTCCTTTTTAATGACTCCAACCCCTGGAACACATGCAGGCAGCTGAGATCATCTCATCTCCACATTCCTGAACCAAACTGGGATGAGAAATTCCAACGTGTCAGACACTTTGAGGTAGATCCTCTTTGACTGTTATTGGACAGGACAAATCAATATACAGTACTTGAGATCGTTGCGCATATGAAATGAAATGGGTTTGTATTAATCAATGTTGCTAAAAAACTATATTGGACTGTGGGATTCTGGTCTGGACAATAAAAATAAAAGATGCCATAAAACATTTGAATAGGGGTCCTTGAGAAACACAAGACTTTAAAGAACCTTTAAAGCATGTGGTTAAATATGTTTCATATCGCCACACCAGCAACATTCAACATTGTGCTGTTCCTTGTATTTTGACAGGTAACAAATAAAATATATTCCTTTATTTTTGTTTTTGGTTCCAGATCCTCTTTGACTGTTATTGGACAGGACAAATCAATATACAGTACTTGAGATCGTTGCGCATATGAAATGAAATGGGTTTGTATTAAGCACACTGGCCGCACACCAATTAAAAATTAAGCTCATATCAGGGCTTTTCAACTGATTGTGATCCAGGGACCACCACCCTGAATAATAATCAACCTGGGGACCACCACCCTGACTAAGAATCAACTTAGTCAAATTTTAATCAACTTTTATCCAACTTTCTGTTAAGACTCACGTTGTGAGTGAAGTACCCTGTCAGTTAGACAGGGTAGAGGTAGACACATGATGACATTAGTATATTATGATTATACGATTTCCAGAGAATGATGACTCTATCTGGCAATCTTTTTTTGAGATTCTACCTCCCTTTTCTGTAGAATTTCATAACCTCCATCAGACTTCTCAGTAACTGACAACATTGACACACTTCCGTGGAACATATCGTAACACAAAGCTTATGCGTGCTGTTCCATGGAAGGAAAACTTGACTTTGCTTGATGTTGAGTGAACACATGCTATTGCTATAATACCTTCACAGACCACCTGTTGAAAACCCCTGCCCTAGGTGGCACCCCTGTGCTCCTGTGAATCACACCCCTGTGCTCCTGTGAATCACAGAGGAACTGCAGTACAGGTGCTGGTCAACGAATTAGAATAATTTGAACAGTGCAATCGTTAAATTCTTTGAATGCATTTCTTGTGCAGAAAACAAATCGGGTGTTCACCGCGCCTGTCCTACTGGTTAGAGTAATCACAGAACTCGTAACCTGTAAAAAATTTGCTCAGCTGAGCTTTCCAAAAGGCCCATTTAGGCCATTTAACTGTGACACTGTTGTTTCATTGAATTAGAATAATGGAGAAACCGTTTCATTGAATTAGAATATTTTTTTATTATAATTAGAATCATCACTTTCTCAGTATTTTGTGGCTGCCCCCTTGGCTTGTATGACTGCCTGAAGTCTCCGTGCAGGGGTTGACACTAAGGTCTACGAGGTACTTGCCCATCGGGCAAGTGCAATCAGGTTCTACTTGCCCTCAGGTCATGGTCACTTGCCCCCCCAAAAAATATATTGTAAATTTTGCTTTTAAGTTTACTTCCTACTTGGGTGCTTTCAACAGGTGGTCCAGGGACCACCAGTGGTCCCGGAGAGGGTTCCAGGTGGTCCCTAGCTAAGTTGGTTAACCAGATGTAACTCTTGAGAGCGTAAAAATGAAACCAAATGGACCCGCAAGGGTCCATTTGGTTTCATTTTTACGCTCTCAAGAGTTAAAAATTCATCATCTTAATTAGCCCATAGTGGTCACAGACCGAGTGGTCCCTGACCCCAGCAAAATGATAGTTTGGAACCAAATGAACCTGGGAGAGAGATAGGTAGATAGCTAAAGCAGGGAAAGACACAGAGGCAGAGTGCAATGACCGCCTTCAAGACAAATTTATCTTGTGTAGTGTTATAGTGCACGAACACACTTGCCTGATCGGGCAACCAGGTAGCAGTCTTCACTTGCCCCACCATTTTTTTACTTGCCCCGGGCAAGCGGGCAAGTGTTACTGTCAAGCCCTGTCGTGGCATCGATTTGAAGAACTAGCTATCTCTACCTATCTCTCTCCCAGGTCCACTTGGTTCCAAACTATCATTTTGCTGCGGTCAGGGACCACTGGGTCTGTGACCACTATGGGCTGATTAAGATGATGAATTTTAACTCTTGAGAGTGTAAAAATGAAACCAAATTGATCCGCAAGGGTCCATTTGGCTGAGGGCAAGTAGAACCTGATTTGCACTTGCCCGATGGGCAAGTACCTCGGAGACCTTAGTGTCAACCCCTGCACGGAGACTTCAGGCAGTCATACAAGCCAAGGGGGCAGCCACAAAATACTGAGAAAGTGATGATTCTAATTATAATAAAAAATATTCTAATTCAATGAAACGGTTTCTCCATTATTCTAATTCAATGAAACAACAGTGTTACAGTTAAATGGCCTAAATGGGCCTTTTGGAAAGCTCAGCTGAGCAAATTTTTTACAGGTAACGAGTTCTGTGATTACTCTAACCAGTAGGACAGGTGCGGTGAACACCTGATTTGTTTTCTGCACAAGAAATGCATTCAAAGAATTTAACGATTGCACTGTTCAAATTATTCTAATTCGTTGACCAGCACCTGTATAGCAGTAAAATGCTGCTGACTGTGCAGTGTCAGGCAGAGAAGGGTGTCTGTTTCTCTGCACTGCCAGTGCCCTTATACATTGAATTTCCTAAATGGCAGTACAGAAATAGAACAATCCAATTGTCTTATTCATATATCACTCTTCAATTACCGTTCCACAGGTATCAATTAGGTCCCAAAATAATAATACATGCATATACCCAAAGTCACAGTAATATACAGTATATTCATATCTCAAATAAAGAAATAAACCATATCAGTCCTCTTTTTTTTTTAGTTTCACAACACTCATTTCCATACAGACATAGGCCCTTTACAGTATTCTGCAGTGAGTATAATGGCCACCACAGCACACCATGTAGCCTACTCACCCCAGTGCACCATGCATGTGTTATTTCAAAGTGCTCTAATTATCCTACTTATTGTAAACAAACAAAAACGAGTTGTGTACTGTCACAGATATGCACATTAATATACAGTGTTCATGGTTTTGCACTATATCTCACCTGAAATGGAGAAAATATACACACAAAGGTGTCAGACAGAGGAGGGTGGCTGTTTCTCTGCACACTGTCCTTATACAGTACATGGAATTTCCTGCCCAAAACCCTTTCAGAATAAAATCAGTGAAATTCCCCTCCAGAACAGACCATGAATCTAATGGACAACAGTGCCATCTTCTGGTGCCAAGTGGTAGTGTTTTGTACTGCATACTGGTGTTGCTAAAAAACTATATTGGACTGTGGGATTCTGGACAATAAAAATAAAAGATGCCATAACATTTGAATAGGGGTCCTTGAGAAACACAAGACTTTAAAGAACCTTTAAAGCATGTGGTCAAATATGTTTCATATCGCCACACCAGCAACATTCAACATTGTGCTGCCTGTTCCTTGTATTTTGACAAGTAACAAATAAAACATATTCCTTTATTTTTGTTTTGAAGGAGAATTCTGTGTATTTTTGTTTGTTTGTGATGTTACATCATCACACCATTATGTTCAAGGTTCAAGGTTACTTTATTTAGTCTCGTTCGAGAAATTTGTCTTGGACATACAGACTTGCAGCAACAAGTAAGACAATACAGGACAATACGGTACAGTACATACAGTACAATAGTAGTGACTGGTACACCTCATCAGGCTTACATACCACCTCCCAAAGTAGTGCTTAAAGTAGTCATAGAAAGAATATAAATATAAATAGAATAAATACAACAGTACCAAAACTAGTGCAGTTCTAGCAGCATCATACGACAATCACAGTCTTCTCCTCCCTCCCCTTGCCCCCTCAGCAAGAGAGTTATTGAGGAGTGAAATGGACATTGGTACAAAGGAGTATTTACATCACACCATTATGTTGAAAGAATTGCTAATTGTTACTATGTATAGGAGTTTCACACCCATCTTTATATAGAATCTTATATAGAATTTTTCACTCTCTGAGCATAGGCGGATTTAATGGGGGAGCAGGGGGTATATCAATCTGAATTGAATTTTGTTGTTTTACAATACAATAATTTTATAAAAATTTGAGTATGTTATATAGAGTGTATTTTTTTCGTCATGACCTACTTGCGAGTGCGACGGAAGTGAATGAGTTGGTCAGGTCAGGACAGTAGGACACAACCGGACACAACCCAAACGCGCGCCACACCAACCCACCGGGCTACCTGTGTAGTGACTGGCAAAGTGGCAACTTAAAAGTAAATATGGATATCGGCAAATGTCCTTGTTCTACAACAACAGAACAGCAACTACAGTGGCCTCCATACAAGAGCCACGACAGCAGCAGCACCCGTCACCGAGCAGCGCCGTCGGCACCGCGGCCGCGGCTGCTGCTGGCGCCCCAGAAGAGCCCCCGGCGCCGGGGCTTCTAACAGAGCAGCTGCCGCTCCCGTGGGAGCAGCCACAGCGACAGGACAGCCACCTTGTCCGGGCCCATCATCATCATCATCATCATCATCATCATCATCATCATCATCATCATCATGAATGAATGAATGAATGAATGAATGAATGAATGAATGAAATTTTTATTAACAGAGATGAGAGTTACAGTACAAGTCAAGTAAGTACACACTGCTACAAAACTGATAACAGCTTGGAGAATTACAGTACAATTCAAGTACAACTACATCAAATCTGAAAAACTGATTGGACACACTAGTTAAGCATACACTTGTTTACAATAGTGGCCAACTTGTTCATTTCATTGAGGCATTCAAATACCGTACATACAAAACAACTACTTCAGTAAAATCAGAAGCAGCAAATCATGGAGGCAAAATCATAGTGGGGGTAAAAAAGGGAAAAGAGAAATGTACAATGAGGAGAGGCGGGGTGGGTGGGGGGATTTTATATACATTTTAGTTTTACAGAGGCCATCATCATCATCATCATCATCATCATCAGTGGATGTGTGGATTATAATCATGATCTTGGCGAAAACAAGAAGCGCTCGTCTTCCACTTATTGCTACAGTAAGCACGTGGATGGAATATTCTGTCTCAAAGGACGCGGTCTTTTTTTTTTGCTTTGTTTGCCGACACTTCCAGAATGACAGCAAATACGTGGACTGGTTGCGTAACACAGGAGTGAGTGAGTGACTGAAAAACTGGGCTCCAAACTGGATAAATATGCGATCGGATGCACATAAGACCCTGATCTGTTGAGTGACAATCGCCGTATTGTGAGTATTCAGTGACAATTACTTTTTAATTGGTTAAGTGAAGTTTAAAGTGGTCTAGTGCAGCCTGTGGTTTTCAACCTGTGGTATGGAGACCATTGTGGTCCTTGAGGGGGTTCCAGGTGGTCCCCCAGCTAAGTTGGTTAACAAGATGAAAAGTTACCAGATGTAACTCTTGGAAGCGTAAAAATGAAACCAAATGGACCCTTAAGGGTCCATTTGGTTTCATTTTACACTCAAGAGTTAAAAAAAAAATCATCATGTGAATTATCCCAAGTCTACACATCTGGAGAATGTAGAAGATTAATAATGGTCATTTTAATCTGTATGTTCGACTGTTTGGTTTCCCAAATCCAGCCTGGAATTGTGGGGCAGGAGGCTGTAGGCCTACTTGTCACCTGGTCGTGGTCTTTCTATATTACCTCTTTATCTGTCACTTTGCCCATAAAATGAAAGCCTGGGTGTCGAGGCTACTTTGCCCATGATTAAGATGCACAGGCTGCGCAGCTGTGGTTGGACTTAATGTTGATGTTGACAAAAACATGAACCGTAGTTCTAGAAATTATATGCAGCTGGCTTGTGTCCGTGCGTGTGCGCGCGCAGTGCGTGTACCATCCGACATTTCGCACCCCCTGCGTTCAAAGTCAAACTCTGAGGTTTGTGGAGTTCAATGGTGCCAGTGTTGGGAATATTACTTTACCTTGTTAATATATTACTTATTAATTATTACCTTCATTTTAAGCAATATATTATATTATAATATTACTGTCTGAGCAAGTGTAATATATTAATATTACTATTACATATTACTTAAAAAACTTTTTACAAAATATATAATTAAATATTTATCAAAAATTACGTAGGCCAGTATCATACCTACAATAAAGCAAGCGCACTTGGATATCTGGCCAAATCCATATGAAAACTTGAAAAACGTCACTCCTGAATAAATAATTTATAGAAAATAAGTAATTATTTAACTTCTGCAGTTGTCAAGATAATTTCACAAGAACATTTTTAACGTGACAGATTGACAGAAAGTAATATTGAAAGTAATGCAGTAATGCAGAAAGAAAAGTATAATATATTTGATTGTTTTTGTTAAGTAATATATTTATTTTATAATATATTTATATTACAAGTTACTGCATTTTGGTAATATATTATGTAATATATTAAGTTATCTAGTGCACATGTCCCAACACCGAATGGTGCAACCTGGAAGTAGCCTGGTTATCAAGTTGCTGTGACTCAAGTTCATCTTCCTGAAGCTTGAGTCTGAAATCGTCCACTGTCTGTGACATTTCAAGGGGGAGGGGTTTGGGGCATCCCAAACCATAGAGGTATTATATTGAATAGAGAAGGCACTGAATTCCCCCTCACATCCACTCTCATCCACATTAGGTTGCTCAGCCAGTAAGTAAGTAGCCTTGCCAGGCCATGATGTCAGGAGGCCCGGCTGAGCCATTGAGGCCCATATAGGTCAGGAGCCTATCTCCTGTTTCTGTAGCGTGAGGCAGCTTGATGTACAAGTACACCCCCTGGACATGACGCTAGTACATCGCAGGGACTTACCCCCAATCCATCCCTTGATGCTGAGTGCCAAGCAGGGAGGCATTGGGTCCCATTTTTAGAGTCTTTGGTATGACCCGGCCGGGAATCGAACCCCAACCTCCCAGTCTCAGGGCGGACACTCTAACCACAAGGCCACTGAGCTGGTTGCTCAGCCAGTGCATGAGGGGATTTCATTTGTCATAGGTTGGTTTAATGGACAGGTTGATACGGCCGCGATTCACCACAGTTGCAGCCGGCATGGTTGTTGTTTGACACAAACTGTTGCATTGTTAAGTGACAGGGCTGCTGGCCATTCAGCTGCATCTGTTCGGATTTGTCGTTAGACCAACGCTCAACTCTCTCTAGTCTCTACCAACTCTCGTTGGTAAAGACACCGTGGTACCGAAAGAAATCAGAAGTTGACAATAGAAGGCCAGACCAAGAGACTTGGTCTGAACCAGGTCGATGGGTCTGAACCAGGCTAACATGGAAGGGGATCTGTTCAAGTGATTTTACCCATTGTGTCCTGTCTAGATTTCTAGTTTCTGAATAACATAATATTCAAAGATTTGCACCACGTTTTCACGATTTTTCAAAAATAGCAGAGATACAAGCTCATAGCGCGCCACTCGGTGGCGTGCTATGAGCTTGTCGATCTGCTATTTTTCAATAGTTAAAACATAATGCTGAGAACACCAAAACGCGTTCAGTACACTAAGGGTTAAGCACAGGCTAGTGTCATCCCTTGTGTCCCCTGTCAAATGGATACATGAACGAAGAAACACTATCCAAACACATGCACACAACCTGCATACACACAAACACGCCCATGTGCGTACACGCATGCAATGCACGCACACACGCATGCTGTGACTGTCATGTTTGATGTTATCTATGCTGCTATATTGTCTGGCGAAAACCAAACAAAAATAAGATTTACTCATACCGGTATGTACCTGTATATTATGTAATGTAAGAATAGAGTATAACCTTGAAACTTGAACTACACAAGAACAGTTTGTCAGGTCCAGCACCTGGAACATCGTAAGGCTCAAAACACATCACTTGTCTAGAGAATGATGCAATCTCTCAGCTTTCATTGCTCAAAGTTTGTGGAAACAAAAGCATTACAGAAACACTTGATTTTTGGGTGGTCTCATACTGCAGTGTGGTGATATGATTGGTAGATAAAGAAGTGGGCGTAGCTTTGTGTTCTTGCCGGAATCCTTGCATGAGCCTTGCACTCAGAAGTATCCAGACCTAAACGGTAGGCAGATCTCTGATTGTATTGCAGCCTGGCAGGGTAAGCTGGCAAAGACTGAAAGTGTCCCAGCAGGGATGGCACCTGGCCCAGGGGTGATGCAACAGCAGGTCTCTACAAAATAATTAATTTCCAACACCAATGAAATAAGTCTCTAGTGATTGTTTCCACACACACTAACATTAATTAAAAGGGGCACAGGGGTGCTACTGTACACCTGTTGTACAGAGTCCATAATACCGAAAGGGATGTGCAACAAACATCTTGAATTCTTGATCATACAATACACCCCAAATGTAAATACATTGTATATAGAAATAAACTATAGTATTGCAATGCGGGTTGCGGGTTTAATGTTTGAAGGATTCATCATGGTGACAATTCTTTACACATGGGCTGGGCACATTTACACATTGAACTAACAAAATTTTTGTTAGTGCAAAACAAAACTACCAAGTGCTCCCAAGAGAAAAAAAAAAAAATAATAACAAAATGACAAAATGTGTTTGGTCGTGACCATTGGCCCCACGGGTCGCAACAGTTGGCCAAAACAGTCGACCTCTTCACCGGTTGCAACTAATTTGTAAGGGTCGTTGGCCACCCGTCACCGGTATGCACGACGTATGCCGTGGTCACAAATTGATTTTGTGGTGCACTGAGTACAAAGAATCAAACCCATGTACTTGTGGTCCAAAGGGAGGAGTTCTACTGAATGTGCTCCATACACTATAAAGGTACACTACATCGATGTTTAATAGAAATTAATTAAAATGATAGAAAATACATTTGAAAAACTTTTAATTTAAATAATGTGACTTAATCGTTTATACTTTTGTGAAATAATTCCACACCTTACTTTTCTGTCTTTTTCTGTTTGTGGCATCAGCTGACATATCGGTCGATAATACTGATAATACCTTATATTGGTCATTCTGATAATACCCGATATAATGGCCAATAGATAGGCATCGGTATCGGCGATATCAATACCGATATATCAGTATGGATATTGTCAATACAGAATCCGATATATCGGTGCAACACTCTGCTTATGACACAGAATTGACTTCCTCAAATGCAGATGACAGTCAATTAGAATAGCAGGAAAATGTTCAAGCACCATCACACAGAGTCCCGGCTCAGTGCTCAGTCCACTCCTTGTCACTTTACTGCTAACTCAGGACTAACTGTTCTGCCGGGTCCAACCACATCATCGAATCCACTGACGGATCGAGTCACAAATAACACACAGTACCTCCAGTGAAAGAAAGAAATAGAGAAACTGGACATAATGTGCAACAACAACTCATTCAGTTGCTCAAATGTGCAAGAAACCAAGGACACAGTCATTACAGGCCCAAAGAGTTCAAGGTACTAAGCAGGCATTCAAGTAAATACTTTAAATAGCTGATCTGTGTGAGCTTGTAGATTGGCTATATTAACTATTTACTTTTTTTTTTTTTTTTTTTTCAAAATAGCGAAAAGGTTTAAGTAGATTACGGCTAAATCAGGGGTTTGTTTAGCATGCACGAATGTTGCTGATGACTTCAAGGCCCCAAAATGCTTGCACTTCCAGCAGGGAAAGTAATAAAAAGCGATTACGATTCATAACTCTGACAAGATAGTGTCATTGATTAATGACAGCGCACATGCACGCACACACGCACAACATTTTGCTATGAAAGCATTACTTCCTCTGATTCTGCCTTGGAACGGATGAGGGTTGTGAAAGTTGGTAGGTGGGCACAAGGGATGGCAGAGCACTTGTATAAAACGGCGTGACATTGGATTTTAGAGAACAACTGCGGATGTTAGACAGAGGAGCATAGTCATGAGGGCTTCTGTAGACACACACTGGCTTTCATACTTAATATTGTTCTCTTCTTTCTCTCCTTTTTCTTCCGCATCTTTGTCTTGTGAGTTACAGGCACAGTTTCGTCTCAACAGATGGTATAAGGCTGGAGACTTGGTTCTGGGTGGTTTGATTCCCATCCACTACGCATCTGTGTTCCCTGAGCTGTCCTTTACCTCCAAGGGAGAAGATCCCACTTGCTGGGGGTGAGTGTCATGAAAAGCAAGCAAGAGGGCATGGTCCTGGTTTTGATATTACAGTACAAGAATGAGTTAATTCTGTATAAATGCCAAAATTGTTGTCACTGTTAAATTGCAGTGATGTCCAAAACTGTTATTTTTCACTTTTCAGCAGGAAAATGGAAGAATGTGTCTCCATGGGCCACACATAATTTATTGTAGTCATACACTCTTGCTAATACATTTCATTGGCTCACTAGTATAACCCAAAGACACACTTAAACATTTTTCTTCTTTTTTTCTATTATTTTTTTTTTTACTTCAAATCCAAGATCTCACAACATGTCACAGCAGAATGGTTAGTGAGCTTGTAGATTGAATATTTTTGCTTGAATACTTTTGTGTGACACTATTAGACTATTAGACAAAGTAAGGCAGTACATTTATTAAATCAATAAATAAACTGGGCAACACAAGTTCTGAAACCTAACTTTTGGAATGCCAATTGGTATTATGTCTTATATTGTTTGAATTGCTGATTAGTGATTAGTGTGTCACCTCACCTTACAATTAGTATGGCATGCAGAGCTCAGATATTCCTGAAATGAGTAACAGTGCTAAATGTGTAGCTGGTTGCAGCTCAAAAAATGTGGCAAAATGTAATGTTATGATTCAGGGTAAGAATCATGCAACAGAGCAATTGGAAGCTGGTGTTCCAGCACACAGAGTCACAGCATCATTTGGTACCATCTCAAAACTTAAGACGTTTTGTGAGGCCCCATATCTTCAGAATCTTGGCCTTAACTCCATTCTTCATGATGACAAGCAAGGGTTGAATACCATCCATTTGCCAATTTGGCGATTTTTTGGGGGGGAGCAACCCACACTTTTACTACTGTTACCCATTCCGGGAATGTCCGATTCCTACATGCCATACGTTGTTGTAAAGGTGACTAAACCAAATTTAGGTTTCTGAACTTTTGTTGCCCAGTTTGGTTGAAGTTGAAATGCGATAGAGTTTCTGCCAGGCAGGCGAGGCAGCAATGATATGCAAAGCTTACAGTGTAAATTATGTGTTAGTTTTCATTTTGAAGGGTTCAGAATGGCCCAGACCATGGCTTTCACCATTAATGAGATCAACAGAAACCCCAGCCTGCTACCCAATGTGACTCTGGGCTACAGTATTCATGATACGTGCCACACCAGTTCAATTGCAGTCCGTGGAATACAGTCATTGATCAGTGGGAGAGAGAAGCAGATTACACTGGATAAGAATTGTACTGGGTCTTCCCCAGTGCTGGGATTTGTGGGTCCCGATACCTCTAAAAGTTCTGTTGCCATCTCTAGAATATTAGGTTTGTACCATGTGCCCGTGGTAAGTTTCCTACATGAATCCTCTTTTATCATGTTGTATTATAGGTTAGGCTATAATGTTTGTGTTAAAACAAATAATGATAATAATAAGGGTGATAATAAGGGTAACAATAATAAAATAAGGGTAATAATAATAATGTATTTTCAGGTAAGTTACTATTCTGCCTGCACCTGTCTGAGTGACTTGAATCAGTTCCCGTCCTTCTACAGAACAATTCCAAGTTTTATCTTCCAGGTGAACTTCTACACACAATTTCCATTAATACTTTGAAAGCATTAGTTTTCATTGTGATACAGTTTAAAAGTATGCAACATAATTTGATTGAAAAGGTTCAGAGCCAATGCTGCTAGCTTATATGTCCTGCCACTAGGATACAATTCATTTTTCAAATTCAATTCAAAGGAGCTTTATTGGCATGAGAAAACAAACATTTACATTGCCAAAGCAAGTGTCACAAGAACGATAGAATAAAAACATTTGAAAATGGGGACAAATATATACAGTTGTAGGGGGGTACAGAGTTTTGTAAACAGAGTTATAGTGCATTGTTTTATAACATAACATAACAGGTTGTAATGTTATAACAGGGCATAGAACTTTCTTTCCTCTTTTCTGTTTTGTAATAAACAAATAGAATCAATTATCCCATTGGAATTATTTATTCCAACGTTGGAATTATTTATCCCGTTGGAATTAATTATTCCAATGGCTAGGCCAGAGGCCCCTGAGCTAGGGGGGGCCCTGAGGTTGAGTGCCTGTGTGATCGCTAAGAGGCTCAAGCTCAGGGTCCCCCACAAAAAGGGCTAGCAGTGAATTACAGTGGCACACACATAGCCTGGGTAAACCGAATCCTGGGTAAACCGAATCCCCCTGCTGGACAACATGCATTCCATGCCCTCCAGTCAGTCTTCTCTTGGGAGTGGGGTCTGTCTGTGGCGGCCTTTCTCTATTGCAAGGCTGTGATCGCTGAGTCTGTATACTACATAGATCAGGGAGGGCAACTTTGATGATGGAGAGGGCCACTATACTCCCACACTTGTTATAGGCTTTTATTGCTTTGTGAGTACTATGGTCTATATCTACACTCACAGTATATGTTGGGGAAAGGGGCAAAGTACTAATTGGATTAACTACCGTTATTTGTAAGTGTGCTCTAAATAACCTTGACTTGACTGTGTGGGGGATTCACTGATTTGCAATTTACCGTCATGTGAGTAATCAACATACGTATCCCTTCATTTTTTTATTCAAATCAGGTGCAAGCTATGCTCCAGATTATAAGGCGGTTTCAGTGGACATGGATAGGTCTGTTGTTTGGCGATGATGCGGCTGGCCGCGATGCTGCTCGATTACTCCAGTCTGAACTGGACCTGTCTAGTCTGGGTTGTGTGGCCTATGCAGAGGCTCTGCCCTTTGACAATGACGTGCCCAGAGTTCAGAGGATTGTCACCGTGATGAAGACATCCACAGCTCGTGTGGTCATTGCATTCGCTTATGGGAGCTATTTGCACAATGCCATGGAGGAGGTTGGTGATATGATTAGGGCTGTTGAATAAAATTAATCACAGCTTCAAAATGAATTTATTATGATTAATCAATAAGAACTAAAAATATGCCATGTTTTCCTGTACATGATTTGAAACAGAATCTGTGGGGAAAAAAAATCTGTTTATCTTTTAAATATCTGTTCATCAAAATAGGTGATCTACAAGCCCTCAATTCTTGTACATCTATGGCTCTGTTACAGGGAGACACACAGCTATGTCCTCTGTAATACTGTGCTATACCCATTTTTTCAATGAGAAAATGCTCTGTGGGTTGAGTCAGTGCACATGAGTTAATTGTGTTAAAAGTTTTCAGATTAACAAAATTAGTTTAATGCCATTAATTTGTTATTTTCAACAGCCTTAATACCTGTTATCCATTCAGGCCGGGAATCCATTTTTGGATTCTGTACAATATGTACAGTATTTCAAAATTATTTTTTTAATGCTGCCATATAAATTCCAGAAACCTTAGGTCAGGCCAAAATGGGTTAAATTAGGCATTTGTAATCTGTAGGAATCTAAAATGAGTAATATGCACTTTTTCATTTAGTTTATTTAACACACTCAACAGATGGTAAAGCAGAATGTGACGGGTCTGCAGTGGGTGTTACCTGCCACTGCAGCTTGGTGGGGGGACCCTCATCTCCTGTCTCCTCACTACTTGCCGTATCTGAAAGGCACCCTGGGTTTCGCCGTCCGTCATGGAGACATACCAGGCCTCATGGACTTCATGTTAAAAATACATCCTGACAATGACCCAGACTACAGCCAAGAAGATAACATAGTGAGCATGTTGTTTGCTTTTGTATTTTAGATCAGGGGCGGATATAGGCATATGTGGCGATATGGAACATATCTGGCCACATTCTGTAATGTTTCTTAAAGTCTTATGTTTCACAGAGACCCCTATTCAAACGTTTTTGGCATGTTTTTGTTATTTATATTGTCCAGAATTTCAGTCCAATATACAGTTATTTTGCTACACCAGACTGCAGTGCAAAACACTACCAAATAGCGTCACAAGATGGCACTGTTGTCCATTGAATTCATGGTCTGTTCTAGAAACGAATGCCACTGCTTTTATTCTGAAAGGGTTTTGGGCAGGAAATTCAATGTACAATGACAGTCTGCAGAGAAACAGCCACCATTCTCTGTCTGACCCCTTGTGTTGTTATTTTCTGCATTTCAGGTGAGATATAGTGCAAAGCCCATGAACACTGTATATTATTGTGCTTGTCTGTGACAATACACAACTCGTTTTTGTTTGGTTTGTTTATAATAAGTGATATAGGGAGAGAACTCTGAAATAACATGCATGGTACACTGTGGCTAGCTGGTTAGCTATAGGGTGACCTCTGCAGCAGGATAGGCCTAGTTGGTGTGCTGTGATGGCCATTATGTCACTGTAGGTCATGGAAGCTAATTGCTACATAGTGTGTGTACTATATGACTACATTACTGTAGTGAGTGTTATGAAGAAACTACTGGACTGTTATGGTTTATTTCTTTATTTGACATGAATACATGTGTTGTCATTTTGGGGAATATGCATTTATTATTTTGGGACCTAATTGAGTTAATGGTAATTATTGATTGATAGTAATTGCAATTGAAATGGACTATTGTTATTTGAATATGCTAATTAGATCGTTTCTGTATTGTTTTGATAACTTGGAGAATATTTTGGAAATTCAATGTACAATGACAGTCTGCAGAGAAACAGCCACCATTCTCTGTCTGACCCCTTTGTGTATCTGCATTTCAGGACAACGATCCTGCTGGTAAAATAAAAATCTAAATATGTGGCCCCAGAAAACAACCCTGCTTATTCTGTGAGCGCTACACATAGGCCATGGCCCATGGGGGTCAATGCCCCCCTAAATGCCCAGTCTGCCCCACCAAACACGATGGCATGCGAAACAACCCAATATATTTCAGTGCTTATGTTTAAAAGTATTTGAAACACTACTGAAAATGGTATGGGGGCATTTGACCCTGCTTTAGATAGGCAATTTCTAAAGGACTCCTGCGAGCTTATTCATTTTTTTGTTTTTGTTTTCTTGCAGATAAGGCAGTTTTGGGAGATGACATTTCAGTGCAAATTCGCACCTGTTTCGTCAGAATGGGTTGAAGCTGGTGGACGGGTGTGTACTGGACAAGAGGATCTACAAACATCAAATTCTAGACTGTTTGATGTGTCTAACCTCAGGGCAGAATATAATCTCTACAAGGCTGTGTATGCTGTGGCCCATGCCCTCCATGACATTATGGAATGTGTGCCAGGAAGAGGGCCTTTTGATGGGCACAGCTGTGCCAGTTTGCAGACGATACAGCCATGGCAGGTCAGATATCAGCACTTTTTTTTTCCTGTTAATGTTTCTAAATTGTAAGAAAAATGTAATGTTGACATCGTCATGATGATCTATACCCATTGGATTCTACAGACCCATTTTGAAGCAACTTTTCCAGCAAATGCAAATACTGAAAAGTAACTGTCTCTGATTAAATCTCGGCTAAAAATGCAGCGAGGCAGAAACACTAGTAGAATTGCATTGTTAAATTCTGGCCTCCATCTGATTGACAAGAGTTCAAATTATCAATTATTCAATTATTTGGGGCACCACATGCAATATCCTGGGCCCTGGCTCACAGCCTGGGAATCGCTGTACTAGATGAATGTTGATTGATGATTGTATTGCAAGGGTAAAGCAGTTCCTGTCAATGTAAGTATAATGTGAATCTCTTCATTATTCTTTGCTTTTCTAGCTGTTGTATTATCTGGAAAAGGTAAACTTCACCACATCAGCTGGTCATCATGTATCATTTGATGAGAAGGGTGATCCTGGTGAACCAGCCTTCGATATCATGAACTGGGAAACTGATGGAAGCGCAAAGTTTCACTACGTAGGTGTGGTCAAGAAGTCGGCCTCCGGAGATGAAAAACTCATCCTTGATGAAGACAGAATCTCCTGGAGCTCTGGAACCGCAGAGGTAATGTCAGCCTCCTAACATAACATGAGATTTAGTTTGGACTGCAATTGATGATTGTTATTTTCCTCTGTAGCCTCCCAAGTCTGTGTGCAGTGAGAGTTGTTCCCCTGGAACCCGTGTGGCCAGAAGGAAAGGAGAACCTGTCTGCTGCTTTGACTGCATTGCTTGTTCTGAGGGAGAGATCAGCAATCAGACTGGTAGGTGTGCAAACTATAGTTCATACTGTATATGGGGTTGTTCACAACCAAACTAATTTATGTGCAGACTAAAGACTTTGGTTTGGTAGATGGTGACTTTTTTGATCTCCAAAAACAAACAGTGAAAGTACCAGCATACAGTTAAAGGGCAGAGGGTTTATGCAGGTTTATGCAGGTAAACTACCTCAATGGAAAATACTTTGTGTTCAAGTTCAGATTGATTGGATGAGACAATATCAAGACATCATGCCAGTAGTAGGATTAAGCAATTATTATTGCCTGATACTTTACTTATCTCTCTTTAACCTTTCTGTTTTTGTTAGATTCTATAGAATGCACGATTTGTCCAGAGGATTTCTGGTCCAATCCCTATCGTAACAACTGTGTCCCTAAGAGCGTGGAGTTTCTGTCGTACCACGAACCCCTGGGTATCTCCTTGACCACCATCTCATTGATAGGCACACTTGTCTGTGCCATTGTCCTGGGAATCTTCATCTATCATCGGGACACCCCAATGGTACGCGCCAACAACTCAGAACTCAGCTTTCAACTTTTATTATCACTCAAACTATGCTTCTTGTGCTCACTCCTGTTCATTGGACGCCCCAGGCTGTGGACTTGTCAGCTGAGGCATGCAGTATTTGGAATTAGCTTTGTGCTGTGTGTCTCGTGTATCCTGGTAAAGACTATGGTGGTGTTGGCTGTGTTCAAGGCCTCCAAGCCTGGGGGTGCAGAGATTATGAAGTGGTTCGGTGCTATGCAGCAGAGAGGAACTGTTCTGGTTCTTACTTCTATCCAGGCAATAATCTGCATAGCCTGGCTTGTGTCTGCGTCACCAACTCCTTATAAAAACACACAATACCAGAGTGATAAGATAATCTATGAGTGTGCGGTAGGATCAACAGTTGGTTTTGCAGTGTTACTAGGTTATATTGGTTTATTGGCACTCCTCAGCTTCCTCCTAGCATTCATGGCAAGGAATCTTCCAGACAACTTCAATGAAGCAAAGTTAATTACTTTTAGTATGTTGATCTTCTGTGCAGTGTGGATAGCCTTCATCCCAGCATATATCAGTTCTCCAGGCAAATATGCAGATGTAGTCGAGGTATTTGCTATCTTGGCATCTAGTTTTGGTCTTTTGGTGGCACTGTTTGGACCAAAGTGTTACATAATGCTTCTGAAACCTGAGAGAAACACTAAGAAGTCCATCATGGGCCGCGGTGCCAACAAGAAATAGAAGCAGGATGTTAATTACTTTCATTATTTTTTCAGGTTATAAGCATAAATGGTTAGGCTCCTATTAATACCTTCAGTTTTTACCAGAATAGATAGATGTATTATCTATCCTGCAGAAATGTAAACTTCATTTTGTTGTTGTAGTTGAGTAGTAGTAGTGTTACACCCTCTAGTGGTGCCATATATTATTATGACATAATGAAATTTCTGCCATTTCCACTTGTACAATTCAAATGTACTGTATGTTCAACATGTACATAGAAACATTCAAAAGCTCATAATGCTCATAATTTGTTCATTATCTTAAAATGAACAAAATGTACAGGTCTAAAGTTGGTAATAAATGTGTTGTAATATTAATACAACTCTAAGTAGGGGGTACCTGTAGGCTTGTAACTAATGTTTTGAAATATTTTTGTGAGGAATATTTGCCTCTGAGCTTTGAGGTATTGGAGAAGTAAAGAAAAAACACATTCCAGTAAACAGGGTACTTAAATTTACTCTCATACTATTGTACTGCACAATAAAATCATGAGGTCATGAGTGTATTTCTGTCATCTAGGCAAAGTTTTTATGATAAGTTGCTAACTTTGCATTTGTAGCTATTATCAGATCAAACCAACCCATCACAGCCGGATCTAGGCATGGGCAAGGTGAGATTGCCCATGACCAGTAGGTCAGAACAGATTCTGACCTATAGGTCAGAATCTGTTCTGACACACACACACACACACACACACACACACACACACACACACACACACACACACACACACACACACACACACACACACACACACACACACACACAGTATAATATAGATCGGAACAAGATCATGCTGAAAAGAGAGCTGGGTCTGGAAGACGAGGACATCGTCCATGTGCCCGTCCTGTTCCGGTGGTTCTACCATACTGCACAGATTCCTCCAAAAGACAAGGCAGAGAAAGAGATGGATGGAAAACGACTGGAGGCCTACTATCCAAATATGGTCAGGACCATACAGTATGGTTACATATTAAGATGATGATGATTTTTACTGAAATAAGTCACTCAAATAAGTGTTAAATAGATCCTAATACTTTTCAGGTCAGAAAATACCCAACCAAACTCTATAGTGGGATGATCATGATCATATATTGTACATATTGTATGATATATTGTATGACTTTTGTCAAAATAAGTTATATTGAAATCCATAAATAACGGCATTCAAATTAATGCAAGTTCAATAAATAAATAATTAAATACGATATTTTCAGTTTGAGAAAAGCCTTTCCTCCAATCGGCATCAAGTGGGGGTGGGCCTTGGCGTATGTGCTGTTGGCCTGTGTGTACACCTCGTTACCGTGGGACCGGATTACCCAAATCACTGAATGCTCCTTTAAGTGGGCTAAGCATATCAATCCTGCAATGTAAAATACGCAGTATCAACACATAGTCACTGTGCAGAAAGTCCAATTTTGCAAACTACTGCTGGAGTACTACTTTACTTGAGTACGTGCTCTCCTTAGCTACTTTCCACCACTGCGCCTGAGGAATTCAGGAACTGCGGCTTTGAATGTATAGGCTACAGTAGCTGCATTTTCCAGCAAGGTGTCCAACTGAGCATGCTCTGTCTTTATGTGCAGGTGAACATGATCGTGTTGGGGAAGAGCCTGGGTGTCCCCAAACCCTTCGGGCCCCAGGTGAACGGGCAATGTGCCCTGGAAGCAGAGATGATGTCACTGATGAGAGACCTGGGGCTGACTTGCACGTTCACTATGACTTTGTCCCCTACCACAAGAATTTCGGAAACGTGCACTGTGGCTCCAATGTTCGCAGGGAGCCCTCTCCCTTTAGATGGTGGAACATGGACTTGATGAGTCTGTGATCCTCAGGTGGAAGTGGTCAGAGCCTGTGAAGGGAATCTAGGAATTTACTAGGGAGAAATCCTATAAATTGATGTTATGCTTTGTTTTCCAGCTCAGGTTAAACAGCTGCATCTGCTTACTTTATCTACTTGATGTTGAAATTAAATATTCATAAGAAACATACTTTGATAGTTTGATTTGATTTCAATCTATTAATCAATCAATAAGTCAATCACTCAACCAATCAATCATGTTCTGTGTATTTAAATGTATTGCAGACAATGGACATGTAGTCAAAACCAACTCTAGTGGACACATTAATGCTCTACAGTATATACAGGTCCTTTCCAAAAAATTAGAATATCAACGAAAAGTTGGTTTATTTCCACAATTCCATTCAAAATCCCGAACTTTCATTAATTATAGATCCAGTGCTCATATTGTAAATGATTTCAAGTATTTATTTGTTTATTTTTACACAATTTTGGCTTCCAGCTCATAAAACCCACCAAATCAGGATTTCAAAAAATTAGAATATTTTATGAACCAACTAAAAAAAATGTGTTTTAAAAAATAATGTTGACTATCTGAAAAGTATATGAATGTATGCAGTTAATACTTGGTCTGGGCTACTTTAGAACAAATTATTTCATTAATGGGGCGGGGCATGGAGGTGATCAACCTGTGGCACTGTTGAGGTGTTATGGAAGCCCAGTTTTGCTTCAATAACAGCCATAAATGAATTTGTATTTTTCAGTCTTATGTCTCACACCTTCCTCTTGACAATACAACCCAGATTCTCTGTTGGGTTAAAGTCAGGACAGTTTGCAGGTCAGTTAAGCGCAGTAATACCATGGTCAGTACAGCAGCTACTAGTAGTTTTAGCTCTGTGGGCAGGTGCCAAATCGAGCTGGAAAGGAAAATTAGCATCCCCATCAAGCTTGTCAACATACCGATCACAAAGTACTCTAAAAAGATGGCTGTGTGTAAGTTTTCAGCCGATAACATGGCCTAAATCATGTGTTTTGCCATATCCAGTCTCCAAGCCATGTTATTGGCTGGTGTTAATCCACTGACAGTGAAAACTCACCAGTGGTTGCAACACAGCCATCTTTTAGAGTACCCTATGCTTCGGTATGCTGACAAGCTTCATGGAGATGCTAATTTTCCTTTCCAGCTCGATTTGGCACCTTCCTACAGAGCTAAAACTACTAGTAGCTGCTGTACCGACCATGGTATTACTGCACTTAACTGACCAGCCAACTGTCCTGACCTTAACCCAACAGAGAATCTGGGTTGTATTGTCAAGAGGAAGGTGTGAGACATAAGACTGAAAAATACAAATTCATTTATGGCTGTTATTGAAGCAAAACTGGGCTTCCATAACACCTCAACAGTGCCACAGGTTGATCACCTCCATGCCCCGCCCCATTAATGGAATAATTTGTTCTAAAGTAGCCCAGACCAAGTATTAACTGCATAAATTAATATACTTTTCAGATAGTCAACATTTCTTGTTTAAAACACATTTTTTTTAGTTGTCTCATAAAATATTCTAATTTTTTGAAATCCTGATTTGGTGGGTTTTATGAGCTGGAAGCCAAAATTGTGTAAAAATAAACAAATAAATACTTGAAATCATTTACAATATGAGCATTGGATCTATAATTAATGAAAGTTCGGGATTTTGAATGGAATTGTGGAAATAAACCAACTTTTCCTTGATATTCTAATTTTTTGGAAAGGACCTGTACTGTGTGCTATCTGGTTCTGCCATTTCACTGGGCTTCCACTCTATCCAATGAGTTATGAGTCTATGTATTTATTATTTGTGATAACAAATGTAGTTGTAGACTTTGGTTCTTGCATAACATATTGATTGTGAAATATTGCTTCAGACTCTTTATAAAGTACCATGGGGACATCTAAATGGAGGGTGGAGGAAGATTTGTGTGTTCTGGTTGGAACTTTATATGTATAGTTTCATTTATTTAGAAACATTAATTTCAATACAGCTAGCAGCTTAGAACTGCTTGAGATGGTGCAATTTTTCTAGTAAAAACATACATGTACTAAAGTAAAAGTACAAGGGTATTGTTATTAAAAAATATTCCAAATGTCCCATTCACATTTTCAAATGTAGGCTATACACCATGTAGGCTGTACAAATTTAGAAACTCAATGCATCACATCAAGCATGTGGACTGGCTATTTAAAAAAAGGACAATAGGTAATATTAAAATCAATTACTACCTACATGTAGTAGTAATTATTAATGTTTTGATTTTTTTTTTTTTTTTTTTACCTTTGAGGCAGTAAATAAGAAAAAAGTACTCCAGTGAAGAAATAAAGTACGTACATTATATATACAGTTGTAGTTACTATATACCACTGGTATGGGCCTTTTTTACATATTGTATGCCTCTCATTTAGGCATTTGCATTAGCCTAGAGATGTACAGTGAAATCATGAGGTGCATTCCTGTCCTCAATGTTTTTTTATAAGAATCATAAAAAGCAATAAGATAACTTGTTGCGAGATCAAACCAACTGAATACTCATTCAATATCAGTCTACCAATTAATTACAATTTAACAGAAGCAGGCTAATTATTGAAAATGCCATTTTTACTCATGTACTGTACTGTATGATGACCATGCCTATGCCACCTTGATGATGATGGTTAAGGAAATATACTGTACAATGAATGCCTCTGATCCCCAATATGCCCATGAGATTTTCGACCGTTTCTAAGCATATGCACATTTAAGTTAGGTCACAACGAACCTTAGTATATGTGTGATGTTACACATATTTCATATCCTCCATAGTCATAGATGTGTTGCATCTCCATGATCACAGATAGCAATGGCAGAAGGGTGGCATAAATGTGGCTGCCGGTCCATGTGTACTCACTTAACAAATAATTCTAAAGATTTTGAATCAGATTTGGTTCTCTAGTTTCATTTCCATTCTGGCAGTTTGTTTAGTCAAATACCTCCTCTTTTTGACTGCCTTCGCCTGGACAAATTATATGTGGGCAAAGGGCCCAGAATGACAGCTGGACTTCATTTAACAAAACCTCCAGCCTGATCATCACCACACTTAGCCCTTTTTATTATATTAATTCCCCTGTATATCATTCATCATCCATTTGAATCTCACTTACACTGCTCTCACCGTTCGCCGATCTTTGGTGCTGTGGCACTGAGTTAACAAGGCTGGACATGGCACAGTTTTCCACCATTTCCTGACTTTCCATGCCTATAAAATGGCATGTTAACCACGAGTTGGTGGTTATCTTTATGAACATGATGGGGAACAGTTCTGTTCTGTGCTCTTATTTGGACATTTGCCTTAGCCAAGGATTGTATAAGAAAATAGCTGTTATAGTTTACACAGGTAAGTGTTTTATGGAAAGTCAGAAACCAGATAACTTGGCCTCACCCTTTTATGATTAGATCAAATGTGCACACTGTTCTTTCAAGCGCACCAAGTATGGAAATGGCCATTATATGCTTGGCACCCTGTCTACAGCTACCCACTATTTTTTGTCTCTATTCACAGAACCCTGCATCCAACCTAGAAGAATAGCCATGACTAGTCCACGGATGATCAGACTAGACTGTGGAAAACCCACACGCATTTTGTGTGTGGTCGGGACGGAGCTCATTGTGGACATCAATAGGTAAGCCAGTAATTTAACCTACCAATATCATCCACCATTGTCATTCACAAGGCCCAACTACCCATGCATAACGGTTGTCTATTTCTATTCTAATATATTGAGACGTTTTCTTACACGTGAGTGTATATTTTTTAGCATAATAATTAAAAACACGGAGAGAGGCAGTGACAGGTATGAAAGCCCAAAATCCAAAAGTGTGCCTAACAGCTGGAGTGCCGACCAGAGGTCCAGCGGCTGAGGTTGAAAATCAGAATCCTGATCAGCGCTCCAGCAGCTGAAGGCTGCAGCCCAAGCTGAATATGTACCTACTGTCTGTTGAAATGTGATACGTGACAACTTTAGAACTGTTTTTTCTTTTGTTTGTTTGTTTGTTTTTAACACAGGCCTAGCATACCTCACATCATCTGTATTTATTTCAGGAGTGCCCCTCCCCGATCCTTGTTTTACTCTGTGGAGGGCAGCCCCAATGTGAGCTTCAACCTTCAGCCTCTCTCTCACTTGGATCTTTCTGGGGACACAGTTCTTCCCGTCACCTTGAAGCATGCCAGTCAGGTTGAAAATGATAGCAAGGTCAGTTGAGCAGGACACAACAACAGCATACCAATCAATAACCTGAGAAAATATCTTCTGCTGTGGAAACATGCTTTATGCCAGAGGAAAGATTATTCCTGAGTTTGAATACACTTGATGGAGTGCCATGATTTTCCAGCCTAATATATGACCATCATGCATTTATAATTAATGTGCATTAATAGCAGCATTTTTAATTTCCATACTCTACTTCCACTCTAGTTTTTGACCCGGTACTGCACTGAACCCACTTGGGGTCAGTAGTGGTGGGTCAAACTGCACAACCAATATGTCAATTTGAAGCTAAGATTCCCTGCTGTCAAATGAGGGGGGGGGGGGGTATTTGTAGTAGTTATTAGTTTGTTTTTATTTAGACACCCACACCAGTATTAAGTCTCCTGGTTTGCCTGGTGGGTGGTTATGGGTGGTGATCCAAACAAACTGAAGCTGCAGGGGAGGGGATGATTGATGTCACTATATCAGAGTTCTCCCTCTTATTCTTTTTTTTTACTGTCAAGATCTCACCCTCCAGGGAGAAACCTTGAATACAAAGACAATACAGCAACTGCCACACCAAGGGGTCTAATAATGAAGTAGCCTACTGTCACATGGGAAACAATAAATCTTTAAGAATTTGCAGTATGACAAAGACAGTATCAGACTCTAAGTAATTCTGTGTTTATAGTTATCAGTCTGCTTCTATGGCGCAGAGGAAGACGTCTTAGGTGCAGCCATCCTGCATATCACAGCTGTTGGTATGTATTGTAAGAGCCTGATGCAACAGGTCTTCGTGATGAAAGTCATGCTTTACTATTGTTTTTGAGTGGTGCCTAACCACTCCATTATGTAGCAATGCACGTATGTATGTACCGGTATGTGTGTGTGTGTGTGTGTGTGTGTGTGTGTGTCTGTCTGTCTGTCTGTCTGTGTGTCTGTCTACATTCCAGCATGAAAAATTACTCCACCCACATTGTGTGCCACACATACGTTGTACATGAGCCATATGTCTGACTGGAAACTCGGGATTCATGTGTTATCATTTTGCTAAGAGATCTGTTGTATGGTTGTAGTGGTTTATATAAGTATAAAGTGTAATTAAAATGTTTTCTAACACTGCTTCTACAGAGATCTCCCTGGATGTAGATGCTGATAGAGATGGTCAAGTAGAGAAGAACAACCCCAACAAGGTGAGTTCTAGCAGTCAGGAGAAACCAGGGGATCGTCCTGTAGGGAGTTTTTAGTTAGGTCAATTCTATATATCTCTATCGCGAGCTCGGATTAGAATAAGATCCCAAACATGGTATTCTTTGTCCCATTTTAGAAAAAACACTAATTACCAGGGGAGTGTATGTGTACCACAGATTATCATGGAGGCTGTTTCTAGAATGGGAAGCTAGCCATAGAAGTGAAAGAAAGGTATCAAAAATATTTTAAGATATATTTTAATCAAATCTTGTGTTTCTCGTGGGTAGCCTAGATGGTAATTCCTTAACATATCTCTTGGATAGCTTGGATTGGGTTAAAGCAATAAGCGACACAAGATTTCACTCCTATAACAGGCTTAGTAAGGCAGCGTAGAACTCCGACAGCACCTTGTTCCAACACACTGTCCCCAAACTTAGCCCTAACCGCACGCAAAGCCACAGTCAGACTAATTAGAATAATGAGCAGATCCCAGTCACGGTAAATGACAATGGCTTGTGGCACATTGTGTGATTTGTAAAACTTTGCACATACACATACAGTACAAAACAAACCCTTATCTAGCTATAATATATTCACAGAACATCCATGCATGGTGAAATATTATGTAAACATCCTGCCTTCTCAGTGATACTGATAGTCCTACAAGCTAATACTAGCCACAAGGTGTGTGTACTACCACAGCATTCAGCCATCCACAATCCAAACAACTGTTTGCTGCCTGCTCCTTAGGGGTCCTGGACATGGGGTCCCAATGGGCAAGGAGCCATTCTATTGGTCAACTGTGACTCAGATGATACCCAGAACCAAACAAAGAAACCAGTCACTGAGCTGAGCCAGTCGTTCCTAGAGTCAGGTAATATAGCAGCACAAAGTGACCTTACAACCTGACAGCCAAAAAGTACATCTTTGTGATGTAATTGATCACATGATCTCAAGTTTTAGATCAGGGGTGGGCAATTATTTATCCCAAGGGGCCAAATGAGATGCATAAAATATTGTGGAGGGCCAAGACTAAAGGCTGAACTAAAGTCTGTGCAGTATTAATTTAATTTCAAGATACAAGTAAGACTAAGACCAACCATTTTGACACCATGCAGGGCCCTTCAGTATTTGAGCCACAGAGGAGCACCATTTTAGCCCCAGCAACCCCAAAACTAAAGATTTATTTTGTTTTTGTCCACAATACTAGGCTAGATTTGGGAAACAAAACAGTCAAACATACAGATCAAAATGACCATTAATCTTCTACATTCTTTAGTCGTGTAGACTTGGGCTAATGCAGATGTCTACATGACTTGGGCATTAGCCCAAGTCTACACGACTCTTGAGAGCGTAAACATGAAACCAAATGACCCCGCAAGGGTCCATTTGGTTTCATGCTTACGCTCTCAAAGAGTTACATCTGGTTAGCCAACTTTCCATATTTAACTGGAATTCTCTCAAGGACCACTGGTGGTCCCTGGACCACTGGTTGAAAAACCACAGTACCCTTTCACAGACCGGTCAGAGTCAGCCAAAGGGCCGCATTTGGTCCCCGGGCCGCATAATGCCCAGGTATGTTTTAGATGATCGGCCATCTGCCATTGGCATATGAACGTGTGTGTGAATGGGAGAATGTATTCATGTATAAATGTACTAAATCATAATAATAATATAATAATACTAAATAAACACACCATTTAGCATTTAAGAGTGGCCACTGTTGCTTTGGTGAACAATGATATTCTAACCCTATGTTCAGATCTGAAGGATATGTCCCCGATGAAACTGCGGATCACTGGGCCTGTGCTCCCAGACGGTTACAACCTAACCATTCACATTCACATTTCCAAGGTGGCTGCACAATATGTTAGAGTCTTCAAGGCCAAAGAAGTCACACAAAAGAACACGAGTGAGTAGCGTCTCCTATTGAATCTGAAGTCTGTTTCCTAAGACCTTAAGCTTACCACTTATGTCCTTATGTATACATTTTATATGTGACCTGGTGATATGAATGACACCGGACACCAAACTGCATTTGAGGTTGTTTATTATCAGACTAGTTAGAGGTAGATAAAACAAAACAAAAACAAAAAGAAAATAGCTTGTCTTTGTATACTCTGTCCTTGTTAAAGTCCAGTTGTTTCAGTCATTGACCACATAGGCTTGGGTCAGAATTCGATTTCAGAACACATAACGTAACAATCCTAAACTCCACCTAAGGTGCACATATAACTAGTTATACCTCTGTTAGCAAAAACGAAAGAAAGCAAACAAAATCACACACAGTTAATTTATAGAGAACAGTGAGCATTTGGTACAATAAACTGAAATAACTGATTCAATAGATCTAAATAATGTAGCCTACTCACTGCATGAAATCTCTAGTGCTCACACACAGCACATGAAATAGGTTCCAGCCTTCTTCAGCACTAAACAATAGAACACATACTTTCAGCATAATGCAAATTCTATTTACATTGCAGACTTTCAAAATTCATAAATCACAAGCAAAACAAACAGTAGTACATCTTTAAAGAACCAAGAACACTCTGCTGTGGAGCACAGTTGCATCATGTGAATGTAGGTAAATACAATCTGTAAACATCTAATGCATACAATGAACATCCATGACAAACATTAAACCTTATACCTTCCATAAAATCATGTTAATGCATATCTGTTAATATTTTTTTTGCACAAAAAGAGTGTATATCTTTACCATGTTTCAGAACAGAAACAACCTACCATCAAGGAGGAATGGCAGTTAGATGGATGTGGGATCCACTTCCTGCACTCCTAGCTATGGGAAGACCCAAGGGGGCCTAGTGCCATCTAGTGGTTTCTTTTGGGGACATACTATTTCCCACCTGGTCACATACAGTATATTTAACTAAATGTATAGTAAGGTTCCAATCCTCTACCTGTTTTCCCACTGTCAAAACCACATACTTTGCCTACTTTGGTACATGTGGTTAAGATCACTGCTGCTAGGGCAAACATATATTTCACTTTCTATATTGTGTTGCCTGCTTCTTCCACAGAGTATCCTCTAGTGCTGAACAGTCAGTATTTGTCCACAGCAGTGCCTTACCTTGCTGGCACTACTGAGATGGACTTCTATGTGGAGGGCCTCAGGTTCCCTGATAAAGACTTTGACGGATTAGTTCCAATCAACCTCAGTGTCGTCGAGGCCATCTCTCCGGTAGGCAGCAAAATCTGCTATTTCATATGTCTGCAGTATATAACGTTACATTCTGTTATGATAGTTCAAGACACTGACTTGGGCCCTGTAATGTATTGGCAACGTTGACAGGAGATTATGTGCATATATTTTGTATACCATCTATGCATTCAATCAGATCTGTCCATCCAACATACTCTCACTCACAAAACGACTTCTTGGCAAATATAGAACCTTCAATATTGTTTTCAAATCGAACTCAAGGTGGTACTATAATAGGATGCTTTATGTTTTGTGCTATAACTCTTGAAACAGTAAGTCACTAGGTTGTGAAATCAAATAATGTTCTATTGTGTATTCCATTGTGAACTTGTAGATTGGACCATGTGCCTCTGAATGTGGATGCTGTGGTACAAGTTCAGATTCAGAAGAGACCATCTTCACAGATACAGTGGTGTTCAGAGTTGCACCTTGGATCATGACTCCAAACACCCTCCCAGCCAGAGTGGTTTACGTCTGCAGGTCAGAGCATTATGATGATGATCATCATCAGAGCTGTGCTGGGTTAGGTTGCTGTCAATCGTGCTGAATTAGTGTGTACACATATGAGCACCTGTGATATTGATGCTGGGACCGACAAACCCGAACACAATACTGCTTTTCTGTGTGTGCAGAATGCAATACCCCACTATGTTAGACAACTCTAAGTTCATCGATGAAATGATCAGCCTGGCTAAGAGCACCAACGTAAAGCTGGAAGTGATGGCAGTGGAAGATCTATGGATGCAGGTATGAAAGAAAGATAAATAAATAAATAAAGACAGAAAGTATTAAAGAAATAAGGGCTGTTCCTAACAATTATTTTCATAATCCATGCATGTCTAAATGATACAAGATGTAAGGCTGCAACACACTACATATTTTCACTACATAGCACTACATATTTTCAAAGGAGAAATTATTGGCAGTGGATATCACCTCTTTTGTAGGGAAAGATGTTTACTGTGAGTGTTCATATAGTTTTATAGTTAAAAAAACGTTCTCAATTTCTACAATTTATCAAATATTTTGGATGAATGTCGATGTAGAATGTAGATGATTTCCTTTAATCTTTCCAATTCCAGGATGAAATGGAGATTGGCTATGTCGGCTCTCCCCACCAACGGTTTCCTGTTGTTTTGCATTCACCCCGAGAACGTTTCCCCCCAATATTCCGAGAGCTCTTTCCATACGTTAAAGAACTACTGGTGAGAATTAGAACCATTATGTGAACCTCATCTCAGAGCTACATAAGTATAGGGACTGAGGGCACATACAGGGCTAAGGTAAAATCACAAAAAGCAGAGATAAGATGTGACATCTCATAGCCAATGGTGACGGAGGTGCTCCATAGCAACCCGATCTACTGATAGGTTAAAAAGCTGTCATGGGGCTCAACCATATACAATTTACACAGAGTATACTGTACATTGGCGTAGCAAAGACATAGAAAATAATGACCCATAGCTGAGGTTTTAATGAAATGGGTTAAGCAGCGCTACAATACATGCTCAGAACATCACACCGCAAATTAGACTGGATGTGTTTTCAGGGCCCAGATTTTGGCTACAAGGAACTGAAGGCTCAGAATGTAACTTCACTGGATGGATTTGGTAACCTGGGGGTCAGTCCTCCTGTGGAGGTGAGAGGGAAGAAATACCCTCTGGGTAGAATCATCGTTGGAGCTCATCATGAGTGAGTTTATAATGCTGTCTCTTCTTATGAAGCTATTCGTTGACACCTCAGTTAGACTTTTACTATGAAACTTTGAGCGTCAAAGATTAATTTCCAAGCAGCGGTTACAGACAGATTCAAAACAAACTCACTTAATTATTGGGCTCTGATTGGCCACCCACAACTTTAGGGAGTGATATATAGGTTGTAATTAAAACCCTGGCTTGCCAGGCCAATGTAACTGGGCAGACAGAGTGCAAAGCATAGTCTCTCCCCATGCCTTCGGCCAGGAGAAGACATTGAAAAAACGTATAGCTGAGCTGCACAATTAATAATAAAGTGGGGGGAAATGACCCCTCCCCATCATTTAGGCTTTATGAATAATTATGGTGGACTGTTATTAGTCTCAACTGCTCAATTAAGATTAGAACCAGGAAAATGAGGCAACACAGTTTAGGCAGCATAAGGCAGTCATTAATGGTTAATACTAATTACTAATTAGGCAGCATGAAACAGTAGGGGGTTGGCAGTAATTAGACAGTCAGTAGTGAGTCATGCAGCAATAATAGAGTAAAATAAACAAATCAAAAGCATCACTTAATTCACATGTGCTTTTCCTTGAAGCTCGAGGCCTTACGCCCGCAACATGGGGAAAGAGATCCCAGATTTCCTTGAGGCACAGAAGGTACAGAAGCCCATCCATCTGTTTACTGATTGGCTCACGGTTGGCCAAGTGGATGAATTCATGACTTTTGTCCCGGCACCTGACAGAAAGGTAATTTATTCATTATAAAAAAAAAACGCTATCAAAGGTGCTACAGAGTATAAACGATTCAGTGATAATTGTTGCTACTACAGCAAATTGTGATTGACTGAAATGGTGCTAGGGTGTTGAAGTGTCGGAGGTGTTGATGTCTCGGGGGTACCGAGATTTATGTACAGAAACTCGAATGGCGCAGAATCGGCTGAAGCAGACTTTGCAATGTTCGGCACTGCACCTTCCAGATATTTAAATGAACACTGGCCATTTAGTTAAATTAATACCAGACTATGGATCCATGATACTGTAATCATAATAAAGAACTAAGCTGTATATGTATGCAAACATGCATATTGCATGTTTATCTACTCAAGAAGTCATTGAATAATGTGTGTCTGTGTGCAGGGCTTCAGGCTGTTGCTGGCCAGTCCAGATGCAGCCCTCAAACTGTTCAGACGTTTACAGGATGATGGGCATGGTCAAGCCAAACTTTTGGAAGGTGATTTTATACGTTTCGGTTAAAATTGGTGAAACATAACAAATGCCCCTTATGAGCTCATGTAACATAGACATGAAAATGACACACCAATTCACAAACATGTCACTTGATGAGCTCTCATAATCTGTTTAATAATGTCCCCTTTCCACAAAGGTAAGAAAGGGGAGACCACAGTGGAAAATATACTCAATGATGTGAACATCAAAAATGCAAATGCAGGTGCACAGGTGAGTAGGGACATTTACGCTTGACTAATTTGTTTATCAGGTGCTTAATGTGCTGATTGTCACGTATCCAACACACTTTAAACTGAGCAAATTAAATTGAACCTCCCGTTCCAGAGGTAACGGCCAGAACCTCTTGAAAACATTTTTAGTTTAATGTGGCCTTGTGGTCTCCCCTACCTGGAAAGTTTGTGTGGTGACGTACCAATGATGTCAAAGATAGGCAGGTTTCTAAATGTCTATAGCTGACTAATGAAAAAAAAGTGAGTAAACATAAAAGGTACCATCTTAAAATGCGTTTAGTATGGAGCAGTTATATGAAGATAAGTTAAAAATGCAGTGAAGTGGTCCTTTAAAACCCTGTTTCACTTATGCAAACATGCATTTGCCTCAGTAAACAGTAAACCTCTGACAGTTTTGCTGCGGTAAGGGCAGGTTGGCCTCTCCCTGGACAAAAACTTGAAATAGTCTAAAGTATACAGTGCATTATTGTTATTATTAATTATTATAATTTTAATTATTACCCTTATTATTATTACCCTTATTACCCAAAATTTTACACCTTTGTCTATACTGTAGGGATAGACCAAACTGTAAACCTAATGTATTTTTATGCTATACATTGCTATAAGAGTTTTCTTTGTTTTTCCACGATGCTGTTTTCTCAATAACTCTAGTCCATTACTTAATAAAATGTACAATTTCTCAAATTCATTAAAATGAAATTTTGTTTGACAAATACAGTTAGGAAAGTTACATATGCTAGTGCTGCTTTAGCCTCTTAAAGTTTTTTTTTTATATATATATCATGAGAACAATGGCTTTCATTTTCATATTGCAACTTTTGAGGAACAGAATGTCTGCAGTTTTTATTCGCATCCATTCCCCATCGATGTGAACGGTGGACGTGTTTCTGAACGGTCCTACTCTGTGTCTCATAGACAGAGTAGGAAAAAATGGTGCCGTTTTATGAAAATTAGTGAGGACACGATGTGGTGGAGTGGTAAGCACAGCCTTAAGACTGATATCTGCCCGCCTTGATCCCACCTCCACACACGCACGCAAAGATGAATATAGATTGGAACAAGGACGTACTGCAGAACGAGCTGGGTCTGGAAGACGAGGACATCGTTCATGTGCCCATCCTGTTCCGGTGGTTCAAGCGGGAGGTTCCTCCAAAAAACGCCTGGGAAGAAATGGATGAAAAACGACATGAGGCCTACTACCCAAATATGGTCTGGAGAGTATGCCTTCATGTTATGTTGACTTTTACTGATGTCTCAAATAACTGTTAAATACAATGTTACAAATTGATCTATTGAGTAAAAAAGTCCAATCGTAAAAGTAAACTCATTATGCAGAATGTCCCTATAATTCCCCAGTGTACTGTAACACTACTGTACTTGAGTACATGTACATAGCTACTTTCTACCACTGTGCCTGTCTAATGAGCAGCTTTGAATGCAATGCTTTTTCCGGCAAGGTGTCCAACTGAGCATGCTCTGTCTTTATGTACAGGTGAACATGATCGTGTTGGGGAAGAGCCTGGGTGTCCCCAAACCCTTCGGGCCCCAGGTGAACGGGCAATGTGTTCTGGAAGCAGAGATGATCTCACTGATGAGAGACCTGGGGCTGACCTGCACGTTCATCTATGACTTTGTCCCCTACCACCAGAGTTATGGAAACGTGCACTGTGGCTCCAACGTACGCAGGGAGCCATCTCTCTTCAGATGGTGGAACATGGACTTGTAAAAGATAGTCTGTGATCTAGTTAATGGTTGGAGCCTGTGAATGGTATCTAGGAATCTACTAGGGTGAAATCCTATAGGCTGATTTTGTACTGTGTTTTCCAGCTGGGCATACAATGGCAGGTTGCATATAAATAACCGTTGCAGATACTTACTTACAGTACACACATTAGGCCCATCTTGTGAATATTACATTGCCCAAAATATCAAATCAACAAATAAATTGTCCATGTCTGGACTTTATGAAGGAGGCTTGGTGCCTGTGCCTTATCATGGTGCTGGCAAATGCAGTCTTACTCTTTTACAGGTTGTTGAGCTGTTATGACCTGAGGCCTATTCTACAATAAATGCAGTGAATGTTGCTATATCGTTGCTGTTGTACAGAAAGGAGTACAAAAAGGAGAAAATGGTAAACAAACAAACAAAAAAGTGGTTAATGATACCTCATTTATATTGGAAATTACATTGACCTCGTTCCTGTTCCTCATCATCTGTCCTGACAGATTATGTTGGCTAGTTTTAAAAGAAATCAAAGATATTTTTCTTCTTTCTTTCTAATGGATGGTGTTAGGGCATTCCACCGAGTCCGTCACAAATTGAGTAGGAATGAGAGCCCAAATGACAGGAGGTCAACAGGTAAACTTAAAAATATGTATTACCTAACACATGCAGGACAAAAGCACAGAACATAAGACTGGAACTCATGTGACATCAAACTACGAAACAACAAGAACACAAAGCAAAGACAGGACCAAAATAGACATGGACAACATGGCACAGGTGAAAGCAAGGAAAACACAATCAACACTGGGATAAGCTGGGGAACCAACAGGAAAAGGTGGAGACACCAGGGCAATCAGCACAGGTAGACACAGGGGCTACAGACTGCAGAGTGCACAGTTCGTGTTTCAGACGGTGTGTGACGTCACGTCCTGCATTTTTGAATGGGTGTCAATGAGACTTCCGGCTTTTTCCAGTCAGAATTTTGGGGCGACTGCGGGTCTTTCCTGCTGCCTGACCACTGTCCAAAATACAGACAGGAACTAGGTGGAAGTTCCCATTGAAACCCATTCAAAAAAGGAGGATGTGACATCACAACCCGGCCGAAACGCAGACTGTGCAAAATGCAGTGTAGAGGCAGCCACAAGGCAGGCAAACAGCAACATGGCAGACAGGAACAATGCTACAAAATAAAAGCACATAACCAACCGATAAGGAACACATGAGCATATAGACAAAGATTGTACTGAAATAACATGAAGTCCTGTAGATCATGTCCAAAACAGTCAAAGTCCACGGTCCAGGCAGTGGACCATGAAAGAGTCCACTGAATCTGTCTCCCATTAAAGTGGTAAAGAAAGAAGGGGAGAGACACAGCAAAGGTTGTCATGAACAGGTCCTGGAGACGTAACTTGCTGCAGGCTGGTACCCACACGTGGCATGCGCAATTGCATAACAATGTACAAGCACAGTGAGGGATAATGCATTATACATAATAATCGGCAACCAATAAAGGCTGTTAAGAGTAGACTAACAAAGCATAGTTTTATCTTGACTGCAACACAACCTTTACTGGTATCAAAACTATCAATCTATGACTGTTCTTTTCCCCCAAAATAAAGTTGTGTATTTTGTGTTTTGATTTCATATAATAATAACCCACTGAGCACATTTAGAAACGTATTAGGCTCCCCATACACGTCCCCCACTAATAGCAAAAAGTTTAGAGTTTAGCTAGGGTAAACACCATGACTGTAGTCAGGCTAAATCTCTGTGACTCATTCTAGTCATTACATAAAAACAACATTCTCTCTCAGTGTCAGATTACAGAATATTTACACAGGGATCGCGACATGGGTGGTGTTTGCAGAGAGATGCAGGGTGCCACAGTTAGGTTGAAAGCATGTGAGTGAGGCTGCATGGCATAGGGGTATTAACAGATCTGCATACTACTCTGTGTGAACAGATCATCTCCTTCCATGCTGTCTGTCTTTTACACAGACTTGCACATGCCATCAATTAATATCAGCAAAACTGAAAAAAAAAGAAAGAGAATACTTTTCTGGCCATGGTACATGTCAAAACATACACTTTTTTCATCAGAAAATAACCTCTAAGAAATATGTATAAATAAATGGAAGAATGTGCTCACTGACTGTAAGGATCCTTGTGTTAGAGGAAACGTTGGTGCCTTGCTTGGGGTCATCCACCACTGATGAGGTAATGGTAAATGGTGCATTTATATAGCACCTTTATCCAAGGCACTTTGCATTGCATTCACCCATTCACTCACCGATGGTGGCGCACTGTGCAGCACCTTGTAAAATGCAGGATAGTTTATGTATTATAATTATTAGGGAATAAAATGTATAATAAAGACTAATCTGTATGATAGTAAATTAATATAATATGTTTTAAACAATATATTGCATTTTCATATTTCAAAAATGATCCATGTCTGCGTCTCATGTACAAAACATTAAACAGCACCTCACCTATAGATGTCATCAATCAATCAACCAATCAATCAATCAATCAATCAATGCCTGCAGGCCTCAAAGTAATATCAAACCATCTTGTCATCGTCCTGTAACATTGGGAAGATTAGTGTTGTCATTCATTCATTCATTCATTCAGCATCCCTATAGTCGGAGCATGTTAAAAATTCACATTGTTTCCCTTTCTCCAAAAAGGTTTCATAAAGTAGTTAATTGTCTTAGAAGGAAGTAAAGGCATAAGGCGTTAACAACTGGAGTGTGCAGGTATTTGGACTCCAATTAGGAAAAGGGCCACTTTGCTAAACAGTAGTTTTTTTTTTAATAAGTCTTGCATGGGGGTCCACGGCCAAATACATTTGTGGCCGGGTCCTTGACATGAAAATATTTGAGACCATTGCCAGGTGAGTCAACATTTCCAGTTCTTTTAAGCATTCCTTCCGTCTGTCCAGTCAGGTCCACAGTTGCATCAGTCAGAGTGGCTGAGCAGCAGTCCTCCTGTCCTCCTCCTGAGGAGCTCCAGGGTGAGGAGGAAGGAGCGCTGGGCCTGGTGCTCCTCCAGGGAGGAGCATCCTTCCTCCCCCTCGTCCTCCTCCTCCTCCCTGATGCAAGAGAAGGACCAACAGGCCTGTGTGGAGGACTGACGGGGCACTCGCTGACGCCTCCCGGAGCAGACCAGGGGAACAACGCTCAGAACATGAGGGAATTCCTCTGTGACTAAGGGTAACAGACGGGAGGGCAGTCTGTCCATGCCGGTCGCCATCCACCAGCTTCTGGGTTGTTGTTTTAAAGGTGCTGAAAGACATATCATTTTGTTATTTTGTTATTTCATTGCTATAGTAAAAGAGGTCTCCTTAATAAACAGAAAATACATTTTCTGGTATGTCGGCTTCACGTTTCATCCAATCTGGAGAGAACCCACACATATCATCCATCAGCTTGTGATACAGTTAAAATGCATCTGCTATTTTGTTTGTATCATCAAACCAATTCCAGTTTAATCTGTATGCATTAAAGAGCTGGAGAAACAGCAGTTACTGGACAGTGCATACATTAAATTCAACAAGTGACAATGACTCGAAGCAGCCAGAAAGTGTTCTCTAGTATTAAAAGTATGACAACTTTAAAGTAATGATGAATGAAGTAGAATACAAGCAAAGGTAATTTTATTGTAAAATCATAAATGATTGTACAATAAAATTACCTAAACTGTCTGCAATCTCTCTAGGAGAGATGGGTAAATATAGTAAAAAGACTAAAGTTGCTAAAGCAATTGAAACAAGATGTACATTTACATCTTTGTATTAAGGCTAGAATGTAAAGAAGTATAAATATAATTTGTCTTCACAATACACTTGGGTATAGCTTAAAAGTATTTTGCAATGAAACTATTCTACATATATTCAAGACGTTACATGAATACTAGTTTCTACCCACCTCTGGCAATTTGTCAGCAATAATAAATTCCCCAAACTATGGCTGCTCCGTGACTTGAGGGCGGTAGAGAGATGCGGATGGACGGTGATGAAATGCTCGTCTGTACATTCACCAAGCAGCACACAGTTCTCTGAAATCAGCATGCAGTACTAGGATGCACATCCTTTATATACTGTATCTGTCCGCCTCCCACACGCTTCTTCTTCTGGTCAACACCCCTGCACATGCCTACCTCCCTTCCTCTCTCCCTCCCTCTGTGCGTACTGACATCACGTTTCCGCTCTTTTCCATAGAAATACAACGGAAACGGTTGGCATGGGAACGGCGGTGGTGAGAAGTGGTCAAAAAGAACAGATGACAAATTGTTAGTGTGGGCACTCTATACTGTAGTCAGTGGTTCTCAAAGCTTTTCTTCTCAAGCACAAAATTAATATATTTGGCCATGGTTTGACCCATCTGAAAATTGCCCCCCCAAGGATGACCCATGGTGAATATAGCAAAACAAACAAAAGCAATAAATGGATTGGTGCTCTTCCCAGGAGGAGAATCCATCCTCCTCCTCAGTCTTCTGATGCAAGAGAAGCACCTACAGGGCTATAAGATACAGTATTTGTAGAGTATAAGTATTATAGTAAGACACCCCAATGATGTCCTATTGGTGAATATAGCAAAAACAAACAAAAACATTAAATGGACTTTCAGGAATTTACTGTATATCTGCTATTTTAGCATTTTTGGGGGTTGTCCTACACTTTCCAGGTGTAATGGACTTATGTCGGTGTTTATTTGCTCATGTAATGCTGTAACAAAAGTTACGAAATTGTTATGAAATGTATAGTTACTGTACCATTGTTATTGCCAGAGTCGTGAGAGTACCCATACATCAGCATCAGTTTTACAAACACTGACAATATGAGAGTACTTCTTTTACCACTGGAGGTAGCCTTTAGTTTATACACATGTCTGGCAATGTTCAGGGTAACTAATCATAACTAGACCGCACATCAAATATTGTGCACATAAAAAGTGATGTATTGATTAATGTCAGGAACAGATAGGACATTTGAAAGCACACAGTTATTGATGACATGCATGGCAGAGATTAATTACATGATTAATTACATCAGTAGTGAAAGTCCCCAGCTAGTCAAATTATAGGTACTCCTAGTGAAGTATTTACATCTTTTGCTTGTCACAAAGTATCTTCTACAGTGTGGTATTGATAATTTTACTCAAGAACCCCCCTCTTTTGTATATTTCCACTGGTCCCATGCATTGTGAGCTTTACAGCACATCTGTCTTTTCTCCCACTATATTTTTATATGTCTATGTCCTGGGGGCTTTCAACTCCACAACACCATCTTTGTAGTGGTGAGGGCTTTTGCAGCACTTACTGCATGGGGCTGGCAGTCTTTCATGCCTGCACATTATGTGCAGGTACTGTACGCAGGACCAAACATATAATATAAAAGCAAACAGCAAAGAGAGGGATAGAAGGTATAAGTGCCCTTTCCTATATAGAAAGGTGCATTTCAGTGCAAGAATAGCTTAAATGGGCCTGGTGCTTGTTTGCCAGACCCGGTGGTCTCCCATGTTTCCCATGCTCCCTCTGTGCGTACTGACATCACGTTTCTGCTCTTTTCCATAGAAATACAACGGAAACGGTTGGCATGGGAACGGCGGTGGTGAGAAGTGGTCAAAAAGAACAGATGACAAATTGTTAGTGTGGGCACTCTATACTGTAGTCAGTGGTTCTCAAAGCTTTTCTTCTCAAGCACAAAATTAATATAGCCTATTTGGCCATGGTTTGACCCATCTGAAAATTGCCCCCCAAGGATGACCCATGGTGAATATATATATATATATATATATATATATATATATATATATATATATATATATATATATATATATATATATATATATATATATATATATATATATATATATATATATATATATATATATATATATATATATATATATATATATAAGTGCCCTTTCCTATATAGAAAGGTGCATTTCAGTGCAAGAATAGCTTAAATGGGCCTGGTGCTTGTTTGCCAGACCCGGTGGTCTCCCATGTTTCAGAACGGTAAGAGCAGGATGATTTTTCACATCCATTTAACCATCATTAAATATGCATCTAAATACTGAATCGGGCAAGTTCAAAACTCTTCTATTTGCAATTAAGTGAAAGATCCTATTTACTCTGAATAGTTGACCACATGGTGGTGCTGTCGGACCATATCTGAGGATAATGGTCTAAAAGTGTGTTGCATTCAGGAGAGCGAGCACTCCTGAATCCAACCTACTTTTCTACCCTATAAGAGCATTCTTTACTTCTTCTTGAGCAGATCATATCTACTTAATCACAATGGAGGACCCTCTCTCTCTCTCTCTCTCTCTCTCTCTCTCTCTCTCTCTCTCTCTCTCTCTCTCTCTCTCTCTCTCTCTCTCTCTGCAGCTCCCGTAGGATAGATGCTCACTGTTTGATCCTGGTCCATTAAAAAAAAAAAAAAAAAAAAAACATGAATAATTCAACGTCTATCCTCATGTGCTCTGGTATCATAGTGTTGTAGGCTACACAGTCGGTGCCTCCTGCTTAGCCAGAGGACCAAGATGCAGTGTCTTGAATCCACACTGCGTGGGTGTCTGAATGAGGGGGTTCTTTGGCGAGGACGCCCTCTATTATAGGCCAAGGCTTCATTTATGCATTGTTTAATTTTAATTTGGGCAAACTGAATGACTGAAAGCTTCTTGAATAATTTCCGTGACATTGAGCAAGACACTAATTGATAGACCCTGAAGATGCAACTTAATTCCCACCTTCATTAGAAAGGCTAATGATATTCATTTACTTGATTAACCAAGTAACATGTTTATGACACATCTGTGGACTTGTCGATCGGCTGTTCTCGGTGAAAGCTTTCCCCACAACAACAGAAAACAGAAAATACTCTATTCTAGAGCCCTGAGGGACTCCGGTCAACCATCCGGGATTCGAATGCGGAAAAAACACTAGAGACCCCAAATAGCAGGGGTGGATGTAACATTTCCCAATTGGGGGGGGGGGCAAAAGAAAAATGGTAAGGGGGGTTTCATGAAGCCACCCCCATACCATTTTCAGTAGTGTTTCAAATACTGGTGGGGCAGACTGGGCATTTAGGGGGGCATTGCCCCCTACCCATGCCCATGCCTACATTCGCCCCTGCCAAATAGTATACAGTAGCAAGCTTGTAGATCTGCTATTCTGGGCGTGCGGCACCAGCGTACGACTGAAGCAGGGTTTTATTTTTTGGAGAGGACATCGATCAGGACACCAGGGGCAAAGTGAATGTCAGGAGAAACAACAACCCTGCTACTGAGCTGCTGTTCTTTTCCAGATGTTCTCACTCTCTGGGGGGATACTTTGGTCCATAGAGGCCAGTGCCACCCTTCAGCCACAGCGCATCCCCTCTCTCCACAGTACAATGTCACCCTGCTTAAAGCTGCCATTCTTTCACAGAGGAATGCATCAGGGCCGGATTTAGCCAGCCCTACTAGGGTGGGCTGGAAGGTTTGGAGGGTGGGCACGTCCAAAGTTTTTCATATGAAGCAGTGGTTTTCCACCTTTTTGACACCAGGGCCCACTGTTTATCCGGCATTTGAGCCATGCACCACCATATGAGGACATTTTAGCCCCACAGACCCCCCAAACTTTTATTTTGCTTTTGTCCACAATTCCAGGCTAGATTTGGGAAACAAAACACAAAACATACAGATCAAAATGACTATTAATCTTCTACATTCTCTAGTTGTGTAGACTTGGGCTAATTCACATGATGAATATTTTAACTCTTGAGAGTGTAAACATGAAACCAAATGGATCCGCAAGGGTCCATTTGGTTTCATGTTTACGCTCTCAAAGTTACATCTGGTTAACCAACTTTCCACCATTTAGCTGAGGACCAACTCTCTCAAAGAGCCCTGGTTGAAAACCACTGATATTACCTTTCTTTGGATGGGCAGGATGCACGTTTGGGTGGGCACTGCCCACCCCTGCCCCCCTGTAGATCAGGCCCTGGAATGCATACTCAGATTTTAAAGCGGACTGCTTCAAAACCACTAAGAGCAGCTGCAGTTGCAGGTAGAGCTGCTACAGTTATTTCTTAAGATTAAGGCTGGACCGTCTCAAATGGATGACTTCATAGTCCAAAAGGTGACAAGGCAACCAAAGAACTAACCAAGGCCCAGTATGCAGGGCGACATTGCAGAATAAATACATATGTATACTGAGAGGATCAAGAAGTATGCAAGGCTAATGGGTAGCAACTACATCGACAACAGCTAGTTATAGACCATGGACAGAAGCTAGTTACTTCAAGATAAGGGACAGCAGCTATAGACACTTCAGGACCAAGGCAGATACAGTCAGGCGGCTATGGTAGAGCATGACGTCCAATGATCAATGGGTCGGTGTTGCCAATCTCAGCTCCTTCTGTCTACTTGTTGAAGTGTCCATAGGCAAGACATTGAACCCCAAATTGCTCCCAATATGCTGGTTGGTACCTTGCCTGCAGGTCTCTGTCGCAATTGGGGTATGAATGAATGGGTGGGTGAAATGCACCCAATGCACCATGGATATAGGTGCTATAATCTAGCATATGAGATTGTGTGGAACTGATATCCATGGTCCTGAAGTAACTAGGTGCTGTCCATTGTTCTGAAGTAACTGTAAATGGTATACTATTTACAGTTACTTCAGAACAATGGACAGCACCTAGTTACTTCAGGACCATGGATAGCAGCTACAGTTGCTTCATCAATAGTCCTAGTATTGGGAATATTGAATAACACGTAAAAGTACAGTACATGAGTACATGTACTTTGTACATTGACAGTTGTTATTGATGCAATTGCTACACATGCCGGTTACTGAATTCAGGTGGCATTAAGCAAATCTCATTTATAATTTGGCACTGAAAAATGCAAGGCAGTCATTCTTCTCTGACATTATTGCTAAAAACTGGATCAATCCATGTACTTTGCTTGCAACTGTTGAAAGGTTATAACAAATCCTCCTGTGCCTGTATCCTCTGAATGTGTCCACCAGAGCCTGCAATGAATTTGCCTCCTTCTTCACAGATAAGATTGATAAGAACAATTTGTTAAACAGTTAGCCCCTCCATATCGGATAAAGGCTATGTGTCAATGTCAAACAAACACATTTAAAATACTTTGGGAACAGATGGTTTCTGAGCCCTTCTTATTCGTATGCGGAATCCCACAATCCACCCACATTAACCATCTTCACAATAGAACATGTAATACTTATTATCATGCAAATTATTATTATTACCTTTATTATTATTTGCACAGGTCTGCACTCATGCTTCCAGAAGCACCATTTTGTCATTTAAAAGAATGCACAAACTCACCTTGTGGACTGGATTTGATCATTTGATTAGTTTCGCTTTTCTAATGAAAAATGTGTTCAAGTTTATCTTTACTTGGCACTTGAAATTGGTTCACACAGGGTCAGAAATGTGATGTAATTTTGGCTCTAATGTTTTGTACAGGAGCTAGCCAGGTAAGAATATATCATATACTGTACTGTATCAGTATTATAAAATTAGTCATATAGCAGACACCATTATCCAGACTGACCTGAATTTTGATGATGTGTTCACTGTAGACAGTGTTTGATAATAAAAGAGGCATTTTAATATCCAATTAAGCATTTGTTTTTTAGGATAAATACTGTCAACTATTCTGTTTAAAATATATTAAATACATACATACATACATACATACATACATACATACATACATACATACATACATACATACATACATACATACATACATACATACATACATACATACATACATACATACATACATACATACATACATAAAAAGAACCACAAGCTCAAAAAGTGACACAGCGATGTGTTTCGAGCTTGTCAATCTTCTACTTTCCGTCATGGCGTGTCTACATGACAATATTTTCTTTTCTCTGACAAAAACAAGGAGAGAAGACAAATTGTATTGAAGTATCTCGGGACCTACAAAAACCATTACTGTAAACAAACCTAGACTGCATTCTGCCAGCGAGTAGTCAGGTTTTGTCTTTAACCACAGTAACCCTGAGCATCAAACTGAAGGATGGTGTATTATGGCATACAAGTTGAAACTGAGACCAAGAAAAAGGAAATCGAGATGGATTCTCTGCTGTTAAAAGTTGGGGTGATGTTGATAAAGATGAATTTGCAGAAATATCACATAGATCCTGTCTAAAGCTTAAAGAACAGTGGCGTGTGTGCAGAGCTTGCAGACAAGAAGCAGCAGGTTCAGGAGATAATGAGAGAGTTCAAAGCCAGGTCAAGGATGATTTGTTGAGTGTGAGCGGAGTGAGCTAATACTAACCGTTATGTCACCATTACGTCATCACCTAAACCGGCCAATTGAAGTACCCCAAAGAGTGTGACGTGGTCGCCCAACACCGTGCACCGATCGCCTTACTTGCGCCGCTCCTCACGCAAGTAAATATGATTCAATTTGAATTCAAAATATACAGTACATCACACAAGTTGGCACTCTACTGTGTACAGTTCTAGTTTGCATCTGTACTGCTTTGCTATCCCATGGGGACATTGTATTTTTAGGAAAGACTACAAGAAAGCGAGTCATTCTTTTACTGGGCCTGCATTTTCCTTCCTGTTTGAGGGAAAGGAAGTTCTGGATTGAGGATGTAAAAACAAATACTGTTGGTGGCTGCGGGGCAGCTCCCAGCATGCCCCGGGGCACGTTTACCTGACGGCCATTATTACAATTGAGACATTCACTTGTTCCCAAAACAAACACCCATCCACACATGGTTATTACTTAGTACAGTGGCTGCGGTCAGGATGGCACAACCCCTGCTTAATTGGCTGCATTTGATGTTTGAATACATTCCCTATGCCCCATGTAAGGCCCTATACTTTGAGCTTCCACCATTTTGTTTGAGTTTCCGAATATGTTGTGAGCTATTTTGCAAATACAGTCGACTGAAATATCCACAATGCACCTGGAATTGTAGGGGCCATCTGATGGTCATTCACTCGACGGAGCAAGTCTACCCCATAATACAACATCACATTCAACACAAATGCGCTCCAACTCAGAAGAACTCAATGAATCAGAATAATACTAATCTGATTCATTGTATCAACAATATTTATTTTCATATATATTGTCAAGGTATAGTGCACTATTTTCATATTCCTGATTAATATGGATATACTATTAATTTATTGATGATGATCATTAGGTCTATTTAATTTTAAGATAATTATACCTATTTTTCCTATAAACATTTAGGCCTAAATGCCTGCAAATATGTTTTCATTAGCCTTTATTACTTGTGTGAGTGGAGGGGGCGCAAGTTCAGTGATCGGTGTAATTGTTATTGATTGTGGTTATTTAGTGGTCGGTGGTTAGTGGTTGGTCGTCCCTTGAGGTAGGTAAGTACTCAGTAACCTGTGTCCCAGGTCTCCACCGTCTTGGGTCAGGGTGAACATGGGTGACGTAACAGGTGTGTGGACGGACAAACGCGTGCACAGACAGACGTGTGAACGGACAGATGGATCGCCACCATGCTGTTACGTCGCCCTGCATGTGACGTAACAGGCACGTGGACGGACGGATGTGTGGACGGACAGACAGAACGGGGCGAATAATTGTACTTGTCTGAATAGAATTGACTTTGTTGTCTCCACCGTAAGGTGGTGACTACGTTTCACCCCCCTGTCCGTCCCCCTGTTACGTCCCCCAGTGACATGGGGTGACTGTTGCCCTCACAGGGTGATGTGAGCTGAGCTGGGGAGACCTGTGTTGAATTATTTTTATATGATCAAATGTTCGTGGGGTTGGGAGTACTTGCACGCTCTGCTTGTGCACAAGTTAAAGTCTTATGAAAGCATCATGTGTCACCATATAAACTTGCAAGGTCAGCTGGCTGCTTTTCACTGTTGTACGGCATAGCAGTTGAAAAGCGATTGGCCCAAGCATTTTCTGATTTCTCCAGCCAGACTGATGTATGGCCAAAGGCAGATTTTAACACTGGTAAACCTACAATTCCAAGTGAGTGTAAAGGTAGTGGCCCCTTTGTTTACCAGCGTTAAACAGAGGGACCACCGACCCTGACAATCACTTGGAATTATAGGAATTATTATTACATTTAGTTTGACTCGGTTCCACAGGTTAATGTTAGCCAAACTACGGTAGCCAAAACGCAAGCTTGAGATATGGTATTAAGATCTTAAAAGTAATTAAATGATAACTTTAGAAACGTGCAGATAACCACAGCAATTATACTGAAGGTTTGTTTACTGTTGAGGCAGAAAACAATGTTGCAAAAACTGCCACAGCTTCATGATTAAGGTCCAAAATAATTTGGAAAGATTAATGAAAAAAAAAAAAAAAAAAAACAGATAAAAATGAGAAAATAGGAAAATGCGAAATGAACAAGACTACACTGGAGTATGACTACAGCCCAGATGAGCATTGATGAGTCACCATAACCAAATGGTTGCAAAACCCAGGTTCCCCCAGAGTTACTGTCAAAGTGTCCTTGAGCAAGACACTGAACCCTAATTGCTCCTGGTGTGCTGGTCGTACCCTGCATGGTTTCTGCCGCCATGCACAATCTATGTAAAGCACCTTGGATAAAGCCATTACAGTATATAAATGCGCCATTTACCATTTAGAGTGGTTTGCATGCCTTCCCAGCCACTTCCTCACTCCAGGAATGTGGTCCAAGATGTAATGTATTCCCTGGCCCTTTCCAGTCAAACCTCAACTTCTTGGGATGCACCTCCTAAGACGACAACCGTTTTTTCCCCTTTTGAACTCTTCACCCGTGTGCCATAAAAATAACAATTGTGTGGTCATACCTCTACCGCCAGGGTGCACATGGGGCACGTCATCTTCATCCTCAGCCAGGGGTCCACACATGTCCTGTGCTGGGCATGAGAACATGGCAGGACCCTGAGCTGGTCCCCTTCCTCATACCCTTCCAGACAGATTGCACAGACGTCGTACGTGTCCCCCGTCTTGTAAACGTGGAGGGGGACCTTCTTCAGCAGGGCTTTGCTTCTTTGGATCCGACGGAGACGCAGGACAAACTGAACCATGGATATGACAGTAAAGATGAACAGATATCCGGTAACGAGGCCACACATGGCCATGGTGGTGAAACGAAATATCAAGAAGACGTATCGTATCGTCTCTTTGAGGATGAGCGTCATAAAGTCATCTTCGGCTATCTGAAAAGCAACATGACCTCCCTTGTCTTGAGTGTAGTTCATTTTCAGAGCGTTGGCAGTGTCCTCGCTTACAAACAGAGCCGGGATGTCTATGTGTAGTTTCTTGAGGACATCCATATCGCGAATAAACACAGGATCGAATAGTCTCATTACAGTAACACGCCAGCTGTGACTCATTCTGACTAAATCGTTGGAGCCGACATTGTGAACAACAGCTACCTTATAGCCGGCTTCCCGGGCGTTAAGGACCTGGGTGTCAAAGTGACAGGCAGGGGACATCGTGATAAGCACGGCAGAGGTGTCGGACGGCGCTCGGACTATGGCGTGACAGGCGTCCTCAGGTTGAGCAACAGTCAAGACCTTCAGTACCTCATCTTTGCCGGGAAGATCTGTGCCGAAAAGTGCTGGGAGCATTTTAAAGGTTTGTGTGTCATTGTTGGATGAGTAAGCAGTGATGTCTGCTTCTACCAGCAGCGTGTTGAAAAGGGCCAGAAGCACAGCAGCACAGATGACAATGCTTCTGACGGAGATCATGGTTATTAAGCTCATTCCAGGAGTCTGTCAAAATGGGCCCTGAGTGCACACAGCTCACGGTTATATCCCAAAACTCTCCCAAGTTGGTGTCTTAAGTGTCTTATTTACCATAATTTACATCATAATCTGACGTATAATATGTTGTAAGTTGTTTGTTTGGGCACACTTTTTGTAGAGTGTAAACTTGGGCACAGTGCACAAGTAGGCCATGGCCTACTTGTACGTGAGCGGAGCGGGCTAAGACTCATGACATTAGCCATAAAGGTCTTTTACTTATGTTACCATTACGTCATCACTTAAATCACAGTACCCCGAGGGACCAACCGCCGACCACCAAATACCGCACACCGATCGCCTTACTTGCACACGCTCTGCTCACACAAGTGATGAATGAAGAATAAATGGCAGGATTCGTGTTTAAAAAATGCTGCAAAATGATTCAAATAAAAAAAAAAAAAAAAAAAAAAAAAAAAAACGAATGCAGTACTCAATTTTGAGCTTAAACAACTAACAGCTATATTTGAGTATAGCCAAGATATGAAGTATGGATTAAGTGGTTAAAATGTATTATGTTTTGCTGTGGACCCCCTGGAACCACCACAAGCACTCAGGTATTGACAGTCAGATTGTGTTTAATTACATCTACACACAATCTGTAAGTTGTATTGGTTCAGTATCCACTCAAACAAACACACAGACAAACAAACACAAGTTTCATTCCAATACCTTCCTGCCCACATTTGTCCCTGAAGATACTGCTGATTAAAGACTTTGAACACGCAATCTAAATGTTTAATCTCTCTCTCTCTCTCTCTCTCTCTCTCTCTCTCTCTCTCTCTCTCTCTCTCTCTCTCTCTCTCTCTCTCTCTCTCTCTCTCTCTCTCTCTCTCTCTCTCTCTCTCTCTCTCCCTGGAAAGTGCACGTAAGGAGATGAAGCAGGATTTTTTTTACAACAAAACATACAAATAGAACAAATGATAATTTTTAAGCTTATTACAAAATTCATATACCAACACAATGATTTGACAGCTTTAAAGGGGAACGCCACCCATTTTCAACATTTTAATATGTCATTAATATACCATAGAGATGTTGTATGGACATGATAAAAAGTTCCCCCAATTCTGTATTTCCTAAAAATGGAGGTCTGAAAAAATCATTAACATGGTGAAATACATCTGATGACATCATCAAGATGTATTTCACCATGTTAATGATTTTTCTTTCAGACCCCTTTTTCGGGTCCATTTGGTTCACATTTGTATTCTCTCAGGAAAACCCACCCGGAGAGGTTGACTAACGATTTAGTCCAGGCATTTCCTTTTTCGCGCAATGTGGATGAAAACGAAAGCCTGGGTGTCAAGGCCCACTGAGCAATAATCCTTTTCCAACCATTGGTGGGAGACATATAAAGGTCTGCCATGCCGCCACATCCCTCCCTTCTCCCTCTCCCTCTCTCTCTGTCTGTCTGTCTCCCTCAGATTGCCAGTTATCATGGGTCTGGAGACTATAGGCCTAATCACACAGTCTATATGGTGCGCTGTGTCACTCTCGACCCCCACATTTAATTACGGGAAATGGGGGAGATTTCTCAAATGGACTCACTGGACGTTTGGCTCTGATGAACTTGTGTTGTTGTTGTTGTCGCGTGTGGGAAATGCAGGGTGGAACAGAGATAATGTGTTCCTACATGCTAATCAAAACTGCAGCAGTGCTGAGCTCCAGAGGGAATATACCGTGCAGCCTATTTCATCTCTGTCGCGCCGTGGAAACCATGGAAATGGTCGCCCATGCATGCTAAACCCTTTATCCCTAAGCTACTTTACCTATGTTTACATTTTTAAAAAACAGGAATAATAGCCAATCTACATCCCTGCTGGGATGCAGTAGTGCTGCTCTTCTACCACCAAACCGTTTTGGTCATGAGCCATGGTGCACGTCTATCAAACACAAGCATGAAAATATGCTTGGAATCGTAAATCACCAGTCCTTGACGACATGCAACATGACAGTGTCTACGCATGGTGAGCCTTGTTGCACAAAAACAGGAGTCGCATGGTTAAATCCTGCCACGCTGGAGAGCTTTTTTTTTCGTATGACAAATGACAACGTGTATCAGGGCTTACAAGTTACAAAGGTTTACTTTTGTATAGTTATTGTCCTGATGCCTCACTGGCACAGTTAGCCCATAGTTATTTATTTCCCACAGAGTATAAACAACTGAGACTTGAAAGGTCACTTGTCAGTTGTCACAAAGCATTTGGAGAGACGAAACTTCACTGACTGCTTGAGCTCCTGGAGCACGCAGAGGAGGGGAAAGAAAGGGAAAATAAATAAACAAGCGCAGTAAGATACCGCCGAGTGTTTGCCTTTGCTGGGAAATCACAGGAGACGATCGAGGCTTCACTGAAGTCATCTGGAGAAGATAAAGCTGCAACTCCAGACAATAGAGAGTCGGAGAAGACGAGCAAACCTACTTTGCATCCTGATTTGAAATAGACTTGCTATAAGGCAAACAAGCTGGAGAGAAAGAGGGAGAGTACCAAGGGCGGATGTAACATGTCCCATTTGGGGGGGCAAGAGAACATGTTGGAGGGGCAAGAGAAAATGGTATGGGGGCGGCTTCATCGCCCGTGTCGCTTCGACGAAGCCGCACCCATACCATTTTTGGTTACAGGACTTTTATTAGTCAAGTAAAGCATCAATAATAACATCAGTTGTTGTTGAATTTGCAACAGACACGCAGCATGCATAAAGCTAAAGGTCTGACTCAGAGAGTTTTCTGTTTTCAATGATGAAATGCTGTTGGTTTAGTGGTGCCAAAATTGTTGTTAGTAGCAGTAGTAGTGTTTCAAATCATTTTAAATATAGGCCTAAGCACTTTAATTTGAAATATCTTGGGTTGTTTTGCATGGCATCATGTTTGGGGGGGCAGACTGGGTATTTGGCATTGCCCCCCATGCCCATGCCTAGATCCGCCCCTGGAGAGTACTGAACAATAGCTCATCTCTAAGCTCACAGTGCACCACCAATGCGCCATGTTGTCGGCCTTTAGATCAGCTATTCTCATAGCGGTGACTTGTACTCATGACTGTGCATAGTTCAGGCAATAGCCCGCCGTGTGCATCTGTGTGTATGTGTGGAGCATGAGGAACAGTCTGAGCTAGATTTAGATAGCTTTTTAACTTTAGGTCTCAGTACGTCCTCCAGCTCCTCTTGTTGAAGAACACAGGTTTCACCCGCTTATTGGTGTGGCACGCAGGCCCTTCCCGGCGCTATAGACTTTATTTTTAGGAAAGCACACAGGCAGGATTCATGAAGGACACTGTAAGCATTCATCAGCACCCTGACGATTCCTCTAGTCTCTCATTTGATTTCCATCAGAGGGCTCTTGTTCTCCCTATGTCTTTTGTGCTCCTTTTAATTGGCCTCGGAGCCGCCAGGATGTTGTCGATAATGATGCGATGCGGAGAGAGAGGAGACGGATTCCAATTTGGAGAAGCGCCACTCACCCACTGACAAAGTGATGATCTGCAGTGTAGTCTCAAAGTGGATTCTCCACCCTTTTTTACTTCCCCTTTTGTCTTTTTACACCTCCACAGTGTTAAATTAACCTCCTGGCAATTGCGTGACATGAATGCAGCGTGTTATTATTGTATAAAACTAAATCAATCACGAGATTTATATCTGCCGTACATGGCGTTTAGCACCCTAAACAAACATTAAAGATCCATAAACAAACGATTGTGTTAAAAAAAAACATTGTCTATAGACTTTGGTGTCATATGACATAATTTCAAAAAGATGCTCCATTTCCAAGTCCATTTGGTACAATTTTGCAGGTGAAATGCAAGTGAATTGTTAAACATCTGTATTACAAACATTCTACAAATGTGCATGTTCACTCCTAATGGTACCAACATCAATACAGCTTTTTGGTCCACATTTTTTCGTGTATGTACTGTATATACAGTAGCTGCAAGCAGCTACAGCAATGCGTCAACATCAACTTAAGACCACACGGTTTAAACATATTTTTTGCCTCCTGTGTAAAAACTGCTTTTTTGTACGTCGTCTGTTAGCTCAGCACCAAGGATGGTGGATGTGCATTTCATATTTTCAATATAACATGTCACAGATGCTGTCCCGGTTTTAATGCATTAAAAGATTCCACATACAGTAGCTCAGACAACGTTGTTAGTACTGCTTCAAGTAATGCTACACCCCCCCCCCCACCCGTGAATATAACATAACTCAATCCTTGGAGTGAACGGCTATTCAGCTAATTACAGAAGTGATACCAGGATTGATTGACAGATCAGGGGGTCGTCTGCTAAGATGCAATTTATCTGGGAATGACCGCTATGTAGTTCACATGGATGCATGGGGGGTGGTGGGGGGGGGGGGGCGTCCCCGCCTAATCAGCTAATAGATCCTAAATCCTCTTCTTACACCCTCCTTTTTAACTTTGGGTATTACAGCTGCCTGTTCAAAACCTTGTATGCCCGAAAGAAGTCACAACTTCAACGAAATCAAAACACCAACATTGACTAAAAAAGGAAAAATGGTGGTTTAATTATACTCGGTCTAAGACAATGTCAATGTATTTTAAAATAGTTTCCACATCGATTTCAAGTCATTGAATTGTATTGGATTGGATTGCAAGAATTACCCAATATCATCTATGTACTGTCCCTTCAACATGTCACAATCTATAGTGCATCACCACCTTAGGCACCTCTAAAACCAGTGAGTAGTGTGATTGAAACAGTATAAGAAGCACTAGGCTTGTTATACTGTATAGCTCCACGCAGGGAGTCAAACTCCTCTTTAACTATATAGTGTTAGAGTTGTAAGTGCCAGCACTCTGTTCCCATTGTCAAATTTCCTATAGTTAAGCTATAGGCAATTTGCTATAGGCTGAAAATGGTTACAAACTATGTGAAACAAATTTCAATCAGAAACGTCAAATTAACATTTGTGTGTGTCTGTGACTTTGAATATATAAAAGAAACAAAAATACAAAATACATCTTCTGGACAGAATAATCATTTTTTGAACTGGGGGCCTCCTACCCAGATAAGCACTTGGAATACATGGGTTCAGGCATTCAATTCAGTTTGACTCGATTCCGGGTGAAAATATAGCCAAACTACAAGCTTTGCAATGTGAGGCGGAGACACTCTTGGGGTTCTGAACCACAGGCTGACAACCACAGAGGACAGGTGGTGATTATGTACTGTGTACTGTGAAGGTGTTCTGCTAGTACAGCTTCAGAAATGAACGTAACACATGGAGTTAAAATATGGAGATTTGACATTTCGACAGCAATGACACATTGAGCGCCTAATTAAACATTATTAATTGATCGCAGAGATTTTGTATTCAAAAGAAGCAGTGTGAATTCTTCGACTGAACTTGAAGCCTTGTGATGGCAGATTAGGCTCAGCAGGACAGGTTCTCTGACTGCAGGCCATGCAGGGGATCCATGTGATTAAAAGTCTCAGTTTCTCATGCTCTCAGTGCTTGATGGTGCATTGCCTTCTCATTTTTATGTTAAGTGCAATATGGGCTACTGGTAGTGGGAAGTGCAAAATCTAGCTGTTTCACGGGGTCTAACATCATATTTTAAGATTTATTATTGTATTGTGTATTGCAGGGGTTTTCAAAAGGTGGTCAGGGAACCACCAGTGGTCCTTGAGAGGGTTCCAGGTGTTCCCCAGGCTGGAAAGTTGGTTAACCAGATGTAACTCTTGAGAATGTAAAAATGAAACCAAATGGATCCTTGCGGGTCCATTAGGTTTCATTTTCACACACTCACTTAATTAAGAAGTTTACAATGTTTTGTTTGCAAAATCCAGCCTGGAATTGTGGACAAAGCCAAAACAATGCTTTAGTTTTAGGTTCTTAGGGTGAAAGTGTAATCAAATGATGGCCCGTGGCTCAAATAAATGCTGAATAAACAAAATTCTATTTTATGCGGCGTCAATAAACATTGTATCGTATCTTGTTATACCTAGAATTCCTGAGACAATGATGTCTTGATTGTGACCATGGTGTTTGTCCCTTTTCACATTTAACCCAACCCTTGCACTTTACAAAGATCACATCAGTCAGCTGTCAGTCATTTTTTATGGGAAGAACAATATCTGATATAGACAGCACACACATCACTTCATCATAACATCAGGTTTCGGAGATTTGTCTCTCCAAAATACAGGTTACAAATAGGGAGAACTTTGGCACTGCACAATAGATTAATGGTTTGGTTCTTGCTATAGTTGGCTATTTCCACTACTGATCATAATAGGATGGTCCTCTCTACAGAACTCATAATCAGTGGCATTTAAGCAGCAAAGTTTACTTTGAGCATCTGCTCTGGCAAAAAATAATAATGCAATTAATATCTTCCAAATGCAGTTCCCAAACAGAGTGCAGAGCTATATTGCAGGTGTAGCTGCTTGGTAATTCATGTCATTGAAGAAGTGTTCCCACAAATAGTGGCCTTCTTACCAGGAGGAACTCTTCATATGAAGAACTGTTTTATAAGATCATAGGCTTTAATGTCCTTTGGGACTATAGAGATAAACTGCAACAGCATCTGCGTATCCATTAGTTGTTAACATGTTTGTGACCGTACAACATAATATTCTATTATATACAAGAAGTAAATAAGGTGGTCCCTGGAAGAGACAGGTGGTGATTATGTTTGGTCTGTGGCCAAATATATCATAGCGTATGGGGGTTTGTGACATGAAGACGTTTGAGCATTGCTGTGTGCAGTACAAGAGTAAATGGTGCATTTATATAGTGTCTTCATCCAGGGCGCTTACCATAGATTCAGTATTAGATTCACCCTTTCCTACAAATACACATTCACACACCGATGGCGGCAGAAAATATGCAATGCACCAACCAGCACATTAGGAGCAATTAGGAGTCCAGCTCATGGACACTATGCGACACCAACTCTGGCGGAGCAAATGTTCGAACTGACAACGTTGTGTTTACCATCTGGCCACTCTACGCCTGAGGCACCGTGAAGGGTCTTTCTGAATTTGCTGTTCACAAAGTGGTGTCTGGGGGACCCACAAGGGTCCTTGTGGTGGTGCCATAGTCACAGCAAAAGCAATATAGCACCAACCTGCCTAGTTTAACCAGCTCTTTGGCAATGTGTTCCGTTGTCCAAGGACAGCGTAGTGTGTTATTGGTATTTTGTTTTGTATGTTTTTCCCCCAAAGCCCACACCACAAATCATATGTTCAACAATACAAATTGAGCAGGGGATCAATCATATTAGAGGGCGCGCGCGCGCACGCACGCACGCGCGCACGCACACGCACACGCACGCACACACGCACACGCACGCACACACGCACACACACACACACACACACACACACACACACACACACACACACACACACACACACACACACACACACACACACACACACACACACACACACACACACACAACACACACACACACACACACACACACACACACACACACACACACACACACACACACACACACACACACACACACACACACACACACACACACACACACACACACACACAGAACAATTTGATATTTAACAGCAAAGATATCTGGTGTTGAAAAATAAGTGAAAAACAACAATCTCGTACAAGGCCCTGAGGAGCTCCGGTCAACTAAGTACATAGGGTTTGAGTGGATTGGCTGTTGGCACATAAGATAATCACTGATATGCAAATATACTTGTAATATTAGGACTTGGCTTGTTCTCGGTGAGACAAGGGAATTTATTTTTCCATCTGGCGAGTGGCTTTAATAAAGATGAAGCGTGCGTAGTGCATTCATTATGCAAAAGATAATTCATTTCCACTTTTAACTCGCACTATTATTCATTAGTCGCTGTTTGTCCTCAAGTGACCTTCCCTTATGGATTAAAATACATTTAAGCGTGATTTCAATGTAGAAGATAGAAACTCTTATAATTGCCTTAGCTCTGTCAGAGATTAATACTCTAATCGTTTAATCCATTCTAAGCACGGCTCTGCCTCTATAGCTACTGGCCAGATGTGATAGGATCCAATAATTATGGTCAGTGTCTGTACTCTCTACCCGATTCTTACAACAATCTGTTGAAAAGATGTGATCAGTACTGTATCAAAACCAGCTGAACGATCAAATCATTGAACATCATCATGTCTACATATTTCCACATGTTTATTTCACAAATCGATGGCACTATGCTACTTTTGCAATGTTAATGGTTAAGCGTGTCCGAGTTTTATAAAACAAGTGTTACACTAACTAGTGTTTTGTAGTCTCTTGGTCCATCACACTTGTTTGCTTATATGACATGTTTATTTGTCTTTTGAGTTATGCATTTATTTATTTTTTGTTCTAGTTTTCAGGTTTAGACTACAAATACGACGCTCATCGGTCAGGCTTTGCCTCTTGCGTCCAGCTAATCTTCGTAGAGAGCGTCCTTGCAAAAGATGGCTTTCAAATGGAACGGTGCTGTCAAGGCTGTTGGAGTTATGCACAATTACAGCCGCATTCCTGGCCATTCAGCAACACTCAGCACAAGGACAGAAACACATGCTGTGTTTTAAACAGGGTGAAGCAATCCATTGCTTGTATTGCCGTGTAGCTAACATAAGAGGGTATAGTACAAAACAAATGGTCTTAAATGGTCATAACAAATGCACCATTTGCTTCCCACAAGAAGAAGAAACTACTCACAGAGCACTGTCACACAAAAAAAGTCTTTTCAACATGCAAGTCAAAACATAGTCTAGTGGAGTGCTCCAGCATTTCGTTTGCGTAGTCTCTCTTGAAGTACCCATGCAGATATTATTTTCTCTTAATCTGGTATACTACATGGGAAAAATAATTCTCATGTACAAAAATCTGTGAGATCAAGAAGTTTTGAGAAGCAGGCAGGGAGATGAAGATTTTCTTGATGTCTGTTGCAGAGACAGTACAGAAGCATCTGACCAGCCTGGGAGTTTTGGTTCATTGTTTTATTATTAACGGTTTAGAGATTTACAGTACATTTTAAGCATAACTGAAAGCGAGACAGATGGTGGGTGGACAACACCATCATCAATACATTTAGAGACATACAAATATTCACTTATGTATAGCCAGGTAAAAGGGAAAAGACAACATGAAGAGGGGGAAAAGTGGTTGAATAATTCAATTCAACCTTCAACTGGGAAGTCATGGGGCCATGGCTGCAAACACTATGCAAAAATACCATAGCTTTGTGCCGCCTGGTGAAGACCACAAATGCCAGGGCCGATTTTCTGTGCCAGTCCCGGCCTGTCCATCATATTATTCAAGCTGTGGAAAGCTGAACTACAAGAGTGATTGTCACAACCCTGTTTCAAGAGAGAATAGTATGTGACCCGAGATTTACGTCAGAGATGGCAAGGCACACAGTTGGGCAGGGTTTGGGCAAGTGAAAAACGTGACATATCAAAAGTAAACAGGAGACCAAAAGTGTGTAAATAAAATATAAACCCAAATTTCGTGTCATTATATAAGTTAACTTAACTAAATCAATCTTATATTGAATATAAATATATAGTGATAGGTCAGGACTTTTAATAAAGCTATTCATATATCAATAACAAATCCAGAATATCTTGATCATAGTAGAAAATGCATTGCAACCATGGTTAAAATACAGAAATCAAACATCACCTCCTCAGAGAGTGACAAGCACCAGACAGCAGCTCACAGCAAACCACCTGAAAGGTGCAATTTTCTGAGCTATATACCCCAGTTTCTCCACCCACAAGACAGGACCAAATGGAAAGGGGTCAACATAATCCACAACATGTCACAATAGCTCAAAAACAGAACACATTTTACATACATTTCCCTCCGTAGACCTTGTAGATCTGACCTTTCTTAAATCTTTTGTGTTTTCCAAAGTCTTTTATAGTTGAGTGTCCATCTGTGACACAAACTATCCCCCCTGCCCACAGGCAGGAGTTGGTCTGGCCAAAATTGGCACAATTAGTGTTCAGCTCTGCGGCTCCCTATTTTAAAGACACAGGACCCAATAAAACCCTTAAAAACAGTGAGAAAACTGTGACAGGGTTGGGTCACTCTGTCACAGTGAATTTTGTTGTTGTACATCGGTGGAAAGTATAACTATGCGCATGTCCAAGGTAACAATTGGTAGAGCACTTGGGTTTGGACCACAAGATCATATTGGTGCATGCTCCGCCAACTCAGCACATTTTATAAAATAGAGGGGCCATTCCTTTACCTCTATCAGCTAACGGGGGCCTGAAAAAAACAAAAAAAACAAAGAACCATTGGACAAAACATTTTAACAAACATCTTTAACAAAAAGAAAACAATTAAAAATATTACTGCAAATTAAAATCACACTCATGTGAAGGGAGCAACTCTCCATGCTCAGCTAAGCTCATTCGTGTTCATACGGGCAGGCACATATACACACAAGCACATTTCCGATAAGCAAGACCCAGGAGGGAAAATAAATAACACTTCACTCTCATATAACTCCGATAACCTACAACAGTGTTTGTGGTGTGAAATATAGCGCATATTTATTACCCCAATAGAGAATAAATTGCATGCATGAGCGTATGGAAGAGAGGACAGTATCAGCATCAGCACTTACGTCTCCTGACATCGACATCATAGAAGCCGAAAATAGCCGATCTATAACATCACAGCGCGGTGGGGATGCAATACGATGTAAGCTTATAGATCAGCTATTTTCGGCAGAGAATAAATTAAGCAGAGAGAGAGAGACGTTCAGTATACAGAAGATAGATGGTCCCCCGAGACACTATAGCTGGCTCCCTCCGGAGAGACCTGTCTTAAATAAATCATTTCGTTTTCCGTGCCTTCTCTCTCTCTCTCTCTCTCTCTCTCTCTCTCTCTCTCTCTCTCTCTCTCTCTCTCTCTCTCTCTCCCTCCTTTAATCCTGTGGCAGTGAGAAAGAGATAAGCCTTTTTGCTCTCTCTCTCTCTCTCTCTCTCTCTCTCTCTCTCTCTCTCTCTCTCTCTCTCTCTCTCTCTCTCCCTGTGTCTCTTTGCCTTTTAAGCTTTCTGCAAAAAAAACTCCACTTGTGAAACTTTTTTTTCTTGCTGTTGACCCACTTAAGTGAAACTGTAAACATCCAGAACTAGGTTGTATGGCAGCAAACGCATTTTGTGTCCTTTTTTAAAATATATATATTTATTTATTTATTTGTGTGTTTATGAGAGTGAGCAGAGAGACAAGAAGTGACTTGGAGCAAAGCAAAGGTATGACTGAAACCCTTGCCAAGACTTACTGTAAAGTCGCATATCATTTACACTGTAGGACAGGTAGCAGTAGCAGGTCTACACTGTGGTTCATATACTGTAAATTGAACGCAAAATGGTCCAGAAATCTTAAAAGAAAAATGTGTATCTATAATGTACAGTACACCCTCACAAATCTAGCAGATCCACAGCTCACCAAAGAATACGGCTCAGGTCTATCATATCATTCAGAATAAAGCACAATATCTGCATTTGAAATGTAGCCTACGTTGTAGTTGAGTTAAATGCAAACACGTTAGATTGGAGTGTATACTCTAAACCAGGGGTAGGCAACCTTGTTGACATGAAGTGCCATGATTTTTTTCCTTGACACTCCGAGTGCCACAGTAAAAAAATGACTATAAATTCCCTTATAGTCAATAAATAGTGCATTTTCACGGTCATCACATATTCAATGGCCATTTACTGCAGTTATGTGATTATTAGGCCTTATTTTATTTCTTATCAGAACAGGCAGACTGGTAGATATTTTTCTATCACAATAGATTGATCAATCAGACTTAAGGTGACCAAAACATCTGAGGGACAGAAGTATTACTTGAGAGGGACATTTAATTGCAGGGTAGCAACACATTATGGTGAGTATTAAAAATGCCTCATGTCAATAGTCTTAAAAGTGCCCAGCCATCATTTTGTTATTTATTCATGTTAGTATGTATTTCTCCTGTTATTTTAACAGGCTTAAAACACATCTAGCATGAAAAGAGACAGTGAGAAAACTTTATAACAGAAAACATGAGGGGGGCAATTGGGACAATTGACCACTGTAGTCTGTCAGTCAAAATGTGGGACAGGGTCTCAATTTGTGGGATTGAAGTCTTTGAAATGAGAGACTGTCCCATGCAAAGAAGGACTTCGGGTCACCCTGTGACTGTCCCACAGAAACGGGGATATCTGGCCACCCTCAAACTACTGTACCCCGCTTCGACACGCACGCACGCACGCAGCAGCAGCAGCAGCAGCACACACAAGCTACAAGCTAGCCTCATTGCTAATAATATTCAACAGGCAGGGAGAGGGAGGAGGGAGGCTAAAGTGAAGCCATACACCAGTCGAAACGCAATAATTTCAGTGTGGATGTTGTCTGGTTAGGTTGACATGACGGGGGGTCCGCGGGACAGACGACATGCGTTGGCCAGCAACCAGCCAGCCACCGACGCGACTTTTTACTGTTTGGGAGCAAAACAACTTGCTCCACTGCTCTGCGCACGTGCACAGAGCAGATGCACTGCAGACGCACTGACTGACTGGGCAGGGCTGCGCGCAGCACAGAAGTGTCAACACTGGATCAGAGTCGCTCCGGTTGAATAGGCCCTATTGATTAAATTAATGAATAATCGCGGTCGTTGCGGTTTGCTAATGACATGGTTTCAAATCGCATTTTCGGTTTGAAGCCTTAGTGCAGATAACTTTATTTTATAACATGCACATTCAAGAGAAATGCACTTATTTTTATTACCAAAAGGGGGAAAAAACGTCTTCCAGAATCTGGCCGCGTGCCAGCCGATGCCACCCGGCGTGCCAACGTTGGCACGCGTGCCCTAGGTTGCCGACGCCTGCTCTAAACCTAGTGGAGTATATTAAGTAAATGTGTCTCATGGTGGTGTCCACAGAGTCATCTTGTTCTTTGCTTAATGTATTATTTCATGACTCAGGCAGTGCATGTCGCTGGTGACTTGAAGACTGATTCACCCGTCAGGACGAATTGTGTCTTGAGACCGCTTGATGTATGATTCTATAAACAAGGCTATGGCGTGTCATCGGTAGTCCTGTGTGCATAGAAAGGTTATCTTTTCATGTCTGCATCATCCCCGGAGTCTGTCTTATCCTGCACAACAAGAGGCCACTTGACCTCATCAATGACACCTCGTTCCGCCTGACACGCTGCACTCACAGGACTGCTTCTTTTCAAACCATTTTGCTTGTGTAAAGATCCCCATTCAACACGGATTGTATAAAATGGAACCAAAAGCTGTAAATGATATGATGACCATGCATGCACACCATGGCCATGTTGGATCTCATGTTTTTGTTACTTTTTAAAAAAGGTTCGTCCAAGAAATAAATATAAAGTCTTATATTATAGCGCTACTGTGAGTTCAATTCTTTTTCAATCAATTTTCATATTTCAGGAGGAGGTGCATAATTTTGTAAATATAATGCTTGCAGTCTCCAAATAAAAATGCTTGAACGGCTTTGCGATGGCCTGCATAACGGAAGGGTCGGTGTCTGTGTGCAAATTCAAATCAACTGGGCATGCCAAAGAGGAGTGTGTGTGTGTGTGTGTGTGTGTGTGTGTGTGTGTGTGTGTGTGTGTGTGTGTGTGTGTGTGTGTGTGCGTGTGTGTGCGTGTGCGTGTGCGTGTGCGTGTGCGTGTGCGCGTGCGTGTGTGTGTGCGCCTGCGTGCATGCGGTGTGTAGGCCTACCTCTCCACACATGCAGTCAAAATTGATTAGGTAATAGTTACGGGATTATCTTTTCACTAGCAATTAATTAATTTAATTAAAATTAAAAATTGAATTAAAAAGTGAATCGATTGCCAGAGTGCTGCGGTGGGAGTTCTGCTATGGTTTTGGTGAAATATTAAGTAGTTCAGGAAATGTGGCCCATAATAAAACAAGTACAAGTGTAATTATGTCATCAGGTGTCTATTATATATCAGTTATGGTAATCTGAGTTTAATGGAAGGTTGGATAAAGCAAGAGAATGGAATAAGGCAATAACTGTGGTGGTCCCCAATTCCCATGCTAGGTTGATTATTAGTCAGGGCCGTGGTCCCCAGGTTGATTTTAAGCCAGGGCGGTGGTCCCAAGGTTCATTTTTAGTCAGGATGGTGATTCACAATTAGTTGAAAAGCCCTGTTCTACCGGTATATAATTCAATTCATCTCCCATGCACTGGTGATTTGTGGGTAATATAAGTTATCTCCAGCCCACCCACATGTTACGTACTGTAAATTCTCTAGTTGAAGTCGACTCATTCAGGTGGGTTTGCAGAGAACTTCATAACGACCCAGCCCAGAGGAACATTTTGATCCTCACAGCATTTTCATCAAAGTCACACAGGAATAATAATGGCACAGGTGTAGTAGATTAAAAGTCCTCTATTTCTGGAGCACCGGTTTGCTCCTAGCTTCATATAATGGGGGGGTGAAGTATAGTTAATGAACTTGAACAGCCGCAGCAGCACTGACAGTCCACACTGTTAAAGGCATATAAAGAACTACAAGGCCCAGTAGACACCTTAGATCTGCCACCTGCTCCTCTCCTGAGATGGAAGAAGTACTCACATGAACTAGCTATAATACTTTACACCAGTGATTTTCAACCTTTTTCATCCCAGGGCCCACCATTTATTCAGAATTTGAGCCACCGACCACTGTTTGAGGACTCTTTAGCCCCACAGACCTCCATGACCAATAATCTTCTAATTGTGTAGATTTGGGCTAATTCACATGATGAATATTTTAACTCTTGAGAGCGTAAAAATGAAACCAAATGGAACCGCCAGGGTCCATTTGGTTTCATTTTTACGTTCTCAAGACTTACATCTGGTTAAACAACTTAGCTGGTGACCACCTGGAACCCTCTCAAGGACCACTGGTGGTCCCCGGACCACCGGTTGAAACCCCCTGCTTTACACCCATGTGAAGCGAGGGCACTCTTCATCGTACATCTACACATATCTATACACATATACACATATGATTTAATTTCACCATTCTGTGTCATGGCATTTAATGATAGTGTTAAAACAAAAATCTGCTTTAGGCAACATTACTACCACTGCTCCTCCAGTCAGACATCAAATGGAGCAACATGGTTAGAATTCTGACCAGCTCTTATAGTGGAGTGCAGCACTTAACAAGAACATTTGTTTTGCCAAGAGCAACAATCTATCCAGTGGAAGTTAGCCGCTGTGCGTGTTAGCTTCACAACCAATCGTTTCCTGAGAGACATTGCCTCAGAAAGGTCAGCAAAGGTCAAGAACATCCTAATGGATATCTCAGAAGAAGCGGAAATAAGCATGTTTCTGGCTGTGGGCTGGAAAGATTTAAAATTTGAAAAGTTCTAGTTATTTATTTATCTCGCCCACACAACATTTACTTCAAGCAGACCCATCGATTGGAGAGCTGTATTTTTTCTTACTTCCATAAAACAGGTTTATGGATACAATACTGTATGTTGTATGACAACGTTGCATGTTGGTTAGTCTTACCTATCTAAAGTGAAGAACATTTTAAAATGGTGATCATTCTTTCTCAAATCCAGTGGTTCTAATCATAACACACATTAGCCTTGTTATAAAACTCAACACAGTCAGGGCTTCCACATCATCATCACTTTCGAGCCCAGGATGGGAACTACATTACACCATTGTGGGAGCATTGTGGGAATTGCATTTCAGGAAGTAGGAGATCCCAGTGTCGATGAAATCAGAGACACTGGGTTCAATGCTAAAATCTAAAATCACATATTACACACATAAACACCCCCAAGAATAAAAGTTATTAACATATATTGTTTTTGCAAAATGGTGAAGTGTCCCTTTAACGGCCAGCTACTATCTAATTCTTCTGCCACTATAGCGATCTGTATCGCGAGGCAGAAGTGTGGTGGATGTGCAAAAGGCTTGCTGCTAATGGCCATAGTGGCCAATCGTGCCTCTTTTCAGAGGCTGGTACTGTATGAGAAAACTGAAAACAATAATGTTTACATTGCCTCTGATTTCTCTATGCTTGCTATAGCCGGCATGTTTCCATATACATTTGTGCAAAAACAACCAACCATATGAGATGAAACGCTCATGGTTTACAGACAGTGAGGTTATGGCTCATGAGTCATGACCCTGATGCACAAGTCATGGGGAAGTAAAAAAAAAAAAAACTCTGCAAGCCTAATAATGCTGATGCATTTTACAACCAGGTGTAACTTTAATGCAGCTAAATAATAATCATATAATAATACTGTAGTTACAATCTGGACGAAGTGTGCGTGATGAAGTCAGGTGTAAGAAGGGGAACAAAGCAGAACAACCAGAAAAGAAACCAGGCCAGCGAGTGTTTTCTTCTAGGAACATCCCCATGACTTTGACCATCGTGCTTACACTGTGAAATCCTCAGTGTTCATTTAACCACTTAACACGTATCAACCGAAAAGGTTACTTATCAAGCTGATCTTATTGACCTATTGGCTGCCATTGGCATTGATAATTGGATGAGATGCCCACACTTCCACCCTGTATTGATGATGGAAACCATACAGTAGGAGAACTCCACTACATTCTCTAGTTGTGCAGTTGTTTAACAACAATTGAACTACAAAGTGTGTGAAATCAAATTAAACCTTAAACTTTCCATCATTTAGCTGGGGACCATCTGGAATCAAATGGGTGGGCCAGGCCCAGTGGGCACCAAAATGTGTGTTCTTAGTGTTATATTCATCTTAGCCCTGATATGTTCCCTCAATACACTACGCTTATTTTGTAGCTCTGAGATGAGGTCTACTCATATCGCTGCTCAGACAGGGTGTAAGGTTTCCACAATACACCCCTTTCTGCACATTTAATTCAAAATGTGAACTGCCAGGAATACTGTAAATTAGTTTAACATTAACGCTGGTCAAGAAAGTCCCGCTTTTAACATTTTTAAAAATTGTTTAAAATTGTGTGTTTTGTGTGTTTAAGCTCGTGCACACGCACACGCACAACCTCCAAGGAAAACAACGACGATGACGACCACATTTGCGCTTGTTTTATGCCGAGACTCAGACTTCCTTGACCAGGGTGCATGTTAAACTAGTTTATAGTGGTCTTAGTCCTTCACTTTTTGGATTAATGTTCAGAAATGTGCAAGAATTGTGGATTGTGGAAACCGTGCGTATATCGTGTCTGAACAGCGATACGAGTTGACTTTGACATCTCGGAGCTACAGAATGAGCATATAGAGCATTGAGGGAACGTATCGGTGCTATATTCATGGTAGTGATATAGGACCCAATAACAGACAGTATCATTTGGGATTTGTCCCAGCATTGGGCCGTTGCGTACCACTGTTGACTTTGTGATGAAAACCGACTGTAGATCCTAAGCTTGTTGGTTGTTGCTGACTTCACTCCCCCCCACGGTCCAACATGTGTTCCCTCACACAGCAGGGATTCACATTGTATTGTAAATATCCATTAGCTGTGTTTATACAGCGGGCCTGCACTCACAGCACAGAGGGAGAGAGACAAAGACAGAGAGAGAGGAGGGAGGTTACTATACTGATTATATACAGTACAGTACTTTTAAATACAGTCCATGGTTGACTGCATGGAGTATTGAGTAATAGTGACAGAGGGGTGTGAAAGAGTGGCAGTGTGGCACTCTGCAACTAAAAGTCATGATGAAATATTAAAGAAGAGTTGCTCGAGTTGCCATGTATTGCTGGATTTCAACATATTTTGATGATAAATATTTTTTTATGGAATATTTTACCATGGGCAAAATAAGATAGTAACATATGGTGTAACAAAAATATGTTCTAGGGTTAACAGTAGCCTATATTTGTCTACTACATTCTACCACTTGTCGAGGGCTGTGGTGTGTAACTATATGGAGCTGGATGAGGGTTATGGGTCCTGAGTGAATTGTGAGGTGAGGTGTGTGGGTCCGTTTAGCATACTGATACAGTACAGGTGTCAGAAAGGTGACCCGGTTCTGAGGAATGAGGATGATTGAATATCACTAATGGCTGATGTGCTGTACAGCACTGTACCTTACCTTACTGTATGGCCTCCACAGGGACTGCAAGGCGCTCATTTTTCTCTGTATATTATCTCTCCAGTGACCCCTGCAATCCCACACGATCCATCTCCAGTGTTGAAAAAAGTTCTCAAGCCTCTGAGTCGGTTTGCTGTAGTTAATCCTGGTCAAACATGACTTATAAGTACAAGTGAGAGTACAGTACGTGCTTCTAAGAAAACCTATGGACGATTTAAACTCTGTTCTAATTATAATTGGCTCGTTATGGTACTACTCGCTCTGTGACTCAGAGGAGAGCTGTGGACAGTTCAGAGACAAACCTGCCAGTGACATAACATGTCTGCAGTGGATTTTTATGAAGCAAAAACATTGAAACAAAAAGGCTTGATAGAGAATATATTAAGCTTTTGCTACCGTTGCAATTATGTTGGTGAGTTTGACATTGTGCAATACAATCCAATAGGATTTTTCTGTTTGCATGAATGGGCTGGGAATGGTTCCCAGCCCATTCAGGAAGCAAGGCACCATTCGGGAAGCAAGGCACCTTGTTAGTGCCTTGCCTTGACTTACATGGTGTGATGGCCGCCATGTGAATAAGGTCAATTTACTATATAGGCCTAGTGTATTTGGCTGCAGACCCCACAGGTTGTGTGTTGTTATTGGGTACTGGTGGATGAGTAGCAGCACAACAGGGTGTCTACACACATGAGGTAAACTCGGTCCTTTAAGGTACCGGACCAGTGGTGCACGCTCATAACAACACCATTCCCTGTGGATTTGTGTTTGTTTATTGGCTGCCTCTGTGCACCTGTTAAAAGGTTGCTGAGCCATGGAGCCAGTAGGAGGCTCTCAGCATGTTCTGCTGAAGATTGCTGCTGTGTTGATCCCGCGGGTTAAACCCACAGCCAAGGGCACAGCGTGAGTGTTGGAGTGATTCCCTGCCAGACCGTGTGAAACTTGCCAGCCATTTCTCCTCCCCATATTTAAAGATTAGTGGAGGTATATGTTGTGAATGTCTCTGGTTCGAAGCACATCAGTGCCCAGATGACGCGCCTCCCAAAGCGCTGGAGACTCTGGGCCCTATTTTTAAATGTTTATCTGGGTATTGAAAAACCTCAAGGGATGCGACCATGCTGTGTACAACCTGACCGTTTTAACTTGATACTGACTGCACAATACTAGTACTTTTGACACACTGATAGAGTCGATTATTGATTGGTCAAAACTAGCTAGACATCTTCCATATGGCAAACATCACACAGGAACCCCAGAAAAGGCATGAAGAGAGCAATATCTCAAACAAAACATCAGATTCCACATCCAAAGAGCGAGGTAGTGCCACGAGGCACTGGTTGAAAACTATTATTAATTTACTGGAAAAAAAAACTGTCAGAGTTTTGGATGCAGAGAAGTGGATTGTTAAATCACCTTGAAAGACTTGAAACAGACAAGACATGAAGAACAAAAGTATTTACACCAATTGGGCAGGTTGTCCTGCATTGATGGATTGCAGTGAGAGGCCTCCTTACAGTATATAGGCCCCTCCCATGGACCATACGAATCCCTGAATTGATTCCACAATTACCACAGTTAAACAATGTCCAGAGACATCACAGTTCAGATTTCATGTACACATTTAAAGTGCCACACATTACCTATCAAAATATGCACAGAATATAAACATAATTAGTACTCAATGTCCCATTGGCACAGTGGTAGGTTCCCTGAACACCCACAGTTGGTTTGCTCCCTACTATGGAACCAACAGCCAATTATCCATCAACCCTCTACAAACAATGACACAATATAAGTACTTAAAGCATAAGGAAAGTTTGAGATGTTTGCTATTCTTGCCATAGAATGTCAATAGTAGGGCCACAAGAATCCCATTTAAAAACAATTGCCCAATACCGTCAGCCAGCAAAATGAGGGTTTTCTATGATACTTTTCTGTTTCTTGAGCGATGTGAATGTACGTGTTTAGATGTCATTTGGTGCTTTCCGTGGTTTTCAGAGGAATCCACATTGACAACTCATAGGATCAATTCATATAATATAATTTTACACACACACACACACACACACACACACACACACACACACACACACACACCCCCCCCCCCCACACACACACACACACACACACACACACACACACACACTCACACACAACCTTATAGGCTAACAACCGTAACACCATAACATTCATGTGGGATTAACAAAGAGACATATTTCCTGCGAGACATAAGCCTGTATAAGAAATCATTCTGTTATCTTTATCACACAGAAGAACTGAGACATCAGGTAAACCACGCCTGACCTCCAGTCGGCGATAATGCACTTCAAACGCATTCGGTTTGATCTGATTCTGGAGTTCAGCTGAACTCCAATTAAAACGACATAATTCATTGATTCCCTGTGAAGATGACTAACTGTGTGATGCAATATGATCACAGGGACAGCAGCACTATTGACTTTGCATAATGACCGCATTTTGTCACCTGGCCAAAATTAATTAACTGATGGACTGCCAGCCATCCATTATTATAGGCGCAGCACTATCAATCAATGAGGTAACTATAGGAACAGGAACACCCCCACCCCCTCCTGCAAATTCCCCCACCTCAACACTGGCACACAAACAATTATTTGGGCATTTTAGTGAGTGAGCATCCACATCATGCGTTTGACAGCTAGGACTGAAGCAAACATTTATGTGAACAAACACACACTCAGGGGCGGGTCTAGGCATGGGCATGGGGGGGGGGGGGGGGGGGGGGGGGTCAAAGCCCAGCCCCAGGTCTGGTGGTACAGACTTTTGGCCTACCACAAGGCCCCAGACCCGAATTGCTGCCATGCAGCCGCAATGAGCACTTCAAACTACTACTCACCACCTATACAAATCTCTCCACAACCTGCCGCCCTCCTACCTCTCCGCCCTCCTCGTGCCACATGCCCCGTCCCGCTCACTCAGGTCTAGCGTAGTAGCGATGCCGGTCTCCTTGTGGTCCCCAAGAAGATCAGGCTCAAAACCTGGGGCGACAGAGCCTTCCCCACGGCCGCCCCTACCTAACTAGTTACTTGTCTTGCTTTTATTTCTTTTTCTTATTTTTCTAATAAAGTTGTCTTTTATCCCCCCCAGACATACACACTTAGACACATGCAAAGCGTCTTTGAGTACTATGAAAAGCGTTATATAAGCCCCAGATATTATTATTATTATTAT